>OY757926.1:75394984-75532484 GCA_963585895.1 Sepioteuthis lessoniana
GAAAAATATTTACCTCACAAGATCTAAAATCTGAACGTTCTTACCTTCAGATTTTAGATCCTGTGAGCTAAATGTTTTCATACCAGTGATCTGTGGAAATTCCGGCCCGGCTTTTTGCAAATTCCCAAACACTAAGTAACCTATAGGAGTTTTAATCACAAAATTATTTCAGTTATGATAAAGGAAGCTTAAGATAATTTACATCCACGTCTATGTACTTAAATCAGTCTTGAATATTAAAGATAAAAATCGAATATTATCGAGTACATATTACTGTAGCGCCCTTCCCTACACCTTGGTGTAGTAGCTATCGAAAAGGAGCCTTCGGGTCACCCTCGACTATGGTCGCTAACTTTACTTTACATATTACTGATAGAAATTTGCTAAATGAGTAAGTGTCAGGCTACGGACATATTGATCTGCCCTTGTACCAAGCAATAAAAGGAGAAAAAAGTAAGAGAAAAGAAAGAAAGTATGAAAGAAATTGAAAGTGTCAAAATCTAGAAACGTAAAATCCGCTTAAATAACGGAAATAAAATTAGCACGAACTGCGCAACTCATTCTATCCATCAAAGACAGCTGTGTCTAATTAACTAGCGGCGAAAATTGAAATCAGGAATGTGTATATTCATGTGTGCGCACATTCATGTATGCACACACACACACACACACACACACACACACACACACACATATATATATATATATATATATATATATATATATATATATATATATATGTTTAATAAACCCGCAATGGTAACTACAATGGATTCACATGTGTTTTATTGATATATCAGTTTATGCGCAATATACGAACAATTATTTATATATGCAGTTCGTCAAAAAGATATTGATGAATGATTATTGATACATGCGCTTAGGCCGAGGAAGGTATAATTAAAATTATCGATATCACATGAATTATGAATTCTTCGATTTTCCTCATATCCTAATCCAGAATAACACATTCTAAATAAGTTCAGCCACCAACACACTGTACATGATGAATAGTGGATGGGTATGAAATCAGAAGCACACACACATACAACACACTCACACTCACACATACTCATGTATATGCATATATGTGTACATATGTGTATGTCTGTGTTTGTATATATATATATATAAATATATAGAAAATGGCTATTTTAGAGTATATATTGAATATTCGGTTAAAAAATTATAGGTTTCCCTGTGTAGTCGAGTTTGCGTCCGTGCGTTACTCAGTAGATATATAATTGATATTATTCACCCTAAAGGGACATCATCCCAATCATATGTAGATATCTAAAAAAAAGTGTCATAGATACACAATACACACACACACAAACATTATATATATATATATATATATATATATATATATATATACATACATATATATATATATATATATATATATATATATTTACTCATCTAATATCTACCAGCATTCACGGTATCAGAAAAAAAAACGAAAAAACCCCCGTCAGGAACAAGAGATAAAAGTATCACGAATCACTGCCCGGGGGAAAAAGAAAAATTATAGGTCAAAAAGAAAGAAAAGGCCAACCTCGTCCGACCCCTTGAAAAAAATCAACGGATACGCAGTCAGTTGGTCAAAAGAAAACTAAAAACCTTCCGCGAATCCTGCAATGCTACAATTACAAAAGTGCTCAACACAAGAGGAGACAATTATTTATAAAAGTAAGATTTTTTTTATTTTTATTTATTTTATATATATATATATATATATATATATATATATATATATATATATATATTATGTAAATTCTAAACTAGGAGGGTTTTTGGTGAATATAAGACGACGCTTTTTCTTTTAGCATTAGTTGGAGTTAGATTTCCTGATGATCCGATTAGGTGAAACTTTAGTAGAAGATTTCCAACTCGCGATTTAAGTTAATTATATATATATATATATATATATATATATATATATATATATATATATATATATATATATATATGCTTGTTATTACATGTATGCATGCATTTAGTGGTACGTACACAGATGTGAATGGACAAGTGATTTATTGGATGATGGATAGATTATAATTATTTCTAGTTTTATGTATTAACAGTATATATGTTAACCAATTCCTATGTTTATGCAGTTATAGATAAATCATTTTGCAGACATACATTTTATTTTATTGCATATGAGATGAACTTGTTTCTTAATACCTGACACCCAAACTTACAGTGCAGCATACATGGTAAAACTTTGAACAAAATCAGTCAGGTTGCACATCTGGGTTTGAGAGACCACGACGCTCTATTAATTCCCTCATTGCAGGATTGATAAGAATTTAATAGACTAATGCTATTCTTAAGGTCATTTGCATAAATGAATGTAAATAGCCTTGGGGAGGGGGGATTATGAATTCGGCAAGTCAAAACAATTTTGCTTGCAGATACTGTTTACGCTAATCGTAACTCCGAAACACATACTTTGAGATGTCCTCATCTTAGGATCACCATACCCAGACTCTTTGCCTGGATTAAGTGACCTGATTGTGATTTTAAATACATAGTATTATCTTTTAGAATTCATTGCTCAAATTTGATAATTGGAATGGTACTAAATTAATCATTACCCCCCCCAACACACACGAATATATAAACATATGATGCTGGTACTTTGGGGGATGTCCTCGTGGTGTAATGGTTAATGCGATGGACTGCAGAATCGTAGTAAGCGACTTAGATTTCCAGTTGAACTATTATGTTCGCTTTCGGACAAATACCCTTGGGAAAAGGTATAAACCCCCTTATACTCCTAGGTATGGCTTAAACAGTACTATTAGTGTTCTTCTAGAAGGATGGTTTTGGCATTAAATAGCCTACAAAGGTTGATATGTCATTAAATAAAAAAAAAAATAGGTACTTTTTATCGTCATTTATTACATGATTAACAGTTACTTGAGTGGTATTTGCTAATTTTATGTTTATTTTTTATATATATTTTTAAAACACGTA
Organism: Sepioteuthis lessoniana; assembly: GCA_963585895.1. Taxonomy (NCBI): domain Eukaryota; kingdom Metazoa; phylum Mollusca; class Cephalopoda; order Myopsida; family Loliginidae; genus Sepioteuthis; species Sepioteuthis lessoniana. The sequence continues at coordinate 75,397,970 of OY757926.1, forward strand.
TTCTTCCTCGTTATTACAAGCGATTTGGTTTCTCTTTTCATGAGTCACACAAACCTTTTTGAGCAATTCAATATCAACTTTTCTTCTGTTTTTAATAATCTTCACTCTCATGTTTTTTTTTATCATATTTTTAAAAAAATATTTATTCAAAGAACTTTTCCGTCGGCATCTCCATTTAGAACTTGGAAACAAAAACTCAACGGGTTAATAAATGTAATACAAGTCACAAAATGTATCGTTATTTTTTTCTTTATCATCATCCCATTTTTGAAGTATAAGCAACTTGCTTTCAAGTGAGAACCCTCGCCATCAAACGTCGATGAGTTACCACATTCTCTTCATTAATTCCTTGACCAATGTTGCGAAGTTGACAAGCGGAATTTATCACGTTCACAAAGAAATAGCAATGGTCAGTTTGTGGTTGTCCATTGAAAAGCCAGGTCAATCAATAGCCCTTTCTACAGTTATCGGCTAAATCCAGAACCAGGAATCCGTTTCTTTAATGTCAAGAATCACTTGCTTGCCAATATTCTGCTACAAAGAGATCCCAATAATTAAAAACACCACTTCCACCCTTGACACAGATTCACATATGTAGCTATCTCTCATTATATTTTTGAGGTCGATTCTTTCTTGTAGAATTGGATTATATAAAAGACGTGTACCATACTATCATCCCAGCTTGCTATTCACATCAAGGATTGCTCTGTCGAGACAATGATGATTTTTCCAAAAGTATTTGACTTCAGAAGATTGTGTTGTAATGAAGAGAAACCAATTTTATGTATGTCACCCCAATTCAATTCTGCATGTTAGAAGATTTCATTTTTGTGTATGTTACCTTCCTTTCATTTTTTTAATGTTACGAACTTTCAATTTTGTGCATGTTATCCTCTTTCAATTAAGCTATGTTCCCTCTCATTTTTGCGTTATAAATCCAATTCTATAATATTGCTTGATTTAGTCTAAAAAAGACAAAATAAACGCCCTGAACACAGTTGTGAGGTTTTAGTTCTGAGGCTTTGAGTTGTATAGAGATATCTCAGGTTCACACATGATCATTTTAATGTGTAAAGAGACGTAACTATCATAATGCTACTTATCCTATTTACCCAACCCCTCCGCTCGGGAAGGATATGACACAAGGTCAATTTTTTTGAGTGGAGTTTAACAGGTTTAAATTCAGAGTTTTCCTTCTCCTTGACTAGTTGCCTCACCAAGGCTGAAGAACCTAGTCTGCCCTACTATTTACCCATAGCTGGAGGGAGAATAATTGGATTCATACCTTTCCCAAGGGTATTAGTGCTATGTGAAATGCAATCAGTCCAGGATTTGAACTCGTCTTGCCGTGTCCAATTCCTGCGACGATAACCATTACACCACGGGCACCATAATGCTACTTATAGCTTACCTCCTTTTATTCTTTTGAAAAGTATTTATAAATATTATGAACAGGCCGTTATTTTGAATTACCGTTAACAGCAACATTTAAGCAAAAGATAATCACACTGTGGAAATTGGTACTGAAATGAAATTGGTACTAAAACGAAATTGGTACTGAAATGAAATTGGTACTAAAACGAAATTGGTACTGAAATGAAATTGGTACTAAAACGAAATTGGTACTAAAACGAAATCGGTACTGAAATGAAATTGGTACTAAAACGAAATTGGTACTAAAACGAAATTGGTACTGAAATGAAATTGGTACTAAAACGAAATTGGTATTAAAACGAAATTGGTACTGAAATGAAATTGGTACTAAAACGAAATTGGTACTAAAACGAAATTGGTATTAAAACGAAATCGGTACTGAAATGAAATTGGTACTAAAACGAAATTGGTACTAAAACGAAATTGGTACTGAAATGAAATTGGTACTAAAACGAAATTGGTACTAAAACGAAATTGGTACTGAAATGAAATTGGTACTAAAACGAAATTGGTACTGAAAAGAAATTGGTACTAAAACGAAATTGGTACTAAAACGAAATTGGTACTGAAATAAAATTGGTGCTAAAACGAAATTTGTACTAAAACGAAATTGGTACTAAAACGAAATTGGTACTAAAACGAAATTAGTACTGAAATGAAATTGGTACTAAAACGAAATTGGTACTAAAACGAAATTGGTACTGAAATAAAATTGGTACTAAAACGAAATTTGTACTAAAACGAAATTGGTACTAAAACGAAATTGGTACTAAAACAGAAAAATCCAATCGACTTATCTTAGGTGAAGTTCTTGAAATTTCTAGAAAACTTTGACCTTGGAAAATAGGCATTGACTTACAGAACGTTCGAATGGAACAGATTTTCAGTTTTCCATCATTTTCAAAGCCCCCTCCATATATATATATATATATATATATATATATATATATATATATATATGTCTGCTTTGAAAATGATGGAACCGTGAAAACCTGTTTAATTATTTATATCTTTGAATTTACACTTAATTAGATATCTATATATATATTGACGAGAATCTGTTTGGTAAATCTAAAAGTTATTTTTTTTTAAATCTGTCGTAAGCTCTAAAACGAAAATAAAGCCGGAATAAAATCAAAAAGTTTAAAGCCTTAAGGATTAGTCAACAAAATAAAATCAAAGGATGTTACAAAAAGTTCCTTGAAATGTGTATACTACACTCTTCAAGTATATTTTACTGTCTTTTTGGTTTGGTTTTGTTTGGTTAGATTTAGTGGCATCTCAAACATTGTAGACTATTTGATGCTAAATCTATTTTTATATATATCAATAGTTCTGTTTCAAACAATTCAGTTTAGACTACGTATACTTTTTTGTTTGCACACCGTTAACTCTCACAACAGTTCTTCTATTTCAAACAATTAAGTTAGGATAAGTACAGAGTTTAGTTTTATTTGACCCATAGATCGGGCCCTTTCAGGTGATACCACTCTATGCCAGAGTAGACCTGAGAGCGATAAAAATAAAGAAATACTCTGCATTCCTCCGTATGACTGAAGCTTCACCATTATATTGTTTAGGGGTGTCCTCGTGGTGTAATGGTTAAAGCGATGCACTGCGGAATCGTAGTACGCGAGTTCGTACTCCAGTCGCGCTATTACGTTCACTTTCGGGCAAATACCCTTGGGAAAGGTATGAACCCCCTTATTCTCCCTCCAGCTATGGGTAAATAGTAGGACGGACTAGGTTCTTCAGCCTTGGTGAGGCAACTAGTCTAGGAGAAGGAAAACTCTGAATTCAAACCTGTTAAACTCCGCTTAAAAATTGACCTTGTGTCATATCCTGCCCGATATTGTTTAGTGTCATATACGGGACACTCGTTGGAGAAGTATTACCCCTCTGCAGAGATGCAGTCGGTGTATTCTACAGCCTTAGCTTACCGGGCATAATTTTGCTGTCTGGAGATTATAGTATTTACACTGCATGATAATTTTAGTAAGATCTTTTGATTTAATCTTGCGACATTTTAAACATTATATATATATATATATATATATATATATATATATAAGCATAGACACACACATACACATATGTATATATGTAAATAGAGAGAGAGAGAGAGAGAAATAAAGCAAGAGAAAGAGAGAGAGAGAGAGAGAAAAAAAAGAGAGAGTGAGATAGAGAACGGAAGAATAGATTGGAATACGACAAGCAGATCAAACTAATTACAAATATATTCAGAAAAATACTTTTAAATTGTTAGATCTTTGTCGGACTGTTATGGTGAGCGATCGATTCTATGAAAACTTGCCATCCGAGTTTATCACTTTTTAGTTTTTGGAGAGCCATGCAGTCATAATTGGAGAAGCGTGTGACATGTTAAAAAATGGTATTTGTATCCTACTTCAGTTTTCTCAGAGAGTGCAATACTCTTTGCCAGTAAGGTATTGAAGATTTGATATTATTATGACCGATTATTAAGGATCAATAAATAAATAACTCAACACGGAGATAGGAGTGCCACACAAATGTATCCATAAGTCTCTGAGGAGGGGTCTCCTTGGTTCAAGGTACACGAAGACAGGCAAGGTGCTTACAACAGCTGCTGCGGCTCTCTGCTCTTCCAGCTTAGTTCTTGGTTAATGTTCTCTTTGGGTAAGTCCATTATTCTGGTCATAGGGGAGTCACCTACAACAGATATACTTACTGAAAACATGCATGAAATTAATTAAATTACGCTGAGTCCAAACTTTTTATTTTTAACTATTTACAATTCGCTGTAAACTAAATATACCAACATCATTCTCATCAAGTCACATTGAAAGTTAGGGGTTCCCAGACTCTTTCTCGCTATCTGTCCCAATCATCTGTCACTCTTGATAGGTCTTCTAGACTGCATCCAGTGTCCGCACTGAATTGATGAATGTAATTATTTGCTGATAGATTATGCGTCCATGTGTTGGAGTATACCAGAGAGTGCTCATGCGTTAGCTTTCGCTTCCCCAGCAGTGCTCTTAATCGTCTTACTTGAATGATTTCTGAGATGGCAGATATGTCGCCACACAATTGCTGTTTTGTTGAATGTTTCTGTTACATGCTCATCTACAGCATCACAACGACACAATAATTAAGATGCAGTGACAAAGACAGACGCAGGAAGACTTCTTTACCAAAATATTTACCTCTCACTTTATTGCAAGGGTTCGAAAGGGTTGTTCAGAGTTTGCGTGCGAGAGGGAGCTGGAGGCCGAACATAAACTGTAATATTTTGACCCCACTGTTATGACCGTCACGTTGTGTCTTTCTTGTTCTCTAGGGCTGCTCAACCGGGCCCACTCTGCTGGATGCTGGCTTACTTTACTGCATCTTATCAGCATCTTCTCTGGACCCCAAACTCCATCGGGGTTCCCGAGGGCCCCCTCGGTTGGGTGTGGCTTTCCCTACCACATCTCAACTCTCCAACTGTCTGGAACTCTACTGGCAACTCAACTGGCTCGTCGAACTCAACTGAATTATGTAATCGTTCGACGCCCACTCGATCTTTGAAATCGAATGCTTAATCGGCATCAAGCGGAAATAACTGTCATGCAGTTCAGAGGTCACTCTCTTCCGGTGCATCAATCTATGAGTGTACCATGGGAATTTTTTTTGCTCGTCCCATTTCATCAGCCAATTTCCGCCCACACGATTTCCTCTCATAACTGCCATTAGAATGATTCACCTCCTTCTGGTGCATCACCTTGGAATGGCATTTTTGACCGGGTCAAAAGGTCAAAACATAACATTTCTTCCAGGATTTGTTCAAAATTATTAATGGCATTCTTGAATAGTTCGCACTTTTTCTCAATGTGTTTCGTTAGTGTCTGTACGGTACATTTTGACAGAAGTCTTACTTCAGCCATAATGTTAAAGAAATCCAGTTTTATTGCTGCGACTTGATTAGATTTCCATATTATCCATTTGTAGCACTTCACGCCTTCACTAGGCCTATGCTGACATCACTTTCTGTAGATAAGATATTGCTTCCGATGTATATGAACTGGTAAAGTAACTTTAGAAGCTTCCCCACTAAAGTAGCGACGGCTCTTTCTTGTTTAAAATACATTTACATGAAGTATCGATGTTGCAAGTATACTTACCAAACCTGAATGAAACATTAATTTTCTTCAATATAATATCCTTGGAACTGAGCAGAGTTATTCCAGTGAGCTTTCCATTGATCGAATCATCTCTAATATTTTCTTTGGATGCGGTGTTAAATCATCCTGGATTTTTTCTTTTAACGTCCTCCAAGTTCTCAGATATGATACATCAGATGAATTTTGCAGTAATAAAAACAAACACACCTATGCAGTATATTCAAAAAGGAGATTTAAAGGGTCACAAAATATGTACAAGAATGTTAATTGTTTAGACTTTATGTGCTCTGAAACTCACTTACCAAAAATATCATTTAATACTTTCAAAATAGGCACCTCTTATATATATATATATATATATATATATATATATATATATATATATATATTATCTAACGCAAAGTCAACCGTTGGTGGGAACAATTCTGTTTTCGGATTTTCTATCTACAATATCCATGTAATTCAAAATCCAAAAGAGAGGTCAATTGTAGTAAATTAGATTACTGAGTAAATAATTCTATATAAACAAAAAAAAACAAAACAAAAAAAGAACTTTAAAGAATTATTGATATTTTTGTAAAAATATTTATTCCAGCTGACCCTACATTTTTAAAATGTAACATTTTAAAAATATAGGGTCTGCTGAAATAAATATTATTTTAAAAATTATGCATCTTCAGACAAAGAAATAATGAGGAATTTTTAAACAAAATTCCTGCCCCCCCCGACACAAATTTCATTTGTTTTCTTATTTCTTTAAATGTTTTAAATGTTTTATTAAGTAAAGACCAGACTATTTCTTTTTTTCTGTCTGGTTAACAAATAACATTCGATTCTTGTATCAGGATGTATCAATTTTTAATTTCTCTTTCCTTTCCACTTATTTTTTTATGTAATGGCAAACAAACTTTAAGCCCAAAATGAAGGAGATCAGTAAGAAATATAGAATAAAGGAATAAATTGATTTAAGGAGAGAAAATTATCTACTATAAACAACTTACATGGAAATTAATAAGCTCTTAACAAAATAAAATTATTTTATAAAATAGTATATTGTATATTAATACTATTTTATCAAAAAACTAAGAAAATTGTCGTTTTCATACAATTCGATATAATTTATCGCGTTAAAATGGAAATAAAAATCATAACAGTTATTGTTAAGACATTATCTAAAATTATAAAAAAAATTACAACGTAATATTATGTATCCTCAAAATTACAATTATATTATACATATTATCATAATTTTCATATTATTACTAAACCTCAAATCCTTAAATTTATAAAAAAAAATCATACCAGGTATTATCATATTTACCCAACCCCTCCGCTCGGGCAGGATATGACACAAGGTCAATTTTTTAAGCGGAGTTTAACAGGTTTGAATTCAGAGTTTGCCTTCTCCTAGACTAGTTGCCTCGCCAAGGCTGCAGAACCTAGTCTGCCCTACTATTTACCCATAGCTGGAGGGAGAATAATTAGATTCATACCTTTCCCACAGGTATTAGTGCTATGTGAAATGCAATCAGTCTCGTCCAGGATTTGAACTCGTGTCGCCGTGTCCATTTCCTACGACGATAAGCATTACACCACGGGCACTTCCCTAACACCACGGGCACTTCCCTAACACCACGGGCACTTCCCAGGTATTATAGATTATAACATATTAAGAATCATAAACACAATTAATATTACTATTACAATTATTACTAATAATCGTCAAACCAATTAATATTATAAACTAATCCTCAATTCGTTATTATTATCAATATTAACAACATCAATGCCAACAAAAACAATAGCAGACATCAACAACTACCAGAAAAAGTAATTACTTAATTTAAGAATTGATACTTGATACTTAATACCAATACCCACTATTTCTAATTAATATTGGGCCCATTGACCAAGTGGTAGAGTGTTCACCACTGGGCCGGGAGACTGGAGTTCAATCTCAGGTCGATTCATACCAAAGACTCAAAAAATGGTACTTGATAGCTCCTTACTCAACACTCAGCATTATAAGGTACGTATCAAGGGTAAAGTGAGCAATCCAGGGAAAGGAGTAGCACCTTCCCCTACACTTCGCTGTAGTAGCTATTGAAAAGGGAGCTTTCGGGTAGCCCTCGACTATGGTAGCAAACTTTACTTTCTTACTATGTACTACAAAAATATCATAGCGCTCTGTAATCAAAATAAATTAATACTTTATAACGCTTATTACATGGTTAAAAAAGAAATTAGAAACAATAAAAAAAAACAATTATCTAAAATACAAGAATTAATTTAGATCAAATCTTAAAACATATCTACTCAAATCCAAAATACATTTACTTTGATAAAATCTAAACACACACACACACACACACACACACACATATATATATATATATATATATATATATATATATATAATTGCTGCTTTTGCTTTTCTTCCTTTTATATATATATATATATATATATATATATATATATATATATATATATATATATAAAGTTATGAAAACATTTAAAATCAGTTATTCTAGAACTAATAATTTACACAAAATCATTAGCAACCAAAATAAAAAATCTAATTGAAAAATCATGTGTTAAGAGACAAGCTTTGAGTAAACCCTTATGTAACTGCAGAATTAAAGAAGAATGTCCTGTTGGTGGTGTTGTGAACTTCAGATAAGACCGGTGGAAGAACAACTCAAACAACAGGCGATAAGTGAACGTTATTGTATTAGCAGAAAAAAATAAGTCATACAAAAGAAGTACCAGCCGTTCTCGGCTTGCAGTCTGTCTGTCAAATGTCTCGTAAGAAACGAGTTGTTGTCTTTCCCGAGCGAGCTAAGCTCGGCTATGTTTAGATTGGACGAGTCCATCTTTGGGGTATGGTTGGATATGTCCCCATAACAGGTGGTAAATGTAATTCAGGGAATGTGTTGTACAAGGCAACAATTTTCCAAATGGAAAACAGAATGGACATAAAAACATACTTTGGACTTTCTGCTGGAAATTGGAAGAAGAGGCTTTTTAGTCAAAGACATTATTTTTTAAACCTTCCGTAATAAAACAAGCAGCTCTTTCAAAATGGTTCTGGAGATTGAAGGATAGTGGCCTTACACCATTTGTTTGATGGAATTTTATTAAAAGATCAATCATCCCAAGTAATTTGTCAACCAGACAGGAAAAACAAATGGTCTCGTCTTTACTTAATAAAAAATAAAATTAAAACCGCAAATAAAAGTTGTGTTCTGGAGATTGGGTGGCAGGAATTTTGGGGGGTTTTCTTAATCTTCATTCGAAATTTCTCATTATTTCTTTATCTGAAGATACTGATCTAACATTTTAAAGATATAGGGTCTGCTGAAATAAATTTTAAAGTTTTTTTTTTTCCTTTTATATGATATATATATATAGACAGACAGACAGACAGACAGAGATAAGATATAAACCAGAACACGTTTCTAGGTGCAGATTGAGTTTTCCTCAATTTAACATCGGCCACTTTACCGACAAGGAGATGAAAGAGGAGAGTAAGTCAGTTTTTAATCTGATTTTGAAGTAATTTTATTATATATATATATATATATATATATATATATATATATATATATATATATATATATATATGTGGTGCCTTCAATAAGCTTCCAGACTTTTTTATACAGGCATTTAAAATCGTCGTAGACTCTTGAAAATTCAGTACCTTATTGCTATACATCTTATGAGATGACTGACCAATTTTTTATGATTTAAGATTCAAATGAACAGCTACAGCAGCAATTGTAATACACCTAACTGAAACCTGATTGTCACAGCTGGTGAATTTCAAAAATACCATCTGGACGTGAGGACACTTTAGAAGAACGACATGCAATAAAATTATATTGGAAACTAGGAAAAGAATGCCACAGAAACGTATGGAATGTTTCAGACTGCTTTTGGAACATCTTGCATGAATCGGGCATCAGTTTTTGAGTGGCATAAGAAATTCAAGGAAGTCTGCGAGGGATGATGATAGGTATGGGAGTTTTTGAGTTGCATAAGAAATTCAATCAAGGCAGGGAGTCTGTGAGTGATGATGAGTACTGAGGGAGTAGTAAGGAATTCAATACAGCAGAGTTGATAGGCCAAATGGTTAGGGTTACTATGTTGAGGTTTTAAGGTGTTCAGCTAGATATTCCGTCGTAAGAGGCCAGCACTCTTCAAATTGGATCAGTGGTATTTCCACCAGGACATTGCACCAGTCCACAACTCCATCCTTGTCATAGACTATTTGACAAAGATGGGCATCAAGACACTTCCTCAGCCTCCCTATAGTCCAGACTTTGCTCCCTGTGACTTTTGGTTATTCCCTAAGCTCAGAGGCTATCGTTTTGAGACAATTGAGGAGATGAAAGAGGCTGTGACGAAGGTCATTGACACGCTCACACAATAGGACTTTCATGGGGCCTTCCAGAAGTTGTTGGAACGGTACAACAAATTCATTGCAGCCGGAGGGGAATGCTTCGAAGCGGTCTAGAGTTTCATGTGTGTACTAACTATAAAAGTGCCGTTACAAAAAAGTCTGAAAACTTATTTAATGATCCACGCATATATATATATATATATATATATATATATATATATATATATCATCATGTCGTGCCGCTAGCACAGATATCCCTGACCCTCTATCGCTACTTCTCCCTATCGTTCATCGCATCTGGCAGGTCTTCAGGGCTACATCCCGTATCCTCACATAGCTGCTGTATGTATGTTAGAGCTGGTCGTCCCGCTTTTGCACGGCCATATGTGGGGGTCTATAGGAGTACATCACTTATGAGCTTGCCCCTGCTTCTCCAGCAGTGTCCTGCATGTCTGGTTCGTCTAGCTTGTATAGTTTTCGTGGTGGGAGGTAGGTGGCCGTATAGCTGGTGCCTTGTGGGGTGTTGCCGCCAGGACTTGTTCAATATTGCTCGCAACATTCTTGTGTAATTGCCGTCTAGCTTCTTCTCCAGCCGTTTAGTTAGCGTCCAAGTAGTGCATCCATACAGCAGTATCGATACAACTGCTGCCTGGAAAAAACTACGTTTCATTTTATCGGTCAGGTCTTATTTCCATATGATCGATAGCCTATCGATTGCTCTCCAAGCCTTCGTTAGTCGCGTGTCGATCTCTTTTTCGGTTGATGAGATACTGCTTCCTAGGTATGCGAATTTGTCAACCAGTTTCAGAGAGGTTCTGTCTAGTGTGGAAATGTCACCTGTTTGATTAAAGTTCATATATTCCGTTTTTTGTGCATTGACATGGAGGCCAACGCCTGTGGCGGCTCGTTCCAAACTATGCAGTAGTGTTTCGGCTTGGTTTGGTGTATTTGCCAGTATCGCTATGTCATTAGCGTAGTCGGCGTCGGTGATTGTTTTTGCAGGGTACCTTGTGCTTCTTTTCTTTGTCAGCTCGAAGCCGTTTTCTCTGATTTTATCAATCGATTTCTAAGCACGTTTTCTAGACAGATGATAAAGAGGTATGGGGCTAGCGTGTCCCTTTGTCGTACTCCTGCTACAATGTCGTAGTATTCTGTGTCTCCCTCCGGTGAACGTACTTTCACTTTGGTGTTTCTGTAGAGAATCGTTATTATTATTATTTTTATTATTACTATATATATATATATATATATATATAATGCCAAAATTTAGAAAAAGCAATATGTTAAAAGACCTTAATAATAGAAAAAGTGAAAATATGACAGTAATTCCAGTAGTGTAAAAATTAAAAGATTACTGACTGTTTTGACCAATTTCAAAATAACAGCCATGGTATTTGTTAACTCGTAACTGGGGGCATCAGGGCCTTTATACTTTTTCAAAGATTTTTGTTAGAAAATGAATGCAATTGAGAGAACAGATTTCTAACTAGCCTAAATGCCACGGGACCTCCCATATGTATATATATATATATATATATGTGTGTGTGTGTGTGTGTGTGCGTGCGTGAGTGCGTTTATAGGTTGTTTTGTGTACTACTCTATAATTCGAATCCTTGTCACTCATAATGACAACATTTTATAATTCAACATTTTGAATATTACCATTTCTTTGATTCCTTGGTAGATATTGAAAGAGCCATACGTGACGCTAGTGATCTCCGTTATTGGGAGAATGCCATCTGAAATTAAAAACATTATGAGATCTCATGAATATTCTTTCCAAGGTTAAATGCTTCAGTCATGTGTCCTTTCCGTAACTGGAATCATTCATTGTACCTGCATTCTCGACCACCTTGTGGCCAAGTACCTATATCAAGCTCATTTTATAAGGTTCCATTAATCAGACGTGCCACATCAATCACAGACATTGTCTCATGAATTAGCTTTCTGAGTTTTAGTTGTTTGCATGCTCGAGTAATTCAATATTCGTCACTCATTCGATGATTACTTAACATAAATATGTCATTCGTCAATAAAGCCAGTTTAAGAATATTGAGTACAAAATCAAAAGCTCCGAGATTTATCGTTTCAATTGTATCCTTAGTATTAATAACTGATAAAGAAAGCAATAGGATTGTTATCTTATTTTCATAGACTTTAATTAATGTCATTATAATGACCAATATCTTTTTCAACTAAATAGTGATGCATTCTTTTATGGTCTGAATTTTTCATTTCTTTCTCCGACCAATCTTCGCTCAATCTTCTCTGGCTTTCTTCAACACAGCGTTTCTTTTTCCTACATTTTTTTTTTTTTTTGTTTCACCCGTTCAGTTCCTCTTCTGTACTGCATCGCTTCATCTCATTAACATCTTTCTTTGTCCTCCTCTGCATTTCTTTTTTCTTCATTGTTGTTATTGTTATTTTGGTTGTTGTTGTTGTTGTTGTTGTTGTTGTTGTTGTTGTTGTTCTTCTTCTTCTTCTTCTTCTTCTTCTTCTACTTCTTCTTCTTCTTCTTCTTCTTCTTCTTCTTCTTCTTCTTCTTCTTCTTCTTCTTTCCATATTAAGTTAGGCTTTTATCCTCTTCTTTACTTTCTGTTAAAACCTTATATACATATATATATATATGTAAACACAAATATATATATATATATATATTTGTGTTTATATATATATATATATATATATATATATATATATATATATATATATATATATATATATATATATATATATTTCCTTCCTTTTCCTTGTAGGATTTTCTTTGGTCCTTTTATGTTGTTTTTTTTCTTTTCTTTTTTTGCTTCGTCCACTTATCCCTGTATCTTCCTCCTTTTTCAAATTATTTCCTTCACATAAAATTTTGAATTTTTTGCTCATAAACATTTACTTTTCTCTTTTTTTGTTCCTCTTTATTTGCCATTTTTTCTCTCTTCCTATTCCTTTGTTTTGTTATTCTTTGCTCAAATTTGTTTGTAATCTTTTCAGACATTTCTTCCTGCTTTTCATGTTTCCATTTTTCTTTCTCTCTACCCCATCACTCGCTTTTCTCTTTTCTCTTTTATTTTGTATTTAAATAGGCATTTTCTTCTTTGAGGGGAAGCGTATTCGTCTTTTCTTATACATCTCTCTACCACTTTCTCTAGTCAGTTTCTTCATGTCTCTATCTCCAACTTTTTCAACTCATTTCTTTTTTCCTTTCTTCACCTTCCTTCTTTGTAGATTAGAGTATTTTTCTATTTTAGTCTTCCGTCTCTCAATCCTTTTCACCCTTTCTGTTTCCAGATACCTGGATATTTACATGAGCCAAAGAAGATAATTGCCCAATTATGTCTTCGAAAACTCGTCTTTTTTTTTTTTCTATACTAAGCTTATCAAATTTTACCGGTTGTCTCCACGGAGATATGTTTGTCTGATTCCGCCAGTCAACTTGATCACCAGTCCGTTCATCCTTAGTTCTGTCATTTTGACTTGAAAACTGTCCACTTGCTGACATTTTTTCTCTCCGTCTATACATCATGCACGTTTGACTAATCATCACTTAGTCTTTATTTTGATCAATTCATTAGCTATTGTTAGGCATAGATAGATAAATAGATAGATAGAAATATAGCTTCTTAGGATTAAAAGGGAATATCTATGCGTTCTTTCGAGGATTACATATAACTCTTTTGGCAATACTGCTTTGGATAATCATTGAATTTGCATGATCAGAGAGAGTATTATTCTTAATCATGCAAATTCAATGATTATCTTAAAAACAATATATATATATATATATATATATATATATATATATATATATATATACTTAACATGTCATTATATTGATAAGCATGTGTGTATGTGCCATGGTGGACCCAGATATATATATATATATATATATATATATATATATATATATATATATATATATATATATATATATATATCTGTGTCCACCATGGCACATACACACATGCTTATCAATATAATGACATGTTAAGTATATATATATATATATATATATATATATATATATATATATATATATATACTTAACATGTCATTATATTGATAAGCATGTGTGTATGTGCCATGGTGGACCCAGATATATATATATATATATATATATATATATATATATATATATATATATATATATATATGTATAATCCCTCAAAGTTACAACTGATTGATATTTATGTGGAGTCTGTGACGATACTATACAACATTCTTTTAATAATCATAATTCCCAACGTAACGTTGATAAGAATCTTTCCGCCCTTACTAAATAAAAGTACCAATTTCAATATGTTCCGAAGTTACAATAAAATTTCTTATGCAATACTGAAACTACCTGGTTAATAGAGAGGAAAACGCTACGTGTGTAATTCAGTGTGTGTGTGTGTGTATGTGAGTCGGTGTTTGCGCACGTCTGGGTGTGCGTAAAGAACTGAATGCAAAAGATTTATGGTGAAAACGGAATTTCTGCTTACTCAGACAATACCGATAAATAAAAATATAGATTCTTTTATTTATCTATCTTTACCTTATTTAAAAAAAAAAAAGAAGAAGACCTCCAAACTATCTCAATGGGAAGTACAACAGATACAAGGAATACAATAACACAGTGGGATATATGTTCTATTCAATAACAAAACACAATTGTCCATTTATTTCCATTAGCGTTTAACAACACCCACAAAAATTTCATCCATTTTATTTTTCTATTTTTAAATAACTCATCTTTGTAGCAATATACTTTAAACGTCACTGACTTATGTAATTTCCTATTTTCATGATTCAAAACGTTCAACTATTAATTTTGGGTAGTATTTCATTGACCTTCATTGTCATAGCAACAGGTGAAGGAAAAAGAAAAAAGAACCTTAATTGACAATCTGGAGTGTTGGCTAGCTACTCAGTCCTATAAAATATACACTTGCAGAAAAACTGCAACACCATCACAGATGACGTGTGGCTACGGACCAGTGCTCTCAAAGGCACATAAAATTTACATTTAACAATTTTTGCAATTATTCGACAGTAAAATAGCAAATATGTTTATGTTAAGATCGTGTAGGAGAAATAGGAAAATACAACCGTCTGTTGTTGGACCTTCTGTTGTTTTATTCCGTCCGTTAAGTTTCTGAGGCCGTGGAAGTCTGTGAAAATCGGCAACGGATAAAATGTTTGGGGTAACTTCTTCGTTCGAGTTGGAACCATTTTGTCTCATATCTTTGAATGGTCAAACCTCTTTCCGTTCACTCTATAGCTTGTCTTCTCGAGTTCCCACCCATCAAAAAACATAGCTTTTTCTATTGATATTCGCATATCTCAGCACCTCCACTTCCAGCTTGCGACGAACCCCCTCCACCATTTTTTATGGCCGATCAAGTCTATTGTCTTCATCAAGTTCTTGTTAACCATTTTTTCTTCAGACCAGAGTGCTAAAACGTATGTTAACCAAGTAAACGAGGTACTGAACTTTGTGAATTCATCTCTGTTTCGATTGCTGTTTTTTTTTTATAACATTCCCATCTATTCACACGCCGTTGCTAATGTTAAGGGCCATAATCAGGAATGTTATCTCCAGCATGAACCAGAACGACCTGATCTAAGTCTACAATAACTTCCGATGCCAAATTGACACAATACCGTTAAATTCAAAACGTTTTTTCTCATTTTTTTAAGTTGAATATATAAAAAGTATTTAATTTTTTTTTTTTTTTTCTCTTCACTATCTTTATTTTGTTTTCTTAGTTGTTCTCAGTTACATGACACTGGCTATAATGGTGATTATCTTTTTAAAAAAAAACATGTGTTTCTTTAGTCCAAGAAGCATTCAATCATCACTGTGTTTTCTTATTTTGAATAAAACCTTATCTTGCATCTAATCGAAAGGATATTCGCAGACTGGAATTGGTATTTCTCTGACTGTAGATACGACCAGTTAACAAGCAAATATGATTGGCAACAGGTCATTTTTGCCGATTTTTTAAATCAGGAGTTTTCTTCTTGGGATGAAAGGCCTAAAGAACAGCAGGAAATGACGGTAGCATAGATCTGTTATTTTGATTTCTATGGTCATTGATCACTTCGTATAGGGAAATCAAAAGAGAAAATGAATGAACCAGTAAAACTGATAATATGGCTGACTGTGTAGACAGCTATGCCAGCAATCGAAAAAAGAAAGAATAAATGTAAGAAAAACGAAAACGGAATAAATGTAAGAAAGAAAGAAAGAAACAAAGAAACAAAGAAAGAAAGAAAGAAAGAAACAAACAAAAAGGATGTAAGAAAAAAGAATCAATGAAAGAACGAAAAGAATGACAGAGGAAATAATAAATGAAAGAAATAAAAAAATAATCACTGAAAGAATGAATAAATAAATGTATTAATGAAGAAAGAAAGTGGTTTCTTGCGTTACCATAGCAACAGAATTTCTCATTATCCTGGATGCAGACCGACTTTATATACTACTGTTCAACATCAAAAACCTCCAATTTATTTCAATGGAAACTGCAACAAATATAGAGATCCCAATAAAACATTTGGTTGATGCAAGTTTCCAGCTTCGAGTCACCATCACATTTTCACCTGCGATGAACCAGTGTTTGCATATAACGAAATTATATTGTCCCACAACATCACAAGTTGGTTTTGGCAACATGTCTATGGATGTTGAAACTTCCTGTTATATTCTTTACGTTATTACAGGAAACAAAAAAGTGGAAGTATGTTGAAATGGGATATAACATAAAAGCAGAGACGGAAAAACTTGTAAGCCCCTGACGTTGATCGACTGGTTTACTGATACTAAGTGGTAATTCGTTACAGCAACGGTGACAGTAACGTAAGTAACAAGACAAAGTGTGGAGTGAAGAATGGTTTGATTTCTTTCTTTGGTTTCTTTGTTTAATGGTATATCAACCTTTGAAGGTTATTTAATGCCTAGAAGAACAGTAGTGGTACTATTTAACCCATAGCTGGGAGGATAAGAGGGTTCATACTTATCCCAAGTGTATTTGTCCGAAAGTGAACGTAATAGCGCGACTGGAGTTCGAACTCGCTAACTACGACTCTGCAGTTCATCGCTTTAACCATTTCACCATGTGGCCACCCCCAGTGAAGAATGGCTAATAGACGTTAAACTACAAGGACTCTTTCCTAACAACTCAGCCGTCAATGCTATTGGAGAAAATATGTATGCTTCTTAGGTGCATACTTTTATAAAGCATAGTATGCAGTTATTTATTTTTAGCTAATGAAAAAACTTAACCAGTTGGTGGTAAATAATGTTTGGTAGTTGAAAGTTTGTCTTACTTGACAATGTTATCGTGCCCTAAACCAAATTTTTAATTTCTTAGGAAAATAACATGGTACAGATTAATTGTTTTAATGGCATATAAAACCTTTATATATTATATATGATTTTTAAGGGAACAGTTTGTTCATAACTTTATTTTTTTAAACGAGTGAGAGCTTATTTAAATCGTTTGAAGCATTTCTATTTATTGTCAGCACACAGTTAAATGATATCAAATATGTCCATTTATTTTTTCGACACAGATAATTTCAAGTATTGCTATCAAACACTAATAAATCAATTAAGTATCACTCATTTGATTTCTCACAGTTAAATGTTTTCAAGTATTGTTCTACTATTAATACTTGTATTTAAACACTGAAAATGGTTTAAAATATTGCTATTTAATATCAGTAATTCTATTTATCATGTATTGCGATCTAATTTACAACTAACCATGTGTTCCCACATACTTAATTGCTTTCAATTGTTGCTATTTAACTCAAATGATTCTATTAAATATTATTGATAAGCCGTGGAAAATGATTAATCAGTTATATTTGACAAACCCTAACTCTGAGACAGTGTGAACCTGAGAATATTGCTAATGAAGGGGTATTCAACATACCCCAAACTCCAAGATGGGAGACTCACCGTGACACGCGGTTCAATACCGTACTCAAGACGCTAAATTGTTTCAATAATACTCTCTCAACTAAATATATCTGTTTTACTTTATTCACTCGTTACCTCACAGTTAAATAGTAACACTTTTAATGTGTTTGCTCATGGTAAATGGTTTGAAGTAGAGTAAATGATTATTTGACCAATAGACAGGACCCTAACTGTAACTACCACTCCGGGTCAGACTGAGTCTCAGAGTAATGACATCAAAGGGGTACTCCACATACCCCAAAGCTTTAGACCGGGAGCATCACCATTAGATAAAGTTTATTGAAGGTATATTTACATTAAAACTTTTATGCAATTTTTTTTTTTTTTTTTCAATCAAAGACTTCTTAGAAAGGATAAACCTTTTATGAAAATTATTTTTTAGCTATTTTTTGATTATTAAAACAAGTTTAAGAACGAACGTTGAATATTTTTTCTTACTTACGCTTTTAAAAGGGTTTATTTAAAAATTGGCTATATCTAAAGTAAAAAAGAAGGGGTAAAATAAAATGCACATATATTTACATGTATGTGTGAGTGTGTACGTGTGGGTGTGTATGTGTGTGTGTGTGAGAGAGAGAAAGAGAGAGAGAAAGCGAGAGAGAGGGTGGGTTGGATAGACACAAGGACAGAGAGACAGACGGGGAGAAAAGGAGTGAACAACCTTTCTAAATTGAGAAATTGACGTATATATACGAAATTATGAATAATACATCCATATTAATGTTTCTTTAACATTGAGGAAAATTGTACGCGATCAGTTGATTTTGCTATATATATATATATATATATATATCTGATCCCACTTATCCTACATACATAGGTTAGATTATATCATAACTCTTATGGAATGAGTATAGATTTTGCTGTAAATAATCCGAAAAAGTTGATATGCCATTAAACAGAGAAACTAATAGGGATTTTGGTATTTACTATCAATATGCATATATATATATATATATATATATATATATATATATAACAGCAATATAATAAGAATTTGGGTATTTTTTCATAATTATTATGATATAAAAGGCAAGTATTTGTACTGGTAGGTTTTTTTTTTAAATTTCAGAAATGGTGACACTTTTCGCAATTTTCAACTCGGACATCAAGGAAAGGTTGTTTTTGTGAGTTAATAAATTTTAACTCCGAACGCAGATTATATATATTATTTATATTTATATATATTATATATATTATTTATATTTATATATATTATTTATATTTTCCCATATCATTTAATAAAATATATCATTGATGGGTGGGACATATTACGAGTTTTTTTGTTAGCTTTTTAAAAATTACATTTTTGACATCGGGCATTTGTATGAATTTGTCGGCTTAACCGTTTTGGACCAAAAACAATGAAATATACATACGTAAAAGCAAGAAAAAAAATAAAGCAGCAAAACTCCGAAAATGTGAGAGAGAAAGAAATAATTTATGAGAAAATAAACTTTGTGTCATGACGAACTTTGAAAGTAAATAATATAATCATTTTAGCTCATCACTTTTACTGCACAAGATGATAATTGTATTTCGTCATATAACAAAAACCTCGTACTTCCGGTGTATAAATTTTCAGAACATCAATAAATTATCTTAGCAAAATATCTGACAAAAGAAGATATTTTCGAAGCTCAACCTAACACAGGTACAAATGGAACTTCTTTTAATATTTAAATGGAAAAAATTTGACATTATTTTTGTAGATGATGACCTAAATCCCGAAACCATCAAATTGATTAGTGGAACTTTTATTAAATTTATTCACCATTGTTACCAGAAAAATTATATTTTTACTTTAGCAATTATGATCTTAACAATGGTACTTAACGTAATTGAATATGTGAGAGAAAATGAAACATTCATTAAACTAAAAGGAAAATTGTTGTTTTTTTTTATTTTTGCATTTTAATTCTGTTATTTTATACATTCAAAATTGTATAATTATTTATGAAATAGACGCGAAATCGAAAAAAATTATTGTAATTTAAATACTTAAAAATAATCCAAATTTAAACTATAAAGTGTAGATGAAAAGACATTTATGAAATTCTTTCTGTATGGAACGTTCTCAATCATTTATAGAAATGTTGACGCTGTTATCCTTGAGCGAATAAATATCTGCCTTGAATTTTGAGATAAAACGCATGAAGAATGAGAGTGAGTAAAATACTACTAAAACTAATAATAATAATAATAATAATAATAATAATAATAAAAAACACGAACGAGGACTAATTACAACCATCAGAATCGATATGGACAACACGATAAACGAAAGAATGACCACAACTAGGAAACAAAAATGGGAAGAAAAACTACTCTATGGCCGCTTTAAGCGTCTAATAAACAACATCTCACACCAGAAAACCTGGACCTGGCTAAGAAAAGGAAACCTTAAGAGAGAAACGGAATCCCTCCTAATAGCAGCACAGGACAACGCCATAAGAACGAATCATATCAAAGCGAGAATAGATAAGACGCAACAAAACAGTAAATGTAGGCTATGCGGTGACAGAGACGAAACCATCAATCTCATTATAAGCGAATGCAGCAAATTAGCACAGAAGAAGTACAAGGCGAGACACGACTGGGTCGGCAAGGTAATCCACTGGGAAATGTGCAGGAAATTTCAATTCGACCATACAAACAAATGGTATATGCACAACCCGGCGCCTGTCCTAGAAATGACTCGCATAAACTCCTATAGGACTTTAACATACAAAAGAATCACCTAATCCCGGCCAGAAGACCAGACCTCATAATAATCAACAAAAGAAAGAGAATCTGCAAAATTGTTGACTTTGCTGTCCCGGCGGACCACAGAATAACTCTGAAGGAAAGTGAAAAGAAGGATAAGTACCTCGACTTTGCTAGATAATTGAAAAAACTGTGGAACATGAAAGTAACGATTGTGCCAATTGTGATTGGTGCGTTAGGCACAGTAACTAAAGTATTATTAAAAGACCTGCAAGACTTGGAAGTTTGTGGACGGATAGAGACTATCCAAAGGACAGCATTGCTGAGGACGGCCAGAATACTGAGACAAGTCCTGGAGACTTGAGGAGATTTGCTGTCACTCAAACTCCAGTGAAAAACCATCAGCTAATACTGATGTGAAAAACTCTAGAAGAGTAAATAATAATAATAATACCTTTATTTTGCCAGAGAGCTGAAAAGCTGTCGGATACGAAAGTAACGATGATACCTCTTGCAGTTGGTGCCATTGGAATAGTCCCCAAATATCTGAAAAAAAGATTGCTATGACTGTAAAGGAAGAGAAGAATCAAAACTATCTAGATCAAAGCACTGTTAAAATCAGCTTGGATATTTAGAATTGCTATTCAGACCTTAGGAGAATTGCAGTTATTTAGACTTCAGTGAAAACCACCTGTTAAAATGGTGATAAAAACACAAAACGAATGATAATGATAATATCCTCAAACGAGCATAAGGACACGAAAAACTTATCTATTGTGTGGGTTAACAACAAAAAGGCATACGATATTGTTCAGCAAAGCTGGATGATAAACTGCCTCAAAATATACAAGATATCAGACGAAGTTCAAAAGTTTATCAAAAATACCTTTGAAAACGAAAGTCGAACTTGGGTATATTCCACGGAGATGGGCTATCACCATTTCTATTTTTGATTACGATGATGCCACTCAATCACATACTTAGGAAACGTGCAGGCAGATACAAACTTACTAAACCACAAGGACATATCAAGCACTTAATGTACATGGACGACATCAAATCATTTGCCAACAATGAAAAAGAACTGGAAACAATTACACAGAGAATGAGAATATATAGTTTGAATATAGGGATGGAATTTGGCTTAGATAAATGTGCTATGCGAATAATGAGAAAATGGAAATAACCCATGACGGAAGGAATAGACCTACCAAACCAAGAAAGGATCAGAATGCTCGGAGAAAAGGAAACTTACAAGTACTCTGGAATATTGAAAACAAACACGATCAATCAATTAGTAATGATAAAAAAAAAAGTATTTCAGGAGAACTAGAAACTACTAGAAATGAAACTATAAAGCAGATATATCATCAAAGGAATATACACTTAGGCTGTACTCCAAAGATACTCGGGACCATTCTTGAAGTGGACGAGGGAAAAGCACTGACAAATAGAACAGGAATCAAGAAAACTAATAACGATGCTTAGGGCCTGACATCCTTTAAACGACGTAGACAGACTTTATGTGTCAAGAAATGGAGGAGGATGAGAACTCACCAGCATTCAAGATATCATCGATGCATCGTTACAACGACTAGAAAATTACATGAAAAAGCGCAAAAGAAAACTGATTACAACCACGAGAAACAATACAGAAAACACAATTTGAGATTCAGCTGAATACTAAGACGATAACTTGAGACTTGAGAAGACTTGATGTCTCTCAGACTCCAGTGAAAAACAAATAACAAACTGGAAAACTTATACATACAATTTTCTTCAAGTTCTTCCACAATTCCCAGTAGATAACTTTCCCCATCCAGTGGTGCCTAGTCTTATACTCTTTCTGTGCTAATTTGCTGCATTCGCTTATATGTGATCGATCGTTTCGTCTATTTTACCACATAGCCTTCATCTGTTGTTTTGTTGTGCTTTATCTTTCTCGCTTTGATATGGTTAGTCCTTATGGAGTTGTTTGTGTTGCTATTAGAAGAGATTCAGTTTCTCTCATAAGGTTTTCTTTTCTTAGCCACGTCCACTTTTTCTTGTGTGAGATGTCACTTGTTAGACGCTTAAAACGTCCATAGAGTAGTTTTTCTTCCCACTATTGTTTTTTGGTTTTTGTCGTTCCGCTGATCCTCGTGTTGTTAGTATTGTTTCTGGTGGTTGAAATTAGTCTTCCGGTGAGATTTTCTGTGTATATGACTACACAGAAAGTCGCTGTTTCGATGTGTCAACTCAGAAAGTCGCTGTTTCGATGTGTCAATGCTGGCAAGTCCTCTTCCTCCCTCTCTTCTTGACACATATAATCAGTCAACGTCATCTCTGGGATGCAATGCCTTATTCATGGTCATTAGTTTTCTTGCTCCCTGGTCTATTTGTTTAAGTTCTTCTCTGATCCACTTCAAAAATGGTCCCGAGTATTTTACGAGGCGAGACATCTCAGGTATTTTTCCTTTTAATAACGTTCCTGCTATAGAGTTATGTACGGTGTAATTTTCTGGTTATACAGAGATAATTTTTAAAATGTTCTTTCATTTCTACTTGTTTGATAGTGTCAGCTCAAATATCCCGAAGTATTTTTAGGTTTCCTTTTCTCCGTGGGTTCTGATGAATACTTGATTTGGTAGTTCGACTCCTTCCGTTATGCGTCGTTTGCCACTTTTAATTACTAGCATGGTGCATTTTTCTATGTCAAATCCCATGTCTATATCTTGATTGTATATTCTCACAGTCTGTATTAGGGTTTCCAATTGTCTTTTTTCTTTTTTGGCAAAAAGTTTGATGTTGTTTATGTACATCATGTGGTTGATCTTTTCCTGTAAATACCGGCCGTGCATTTCCTAAGGATGTAATTATGTGGCATCATGGCTATCACAAATCTTAATGGTGATAGTCCATCTCCCTGAAATATGCCTCTTTAGTTTGGTTTGGTTTCGTTTGTTGGGTTTTACGGCATATCAACCTTTTGTAGGTTATTTAACGTCAAATCCATTTTATGTAAATAATCGGTTCTATTTAAAACAATTCAGTTTAGCATAAGTACACAGTTTAATTGTCAAAAACATTTCTATTTCAAACTATTCAAGCAGTTATATACAACAATTCAGTTTAGAGTGAGTACAGTTTCAGTGTCAAAAGCAGTTCTATTTCAAATAATTTAGTTTAGCCTAAGCACGCTGTTTAAACGTAAGTACAGATTAATTGTGAAAAATATTTCTATTTCGAACTATTCAGTTTAGCATAAGTATGCCATTAGTTCTATTTAACCCATAGATAGGGCCCTATCAGGTGCTACCACGCCGGGCCAGAGTGGACCAGGGAGCAATGGAGATGAAGGGGTGCTCTGTATTCCCCAAGGCCCCAGCATTACTGGGACCTCACCATCAGACTGTTTAGTGTCATATCCAGGACACTCGTTGGGGGGGTCTTACCCCTCTGAAGAGGTGCAGTCAGTGTATTCTACAGCCCCTGCCGACTGGGATGCCTCTTTGGATTTTTACCTCTGCTAATATTTTTCCCCCTGCTGTCTATTCCACTCTCCAGGTTTGCATATTCTTCTCGGTGAACTGTACGACTTGGTCGGGCATTTCATACATTTTCAGAGTGTAATATCTAGCTTTGTGGGACCATATCGTGAGCCTTTTTGTAGTCAATCCAGGTCATAGCTAGATAGTCCATCTCGTTTTACTCTTGTTGAGGATGTGCTGATCTATATATAGTACTTCCTATATGCCTCTGGTTCTTTTGCGGCATCTTTTTCTGGTCCACGGGGAAAATTCTGCGGCTTATCAATAAGTAGTAGATCTCCCTAATTTGTGCCGTTAGTATTTTTCACATCATCTGTAGGCACGTTATAGGTCTATAATTGTTTGGGGTGGTTTCTTTGAAGGGTCTTTTTGGATCAGAGTGGTCTTCATTTTCACCATCCATTCGACTATCTCAGTTTTCTGTATGCTTTAATTCATTTCCGTAGCAAGTTTGTCATGCATGGGGGTGATTTTTTTTTAAAACCAAAATCCGTATATACCATAGGGCTAGGAGTTTACCTGTTTTTTTTTCTATTTTTTTAGATGTTGTCTGGAGCCCGCCGGGGTGTATGTTCACCTGAGGGCCTTCGTCGAGCATTCGCAGCTCTATTTCCATGTTGTTTATCCATTGCTATTATTATTATTATTGACGTCTAATGAAAATACCCCAAGGAAGAATATGATGAATTTTGAAATAGAAATAGAAATTTTATGAAAGAAAGTTAAGCACAAAAGCTATTCCAGTAGAATTAATAGAAGCACTCGGAATAATTAAGATAACTATTTGAAGAAATCCCAAGAAATCCATCTTTGTCTGAAAGTGTGAATGAGGATTTCAAATGGTGTCTAAAAAATTTAAACGATAAAAGAAAAATCGTTTTTCGTTTGTTTTTGTTTTTTTTTGTTTTTGTTTTTTTTGTGGGGGTGTCAGAAGAAATAATTATGTTAAAATGAAAGCCATATTAAAACCAAGATTTTGGATGGGGTTATTCTTCTCATTAAGTTTACAATTTCAAGCACAGAACACAGAAGCTATTAAGTTGATGAGTTTGTCAAAACTTGTGAAAATTGCCGCAAATTGCAGGTGTGACTTGCGAGGAGAAACCTCAGTGCACTGGCATAATCTTTTCTGAAACTAAGAAAGCTGGATATCAAGCCGCTCAACTAGTGATCAAGTTTGTGTTTACTCTTCACCCATAAACTACGTGATGTGAAAATATACCGTCCAATCAAGAGGGAATCGAGATTTTATTTATTTACCGTTGCTCCTTCTCTTAGTATCTGCAAATAGTGACTGAGTTCTGA
The DNA here is from genome assembly GCA_963585895.1 of Sepioteuthis lessoniana. Lineage (NCBI taxonomy): Eukaryota > Metazoa > Mollusca > Cephalopoda > Myopsida > Loliginidae > Sepioteuthis > Sepioteuthis lessoniana. The sequence continues at coordinate 75,423,455 of OY757926.1, forward strand.
TCGGCTGGCCTATGAGAACGACTTAAAAAAGAATTCATAATTTTCTGAGCTATTAGAGGAGTTTATTTAACCAATTTTCTTTGTAAAAAATTAATTCTGTGTCAATGTGAAGACAGAGGACAAAGGAGAAACGATATTCCGAAACTACTGTCAGAAGACCTTGCCACTAGAAAGAAAACTCCATTAAATGAAGTAACGATGTTTCAAGACTCTAAATGACAAACTCCTTGATGATTAGCATAAATAAAAAATGCCAACCGAATTCTTCACCGTGCTTTTTTTCTCTCCCCTACTTAATGTTTGGAACATTTTTCTTTTACTATTGAATATTGTTTCATAATCATATTACTTGAAAAACTTATGGAGTTGTCTTATTTTAATGTCTTCGACAACACAGTACTACTAATCTCTTGTCTGATCGCAGAACAAGTTGCGTCAATCCCCGTTCAGGAGATCTTGAAAAAAGCACAGAAAATATAAACCAGAATTTGTCATCTAATGGATTTTGTTGTGCAAGTATATCATTGATGAAAGTGAAAGAAAGCAAAACGCTAAACAAATATCTAAACCTGACCAGTGAGCTAAAAGAACTGTGAAACATAAAAGTAAAAAGAGATACTAATATTTGTTTGGACTATTTGAACAGTTCCCAAGAACATGTACAAGAGTCATAATGAACAGGAAATTAGATGAGGAATTCAAACCATTCTTCGGGGTGTCCTCGTGGTGTGACGGTTAAAGCGGAATCGTAGTAAGCGAGTTCGTACTCCAGTCGAGCTTTTACGTTCACTTTCGGGCAAATACCCTTGGGAAAGGTATGAACCCCCTTATCATCCCAGCTATGGGTTAAATAGTACCACTACTATTCTTCTGTGAGAATGGCTTTGGCATTAAATAACCTACAAAGGTTGATATGCCATTAAACAAAGAAATCAATCAGTCAATCAATCAAGCCATTCTGATCATAGAATTAGTAAAATCGGCTAAAATACTCAGAAGTGTATGGGGGACCTGAAAAGACTTGCAATCATTCAGACTCCAATGAAAAACCATCATTTAGAGCAATTGGGAAAATCTCGCAGAGTAAAATAATAGTGATAATAATAATGAGTCTATGGACAATGTCATGAAAGCGCGACAAAAATGAAATGGCTGAATTTAGTAATAAAATATTAGTATGGCTAAAAAGTCAATCAACTGCATATGTTGTTATAAAAAGGTTTATTAATAAAACGTAATCAAATTCTTAATATGATTAAGAATTAATAGAAATCTTATTTTGTAATGATTCTATATCTTTTTTCCAAACAAATACACAATCCTGTGGTTAGAGGTCAGTTTTCTGTACCAGTACAAAAAAAAATTATTATTTGCGCATAATTTACTCGGTACACATAGTAAAACTTACTTTCGATCCTGACGTCCCATATACAGTAACAAGCTAGAAAAAGATAAGTAATCACTAGGATCTTCTGTATTGTAGGGAACAAATAAATAAATTAAAAAAAATAAATAAATAGATAAAAAGAAAACTATTAAATTTGAAGAAACTCCCAGAGGTCCCTAACGGAAAAGGAGATGACGCATGCGTAAAAGAAAAAAGTATTTTCCTCTTGAAAAAGGAGACGATATTATCTTTCTCTTTCAGGCCGTGTCCGTCGAACCAACCACACCATTTTGCTGTCTGGTGTTTTGGGCCCCACGCCTACGTCTTGGGACGTAGCGTTGGTTAGTCCCTTCACCCAATAAGTAAAGGAAAGTATAGAAGAAATGTTTTCGCCTCTTATCTATTTCTATCTTTTCTTTTTGTATATTACGTTTGGGACTTTCTTTGGGCAAGGCGTTCCGCCGGCCAGTCAACGTGGGGTGAAACAGTGTAACCAAAATATGGATTCAGATATCTTACGGCAACACAGCCTTGCCCTTAGCCCCTGACTTCAAAAGCTTTCAAATCCCACAGTATTATTTGCGCCACGAACTTTTAGGCACAAATTATTTTGAAAAAATGTGCATTATAAAGGATTAATTAGGATATTATTTTTATAACTTATAACTTGGTATTGTTATTGTGAGCAAGGCATGTTAACGTTATTTAAATACATTCAAAGATTATTTATCATTAAAAACACGTCCGTTACTATTATTACATAAAAAATTGTCACATAGCTTTGAATCAAGTAAAACTTTTTAGAAGATGAGAGAATTCAAAACGATATCACTGAGCCAGTGGTTCTGTTTAAAAATTTAGTTGGCTGTTAGTTGATCCTGTTAGTCTCTCTATTTCCCTCCTTATTCTCAGTTTGGTATTCATCTATCAGAATCTCTCTCTGTTTTCATTCTATCTCACTGACTTCCTCTCAGTCTCTGACTCTCCTTCTACACACACACACACACACACACACACACACACACACACACACACACATATATATATATATATATGTATATATTTAAATATATTAAGAAAGAAATAGTGAGAGAGCGAGAGAGAGAGCAAAAAAATTAATGAGAACATGTGCTTGTATATATATATATATATATATATATATATATATATATATATATATATATTCCATTAAAGAAAAGAGCAAAGACCGGTTATTTTAGGATTATAAATTTATTTCCATCCTGTTTTCGTTTCTGGTGTGAACCAAAAACACGAAGAAAAATATAACAGGACTTCTTCAGGTCCAATGGATAAATAAAACAGAATAGACACGTGGGGTGGGGAGGAAGGGAGGAAGAGATTTAAGATTTAAAGAATTTCTGGTGTGAACCAAAAACACGAAGAAAAATATATATTAACTGAACTGAATAATACTTATATATATATATATATATATATATATATATATATATATATATATATATATATATATTAAAGTACGTTTGATTAAGTTATATTTTGGTCTAATCGCTACAATTCTTTCATGACGGCTTACGGTTCACCTTTATGAATTTAACTCCATAGTCTTACATCTTAAAACCCATTCCATTTCCAAATCAAAATTTTCAAAAATTCTATTTGAAAACACCACTATAATACCACAGTATATTGGTGTAGTAACTATTGAAAAGGGAGCTTTCGGGTTACCCTCGACTATGGTCGCCAACTTTACTTTTATATATATTATTAATATATTAAGCTTCAACTACAAATCCTAGAAGCCCTACATATAAAAACAAAAAAAAACCCCTAAAATCAATAGAAATGATTTTGAAAATACCCGCAATGCTTTGAAATGCTTTGGCTAGTTTATTTTTTTATATTTTATATTCTATATTCAGTTTTTTTTTTTTTTAATTCATTAGCATCTCAGTTTTATCCAATTCTGAGTTAACGTAGTTTTGTAATGTTATAAAAAAACTTTAAACCTCTTCCAAATTTTTTTTTTTAAAACACGCTTTATACATGCAAACAAGCCCTGATGATGGCCTATGTAAGGTCCGAAAGCGCTTGGGACAACTTTGGTAAATTCCACCTCTACTTCCAACCTGAAACCAAGACACTTATCGGGAAAATTAAAAGTATCTTAAAATTATATAGACAAAATGTGTGTATTATTTAATCAAACATGCTTATAAGTCTACTGCCCAACTACACCCCCCATATATATATATATATATATATATATATATGTATATATATATATATATGTGTGTGTGTGTGTGTGTGTGTGTGTGTGTGTGTGTTGGGAATATCCACAAGATGTGAAAATTGAATTAGAAGATTTACATTAAGATTGACGATGTGTGCACAGCTAAGCAACTTGTATAAATAAAGCGGTAATGTCTACTCACCTTCAATATTTTCTTGGAAGTCTTAATTGCGTTTAGACCAGTCAGTGCCGATAAGTATGAAATAAAAGGGTAATGTCTAGTTTTTTTATTTTTTTTTTACTGCTGCTTGAACCCCTAAATTTCGGTTAGACAAGTCATTGTCGATAAAACCATAATGTCTACATATCTTCACTGCTGTCTTGGCCGTTTAAATTTTATTTAAATGATTCAGTGCCAGTTATCATTCAAAACAGGAATAATGTTTAGCCATTTTTACTCTTACTTTGGAAGTCTAAATTTTGTTTAGACAAGACAATGCTGATTATCATGAAATAAATCGATAATATCTAGTTATCTTCATTGTTGCCTTAGACATCTAAATTTCGTTTGGATAAGTGAGTTCGATTATTAAACACTAAAACTATAATGTCTAGTCATCTTCTCTGTTGCCTTGTAAGTCTAAATTTTGTTTGGACCAGTGAGTTCGATTATTATACACTAAAACAATAATGTCTAGTCATCTTCACTGTTGCCTTGTAAGTCTAAATTTTGTTTGGACCAGTGAGTTCGATTATTATACACTAAAACAATAATGTCTAGTCATCTTCACTGTTGCCTTGTAAGTCTAAATTTTGTTTGGACCAGTGAGTTCGATTATTATACACTAAAACAATAATGCCTAGTCATCTTCACTGTTGCCTTGTAAGTCTAAATTTTGTTTGGACCAGTGAGTTCGATTATTATACACTAAAAAAATAAGGTCTAGTCATCTTCACTGTTGCCTTGTAAGTCTAAATTTTGTTTGGACCAGTGAGTTCGATTATTATACTCTAAAACAATAATGTCTAGTCATCTTCACTGTTGCCTTGTAAGTCTAAATTTTGTTTGGACCAGTGAGTTCGATTATTATACACTAAAACAATAATGTCTAGTCATCTTCACTGTTGCCTTGAAAGTCTAAATTTTGTTTGGACCAGTGAGTTCGATTATTATACACTAAAACAATAATGTTTAGTCATCTTCACTGTTGCCTTGTAAGTCTAAATTTTGTTTGGACCAGTGAGTTCGATTATTATACACTAAAACAATAATGTCTAGTCATCTTCACCGTTGCCTTGTAAGTCTAAATTTTGTTTGGACCAGTGAGTTCGATTATTATACACTAAAACAATAATGTCTAGTCATCTTCACTGTTGCCTTGTAAGTCTAAATTTTGTTTGGACCAGTGAGTAGAGATGATTGGTATATAATAAAGTGATTATTTCTACTTTTCTTCTCTTTTGCCATGTAAGTGTAAATTTCCTTTTGACGAATCAGAGCGGATTATTATAGAATGAAGCAATAATATCAACTCATATTTACTTGGACGTCCAAATTTCGTGTATGTGGGTTAGTACCGATAATTATAAAAGTGATCGGGATTAGTCTTTTCGATTGTTGCCTTGGCTATCTAAATTTCTTTTATAAGTTTCAGTGACGATTCTTATACAATAAAGTGATAATGTATAGCAATCTAAGTGTTGCGCTGGAGGTCTTAACTTTCGTTTTAACGAGTCAGTGCCGATGATCATACAGTTAAACTATAGTGTCTTGCATTTTGATAGTTTCATTGGGCGTTTAAATTTTGTTAGACGATTCATTACCGATTATTATACAAAAAACCGATAATGTTTACTCATTTTACTATTGACCATGAACATCTCAATTTCGTCTTGACGACGGAGTGTCGATGATTATACAATTATATATTAATTTATGTTTATTTTCACGGTTACCTTGAACGTCTAATTTTCGTTAAGACATGTTAATACCTTTTCAGCGATCATTTTTTCAGAAGTTCTGATATATTGTTAACTAAACATCTTTACGGTAAAACGTACTTCATTTCACAGCGTAGCCCACTGTTACTTTTTCTTTCAGTTCTTGAAGTTAAAAATCATCTCTAGGCTAAAATTGGATAACATTCATAGTCTAAAATAAATACGACCGCACTGCTTCACACTATAACAAAAGGTACCATGACCAATGAGAATTGACAGGAATGCTTTCATTGAATGCCAAGGAATTTAATCTGAAGAAAATAATCTAATGTTTGTTCCTGTTTGAAAATAGTAAAAACTCACAGAGGGATAACTCTGGAGAATGAAGTGGTTACTTCATTATTGCAATGGACTTCTAAGCCAGAAACTTGTTAACTGCTTTTATATCCTATGCAAGAGCTTTTGATTCCGAACTGATTTTACTTATCTTTTCAGCATTTACAAATAAACTTTGAGTGACAGTTTCTTCTTGTACGAAAAAAAATTCGTAAACATCGCATTATTACATGTTCTTCGGTAATCCATTGAGAAATATGTGTTATTTTTTCGGACGAAGTGTAGCCTTTATTTCCCACTACGTGTTTTGAGGTTTTGTTTCAGGGTCCTGTCGAAATCACCTTTCATCACTGATAATTATACAGCCAAAAATATCAGCATTATTCAAAAGATCTGATGACACGTGATAATGACGTCATAATGACAAGGAGGTGCCCGTAGTGTAATGGTTATCGTCGTAGGAAATGGACACGGCGACACGAGTTCAAATCCTGGACGAGACTGATTTCACATGGCACTAATACCCTTGGGAAAGGTATGAATCCAATTATTCTCCCTCCAGCTATGGGTAAATAGTAGGGCAGACTAGGTTCTTCAGCCTTGGTGAGGCAACTAGTCTAGGAGAAGGAAAACTGAATTCAAACCTGTTAAACTCCGCTTAAAAATTGGCCTTGTGTCATATCCTGCCCGAGCGGAGGGGTTGGTGAATATGGATAATGACGTCGTTTCTGATATTCTGTGAAGATTTGAGGCACCATCTCTAAGGAGATTTTCTTCATACCTAATTTCTCTTTTAGAACCTGACGCCGTGTTTTCCTATTCATATTTAGTTCCGTCATCAATCACACACTTTAATCTTCGATATAATTGCATCAAGTTTTTCACTCTTTGTACATTTTTTGTATATGCTTTTGGCGACCCACTTGTTGCATCATCGTGCAAATCTCACCCTACCTAAAACAACCTGTGTCTTTCAAAAATACTCTAATTATTCGTAGTATGTTAACTATTTGTCATTATAATAAGACTAACGTTACTTGATCAATTTTATATTTCTCCACACAAAGTTTGATGTTAAACTTCGGTTCCTGATTCTTTTCATTTATTTTCCAATTACAGAATAATACAAACGCATATAACTTTTAGTGTTTGGTAACGAATGATTCATCTAGTCTAGATCTCAAGAAATAGAAAGAAGGAAACTATTCCGATGTACTCCGATTCATCCAACCAGCGACACGCCAGAGTAATTTTAGGAATTGAATTGTCAGATGTCATATATGAGTATTTTCATATGGTGTCCAGCCGAATACTCCCTCGGGTTTGGAGCGTAAAAGTCAAACGCAGTATAAAGGAAATTCTATTTTACAATAAGAATAATATTTGCCATTTTGCTTTGTTTTTGACATCATCATGTTTCAATAATCATACTGACTGATTGTACGCCTTCTCAGAGGAAGTACCAAAAGAGAATAGAATTGGTAAGCGAACCAGCCACGAGATGTCACCACTTGAAGTCATAAGTTTAAACTAAAAACACTCGATTCTCAACGACCAACGTTTTTGATTGCAACTGAAATGCATTGACTGCTGCTGGTGTAAGTGCTACTCAAGGACTTACCTTCCGCCTGTTCACCTAGTGGCTACCTTACATTCGGAAGATCATTCTGCTGGACATTATATATATATATATATATATATATATATAATGCAGACCGAAGATTAATTGCTTTTCTTTTTAAAGATAAAGCTTTAAAACGTTTAAATCGAACACTCGTGACAAACCCTAGTAGAGAAATGTCAGTTTTGCGATGAGGAAGATTCTCAGAAATAGATGTAAAATTCGATCGTCAAAATCTAACGATCGATTTTATTATCGTGAAACTGACAGTTAAAGGAACAACGGTTGCAGTATTTATTTTTACATAGAATATATATATATATATATATATATATATATATATATATATATATGCATACTATGTAATAATAAATACTGCAACCGTTGTTCCTTTAACTGTCATTTTCACGATAATATATATATATATATATATGTACGTGAATGTGCATGTGCCTGTCAGTGCGTGCGCCTGCACACGCGTGTGTTTCTCTATGAGAAACGATGGCAATATAGACTGACAGATACAAACAGAATTTGATAGATAGATAGATCATTCAGAGTTTCTCTGTTTAATGAGAAGTTTTACTAGTTCCTTCAATCCATCATCTTTTTGGCTCTCACACAATTTCTGATTATTTCTTTTAGTCTCTTTCGTCTGGTGAACAAAGCCACGCTTTTGATGTCTCTCTGGTGATGGCCACTCTTGAGACCCTGACGTCATTTCCTAACGGTTATGTACTTGTCGGGATTGTCCACTTGCTTTTGCTCCAATGACACATCCAAAGAGAAAAAAGTTTTAACCTGATACATTTCTACTATCAATCTTGATTGGAACCGTCGTCGCTCGGCCACACGCGACGAACTTTGCTCTCTCTTTCTCTCTCTCTCTCTTTGCCGGTCATCTCTTCTTCTTTTGAGTGAACTTCATCGACGTAAAGGCTACTGGCAACAGACACGCGTTTTCCTCTTTCTGCTTTCTGAGCAGCAATGAGAAGATAATGCTTGCAGATTAAGCTTTTCGACGGCTGCTGTCTGCCTGGTTGTTTAAAAGGAATACAGACAATTTAGAGAGAAAGAAAGCGAGTCGTTCTTTGAAGCGTCACGTAGGAGTCGATTCCTGGAAATAATACGTACCACAAATCCTCCCTTTTCCAAATAGAAGTTATTATCACACGTCTCATTTTAATAGAAGACTAACAACTGAATAGTTAAAAGACACTGAAAATCGACAAAATTCTCGAGCATATCTTTGTGATGGCTATCAGAAACTAAAGATCGAGAAAAATCTTTTTTCATGCAAAAATCTCTGTAAGAAATTATCAGATATACCCATCTAAGCTGGGTAATCTATTTCTCAAAACTGAAACTGATTTACTGTTTGGTATTATTTATTACTGTATTTTACATTATTGAATCTATATGATCACAATAACGAATATCTAACTTTTTAAGAAAAGAGGTATTTGTTTGTGAAAAAAATTAGTATTGCTATGTTTTTGTTTTTTTTTTTGGTTTAAAATGTTCTCATGCATTTCATCAGTTCTTTTGATTTCAAACAGTGTAAATAAATGAGAAATACATTAGCTTCAGACTTCATATGTGCCGATAGTAGTTCCCCGGTGGATCAGAAACGTTAAAAAAGATTCGTGAGTTTTTATTTTACTTTAATGGTTATTCTATTTTATAGTTGTAAATATAATCATATTGCTTGGCATTTTTGTGCTCAGACCATAGAAAAGAATATATATATATATATATATATATATATATATATATATATATATATATATATATATATATATATATTGTCATCCACAGACAGACTGTTTCGTTTTATATATTGTAAAAGTGTTGGTTGTCACTTGTTCACTTTATGGGTTTGTGGCGAAACATACACTAAACACCACTTCCCCATTCACTCACAATAATGCACGACTATAATCCCATGCACACACACACACACACATAAAGATGTATACACAATTCCAACGGTTTTTGACTGTATTTTTCGATTTTTTCGACTATTCATTTCCTTTTGTTATCTACCTGATGATTGTTGGTTGTAAAACTTCATGAAACCAATGTCCACAGAAAAAACTTCCATGGCATTATATATATATATATATATATATATATAACTATCGTTTCAATCTTCTATGCACCACAATTTCGAGTAATATCTTATGTTCAACTTATCCTACAGGTATTACTCCGAAAATGAACGTAATCGCGAATCGCTCCTGGGTCACTAAACCAAGAGGACTTCCCCTATAGGTGTATCATAGGACCAAAATGTTGCGTCTGAAAGAAAGGAGTCCGCAGAAAAAGAAACACTCAATCTCGAAATTTAAGAAAGAAAAATAGTAGTCGTTTTTATTCACTTGGACTACAGCGGGTTGTAGCTAGAAAAGTTCGTTTCATAGCGTTCTTCCTCCCTCTTCTTTTTGGTGGCAATGGTGGTGTCGTTGTAGCCGGCTTGTTGATACGTTCCTGTCAGTCGTATCGTGGCACGCTGTGTATAGCGTGGGTCGGGGTGTCCGGGACCTCTAACGCACCTGTTTAGAAACCTGCCTTGAACTCCCCGAAATCTCGTGACTTGATTTCTTATATAGACATTTTTTGGGAACAATTCGAAGGTCCCAGAATGTTCGGTGACACTAGTGAAAACGATAGTGAAACACGTGAAAGTTGATGCGTGATTATATTAAAATTACGCCTGAACTCTACAGGTCATTCTACCCGCATGCACAGGTCATTCTACCCGCATGCGCTAGGTTCGTAACATTTTCACTGATTGGTGACAGCCGATGTGCTCGCGCATCCTCAACGATAGCGCCCGGCCGTAATATTACATACGTACAATTTGACTTATACTAAGTTAAAACTTTGTAACAAATTCGAAAGCGTAATTATAAAGTTTTTTGTGACCCGCTGGAAAGACTTATTTGGTTGAATATCAGAAGGTCAAATTATAACCAACCAATCTCATCCAAAAGTGTCTATCAATAAAAAAAAAATGATACCGAAAAATTACCATAACGCTTTTTAAGGGAACGCAGTGCTATCAGCAAGACTAGATAATGATGCTGATATATATATATATATATATATATATATATATATGTATATATGCTCATCGAAAATGATAAACTAATGTCGAAATCAGATGCACTTAAAGGAAAACAATGTAAAATTTTCACACAGAAAATAAATAATCACAAAAATGCACAAGAAGATTATCTAATACATATTCTAGTGTTCTGTATTTTATCACGGGGGTATCTCTGTGGCGTTAATGGCTAAAGAACAGCTGGCTCGAATTTAACGAGTTCAAACTCCAGTCGCGCTATTACGTTCTCTTTCCCCTTATCACCTCCGAAATGGATTAAATAGAATAACTGTTGTACTCCACTTTGCCATCAAATAACACATGAAGGTAGCTATGACATTGTATCGGTATATTTATAAAATTTTGTCACTAAATCTGATAAATCCCGGATTCTTTTCTATGATTCTAATTTGTTAAAAATTTATTTTTAAGAATCTGGGCAGGAAAAGATTTCTTATATTTCTTAATTTTATATTAATATTATGTTAATTAATTTTAATCTTTCATATTTTGCAAGGAAATTCAATCATTATAATCAGCAATAAAAATGCATAAATAGCTGGTGCCTCAAATGAAGACGGGGATTGGTCAATAAAAGTAAAAACAAATAAAGCTGCAAGTATTACAGGTTCCCGGGACTCTTTTTGCACAAAAATACCACTTTTTTGCAATGGAAATGAATTGATTTTCACTATATATATATTTATATATATATATATATATATATATATATATGTGTGTGTGTGTTTGTGTGTGTGTGTGTGTGTGTGTGTGTGTGTGTGGATAAAGATGGTTGTTGTAGGTCCAAAGAAAGAACAAGGATATATCTTAAAATAATAGGATCCACGAACAGATTTGTATTTTTTGAATTTATTGGGTTTATTTATTTTGATAAAAATCTCTTTGTGGACCTTCTTATTTTAATATATATATACACACACACACACACACATATATATATATACATATATATATATATATATATATATATATATATATATATGTATGTGTATATATATATATATATATATATATCTTTGTGGACCTTCTTATTTATATATATATATACATATATGTATATATATATATATATATATATGCAATGTGCGTTTGGGCACTTTGATTTGATAATTTTGTGAATGTGCTTTCTTTCAGCGCTTGTCCAATGTGAAACTAAATCATTTGAGCTCTGCTGGGAGGAAAGCCGCAGTATTTTGGAGTCAGTCTGAGGACAGTGCAGAAGATTCAAAAAGTGTTGGATGAATCTAATCATGATTATAAAGTTAAAGCTGCTTGGAAAACTTATTCTGATCATTCTGATAAAAAGAACTTTTGGAACGTCTTGGTGAAATCCTGGCCACTAATCCTAGCAGGTTGACCATAGCCAAACTCTCCATATATATATTTATATATATGCATAATCAGATGAAAGAAAAGGAAAAGAAAATCAGACATATTTCTTAGTAGTTATTTAATTTTTAATTAGTGTCAACTAATTTCAAACTTAAGTCATTGAAATAAACGACAAAATATGAAGTATTAGCGTGGAATATTCATTCATATATATATATATATATATATATATATAAGAGGAATCTTTCTATCAATAAAAATAACTAGAACACTTTTTAAGATGGAGTCTTTTTTAGCAATATAAAATTCAAGTCTAAACACGGATAGACCAAACGGTGATCGAATAATTTAAATAAAGTGGTCGAGATAGTCGTCAAATAATTTGTTTACTCCGAGAACACCAACCTCTACAAGATTATTTCTTCTTTTCCTTTTTTTTCCACTTCACGCCCACTCTCATTCTCTCTCCCCCATCTCTCTCTCTCTCTCTCTCTCTCTCTCTCTCTCTCTCTCTCTCTCTCTCTCTTCTATATTCTGTTTCTGTCTTTTCCCTGAGCCAAGTCTTCACTCCATCAGGAAAATGCCTGCAATATATTCTTAACCTCAGGCCAAAAGTCATACCTAAAACAGGAACCTAAGTGCAAGAAATAGGCTCAGAATATTAACAATGCAACATCGTCATGACGAAAATTTTTGACATCCAATATTTGATGTGACGTGCCAGAAAGAAATTGGCAAGATCGACATACGTCTACACACACGCAGGTGTAAGGACACACAAACACACACACACACACGTACACAGAGACAACCCCACACGCGCACACACACAAACACACACACATGTGCTTACACACACACACACACACACACACACACATATATATATATATATATATATATATATATATATATATGTCTATGTATGTACATATGTATGTTTGTACAAGGTATGTTCATAAAGGTTAGAGATCGAAGACATAGATAGATAGATAGATAGATAGATAGATAGATAGATAGATAGGTTTGTGTGTTTTCATGATTGGAAATATATATGTGTGTATGTGCGCGTGTGTGAATAGTTATTAACATGTTTGCATTCTGGTGAATAGACATGTCTGTAGAGAGGATAAAAAGAAAAAGAAATATAGAATGAATAAAGTTACACACATGAAAATTAAGGCTAATTAGATTCACTGAAAAAGTAATTGTACCTTTTGAAGGATATGTTTCTAAAGTTGATCACCTCCCTACACCCCACACAAACACGTGCACATGATGATATACGCAGATAATATATATATATATATATATATATATATATATATATATATATATATATATATATATGTGTGTGTGTGTATATATATATAAAGTGAAAGAGGGAGAAATGAATCTGAAAATAATATTGAATGTAACATTAATGTTCTTTTTGAAAATAATCTCCTTGTCGTTCAAATATCTGGCCGAGACACCTTAAAATATATTTTTTGATTATATATATATATATATATATATATATATATATATATGTGTGTGTGTGTGTGTGTGTGTGTGTGTGTGTGTGTGTGTGTGTGTAAAGTAGGAAAGAGACAAATGAATCTGAACAAAAAAAAGAATACAACGGTAATGTTTTTTTTTAAATAAACTCTTTGTCAATCAAAGATCTGGTCGAAACACCTTAAAATATATTTTTTGATTTTATATATATATATATATATATATATATATATATATATATATATATATATATATATATATATATATATGCATGTCTGCGTGTATAAAGTAGGAAATAGACAAATGAATCTGATCAAAAAAAAGAATACAATAGTAATGTTTTTAAAAATAAACTCTTTGTCATTCAAAGATCTGGTCGAAACACCTTAAAATATATTTTTTGATTATATATATATATATATATATATATATATATATATGTGTGTGTGTGTGTGTGTGTGTGTGTGTGTGTGTGTGTATGTGTGTGTGTGTGTGTGTGTGTATAAAGTAGGAAAGAGACAAATGAATCTGAGCAAAAAATGAATACAACAGTAATGTTTTTTAAAATAAACTCTTTGTCATTCAAAGATCTAGTCGAAACACTTTTAAAATACCTCTTTTGATATGGTGTGAAACTGTTTTTGTCTTTATTTAATGACTTCTACACATTCAAACCTTATCTATTTATGATGAAATTATCATTTCAGCCAACAAGATGAAAACGCCTTTTGCTTTTGGCGAATACAAAGTGCTTTACACTTTTCCAGATGCATGTTTAACCAAAAACCCAAACCATAATAGCTCCAGAATTTGCACTGATTTGTCTAGATATCATTAGTATTAAAAGAAGCTGTTAAATAGGTTTAAATTTTCATATAAAAACTCAGGCTCGATGCTGTCTCTTCAAATCAGTATTTCTGTATAAATATATATATATATATATATATATATATATATATATATATATAATCGTCCATAGACAGACTGTTTCGTTATGTTACAACTCTTCAGTGTGGCTAGACACGAAGGATCCCGCCTAACTTTACAATTGACAAGTCATCTATCTATCTATCTATCTACACACACACACACACACACACACATATATATATATATATATATATATATATTGTGTGTGTGTGTGTGTGTGTGTGTGTGTGTGTCTGACTGTCTGCCAGAGTAATACTTTTTATTGTATTTATATTTGTCATACTGAAACCGATCAACTTAAACTAATTTAACTACTTTCTTTGGGCGCGATTCGAAACCGTGCAAATATATTGAAAGGGAAGTACCACTTTCGCGGACACTTACGGATATGTATACTAAAATAGAGTTTCACTTCTTTGATGCGTTGATACTAAAATAATTTCGTGGAATGTTGCTACATAATTATTTGAATCAGTTTCATGAGATTTTTTTTTATTAAATTCCTTTATCACATAGGAACGTTCATTGTCGAAAAGTAATGCCATCTAAAAAGATTTTTTGAAAAATAGCAAAATATAAACTCTCGTAAGACAATCATTTTTTGAAATCATTTGAAATCGTGTATGCTTTTCAAAAAAACTTTAAGAAAGCATACATTTTCAATAAAAGGGAAATTTACAAAAGTTCCTCTTGGTTTTTGCGTTTTGTTTTAACGACGGTATGATTTTATATTGGGTGATAATACAGGTTCATTTTTTCAGATTTTTTAGTTTCAACATCTTAAAATTTACCTGGTATATATTTGCCGGTTTGCTCGATTCGAACCCAAATAATCAGCAATTGATTTCAAGCCAGGAAATAATCAGCAATTGATTTCAAGCCAGGAAATTCTTTAAACTTGACTATATGATTATAATTTTGATGATGAATTTAAACAATTTTACCATATTTTTTATATCCTCCCTGGCAAAAAGCAATTACACTCCGTAAACCCTTACGTATATATATATATATATATATATATATATAGAGAGAGAGAGAGAGAGAGAGGGTGGAGAGAAAGACAGACAGACAAACAGACAGAGAGACAGAGAAATAGATCAAAATCGGCATGAGATTGTTTTTTTGCGTTCACTCTGCTATAATGTCTTTGGGGAAAGTATTAATCCACCTTTGCATCACCTCCTTCACTACATGTGAACAAATAATAAAGCAGTAGGAACATTTAAGTATTGAAAGAGCAACCAGTCCTGGAGAAATACTTCGGCGTTTTATATGAAATCACCTGCCAATAATGGCATGGGCCAAGCACCAAAGATTAAGGCCCATTACTCTTTGTTTTTTGTAAACCTTGTGCAAGACCTGTGTGCTCTAGCGGACGAAGAAGCCTCTAATGTTGAGGACCATGAATCATTTATGCAGTATCCGGTTGAATGATTTGGTTTGTTTTGGTTATTTGGGTTTTATGGCATATCAACATTTCTTGGTTATTTAATGCCAAATACTGTTTTGTATAAATAATCAATTCTATTTCAAACAATTCAGTTTAGCATACAAAAAAGTTTCATATCAAACAATTCAGTTTAGTATTAGTAAGCAGTTTAAATGTAAGTACTCACTTTAATTTTCAAAAAGATTTCTATTTCAAGTTATTTAGTTTAGTCAAACAGTTCTAATTCAAATAATTCATTTGGGCATAAGTATGCAGTTTAAATATCAAAACAATTCTATTTCAACTAATTCAGTTTAGCATAAGTACGCACTTTAGATGTATTTGACTCTTTGATAGGGCCCTATCAGGTGCTACCATTCTGGGCCAGAGTGGTCCAGGAAGTGATGATAATGAAGAATGCTCCACATTCCCGGATGCTCTTTCATCACTGGAACCTCACTATCAGATTGTTTAGAGTCATATCCAGGAAACTATACAGAGGTGCAGTCGGTGTATTCTACAGCCCCAGCCGACTAGGCAAGGTTGAATAATCTTCAGGATTTAAAACTTTTCCCGTGCAGACTCGAGTTGTGCTGAGAGATTGATAGTGACGTTTTCAAACTGCAGCAGTAGGTCATTTTACTTGGCTTCATGCCGTGGAACGGTGATCATAATACGTTTGTATTTGAAACTTATTTCAGAAATGGTATAAAATAAGAAAATCCTGTCGCTGGGTCTCTCACTCGATCTGTCCCCCAATGATTACTTTCGCTGGGATGGGAAAAGGCTTAAGTCTTTAAACCCAAGGCGTACAAAACCGATAAAGTGGAAGAGTTTATTCGTCATGAAATCCTAGAGGCAATGACCAGTCGACCACTAACGGACATCAGAAGCGTTTTAGGGCGAGATCATTTTTGTAAATATCAAGCAAGGACAATTATAAAAAAAAGGGAAAATATTATTCTTTTAGAAAATATGAATCTTAGATAGGATCTACTTTGCCCTTTTTTTTAACGTTTCAATTCTGAGAGAGCATACTTCCTGAAATTTAGATATGATCTTGTCGTTGTTCCGGTAGCTAACTGTTTCTTTTCAAAAATACATTAGTTTCGGGCCTGTAGGTCTTTTGCCTCCAAAGAAAGAGTTCATAAGCTTGACCTGTTGGTATTGGTTACATAGCCGGGTACCAAGGTAGTTTCTGGTATAAGGATGCCTTTATATTAGATGAGTATACTCAATATCACTCGTGTAGTTTAGGGTGCGTGTGTGGGGATTTAGGAATAAACAATAAGACTCCCAACCGGATATTGACTTGTCGGCTGCCACATAAACGCGTCGCTTCGCATCGGCTCCATGCACCCTTCCGGTCAGAAGTCAGAAGAAAAGAAAAATAATAAAAATAAAAATAGCCAATGGGAAGCAGTCGCGCCAAAAATGAGAGGGATCGTGGAGTGAGAACTTTGGAGCCAGCGGGGAGAGATAAAGACTCGACATTTTGCGAACCGAGACAGTGAGAATAAAAAGAGACCAAAAGAAGCATATAGATACAATGATCAAGCGAGAAGTAACATCCGCCCTCGAGCTAAGAGCTGAAATTACGTTTCTGCTAGTTACCACTACCTGACCATAAAAGGAAGAAAAGAAAAAAGGGAATAAGTACTCTTTATAAACATTTTCCACCCTTCCTCCTTTTTTCTTAACATCGGACTTTCCACCACTTTGAAAACTTATTACATGTAAAGGCAAACTTCTAAACATCCAAATCCAAGTTGACGCTTTATTGTTTTATAAAGGTGGTTTAAACTTTAGATATTCTTTCTTTGTCTTGTTTTTACTGAAGTTTTGTCTTATTGTATGTTGTAATACTCAAACAAACCAAACTGGCCATACGTAAAAACGAATACACATGGGATTAGTAGGTAAGGTGATATAATCCAAGGTAGGTGCAAAGGAATATCGACAACGAATGATTTACTGAACTTTACATACAATTACCAGAATAATTAGCAAACAATTAGACATTAAACTAGGACCGTTCACACAAGAAGAACTCGACTCGGTTCTCAGAAAAATTAAAAATAGGAAAGCTGCAGGGCTGGACGAAATTCGCTGGAAGTATAGAAGACCAGACAATTCGACGACATACTGCTCCGACACTGCAACGCAGTATACAATCAAATCCGATAGATAGATGGATGAAGGGATGCATACTCCCCTTCCCTAAAAAGGGGGATCTCGGATTAGCCAAAAACTACAGAGGCATAACACTTACATCCATAGCTGCCAAAATTAACAATGCCCTACTATGAAACCGAATAGAACCCAAAATCGACAACATACTTAGAAAAAACCAAAATGGCTTCCGAAGAAATAGATCCATGACCTCACAAATATTAACCATCCGTAGAATCCTTGAAGGTGTACGGGCAAAGATCCTACAAGCGACATTAATATTTGTCGACTTTACCAAGGCTTTCGACTCCATTCACAGAGGAAAGATGGAACAAATCCTACTAGCGTACGGCATACCTAAAGAAACCGTAGCGGCAATAACGATTCTCTATAGAAACACTAAAGTAAAAGTACGATCATCGGATGGAGACACAGAATACTTCGACATTGTAGCAGGAGTACTACAAGGGGACACGCTGGCCCCGTACCTCTTTATCATTTGTCTAGACTACGTACTTAGAACATCGATTGACAAAATCAAAGAGAATGGCTTCGAACTGACGAAGAAAAGAAGCAGAAGATACCCCGCAACAACAATTACCGATGCCGACTACGCCGATGACATAGCGATACTGGCAAATACACCTGACCAAGCCGAAACACTTCTGCATAGTTTGGAACGAGCAGCAGCAAGCATAGGCCTCCATGTTAATGCACACAAAACGGAATATATGTGCTATAACCAAACGGGGGACATCTCCACTCTCGACGGAACCCCTCTTAAACTAGTAGACAAATTCACGTACCTAGGAAGCAGCGTCGAATCAACCGAAAAGGACATCGACACGAGGTTAACGAAAGCATGGACAGCTATCAATAGGCTATCGATTATATGGAAATCAGACCTAACCGATAAAATGAAACGCAGTTTCTTCCAGGCAGTGGTCACATCGATACTGCTATATTGATGCACTACATGGACGCTAACAAAACGACTGGAGAAGAAGCTAGATGGCAATTACACAAGAATGCTGCGTGCAATCCTGAACAAGTCCTGGCAGCAACACCCCACAAGACACCAACTGTACGGCCACCTGCCCCCTATCACGAAAACTATTCAAGTTAGACGAACCAGACATGCAGGACACTGCTGGAGAAGCAGAGATGAACTCATAAGAGATGTACTCTTATGGATCCCCACACATGGCCGCGCAAAAGCAGGACGACTAGCTCGAACGTACATTCAGCAGCTATGTGAGGATACAGGATGTTGTCCTGAAGACCTACCTAGGGCGATGAACGATAGGGAGGAGTGGCGAGAGAGGGTCAGGGATATCCGTGCTACCAGCGCGATATAATGATGATGATAGATATCATTATGGTTTGAATATATAAGCATATATGAGTCTAGCTATGCCCTCTTGTATATTTAATAACAGCAGTCGAAAAACGAAGTATGGAAAACACATATTTATGTGTATGTTTATACTGGCCTAGTGGGTAGAGTGTTCGCAAATAGTCCGGGAGACCTGGGTTCAATCCTTGCTCACGTCATACCAAAGACTTTAAAAATGGTACTTGGTACCTCCTTGCTTAACACTCAGCAAGATAAGGCACGTATCAAGGGTAAAGTGGAGCAATCCAAAGAAAGGAGTAGAGCCCTCCCCTACACATCGGTTTAGAAGCTATTGAAAAGGGAGCCTTTTGGTCGCAACTCTATCTGACCGATAAATAAGACCTTAACAGGTACTACCACTTCGGATCAGAGTCGACCTGGTAGTAATGGTGATTAAGGTGTACTCGACAATTTCCAGATGTCATCAACTTGAATTGCACTATCTGCAGCGGTTTGTGCAATGACATCCCTTTCGGAGGAGTTAACCCACTTTCTAAATTAATTACAGAGAAAGCGTAAATCATAGTATACATTATGTATCAACCCCTTCACACGAGCCGTTTATTAAGTGGAGTTTAATCAGTTTGACATCAGAGTATTCCTTTTTCCTACACCAGTTGACATATCAAGGTTAAAGAGGCCAGTCTTCGCAACCATTCACCCAGAGTTGGAGGAAGAATAGATGGATGAATATGTTTCCCAATGATATTAGCACTCTCTGTAATGCAGTCAGCCTCGATCAGGTTTTGGACTCAGTATATCGAGCTCATTTTCAACATCCTAAAGTACTATATCACGGGTGCCTCCTAAGTATGTATTATTGCTAATAGATTAATACATACCAACCAATTTCATTACAATATGCTAGTCCATCATCAGGACTCTGAGGGGTTTTATTAGTGATGTTAAGTGTAGATGGATGTATAAAAAGTGTAAAAATATATAAAAATTTGGATAAGTTGTACAACAAGAAAAGTTGGCTGTTTTTGACAAGAAAAATTGGCCGTTTGATCTATGAATCAGCGTTCGTTTCTTTAAAATACGTCACCTGATATTAGAAACATTGTGCATAATCCACTTTCCGTTAGTTCATCATATATATATATATATATATATAGTTTTGGTTCACGCACGAATATTTTGGAGGGTAGTCCTCGGCTGTTGCTGCAATGCCGATTGCAGTCGAGGCTCAGGCACAGCTGACGAGTTTGTGTATATATCATATGCGTCATATGATGTATGAATACATTAAATCTACTTTTCTGAATTTTGATGCATATATATATATATATATAACATCGATCTTTCTCGGCTAAGCTAGTAAAGAAAGACTGTTACCACACAGTAACAAGTTGTTACATGAAAATATTATGTGTCTTGTAATAGATCATGTGCTCTAACTCCATGGAAAGGAAGAAAGTAAAAATCTTCATATAATAGATCTGAAAACTGATACACTAATTTTCACATTGTGGACAATTTTGGTCTCCATCGAATAAATAGTTGTTATGGGGACATATCCTACCATACCCCAAAGATGGACTCGTCTAACCTAAACATATTCACCGAGCTTAGCTCGAGGAAGACAACTTCTCGTTCCTTACGAGATATTTGACAGACGGACTGCAAGCCGAGCACGGCTAGTACTTCCTTTGCATGACTTCCTTTTTCTGCTAATACAATAACGTTTACCTATCACCCGTTGTTCGATTTGTTCTTCCACCGATCTTATATGAAGACCACAACAATAGTAATAGCCTACTACAAAAGTAAATTCAATGTGGCAAACAAGTTGTTTTTGTCAACAACATTTTGACTTTTCTAGGAAACTCATGTTGCGTGATATTTAACAACCGAGGTGAATAAGCGATGCAATTGATTTTGATTTTCATTGGATACTTCATCCTTCTGGCATTAAAGTCGTATTTAGCATAACCATATTTACCAACCCCTCCGCTCGGGAAGGATATGAGACAAGGTCAATTTTTAAGCGGAGTTTAGCAGGTTTGAATTCAGAGTTTTCCTTCTCCTAAACTTTTTGCCTCACCAAAGCCCTACTATTTACCCATAGCTGGAGGGAGAATAATTGGGTCCAACTTTCCCAAGTGTATTAGTGCTATGTGAAATGCAATCAGTCACGTCCAGGATTTGAACTCGTGTTGCCGTGTCCTATTTCCTACGACGATAACCATTACACCACGGGCACCACCATTTAGCATAACGATTATTGAAGAAATTGAAATCATACTCCTCTTAAGAGTTGACATTGTGTTACACTCCGCCACTGACCTACGGTAGACCTACCATAGCTCAACAGTAAAAGAATACAGTAGATCTTTTTTATGTTTGGTGTTCCCAGATGATGGCCATTACTATTTTGGCTGGGGGCGCGTCATATTTCGATGCAGTGTTGCTGTATGTGCTTGATGGTGCAGAAAGTTCTTCCTTAATAAATACAGACATCAAAACTAAATACATTAATGGGCCAATAAAAACATATACATATACCAAAAAAAGAATTATTAATCACAATTAATAACTGAAAATGAGAAATCATATATATATATATATATATATATACCCACAAGAATGCTGCAAGCAATATTGAAAAAGTCTTGAGGCATCACCCGACAAAGCAGCAGCTATACGGTCACTTACCACCCATCTCGAAAACTATCAAAGCTAGACGAACCAGACATGCAATACACTGCTGGAGAAGTAGGGAAGAGCTCATAAGTGATGTACTCCAATGGAACCCTTCACACGGCCGAGCAAAAGCAGGGCGACCTGCTCGAGCCTACATACAGCAGCTCTGTGAGGATACAGGGTATAGCCTTGAGGCCCTGACGGAAACGATGAACGATAGCGGGGTGGCGAGAGAGGGTCAGGGATATCTGTGTTGATGGCATGACAAGATGATATATATATATATATATATAGTGTATGACAAAAGTGAGTACACCTCTTACATTTCTGCATATATTTAAGTATACCTCTTCATTGGATAACACTGACAAAATGACACTTGGACACAATGAAAAGTAGTCTGTGTGCAGCTAATATAACAGAGTTAATTTATTTTCCCCTCAAAATAAATTAACTCTGTTATATAAGCTGCACACAGACTACTTTTGGTTTGGTTTGGTTTCTTTGTTTAATGGCATATCAACTCTTTTTTGGTTATTTAATGCCAAATCCATTCTCCTAGAAGAACAGTAGTGGTACTATTTAACCACATAGCTTGGAGGATAAGGGGGTTCATACCTTTCCCAAGGGTATTTGCCCGAAAGTGAACATAATAGCACGACTGGAGTACGAACTCGCGTACTACGATTCTGCAGTCCAACGATTTAACCATTAAACCACGAGGACACCCCCACAGACTACTTTTCATTGTGTCAAAGAGTCATTTTGTCAGTGTTGTCCCATGAAGAGATATACTTAAATATCTGCAGAAAAGTGAGGGGTGTACTCAGTTTAGTGATACACTGTATATATATATATATATATATATATATATATATATATATATATATATATATATATATATATATATATATATATATATATATATATATATATAAACAAATAAGATACTATTCATATAGGTGATGCACGAACACTAACTTCGATTACACTACTATTGACAAATGTTAAGATACTGTGGTTGGACAGTTTAAGTGCAGGGGATAAAAAGCCGTTTCGATCCAAAAGCAGTGGGCGTTTAGATGGAATTATGCTGGGATGAAATGAGAAAGGCAATGTCAAGAGATTACGACAGGTTCGTATGAGGAAAGAAAAAGCCAGACAGTGGTCACCAAAAATTGGAATAGAAACTGCCCAGGGCTCAAATTCATACAGGGGTGTGTCACATGCGTCCAATCAGGATAAGCTAAAAGAGTGAATAAAGACGGCAATACAAGAGCATTCTAGAATTTGTTAACTATTTTTCTTTATGAAGGTGAACCGTTACTTAAACATTTTCGACCAAAAGCTCCTGCTAGCAAATATTTTCTTAATCTCTAACTCATCGACAGTTTGTGGTCAATTTAACAGGGGAAATTGAGCGACAAACCGAGGACGATACTGCCATGAAAATATAGATATACAAGGATCGTTAAATAAGTTTCCAGACTTTTTTTCGTATGGGCACTTTTATTGATAGTACACACATGAAACTAGAGCCCCCTTCGAAGTAATCTCGTCCGGCTGCAATGCACTTGTACCGTTCCAACAACTTCTGGAAGTCCTCTTGTGTGAAGGTGTCAATGACCTTCGTCACAGCCTCTTTCTTCTCCTCAACTGTCTCATAACAACAGCCTCTGAGCTTTGGAAATAACCAAAAGTCACAGGGAGCAAGGTCTGGACTATAGGGAAGCTGAGGAACTCTCTTGATGCCAATCTTGGTCAAATAGTCTGTGACAAGGATCGAGTTGTGGACTGATGCAATGTCCAGGTGGAAATGCTACTGACCCGATTTGAAGAGTGCTGGTCTCTTCCGACCGAATCTCTTTCGGAACTCCTTTAAAACCTCAACATAGTAACCCTAACCCTAACCCTTTGGCCAACCAACTCTGGTGTTCTGACTTCCTTACTCATCCAACACCTCTCATCATCCCTCACAGACTCCCTGCCTTCCTTGAATCTCTTATGCCACTCAAAGACTGATGCCCGATTCATGCAAGATGGTCCAAAAGCAGTCTGAAGCATTCCATAGGTTTTTCTGGCATTTTTTCCAAGTTTAAAACATAATTTTATTGCATATCGTTCTTCTAAAGTGTCCAGATTGCATTTTTGAAATTCACCAGCTGTGACAATCAGGCTTTAGTAGGGTGTATTCCAATTGCTGCTGTAGCTGTTCACTGGAACCTGAAATCATAAAAATTGGTCAGTCATTTCATAAGGTGCATAGCAATAACATACTGAATGTTTAAGTGTGTGTGACAATTTTAAATGCCTGTACAAAAAAAAAAAAACTCTGGTAACTTTTAATATCTAATATAAAATGATGTTTATATTTGATTTGTTCTTCAACCTTTTTTTCTATTAATGACAGGAAAAAATGGTGATAGAATAAAATTTTGTACGTGTTATTTGCGTGATTACATCAACGTATCTTCGAAAAAACTTTGGGGGATTTTATTAGATATACAAAACAAAATTTCAGCCATGCAATAAATAAATTCCTGGCAAAAAGTGAGCAATATTTATGATAAACAAGTAAGAAAAGTGTTGTGCATTTATAATACATTAATTTCTAGATTCATAGCGAAATCCTGTCAAGAGAAATAATTATAATCTTCCGCTTTCTCTCCTATTCAATTATAATCTGGCAGTGTCTCGCCATTCTTTGTAATTTGTTTGGAGCTGCCACATAATTGTTGCTTTAATTGTACGACCGTTGGATATCAAAAGATAAGTTTCAGAAGTACCTTGACCAATAGAAAACTCACTGGAATTAGAAGTAATTTACAAAGGTATTTGCTTAAATATGGCACAAGGTCGCATGAATGGGGCACCTGCTGTAATAAATAGGTTTAATTCAAAAGGGACTATTTCAGAAGACAATGTTTCATTCGTTGTCTGGTTAAATATAGTTTCACTTTTTATAATTTCTTAAACATACTTCGCAAGATTTAATTTAAAAAAATATAATGACATCCTTTTTTCATTCTTTCAAATTCTACAAAAACTTTGCCTACTTTTCATTCTTTATTTTCTTTTCTTTTTCTTTTTAATTTTTCTTTTACTTTTTTTTTTTCTTTTTACTTTCTCCGTCTTTCCCTCTATCTCACCCTACTCCTTCTCTATAAGCTTGACATGAAATTCCACACGAATAAACCGAAATTTTCAATTCTCCTCTGCTGATCACTCCAGGAATTCCAACAAAAGAAAACGATGTGTAACGTTAAAATTATGCAGATTTTTTAAATTTTTTTATTTTATCTTATTAATTTTTTAAAGCTTCCATTCATTTTACATCAAATAACTTCAGGCCACTAATTAAATGACACTTTCTTTCTTTCTTTCTTTCTTTCTTTCTTTATTTATTTATTTATTTATTCTTATTTGTTTATCTTTCTTTCTTTCTTTTTTCTTTCTTTCTTCCTTTCTTTTTCTTTATCTATTTCTTTCTTTCTTTCACTCAAAATCTCATCTTTTATCTCTAACTTATCAAAGTTTAAACAGCTTTCGTGGACTCTTCATTGTTATCCCACCTCTCAGAGAGACAGACAGACAGACAGAGAGAGAGAGAGAGAGGAGATAAATATTGTCCCCATAACTGATTACACTCTTATCAACTTTTTATAAAAACATGATTTTTTAAAAATCAAATTTACAAAAATTCCATTATTTCGAGTGAAAAAAAAATCAAAATCAATGCGGATATTATTAAGTATTATTCATTTATGATATCTACTGCATTTAAATACTAAAACTAAATTAACAATGTAACCAAAAATAAATGTCTATAGATCTAGATATATGGGGTGTACTTAGAATTTGACTGTTATATTTTTGTACTTTTTGTTACTTACTTTCAATGCAGCAGGATTTGTTGATACATCATATCAAACGATATCTACTTTATTCCTATTATATTTCATTAGTAATAAAAAAAAGTATAGATATCTTTGTTAGAGAAATGGCTAAAGTGCTGGTTGTGGCCTCAAAGTAACTGAGTTCGAACTCCACTCATGGCATTACATTCTTTTTCGGACTATTACTCTTGGGGATGATATGAACCTCTTTTTCTCCTTACGTATTGGTTAAATATCATCAGTGCTGTTCTACAAGGATGGGTTTGGTAATAAATAATCCACAAAAGTTGATATACCTTTAAACAAAGAAACTAACTCATCCACCCAGTTATACCAACATCTGCACTTCTTTTGGGGCGAGTTTACTTTATTCGCTTATTATATAAGTAGCTTTTTTCATTTTAATCACCGCGTAGCATACATGAGCTATGCTCCCGCGTATTATTATAAATTATAGATATATTTTTATTTTCTATTTTTCGTTATGGCAGAAGGAGATAAACACTTCTTTGTTGGAACATATATATAACTGCCCTTGTTGAGACGTCACAATATTCAGACATGTGCAATTTGTTGAAATATTTGATTCTGCGATAATTTGTTTCAGACGTTTATTGGGAGTTAGTGTGCGAAAAACCTGTGGAGGAAATTAACGCTTATTTTATTATTTTTTTAAAACTACGTCTTTGTTTTGCTTGGTGATGTCATCGTATCTAAATCTCAAGTAATACTTCATGACATAGAAAGGGCGATAATCAGTACGCCCGTAGGGCAATAGCCAATAACTTTTCTACTCGCCTAAGGCAATGTTACTGATTAGGTTGGTAGTAATACACAAGTATTTGTTTATTCTCAAGGCTAACTTTTCTCTATATTTCTACTCCTCCTCCTTTATCTTCCTACTCATTTCCTCTACTCCTTGTCCTCTCTTCCCTCTCACAATTGCAGGCTCCTCTTTTATCTCACTCCAAATCTGCCTCCCTTTTCCATCTTTCTCTAAAGCATTCTCTTTTTACGTTTTTTCTCTCTTCGTTTGTTCCTTTGTGGTCACATCACTAACAATGTGGGTGCCTTGCATGGTGTTATGGTTAGAGAGTAAGATAATTTACAATTACAAGTAAGTTAGACTTTTACTGAAGCCCCAAACTTCTGCTCTTACGTTAAACTAACCTTAGTTGAATAAATGTCAACATTACTGGCAGTGTTGGCAGCAAAATAAACTGTATACTTACTAGTCTAAATATTCCGCCCTCCCCCTCTCTCTCTTTCTTTCTCTCTCTCTCTCTCTCTCTCTAAATCCTTTCTTCTCTTTCTCATCATCTCAAAGTTTGCTTTTTAATTCCCCTCTTTCTCTATTCTTTTCTCTCATTTCTACTCTTCTTTCCTCTATCTGGCTCCAATTCTATATCTCTTTGCCTTTCTCTGTCTCGCCCAGTGTCTGTTTATGTAATTTTGATTTATTCCTTCGCCTCCTATTTCATTCTATACCTCCCTCTTTTTTCTTAACTGTCAATATTTATCTCAGCAAAATATTATCGAACTGACAGTCTCAAAGCGGGTAAAAGTGCACTTTAACGTAACCAATTTATTAGACTATATCCTGATTTCGTTGAACGAAATAACCCGCGCATATTCCTAATTTAAGCTGAGAAATCAAAATCATTTCAGCACTAGATATTCTGTACTAGCTGAAGTACACGTTTTCTCCGGACAAGAGGTCAAGACTAGCATCACAGCTGGTTAAAACTATTTCTTTTTAAAATTCCGGTCAAGTCTCTTTGTATGGTGGAATGGTTGGCAAGTTAGGCGAGCAGACCGTTAGCTGTGATTACGATTCTCCGAGTTTCCTTCTTACGAGGAGGATACGATAAGTTTCAAGACTTTTTTTTCGTATGGGCACTTTTATTGATAGTACACACCTTCGAAGTAATCTACTCTGGCTGCAATGCACTTGTTGTACCGTTCCAACAACTTCTGGAAGGCCCCATGGAAGTCCTCTTGTGTCAGCGTGTCAATGACCTTCGTCACAGCCCCTTACATCTCCTCAATTCTCTCATAACAACTTCCTCTGAGCTTAGGAAATAAACAAAAGTCACAGGGAGCAAGGTTTGGACTATAAGGAGGCTGAGGAACTGTCTTGATGCCCATCTTGGTCAAGGATGGAGTTGTGACAAGGATGGAGTTGTGGACTGGTGCATTGTCCTGGTGGAAATGCTACTGACCCGATTTGAAGAGGGCTGGCCTCTTCCGACAGAATCTCTTACTGAACTCCCTTAAAACTTTAACACAGTGACCCTAACCCTAACCCTTTGGCCAATCAACTCAGGTGTATTGACTTTCTTACTCCCCCCACACCTCCCATCTTCCCTCACAGACACCCTGTCTTCCTTGAATCTCTTATGCTACTCAAAACCTGATGCTCGATTCATCCAAGATGGTTTCAAAGCAGTCTGAAGCATTCCATAAGTTTCTGTGGCATTTTTTCCAAGTTTAAAACACAATTTTATTGCATATCGTTCTTCTAAAGTGTCAGATTGCATTTGTGAAATTCACCAGCCGTGACAATCAGGCTTTAGTAGGGTGTATTCCAATTGCTGCTGTAGCTGTTCATTGGAACCTAAAATCATAGAAACAGGTCAGTCATCTCATAAGCTGTATAGCAATAACATATTGAATTTTCAATGGTCTACGAGAATTTTAAATGCCTGTACGAAAAAAGTCTGGAAACTTATTGAAGGCACCTCGTACGTCTAAATTTGTGTTTATGTAAACTCAGACTATTTACATTGATCTTTATTATGTTTAATTGCATTCTCTTCAGATTCCATCACATCTAATTTCTTCACTTTGCTCAAAGCAGTCCAGTTGAGGATATATCTCTAAGAGGCAGGAGAAAAATTGAGTTTTATATTTGCTAAATAGAAAAGCGTGACACATGTATGTTTGAAATCAGACAGGCACGGCAGAAAATGACGTTTCATATTTTATCCTTTTATGCAGATTTCCTTAATGACAGGTGTCTCTCATTGATACAGACAATGACATGCCGTAGAGTTGTCTTTCCTTGTCAAATAGAAATAAGATTGCTCATTAGATTTCCGTTTAAGTTTGTAGACGTTGTTTCCTTTAAGCGGGGAAGCTCTGTGCTGTTCCGTGTTGGTGAAAGTCTTGCTTCCAGAAAAAAAAAATTTCAATAAGTCTTCTTATACGTAAAAAGTGCGATCGCTTCATGATGCTATTAATTTGGCTTATGAAAAAGAGGACCCAACTGAGGTTATAATTGAAAGGCAAGAAAATAATGAAGAAAGAAAACATAGGTGAGATAGATAGATAGATAGATAGATAGATAGATGCAGGCGATAATAACAAAGGAAGAAACATGAGAAAATACAAATAACTAAAAGGAATTAAGAGAGAAAATCTGCTTACTACACTTGAAAGAAAAAAAGAAAGAAAGAAAGAAAGAAAGACATTTTAGAATAAAGTAAGATTTAATCTAGAAAAAAAGAAGGATGGAAAATAATAAAAGTATAAAAAGAAGAAAAAAACAAGAAGAAAAAGCATATCATACGTAGAATAAAGAAGATTAAAAGTAAAGTAATTGATGAAATTAGAGAGAAAGAAAGAAAGGAAGAAAGAAAGAATGCTGACTAGAAGAAAACAAAAAGGTGGGAAGGATAAGAGAACAATTTGTTCACCAGAAAAACTTCCCGTGAACCCAATAAATCTACAAATGGGATTTGTTGACTGATTATGAAGAAAAGACAATCAATTTTCTTTCGAATCATTTTTAATTAGATTTAATTTAGTTTGGTTTGGTATGTTGGGTTTTATGGCATATCAATCCTTGTAGGTTATTTAACGCCTTATCTATCTTATGTAAATAATCATTTCTATTTCAAACAATTCAGTTTAGCATGAGTACACAGTTTCATTGTCAAAAATATTTCTATTTCAAACTATTCAAGCAGTTATATAACAATTTAGTTCAGTGAAAGTACAGTTTCAATGTCAAAAGCAGTTCAATTTCAAATAATTCAGTTTAGCATGAGCACACAGTTTAAAATGTAAGTACGGTTTAATTGTCAAAAACATTTCTATTTCAAGCTATTCAGTTTAATCAAACAGTTCAGTTTAGCATAAGTATACCGTTAGTTCTATTTAACACGTAGATAGGGCCCAATCAGGTGCTACCACTCCGGGCCAGAGCGGACCAGGGAGCAATGGCAATGAAGGGGTGCTCCGTATTCCCCAAGGCCCTAGCATTACTGGGGCCTCACCATCCGACTGTTTAGTGTCATATCCAGGACACTCATAGGGTGGTCTTACCCCTCTGTTGAGGTGCAGTCGGTGTATTCTACAGCTCCAGCCGACTGGGCAATACACAGAGTTAATATCAAGATAGTTTTATTTCAGATAATTCAGTTTAGCATAAGTTTGCTGTTTCAATGTCAAAATAGTTGTATTCTAAACAATTCATTTCAGCATAAATACGCAGTTTAAATGCATAAAAACAGTAAATGCCAACTAATGTTTAGTTCTATTTAACCCATTGATAGGACCCTTATCAGGTGCTACCACTCCGGGTCAGAGTTGACCTGGGAGCAATGGCAATAAAGGGGTACTCGGCATTCCCCAAAGCTCCAGCATTGCTGGAACCTCCCATCAGATTGTTTAGTGTAATAAACAGGACACTCGTTGGTGGGGGGTCTTACCTCTCTGCAGAGAAGCAGTCGGTGTATTCTACAGCCCCAGATTTACGCGTAGTCATACAACATGGATACATAAAAAGATTACTATTCTATTTTTAGAAATATATTTCCGACAAAAAACTTCAATGTTAAAACCGGTAAAGTTCAGTCCCGCCGTGACTGCGGTTCAAATCTCGACGATATGAAAGGGTATGTGGACCCTCACACATGGCCGTGCAAAAGCAGGACGACCAGTACGAACATACATTCAGCAACTATGTGAGGATACGGGATGTTGTCCAGAAGACCTGCCTGAGGCGATGAACGATAGGGAAAAGTGGCGAGAGAGGGTCAGGGATATCCGTGCTACCAGCACGACATGATGATGATGATGATGATATTATATTAGCTTCATTCATAATTCACTGCCGAAGTCTGATTTTGCCTTGGAACTTTAAAATGCAGAGGATAATGAACTTTACATTGTTATTTTGGCTCACCATCCTCTGGTACTGGAGGTTGAATTGAAAACGCTTCATCTCTTCGACCAGCTGCACTGAAAAGGTGAGAACTCATCTAACCCATCATATATCGATAACTGTTAAAGAAGAGATGGATTCATGCTTTTTACTGATGACATCAGTACACAGTTTAAAGAAACAAATGTTTTTACATAAATCAAACGTGTCACGCCAATTCCCTTTCCTCAAATATAGCAGTTGCGCCACAAACGCTTACATTATATATATATATATATATATATATATATATGTGTGTGTGTGTGTGTGTGTGTGTGTGTGTGTGTGTGTGAATGTCTATGTATGTGTGTATGTGTGAGAGAGTGAGCGAGAGAGAGAGAGAGCAAGAGAGAGGGGGAAATGAGGATGAATGATTCAAAGAAATAGAATTTAATTCAGTTTCTAAAATTTGAAAATAATGATATATAAATAATAATATGAAATGATGTGTGTGCGTTTGTGCGTGTGTTTACTTAATCCCTTAGCTATGTGCCAGATGCCAAGGTCATTTTCCAGCGTAGTAGTGTTAGTTTGAATTTAGAGTTTTCTTGCTATAAGACCGCTTGTAGTACTATGGCTAAATAATCTCGTCTGCTGTAAGATTTTCCGAAAATTGAGGAAAGGATGAAGAGATAGATCTATGCCTTTCTCGAGGGTAATAGACCAAAAGTTAAATACAAATAGCTTCATTTAGAATTTGAAGTCAGCTCGTCGGTCTCATTTTTTTTATTAGAAAACCGTTACAACAAGCGCCCTAACACATGTGTATGCATGTGTATGTGCATCAGTCGATGTTTTATTGCGTAGATAATGAGTGTTAGTTCGCACCCACAGACGTAACAGCCGTAAGCGATGCACGTCGTTAGCCTCGCTTTTCGTTCAATGGCAACTGGAAACAGCTTGTCATTTACAGATGCCCAGCGAACAATGGAAAGAACAAAATCGTCTCCGATAACAGAATCCTCCGAGAGTCAATCTGTTCTGCTTTTCTGTCTAAGATTTACAGAATTTCATAGATTTCGTTGCTTGAATCTCTTAAGAAACGAAAATTATCAGATCGTTCCAGAGAAAGATATTAATTATTCTTATATTTAGTCAATTTTCTTGGCAAATTGTTTCCAAATTGGTAGCTAGGTTCTTACATGCATTTTTCTGTGTTTCGATACTTCAACAACACTGTGTTTAGGTATCTGACGAAAATTACCAAAAATAATTTATAATTCAACAAAAGAATATAGAAAATGTCTCTTGAAATTGTTATCAAATTCGAAACTGGCATTTAATGGATTTCCTTATAATAATATATCAGTGAATGAAAATTATTTTCACTTTTAAATAAATTGAGAGTTCACGGGAAAACTTTCAATACGTACTGTACATAGTTTAGGCAAATGATTTATTTTGACTCCTTCTGGTTCTCAATCTACTCAGCGTTTTAAAGCATCATAATCGTCAACTAATGAGCGTACATTTCTGAGTTTTATTTCAAGAGACGTGTTATTCCCTTCATAAAAAGTGAATTTTGGCTGTTACAGTATTTTACAGGTAATTAAATGTTACCATTTCTACTGGATTTCCTTTATGATATTGTGATAACAAAAAATGTTCCTGTCATCACAACATTATTGAAATGTCCGTTTCATTAATATCAGTTTGATGTTTGTAATAAAGGTACTCTTTTAAAGTGTTAACATTTTTTATCACCAGTGAAAAGTTCCAAGGATTTGTTATAAGCGAAGGTAGGCAGAGGAATTGTTTTGTGGTAGATATTCCCATACAAGGGTCAATATATATACTTATTTACCAACTCCTCCGTTTGGGCAGGATATAACATAAGGTCAATTTTTAAGCGGAGTTTAACCGGTTTGAATTCAGAGGTTTCCTTCTCCTAGACTAGTTGCCTCACAAAGGCTGAAGAACCTAGTCTGCGCTACTATTTACCAATTGCTAGAGGGAGGATAGTAGGATTCCTACCTTTCCCAAGGGTATTAGTGCTAAGTGAAATGCAATCAGTCACGTCCAGGATTTGAACTCGTGTCGCCGTGTCCATTTCACCATTATACCACGGGCACCTCAGTGTCAATATATATATATATATATATATATATATATATATATATATCGACAATGAGGTGCCTGTGGTGTAATAGTTATCGTATATATATATATATATATATATATATATATATATATATATATATAGCTCTCAAAGGTTACTCCACACTCCACTGAGCCTCAAATAGAGTTTAGTGTCACACCCCGGACACTGCTTTTTGGGGAGTGTCTTAAACTCCTGCAATGGGTATAGCCAGCGTATTCTAAATTGCCCCACTAGAGCGACTACATATTAAGGAACAAGTCATTATTTAATCATGAATAGAAAACGGCTATATATATATATATATATATATATATATATATATATATATATATATATATATATTCTTCATACATATATATATATATATATATATATATATATTTGATTATATACACATATATAGAGAGAGAGGGAGAGAGAGAAAGAGAGATGAAGACACAGAGTGACAAAGTGGTAGATATATAGACAGACAGACAAAAATAGTGCCAGACACAAAGAGTAACACAGAAGTTCCTGTGTTATATACTACATCCTCTGTCATTATATATGATATAAAGAGACGCCATTAAGAGAAAATAACGTCTGTGTTAAACTACCCACATCTATATGCAATGGAGATCATGCTATAAACTTAACCTACCGACGTAGGATGAGGAGACTGGTAAATATAATATGAAGTTTCACATAGAAAATTAACTTTTTTTCTTCCAGCTCTATTCTTTTTTTTTTTTTTTTTTCAATTGCCTTCGCTGCTGCTGTTTATGCCTAATATTTCTCTTGCTACTATTGTCGTGTCATATCCTTTAGATTAAAGCAAAAAATCTCTTTGCAAACTCTTACCGTTCTTCAGTTGTTTGTTCCTTCAATCTATTCTTGCACATCGAACCAACTTAATACGAAGACTAGAAACAGTAAAATAATAGACTTCATCTTTATTTAACTTGATCAAGAGTTCATGCTCGTTTAGGACAATTATTTGTAGCTCCTTTTTCCGTACAAACATCCAATCAGTTACGTTTT
Source organism: Sepioteuthis lessoniana (assembly GCA_963585895.1). Lineage (NCBI taxonomy): Eukaryota > Metazoa > Mollusca > Cephalopoda > Myopsida > Loliginidae > Sepioteuthis > Sepioteuthis lessoniana. Next base: position 75,457,716 of record OY757926.1, read on the forward strand.
TTTTTTAATTAAAATGGAAATTATGTTTCCTAATAAGCTTGACTCGGTAACCTAGGATCACTAATGAGGAAATAATTAGATCAGCCTAAATCAGATGCCATGCAGTTAGAACACAGATTTATTTAGCAGAGATATGATTGGATATAAAGAAGGCAGAAGTATGTCTCTTGAATTAGTTTTGTTTATACACACACATACACATAGGACGTTTTACTAGATTTTCATTGATGTCTTTTCCTGCTATCTTTCAAAATGTCTCAGTTTTATACAAAAGTTTTCCGTAAATTTCCCCTAAAGCGCTTTCCCTCATCCTTGTTTTTCTTTTCTTAAAAAGTCAGTGAAATATGTGCTTTCGTTGTTTTTGATATCTGACTTTGTTTCCGTCCAAATATTCTGAATAGTCTCAAAGTAATGGCTTATACACTAGCTCCACATTTATTTATAGAAAACGGCTCCAGCCTATTCTGTATTTTGGATGCGCGAGTGAAAAAAAACCAACGTAAAAAAAACATTCTAGAAATGTAATGAATATAAAAAAAATCTCTTTTCACTCTATATAGAAAACATCCCGGTAACAAAGGAAGCATCTTACTGCAATTTAAATAAAAATGACATCTACTTAATGACAAACGTTCAGGGATACATTTTCAGATAGTGTTCTTGTATAAAACTGAACCAAACAAAAAAATCTTGTAAGATGACGATAAGAAATGAAAATTTACATTGTCTTTGTTTTAAGGATATACTGCTATATGGATGCACTACACGGACGCTGACTAAACGGTTGGAGTAGAAGATAGTCGGCAATCATACAAGAATGTTAAGAGTAATATTGAACAAGTCCTGGCAGCAAAACCCCACAAGGCACCAACTATACGGTCACCTCCCACCTATCACGAAAACTATCCAAGCTAGAAGAACCAGACATGCCAGACACTACTGGAGAAGCAAGGAGGAGCTCGTAAGTGATGTACTCCAGTGGACCCCTGCATATGGCCAATCAAAAGTAGGACGACCAGCTCGAACATACATACAGCAGCTATGTGAGGATACGGGATGTAACCCAGAAGACCTGCCAGGGGCGATGAATAATAGGGAGACGTGGAGAGAGAGGGTCAGGGATATCCGTGCTAGCCGCATGATATGATATATATATATATATATATATATATATATGTGTGTGTGTGTGTGTGTGTGTGTGTGTGTGTGTGCTTGCTTTAATACTGTTTTGAGAGTTTGACAAGGGGCGATACATGACCGAGCATGTTTGCGCTTGTTTTACTCACACACACACACACACACACACACACACAGATATATATATATTATATATATATATATATATATATATATATATATATATATAATTGGTTGAAACACAACTAATATTGGGAATAGTAAAAATAGGGAAAGGCGGTTGGTAAATATCTTATATTATGTATTCTGCTAAAACCATTTTGATATTAAATCCGATTTATATTTTGCAATCTGTTAGTCTTCAAGAATCACGTTTATTTCCATCTATATTTATATTTTTCGTGTAGTTTCTTCAAATCTTTTTCACACACATTTATATATCAACAATTCATCATATCTAATACTGATGATTTCCAAACCGATCTATCTGACTCATACATGGGACCCTAAGATATATTACCATTAGGGGTTAGAGTTAACTTGATAGCAATAGCTCTCAAAGGTTACTCCACACTCCACTGAGCCTCAAATAGAGTTTAGTGTCACACCCCGGATACTGCTTTTTGGGGAGTGTCTTAAACTCCTGCAATGGTTATAGCCAGCGTATTCTAAATTGCTCCACTAGAGCGACTACATATTAAGGAACATATAATTATTTAATCATGAATAGAAAACGGCTAATATAATGGTACATGGCATGTGCCACAATTTTATATAATCATTTCTTTTTCAGATAGATGGAGAAAATCAACACGGTCTATTCCAAACTGACAGGGAAATAAATAGGAGCCTTTTGACTCAGACCTGATATTGTAAATTATGAACGACAGATGACTCTGCTCGGACTACAGCCACATACCTAGAGAAATGACGTCTACATTCACGACGTCTGTATTCGTTTATGAGTATTAAAGTGCAGAACACCATTGTGCACCATTGAATAATTTGGTGGCCAGAACTGGTCGTTTGTATTTCAGCAGGGCTCTGATCCTTTCCATCTGTGAAATCGGAGTGGCTGGTCAATAATTTTCCCGCTTATGTCACCTCCAGCATCTGACAGACCTTTATATTTCAGATTTCGTTAACGGTTACCACTGTACACCTGATGGCCAATATGAAGAATAAACACTTGCTCCGGACATCCATTTCATTCCAAGGCCGCATAAATCAATTTCCAGTTTAATTTAAAGCTGAATGATTATTTTTGGCTTTCGCTTTAGCAGGGAACTCTTTCAATTTAATAGAGATATCGACGGATTGCAAAATAACTTCACTCTTTCCCAAACAAAAGCATCAACTATTATAGTGCTGTTACACAGGAAGGAAGCAGATTCATACATTATCAAGTTATTTCTGTTTTTGTTAAATTATGGCTTATACTGTACGTATTTACTGAATGTATGACGCAAATTTAAGCCAAAAAAGAAGCCAGGTTTTACATTGGATATCATGTGCTGATATAATGACGATAACAGTTTGAAATTAAATCCTTTAAAATCTGGCAAGCTGAAATAAGCTGAGTTCCCTCTTCATAAATCATGCATGTAAACCACGTGAAAATGCAATAATTATTTACTAAGATGACTTTATTGTGCCACAAGGCCAGTATAATACCTTATATAGATAATTGGAATTCTCTACATGAGGTAATTTCGCAGGAGATACAAGTATTTTTTCTTGCTTTCGAAATTTGACGTGCATACATTTTTTCGATATAATGTCTTTGTTTCTCGGAGCAAAATTGTTTTTAACTTCATTCTTATTGGTTATTTCGAGCTAATTCATTTTATTTTCCACCTACTTTCCTTTTCTTTGGAAAGATTTCGAAATTTTCGGTTTTCTACAATATATTCGATACTGCTATATGGATGCACTACTTGGACGCTGACTAAACGGCTGAATAAAAAGCTAGACGGCAATCATACAAGAATGTTAAGAGCAATATTGAACAAGTCCTGGCGGCAACATCACACACAGCACCAACCAGACGGCCACCTGCCTCCCATCCTGAAAACTATCCAAGCTAGACGAACCAGACTCTGCTGGAGGAGCAAGGACGAGCTCATAAGGGACGTACTCCTATAGACCCCCGCATATGGCCAAGCAAAAGCAGGACGACTAGCTCGAACATACATACAGCAGCTTTGTGAGGATACGGATGTAGCACTGAAGACCTGCCAGAGGCGATGAATGATAGGGAGAAGTGGCGAGAGAGAGGGTCAGGGATATCTGTGCTAGCGGCACGACATGATGATGATGATGATGATGACAATATATGACGATTAACATTCAAATCCCTATTCTAGCGCTTCTTGAAATAAAATGTTTAACGAGTTCCCCGCCCATACCAATTAGTGCAGCAATTTCATCCGTAATCTATTAAATGCCAATTGATACTGGTCTTGAGTACTCTAACGTAATATTAATAAGTAAGTAAAGCTGGCGACCATAGTTGAGGGCGACCAGAAGGCTCCCTTTTCAATAGCTACTACACCGAGGTGTAGGGAAGGTTCTTTACATTTTCCTGGATTGCTCCACTTTACCCTTCATAGGCACCTTATATTGTTGAGTTTTAAGCAAGGAAGTATCAAGTACCATTTTTAAAGTCTTAGGGGTGTCCTCGTGGTGTAATGGTTAAAGCGATGAACTGCGGAATCGTAGTACGTGAGTTCGTACTCCAGTCGCGCTATTACGTTCACTTTCGGGCAAATACCCTTGGGAAAGGTATGAACCCCCTTATTCTCCCTCCAGCTATGGGTAAATAGTAGGACGGACTAGGTTCTTCAGCCTTGGTGAGGCAACTAGTCTAGGAGAAGGAAAACTCTGAATTCAAACTTGTTAAACTCCGCTTAAAAAAAATGACCTTGTGTCATATCCTGCCCGAGCGGAGGTGTTGGTAAATAGTACCATTTTTAAAGTCTTTGGTATGACACGACCATTCGCGAACACTCTACCCACTAAGCCAATAAGCCGGTTATTAAATAGATACAAATTTTAGATGCCTCTTTTACAAGAGAGGAACTAAACTTATTTAAGCTCGCCAAATCTCATTGCAGTTCATTTCATAATTCAGAAAGCCCTCTTCATTTCAGCACCATATAATATTTATCTGTCTTTGCTTTCACTTTTTTTTTTTTTTGGCTTTTTGAATTTTGCTGATATTTACGTCCCATATTCCTGTAAATACGTATATTAAAAGCCATAATTTAGCAATATCAAAAATAACTAGACGAAACCAGAAATCATTGGCTTCTCGATAACAACAGTCAATGATGACGATGCTTCTGTTTGGAAAAGAATGAAGGATTTTAGAACTTCGTAGATGATTCCCTTAAATTTAACTATTTTAGAAAGACCTTCAAAGTGCATGCAAATGTTACAAAAATATTATTTAGTAACTTATTGAACTGGAAATCCAATTATTCTTAGTTAAATAATTATCATATTTACCCAACCCCTCCCTCGGGCAGGATATGACACAAAGTCAATTTTTAAGCGGAGTTTAACATGTTTCAATTCAGACTAGACTAGTTGCCTCACCAAGGCTGAAAAACCTAGTCTGCCGTACTATTTACCCATAGCTGGAGGGAGAATAATTGGATTCATACCTTTCCCAAGGGTATTAGTGCTATGTGAAAATGCAATCAGTCCAGGATTTGAACTCGTGACACCGTGTTCAATTCCTGCGACGATAATCATTACACCACGGAGTTAAATAATTATAAAAATCAATTGCTCACATAACAATTTCGTTTCAATATGCCATTTTTCTATGTTACTGTTACACATATATAAACATATTGATCTTGATAAAAAAAATCAAATTCAATCAAATCAATTTCTAAGTAAATATTGTGCAGTTTAATGTTAGAGATTTTTTGGCTGCGTCACTTATTTCTAAATTGCAATGGTACATCGGCATAGACTTTATGCCAGGAAAAGGAATATCGCTTGAATATTGCGAAAACGGAATTTCGTTTATAACCCAAGCAACATCGAATTGCCTTGCAAATCATCTGGAAAATAACTTGTCGCAACAAAGACAGATTTACTTTCTAAATAAAAGTTTTAGACCAAATATGAAGATGATTTTCCTCGTTGATTTGAAGATGAGTATATTTATAGCCTGTCTGACGAGACAGATGAAAATATCAGGCCGGGATCATGGAGTTCTGAGATAAATGGTATTGACCGTTGCAGACTTTCAAATGGTTGGCTCATCGCAGAAAAGGTTCCGAGATAGAGTTCTTGATCTAAGGTCAGAAATATGAACTTTTCAGAGATACACATCTCTATCAATATATCTTCTTCTCTGCCAATAAATATATGAATGTGTATAGACATTCACGAATAGAAATGTTTGTAGTGCTGTTTATGGCACGATTTTATGTACGTGTCCATATGCATATCTGTGCATATGTAAGCATTTCTACAAATATTTCTCTGCGCACACACACACGCACACATACACACACACACACACACACACACATATATATATATATATATTTTCAAATGTGTACCCACTCAGTGGACACCTGCAAATAGCAGGTACTTTAATGATACTGTGAGTGTTAAATATAAAAGTGCATTTGGAGGTACCTGTGGTGTAATAGTTATCGTCGTAGGAAATGGATACGGCGACACGAGTTCAAATCCAGGACCAGACTAATTGCATTTCACATAGCACTAATACCCTTGAGAAAGGTATGAATCCAATTGTTCTCACTCCAGCTATGGGTAAATAGTAGGACAGACTAGGTTCTTCAGCCTTTGTGAGGCAACTAGTCTAGGAGAAGGAAAACTCAGAATTCAAACCTGTTAAACTCCGCTTAAAAAATTGACCTTGTGTCATATCCTGCCCGAGCGGAGGGGTTGGTAAATATGATAAATATAAAAGTGCATATCATATGTTAATATATATATGTATATGCATGTGTGTGCGTGTGTGTATATGTTTGTGTGAATGTGTTTATGCATGTATTTTGTATATAATGTACAGACGGCATTATCCATGCATTTTTATAGAATCTAACTAAATAATTGCCGAAATTTTGTGTTTGTCCTCGAAGAATGACCCGATAATTAAATATCAAGTAACCTAATCTTTAACCCAGAGAAAGATGTTAGCATCAGAATATTTCCTTGGAGTGACAGTAAGGCTCTGTTCCAGTGGGGAAGGCGCCTCTGGTGGTGTAATGGTTAGCAAGCTCGACTAGCAAACCTACACGAATGAGTTCGAGTCTCATTGGGTGCCCCTTTCATATGGCCCTGTGCCACATCTAAGCAAAAAGCTTAGTAAATTACCTCTGTTCCAGTGAGGTGGGTTTCTAACGAAAAATAATATTCGGCCGGAAGCAATCTCGCTGTATGTCGGAACTAATCCTATTCCTTTTGAATTTCTGAATATTGATCCGTACCTTATAATGCTGAGTGTTATACCACTTGACTAAAGGTTTATATATATATATATATATATATATATATATATATATATATATATATATATATATATATATATATATACCTTTAGTCAAGTGGTGTATATATATATATAAGAAGAATTGATATTATATTAATTAAATTACCATGACCAGAAAATCCTGCAAACACCCACATACGACGTACGGAACACTGAACAGCTGTTTCGACCTTATTGGGTCTCATCATCAGTGCATACCATAATCTCATCCATTAGAGATCGAACCAGCAACCACAGAATGTAGAAACCGAACTTCAACCGCATAATTAATTGATAGATAGAAAATAGGGATTGAAAGTGATTTTTTTAGCTAATCTGTTCATGATGCATTTGACCAAAACGTGCGGCTGACTAATTATATATAATCTAATTCTTACCCTGTAGGATATAGTTACGCGGATGCATGATACCTGCTAGGGAAGTCGTAGCCCTAGGGCTGGTCCTGTCCTCTGTAAGGTAAAAACGTACTTTCAAGATACATATGATCATGCGGTTGCGCATTCTTACGATGACTACTTGATTTGGCGTCGCTTATGTGTAGCATGAATTGGTGGCCCATTAGTAAAAGTTCGTTTTCTACATTGTGGGGTTGCTGGTTCGATCTCTAGTGGTAGTGATTATGGTATGCACTGCTGATGAGACCCAATAAGGTCGAAAAAGCTGTTCAGTGTTCCGTATGTAGGCGTTTGCAGGATTTTCTGGTCATGGTAATTTAATAGCAATTCCTCTTTTATAATATATATATATATATATATATATATATATAGTCATCCATAGACAGACTGTTTCGTTCTATCAGAACTCTTCAGTGTGGCTAGACCCGCAGGACGCTCGAAGCCGGGATCGAAACCCGTCCAACTTTACGATAGACTAAGGCTTCAGACCACACGGCTACAAGCGGACTACGTTGGCTAAGGGAATTTTAAGGTATTTTATTTTTAGCAACAGCAGCAGCAGCCTTTGTTTACATTTTTTTATACCCTATCGGCTACCAGAGTGCTCAATTCTTACGAAGAGCTTTGCATTACGCTAGGGGCGGCCGACAATTCCTTCGCCAGTATGCTCAACCCCCATGGGGGAGAGTATATATATTTATATATCTTTAGTCAAGTGATATAACACTCATTATTATAAGTTACGGATCAATATACCACTTGACTAAAGGTATATATGTACATATAGGAAATATGTCAGAAAATTAACGTAAAGATAGGCACAATGGACGGAAATTTGAACACAGCGAAAGCTGTGAGCATAAAGCAACCCTGTTGTTTCTTTTGCTTACAGATTTATTTTTTGTAATGGCCAGAAAAGCTTCAATATTGAGAGCAAGCGTATTTGACGTCGCAACAAAGAAGATTGTTTTTGAGAAAATATTAGTCAAAATTTGATGTCCAATGCGTGATATGATGCTATTATGCTAAGGTTAAAAATTCTATGGACATTCAGCGTGGTGCGATTGCTATGTACAGCGAAGATACAGGAAACAGTTATTGATCCGAAAGAGTACGTTCCCAGGAAGTCATAAAAAGTGTTGGCTGTCAATGTTCATCAGGAGAAGACTATATTGCGTATGTTAATTCATTGATTCATACCCTTGGGAAAGGTATGAATCCAATTATTCTCCCTCCAGCTATGGGTAAATAGTAGGGTAGACTAGATTCTTCAGCCTTGGTGAGGCAACTGGTCTAGAAGAAGGAAAACTCTGAATTCAAATCTGTTAAACTCCTCTTAAAAAAATCGACCTTGTGTCATATCCTGCCCGAGTGGAGGGGTTGGGTAAGGGCACCTCTGGTGGTGTAACGGTTAGCAAGCTAGACTAGCAAGTCTACACATGTGTGTTCGAGTCTCATTGGGCGCCCCATTCATTTGGCCTTGTGCCACATCGATGCAAAGAGCTTCGTAAATTACTTAATTCATTGATTCATGATGATTGGTGCTTTGTGGTCTGGCCATGAAATTTCATCTCCCGATATTTTTGTTCACTGAATTCGTCCGATATTTTTGTTCACTGAATTTGGGATATCGGAAAAATTGATTCCTTGTGCCTTAAAGCCACAGACTGAATAACACTAATATCATCTCGGGTATGTTTTTTCTGCATTCACGTAGAGTCCAGGTTTTACTCCTTCAGATTATTCTCAGTTTGAACTCCACGAGAAACATTTTCCGAGCGGAATTCCGCTATATGATTCTGTGGTTGCACGAGTAGCCCCAGTCGCTTGACGACATGTTTTTGAGTATAAGTGCCTATGCATTTACCTACCAGTGAGTCAAACTCAGTTCAGGCTTCCTAGAAATATAACATATTGACCTTCGACCCAGCCGTCAATCAAGGAACAGGTGCATCCGGTCGAAGATATCAGGGTATAACCTTGACTGTGGAGGGGTTGAATTAGGTGCAGATGTGACGTCCACAAGAAGCAGATGGATGTCAAACAATGATATAACCCGGTGCGACAGGAAGTTCAATTACTTGGAGTCAGTCAAGTTGGAGATAAGTTGCTGTAGACAGAACCAGCACCCAGCGGAGGACTAAGGGGCCTCAGGACCCCCGATTGAGCTGCCCAGCAGAACGAGAAAGAAGTGCTGCAAAAGACAAAGGAACTGGGGGTCAATATGTTACAATCTTTGTTCAGTCTCCAACTCACCTCTCCCACATAAACCTTTCGCAACCATTTCGAATAAAGTGTGAGAGGTATATTTTTTCTAAAGAAGTGTGTTCGTTCGTCATTATTGTTGGTTTTATTTCTGCATGTATATGTGTATAGTTGTATATGTATCATGGTTGTGATTATGCAACAGAAAAATATCATAGTTGAAATGTTACCATACGCTGTTTAGAATGTTTTTACGCCTATCAGGAATTATCTTTTTAATAGTAACATTTTCATTTTGTAACCGATCAGTGTAAATTTTGAATTGACTAGAAAGAGTGTAAATAGATTTTTTATTTGTTTTTTTTTTTAACTATATTGAGTAAACATTTTTAAGTAAATTAATAAAAACAATTATAAATAATTTCTTTTAATCTTGGTATGTTTTTATGGTTAACATACATGCATTGTTTCCCTCCCAGCAATAGATAAATAGTAGGGTAGACAAGGCACTTTAACCTTGGTATGTCAACCCCTCTAGGAGAATAAGAACGCTGTATTCAAAACAGTCGTACTAGATTTAAAAATTGACCTTGAGCAACACCTTCTTTGTGGCAGAGGGGTTGTTCAAAAATACACTCGACCAGACCATTAATAGTGAGATTGACTTTCACTAAGTAACCAATACTTCTCGCCTTGTTAAGCATTGTAAATGACTATATGGATTAAAAGTGTTCAGTGATATCAGATTTAATTGTTAATATACACATATAAAATATTGTGTGTATATATATATATATATATATATATATGTGTGTGTGTGTGTGTGTGTGTATGTATGTGTGTGTGCTGTGTGTTCGTTCTCATATATGTACCAGTACGTATATACATATATAATATCAGGTAAAGAGGTTGTTTCATTTTTATTTTTTTGGTTTTTAAAGCTTTTTACGATAAAACCAACCCTATCTTCTCTAAAACAGTTTCTTTAAAAGAACGACAAAAACCGAAAAAAAAATGTTGTTCCAACTTCTCGTAACTGAACGAAAGTCTCCAATTGACAGTTCCTTCACTTGATTATGCTTGATCCGTTGCATATTTTTGGATGTTTCCTAATAACATAAACAGAGCTGGGTTTTTTTTTTATTTGCGGGTAACAAAATATAGTAACAAGGACACATATTAGATTAATAAGCAACCAGTGATGCCAGAGGAATATTCTTTTTGGACAAAACCTTGTTCATAAAGTGTGCGTGTGTGTCTGAAAATAATAAAACTGATTACTTCATTTTTCACTAAGGTAAATCTGATTGAAAAATCAACCAATCTATGTTTATTCATTAATCATTGTGTTGTATAGCCACTTAATACATATACACGCAGAAACATATTCAACACAATTAAGATGAGCGGACACAGGCCTTTAGAAAAATATACCTCTCACTTTATTGAAAGGGTTGTGTGTGAGAGTGAGTTGGAGACCGAACAGAACTGCAACATATTGACCCCCACTCTTATGGCCATAATAGCGTTTCTCTCCCGTTCTACTGCGCTGCTCAACTGGAGGCCCAGCCTCTCTGGGATATGGTCCTCATTCCAGCATCTTCTCTCCAACTGATCTGGGGCTCTGAACTCCATCTGCTCAATCGGGGGTCCTGGGGGCCCCCTCTGCTGGGTACTGGTTCTCTCTACAGCATCTAATCTCCAACTGATCTGAACTTCCTGTCGCCGGCGTTATATAATAATTTGAAGGCCACTCTTCTTCCCGCGAGCGTCACAATTTCGCACTAAATTCAACCCCTCGACAGTCAAGGTTATATCCTGATATTCCTCGACCCGATGCACCTGTTAATTACACAGATGCATTTCTTATTTTGACAGCTAGGCTTGGTCGGAGGTCAATATACAACAATTGTCTCCTTTTAAACGTTAATCAGGTCTGATGAAAATAGTCACATTTTTCGTATGTTTTTTTGTCTCCATTTTTCTCAGTGCCCAGGTAGACAGAACTGTATTTACCCTCTAGAATCTTTCGGCTATCCTAAAATGCCTTGCATCAAATAAAAACAAGTACTCGTGACAAAACTTTATTTTCCAGTCTGTGTTAACTTGTCAAATGTTTAACTTGTAAAATGACTCTGTTGCATTGCTCTGAAATTTTATAGAGACTTGGATCTTGTTTTCATTTTCCTGACACACTTAACTAACGACACTTGTAGAAATTCTAAACAACTCAAGTGAACAAGAATTCTGAGAGTCACACAGGAAGTGAATATTTCATATTTAAGAAAGGTCGAGTTTATTCAGCATTTTTCTGTCGGGATTAAATATGGAGAAAATCTCTTTGCTATCTTTTACTTTCATAAACCTCTCACAACGTCGTTCTTTTCTTTCTTTTTTTAATGACATTTTTCATTTTACAATTCCTTTCTGGCTCTTTTGTTCATAAATGTTTCCTTTCAGTTTCCAAATGACTGTTCAACATGTCTTACCGAATGTTAAATAACCGACATTCATTAAATTGATTAAACTAGAATCCAGAACACTTACACTAAATAATCTTATTCTCTACTTTAGTATTTGCTGAAAACGATTTGACCTTGAAAAATATACATTACCGAAAAGATTTGATTGCACAAAACACTATTCAGATCTGATGCTGAACAAGCAAGAAAGGAGATGAACAGAAAGTTAAATTAGATTAAGTGTTTACGCTAAAGTTCTTTATAAAATCCAACAATTTCTGGATATCATATCGGATCGACTACAACTATGCGATTTTTGGAATTTACAGAATTATTTGAAAACATCTCCGACACGCAACATACAGAAAATTACGATCTCTTAAGAAAACAGATAGATAGATAGATTTTGAGTTAAAGGATTATATATCAGTATTGACGTATGCCAAAATATTTATCTTTGCTGATTAAGGACTAAAATTTGGATTATAGACACGGCGAGACGAGAAGACTAACATAAAAAGAAACCTTTTCTCGATTGTTTTTTTATATGTACTTTATAATCTTTGTTGTCAGTTAAAAATGTGTATGATAGATTAATAAATAAGTTGCTCCGATCACATAATCCAAAAAACAGACAACAACTGATATATATATATATATATATATATAAACTTAGTTGAAAATAATAGACATCTTCTGTCTACATATTTTCTTGTGGATCCTTTCATATTCACCGAAAACACAACAATATTAGAACATCAATATAATAAACAAAAACTACAGATTCTCGAAGCACTATATATTAGAAACATGCAACCCAAACTTAACTGAATTAATTTTCAAACCAGTGCTAATGTACTTAAATATTTTTAGCTACTGACACTATTTATAGAACGATTTTAAAAGTAAACGCTACACAATGCAACGGCCCGGATGGTATTCTTACAAAGTAGTAATGTACATACAAAAGTTACATCACTTTTGTAATAGATCCTCCCCAGATGATTGCCCAAAGTCGGACAGAAAGTACTTTGGAAATAAACAATTATGGAAGATATATCAATCAATTCTGGCCGAATACTCTAAGATCAATACGGCAATATGAAGGGATCAACAAGAAAATATGTAGACAGAAAATGTCTATTATATTCAACGAAATTTGTATTAAATGAATAAATGCTGCCAATACATATATATATATATATATATATATAAAACAAGATGGTGCAAACTTATCAAGTGACAAGCTTCTGGAATCAGTTGACCAGCTCACATAGATAAAAAAAAAAAAACAATGGCACGAACTGCGATTGACAAGTAAATCAGAATATAATGTGGAAATATGGAAGTAGAAACTTGATATTTCCGATAGAATAAAACGTGAATTCTAACATGCTGTAGCTGTGCCAGTACAATTGTTGGGTGTGCATCACTTGAACTCAAGCAAAAGGCTTGGGCAGAAAAGCAAATTGGAAACCTCACAACGATGCTGCGCGTGGTTTTGAGAATATCATGTAAGTAAAGTAAGTAAAGTTGGTGACCTTAGTCGAGGGTGACCTGAAGGCTCCCTTTTCAATAGCTACTACACCAAGGTGTAAGAGAGGGTGCTACTCCATTCCTTGGATTGCTCCACTTTACACTTTACCTGGAAGCGAGCGAGAGAGCAAGAGAGAGAGAGAGAGAGAGAGAGAGAGGGAGAGAGAGAGACTCAAGTGAATACGTGCTATCAGCACGACTTAATAGATAGATAGATAGATAGATAGATAAGAACAGACTTGAGACAGATAGATAGATAGATAGATAGATAGATAAAAACAGACTTGAGATAGATAGATAGATAAGAACAGACTTGAGATAGATAGATAGATAGATAGATAGTTAGATAGATAGATAAGAACAGACTTGAGATACATAGATAGATAGATAGATAGATAGATAGATTTGAAAAGACTTAGATAGATAGATAGATAGATAGATAGATAGATAGATAGATAGATAGATACGAAAATACTTGAGATAGATAGATAGATAGATAGATAGATAGATAGATTGGGCTTTGCTTAGTGAGATATAAAAAATATGCCACATGAATAAGAGCTGTAAGGCAATTAACAAAGTCTTCAAATGATGACTCGAGCATAATGCATGGTTTCAGAAGCGTAATATAATTATCATTAACCTCGGACAGTAAACTACGATATCAACCGGCATTGCTGGTTTTAAATCACTCTGCAGGAATAAAAGATCCATGTTGATGCAGATTCTACTTGATTTTTGGAGCCATTTTGTGTATTTTTTTTCTACTAGTGACAAACTGAGTTTAATCATATATGCAGTGGTCGATTTAGCAATAGAAACTCGGTCTCCAACTTCAGTTGAAAATATACTGGTAGTCAAGGCGTTTTAAATGCCTTTCTTTCACATATCTTTGTACTGTTCCCTATTCTGTTGATATGTCCACTCAATATTTTCCATATTATGAACGTTTAATTAAATGCCGTATGCGCTTTTGAATTAACTGACCAGATCACAAGATCCGGACGCTTGAGGCTTAACATGATCTCAGCAAATCAGATCACATCCCAAATCTAGAAAGACACTCTAGTGTGTTCACTCATCAAACAGAGGATAGTAATTATTTAGAAAAGTAATGTTTCCTCCTTATACAAAATATATTGTTTTCCCAACTAAGTTTCATCACAACACCTCTTTGTGACTTTTAAGCCAATAATCACAACCAATGTCTGAGCCTACCGGTCTTCTCGCAGGTATCTTATCGGTCATTTTTTACTTCCATAATTTAAGGTTAATTGATTTTAGTAGGATACCATGTACTGCCTTTATAAGAAAACCTATTCTGTTTGGGTCCAAGTTCTTGATGTCACGCTATGTAATAAATCATTATTTGATAATTTCCAACATGATCCATGAAATTCATTTCGATTGTCCATGCGAAACGATTATTCTCCATGATATAGCGAAATTATTCTGTCACTATATATATTTTTTTTGAATTTTTTATTGACTTTTTTTTATCGCCAATGTTTTCGATGGTAACCTAAATCGGTACAATAAATTTGTATTTAGCCAAACTGTCCACTAGGGGAAGGATATGGCCGAAGATCAATTTTTAAGTGAAATTTTAAACTGAAAATTTTCTTTTTTATCATTTAAAGTATTCAGTCTTTGGCTTCATCTTTAGTGTATAGATTATTCTAATTCTTTTAATCATATCTGGCTACAATTTTTAATCCTGACTACTTGTAAAAACAACAAGGAATTCTTACTAGAGCTTAACACTTGTACGCGGTTATGTATAGGCCTTCAAAAATAAGATGCTGCTTTCTGTGAACGTCTTTGATGAATACATTTAAATCTTTACATTTAGGTGGTGATCAGATGATTTGATCAAAATGTGACTTATGGGAGCATCATAATTAGAAAGAAAATGTTATTGCGTTAATGTATTGTATTTATATTCCAAGCAGCGTGTGAAGATAATGGTTTTAAAAAATCAGTATACCAAATTATTTTACCAATATTTGAATGCTGTCCACTCTAATAATGAAATAACTCTCTCCTAATTAAACACACACACACACAGACACACCCATACACTTATGTACATCACATCGTACTACGAGGATCATTAAGTAAGTTTCCAGACTTTTTTCGTGTGAGCACTTTTATTGAAAGTACACGCATGAAACTCTAGTCGCCTTCGAAGTAATCACCTCCAGCTGCAATGAACTTGTTGTACCGTTCCAACAACTTCTGTAAGGCTCCATGGAGGTCCTCTTGTGTGAGTGTGTCAATGACCTTCGTCACGGCCTCTTTCATCTCCTCAATTGTTTCATAACGACAGCCTCTGAGCTTAGGAAATAAACAAAAGCCACAGGGAGCAAGGTTTGGACTATATGGACGGTGATGAAGTGTCTTGATGCCCATCTTTGTCAAATAATCTGTGACAAGAATGGAGTTGTAGACTGGTGCATTGTACCGCTGGAAATGCCACTGAGCCGATTTCTAGAGTGCTGGCCTCTTCCGACCGAATCTCTTTCTGAACTCCCTTAAAACCTTAACATAGTAACCTAACCCTAACCCTTTGGCCAATCAACTTGGTTCATTGACTTCCTTACTCCTCCCACACTTCTCATCATCCCACACAGACTCCCTGCCTTTCTTGAATCTCTTTTGCCACTCAAGAACTGATGCTTGATTCATGCAAGATGGTTCACAAGTAGTCTGAAACATTCCATACGTTTCTCTGGCATTTTTTCCAAGTTTAAAACTGAATTTTATTACATAGCGTTCTTCTATAGTGTCCTCACGTCCAGACTGTATTTTTGAAAATCACCAGCAGTTACAATCTGGCTTTAGTAGGCTGTATTCCAATTGCTGCTGTAGCTGTTCATTTAAACCTGAAGTCATAAAAATTAGTTCGTCGTCTCATACGATGTGTAGCAATAACATACTGAATGTTTAAGAGTCTACGACAATTTTAAATGCCTGTACAAAAATGTCTGGAAACTTATAGATTGCACCACGTAAATTTCACGTTTATACATTGCATGTCCATTCAAATCTATGTGCACCCTGGACAGAAATTATAGCAGATAATAAAATAAAATATTTTTTTTTTGAATTTTAAAGAAAAAGAAAAACATCTTGATCATTAATAGTGGAAAACATTTGAAAATAATGTTTCATACAGTGTTTATAAAACAAATTAAAATAATTTTAAGACAACGGGGAAAGAAAACAATAAATGATTTTCAATGACACAACGAATTATTCCTACATTTTGTCTGACGTTGTGCTAAACGAACGTTTTTTTATAATATAGTGATGTCACGATCACCTTCATAAACATATGGAAATTTGACATGCCATTAACTAAAAGAACGAACAACCAACCGACATACACATGTAAATTACTTTAAAACTCACAAGTGTTTGAAATCTGTTCACCCGAACAACATCTTGAGTAACCAATACAATTTTTACTAAATTTCCTATAGTCATCCTTTTATTACCAAAGTTAATGTTAGTAAATAACAATTAATTATTAAATCAGAAGGATGATATAAACTACCTTCCCCTTTTGATAAGTCCTCTCTTTTCTTCATTGTGTCTGTAAAGGTAAAACATTATGAAGAAAACAAGTATAATTAAAACTGCAAACTCTTATTATAGTGGTTACAACGGATTCGTCACTTCTTATCTCTTCTTATTTTTCTGCATTGTGTATCCATAAAAGTTTATTAATACAAAAACAGTAACAATAATAATAAGACAAATTATTCAAACAACTAGAGGTTATTTGTAGAAGTGTTGCATATAGAAATGTCGATGAATAAGTTTGAAAAATTAGCATCTAATTAATAAGTTACTTTCTACGAAAATCAGCTTCATGTTTTCTTTTTAATTCTATTACTTGCTTATAAAGTGATTAACACACACACACACACACACACACACACACACACACACACACACACACACACACACACAGCATTTTGGAATGTAGTCAGTAAAGATGGGCAGTATGAAATCTTAAAGAATTATTCCATTCCGTTTATATATCTGTGACTAAAAATGTCATTGATTGTGGATACAATCATCAGACAGGTGATTCACAATATATATTGCGGTTAAACGGAAAGTTGGAAAACGAAGAATGTCCAACAAGATAGAATTAAGACACTGCCTACTGTTGCATAGGAATGTAGTGGATTTTAGTAAGAAATAACCCTGACTAATATCCGTTTTGATTCTATAAATCATGGCATCTCTTTTTTAGAAAAAAACATTTACTTTTTATTAAACACTTGTATGCGTTCATAAATATGGACAATGGTATATATATCGGTATATATATCTATATATCTATCTATCTATCTATCTATATATATATATATATATATATATATATATATATATAGAGAGAGAGAGAGAGAGAGAGAGAGAGAAACAGACAGAAAGAAAGAAAGAAAGAAAGAAAGAAAGAAATCTGTGTGAGGCGGGAAGGGAGGGTGTTACAGACAGACCACTCTGCTCTGATCTATATGCAAATTATTTTGCATCATAGCAACATTTAGACCTGCGTCATTCTTCTCGAAGATGTATAAACATTATTGATTACATGGGGGAAACCAGAGCAGTCGTATTTTCTGTTCATTTTTCCAGTGCAGCAATTCAGTTTTGTCGGTCGGATAAATCTTCGGCTGAATTCCGGAAATAAACTTATCTCACATCAAGCGCAATGCCATTTCAAAGAAGTCGCCCCTTCGTTTACAGATCTCTAGGCTCTGAGCCAGAAACAGCTGACTTATAAGCGCCAGTCATATACATCCTATCATCATATATTCCAGTATATTAATTTCTTCGAATTTTCTGGGCTGTTTTTTTTTTTTTTTTCAACTTCTTCTGACTTGCATAGTACGTTAGAATAATAGGTCATTTCTTAAGATATATCTGAATATGATTCCGAAAAATATCACAGCACTCTATCCAAGAATTTAAAAGTTTTTATAACGTGACGCACGACATGCCTAAAAATGCATTCATCTGTTGTACTCTTTGCTCTTTGGTGTTTACGTACTCGGTACTTAAGGTCGAAAAAATTACAGAATTGAGCACACAAAAAACATATTTTCCCTATGATAAAGACATGTGTATTAAAAATACGACATTTCACTTAAAGGAAAACTGTGATTAATCACTAAATTAAGTTTTTTATTATCAGTATCTGACCTGAACACTCTGAAACCAAAATAACGGTCTTAAAGTGTTTGGTGAAATAGCGCCCAGAGAGAAACATCAGGCTTTTAGGTGTATTGCAAAATAAGGCTCAGTCCTATATTTGTGATGTATGTAGTATGATGAAATAGTGCTAAGTCTGAAATCATCATCATCATCATGTCGTGCTGGTGGCACGGATATCCCTGACCCTCTCTCGCCACTTTTCCCTATCGTTCATCGTCTCAGGTAGGTCTTCTGGACTACATCCCGTATCCTCACATAGTTGCTGAATGTATGTTCGTGCTGGTCGTCCTGCTTTTGCACGGCCATGTGTGGGGGTCCACAAGAGTACATCACTTAGGAGTTCGTCCCTGCTTCTCCAGCAGTGTCCTGCATGTCTGGTTCGTCTAACTTGAATAGTTTTCGTGATAGGAGGCAGGTGGGTTAAATAGAACTAACAGCATACTTATGCTAATCTGAATTGTTTGACTAAAGTGAATAGCTTGAAATAGAAATGTCTTTGACAATAAAACTGTACTTACATTTGAATTGTGTGCTTATGCTAGACTGAATTATTTGAAATGGAACTGTTCTTTGACATTGAAACTCTACTTACACTAAACTGATTTCTTTAATATAGAACTGTTTTGACATTTAACTGTGTGTAAAGAAAATCTGTACTTATACTAAACCGAATTAGCTGAATTAGAACTACTTGACTAAACTGAATTGCTTGAAATAGAAAAAAATTCACAATTAAACTGTACTTACATTTAAACTGTGTACTTATACTAAACTGAATTGTTTGAAATAGAACTATGTCACAGAAATGGATTTGGCGTTAAACAACCTACAAAGGTTGATACGCCATAAAACCCAACCAACCAACCAACCAACCTCTCAAGCTACTCCAGCAACTGATTACTCCCATAGTGCTATTGCTCATTTTGTGATTCACCCAAGGGGTCTTGTGCCAAACAAATTTAAAGTTAGTAATTCTATATTATTATGATCTGACTTTGATATGTATGAAGTCTTAAAATAACCGAAAAAGTACGAAAAAGAAATAATTGGGGAGGGTGGCAATAACGTTAAAATGTTCTAAATGCTGTGTTGCACAAAACTTAAAATAAATTCTTATTATCATTTTTGCAAAATAATGAGGAGGATTAGGAGGAATTTGGTTGTTATTCCAGCAGACCACATAATATCTACGTGATCTGCTACGTGATCTGCTAGAACGACAATATAATTTCATAGCAATAAATGTGAAGGAAATCGAAGCCCACCGTTAAGATCAGTTACTATATTTACTTGCTGTCACTCAGCTAATAAGATAAATAAAGACCAGACTGTATGTTAAATAACATGAAGAAAATATCTTTTCATCAAATAGATTTTGTTTTTCAAGCTGATGTTTAGTAGGGTATTTACACTTTTGGTATGTTTATCAATGATTTTAAGAAGGTTTCAGAGCGTTATTTTGAAACATGCTTTTCACTCCTGAGGTTTTTCTTCTTGGCGGGCATATTTTAGTTTTTTCTCTTGTGATACTCCTCCTTTCGCTCATTCTATTTTTTGCCATGTCAATTGTGATTTTCCATCATATACCGAATTTCTGATTTTATTGATTAAGCCTTGAATATATTCTTGTTGTTCTTTCTGGTATGTTTTAGTTCGCTCTCTCTGAGTTTTCTTAAGTTTATGAGCGCTGGTATTTTGGGGTTTCTTTTATTAAATAAGGATACTTTTTCTCGTTATGTCGTTTTTCCATAACCGCTATTGACTTCCAGCGAATTTTACATTTGTCTTTTGGCTTGGTTAAATTGCACTCGTCGATTGCTTTGCTTTGGACAATAACAAAGTTTTCATATTCTTTGCAAGAAAATAATGAATAAATTGATCTTATTTTACCTTGATAAAAAAGAGAACTGGACCTTAAGTTAAAAGTTAAGTAAGATAAAAAAGGAGAAAGAGCCTTTTTTCCTTTTTTTTCCTTTTCTTTTTCCGTCTCTGATGAGAAAAAAACTCACATTATCAAAAGCTTACTAGGGTAGCAAACCTGCTCATTGGCCTAGAGGGTAGACTGTTCGCGAAAGGTCTAGGAGACCGAGGTTCAATCGCAGGTCAAGTCATACCAAAGACTTAAAGAATGGTACTTGATGCCTCCTTGCATAACATTCAGTATTATAAGGTACATATTAAGTGTATAGTGTAGCGCCCTCCCCTACACTTCGGTGTGGTACCAATTAAAAAGGGAGCCTTCGGGTCACCCTCAACTACAGTCACCAACTTTACTTTTACTATCCTAGCACCAGATATCAGTAATGATAATGAGAAAAATCGATTAAGCCACAATCAGACTCCTAAAAATATTTGATATTGTAATATCGGTTGATATAAATTTCAACCGGGATTCAAAATCCTTATAACTTGCAAAGGAATTGTTGCATATTGACCTCCGACCCGGCCGGGCTGTCAAAATAGGAAATGCACCTGTGTACATAACAGGTGAATCCGGTCGAGGAATATCAGGATATTATAACCTTGACCGTGGACGGGTTGAATGAGTGCGATTGTGATGCTCGCAAGAAGAAGAGTGGGTGTCCAATCATTATATAACCCGGTTGAAGACAGGAAGTCAGTTAGTTGGAGATCAGATGAGTTGGAGAGAAGATGCTGGATTGAGGAATATGTCCCAGAGAGACTGGGCCCCCAGTTGAGCAACGAAGGAGATCGGGAAAGAAACGCGCTTATGGCCAATTGAGTGGGGGTCAATATGTGTCAGTTCTGTTCGGTCTCCAACTCCCTCTCACACACAACCCTTTCAAATAAAGTGAGAGGTATATTTTTCTAAAGAACTCTGTTGCTCGTCATTATCGTGTCGTTGTGTTATACATACAGATGTATATGTATTATGTGGCTATACAACAGAATATGACCTAATACATTGCCAAAACACTAACTTCAGCTGGATGGGACCTTGACACATTTATGAAGAACAACGGTCCAAGCATTCGTCATTTTTAATTAAAAATAGAACTTAAATGATTCGATGCTTTCAGACGGTTGCCTCAAAGACATAACTTAAATAGAATTGAGCTTTGGTTTTGATGTTTTCTTTCTTTTAATTTGCTTGGTTTTACGGCATGCTGTGTCAGTATTCTTAGCGGCAATTATATAGTTTATACGTGCCCGTGATGTAATGGTTATCGTCGTAGGAAATGGACACGGCGACACGAGTTCAAATCCTGGACGTGACTGATTGCATTTCACATAGCACTAATACCCTTGGGAAAAGTATGAATCCAATTATTCACCCGCTAGCTATGGGTAAATAGTAGGACAGACTGGGTTCTTCAGCCTTGGTTAGGCAACTAGTCTAGGAGAAGGAAAACTCTGAATTCAAACCTGTTAAACTCCGCTTAAATAATTGACCTTGTGTCATATCCTGCTCGAGCGGAGGGGTTGGTAAATACGATAGGATTATATAGTTTCAAGTAACTTGTCACAATCATCTTCAAACAACCGTTGTTTCAAACAATTCTGGTGGGTAGAGCCTTTGCCAAGGGTCCGGGAGTCCTGGTTTCAATCCCAAGTCGCGTCATACCAAAGATTTTTAAAATGGTAATTGATACCTCTTTGCTTACCATTCAGCAATATAAGGTACTTATCGAGGGTAAAATGGAGCAATCCAGGGAAAGGAGTAGCGCCCTCCCCAATACCTCAGTTTAGTCGCTATTGAAAAGGGAGCCTTCTGGTCGCCCTCGACTACGGTCGCCAACTTTACTTTTCTTACTTATGTTTTCAATAATTCCAATCAAACAGGAACTATTTATAACAGAATTTTATGGTTTCAAGAATTTTATACACTTGCAAGGTTTGAAGTAATATGGTTGTTGGTAATAAAAGTAGATTCCTATAACTATTCTCAATATCAATTGATTACACACAAATATGGTTTCGACTATTTCTTTCTAATACTGATAATTGTTCAGCAGAACTATCTGATGCCGATGCAACAGTTCTGAGTAAAGATGGGAGTAATTAGGCAACTAATGTTGAATTCACTTTCCTCTGAGGTCAAGAATTGAAACCTCACAAGATCAAAATTAAATTTCTTATTCAGGACACCCTTCGATAAGGGCTTATTAGCACACACTTGGGTTGATGTTCATGCGTTTTTAGCTCTACCAATAGCAAAGAAAGTTAATGGTGGTTGCTGAAATATAAATTGAATGTAATTTTTCATTTGAAGTATAAAAATATACAGTTCAAGAATGGGCTAATTCGTACCAGAAGTGCACTGAAAACTCTATCGCTATTTGAAAGATGTAATCAGCTATGAAAACAAAAAAACATTATTTAATGTTCATAAAACAGATACAATTAATTTGAAACCACCAATTCTTTACTCGCAATGAATTAGTGGTGTAAATTAAATGCTTAAAGGGTAAGACACCCCCCAACGAGTGTCCTGGATATGACACTAAACAATCTGATGGTGAGGTTCCAGTGATGCTGGAGCTTTGTGGAATGCGGAGTACCCATTTATTACCATTGCTCACAGGTCCACTCTGGCCCGGCGTGGTAGCACCTGAGAGGGCCCTATCTATGAGTTAAATAGAACTAACGGCAATATTATGCTAAACTGAATTGTTTGATTAAACTGAATAACTTGAAATAGAAATATTTGACAATTAAACCGTGCTTACATTTGAATTGTGTTCTTATGCTAAACTGAATTATTTCAAATAAAACTGTTTTTTGACATTGAAACTGTATTTACTCTTAACTAAATTGTTTAACAGAACTGTTCTGACATGTAACTGTGTGTAAACAAAATCTGTACTTATACTAAACTGATATACTAAACTGAATTAGCTGAATTAGAATTGCTTGACTAAACTGAATAGCTCGAAATAGAAATGTTTTTCACTATTATACTGTACCTACTTTAAACTGTGTGCTTATGCTAAACTGAATTGTTTTAAATAAAACTGATTATTTACATAAAAATGGATTTGGCATTAAATAACCTACAAAGGTTGGTATGCCATAAAACCCCACAAACCAAACCAAACCAAATATCATAAAGATTTTTGATGATCCTTAAATATTTATGTATAAAGTTGGCGAACATATTCCTATATATATCAAAGTTCCTGCAAAATTTAGAAGAAATTTGTGTGAATATGATACCATTCATTATCCAAGATTCTTCACCTTTTAAAAAATATGCTCAAAGGATTAACTAACAGATGTCGCAGTTGTATTACAAGAGCACACAATGGCAGAAACATACAGTGCAGTTATTCCTGTCGTATTTGATTTTATCTTAAAGAGCTGAAAATACATTATACAGAGAGGATCTATTAAGTAATAAAACTAGTTGTGATAAGATTGTTTCTTTTATAAACCTAATTATGAATCAACTCAAACCCTTTCAAAATAGTTCTGTTGTGATAGTAACGATCAGTGACTCACCAAGTTTCGCAGGCAAAAAACCTTTAGCTCACCTCGTGTCATTTCGGGAAATTATATTTTTATAGAGAGTTTTTTAAAAAATTACTCGGCCGATGGTTTTGTTGAAAACCGTATGAGCCACTTGAAAAATAAAAAAACAAACGAATTCTTAAATACACATTTATTGTCGTCTTTATTCCCTCTTTGAGAAATCCCTGTTGAGGATTCTGTGCGAGACCTTTCACTCCAGCCAAAGTAAGCAGAGGCTAATTATCGCGATATCGACGGACGACAAAGACTTATTCAGTTTCCGTCAAACGGCCACATGCTCACTACAACTCATCCTAATTGCTCTGTCGAATAACCAACCCCTAATAACTGCTCTTTCAAAATCCTAGTGTCCTGGTATCCTTTTTGTACTTATTGCTCTGACTTATCCTGCTTCTTTCAATATATGCTGCCCCAACTTCCGGAAAAGCAAAACCCCTCAGGTATGGACTTTTCATTCTAAAATGCATTTAAAAAATGAGATCGTTGTCAACTGACTTTTGACCATACTGCAGACTACTGCTTCACGTTTTACGGACATTAAGAAACAATCGTACATTCCTATCGATATTGTCCTCTTTTTATTCTTTTTTTTAAAAATACACTGACTTCCAAAACTTATGCACCTATCCTTTTAATACTACTATACACTCACACCCATATATATATATATATATATACTTTATCTATAGGGCATACGTACTGATGTAGACATTCTTGCAACTACTCGCATATACATTTTTCACCGAAATATGAACACCAATGGGCAGAAGAGTTTATAATGTCTCACTCTTGTTAAGCCATACACCAATGAACACGTTCATTCCCCGCTTAGAAACAGAGCTGAAAGATTTCAACAGACGCTACTTTCAGATGGTTTATCATGATCTGTTATATATTCTCAGCAGTTCCCAAATGGCGCCTACAGAGCTGGGATTTCAAGTTTAGAAATAAGAAACAGTCACAAAGACTTAGATCAAGTGAGAACGGGTTAAAATACCTCTCTAATAGTCGTTTTGACTTCTCCAATAATACAAAATTTGTATCTAGAAAATACCAAGATGTATGTCTTTTTCTCTTCTCTTTTTCAGATTGGCTAGCTTGACCGGAAATTACCAGGTGATAATTTACTAAGCTTTTTGCTTAGATGTGGAACAAGGCCATATGAAAGGGGGCACCCAATAAGACCGGAAATTACCTGGTAAACATTTATCTATCACCAATCATTCTCACCGTCAAATATCTAATAAAGCTTACGGTAACGCTTAGTTTTGTCCATTTTCTTCACTTTGTCAAGTTACGAGTCAACCTGAATCGATTTGATCTTTCAGTCTTTCGGACGTCATAAAACGATTTGTGACACTTACAGCCTTTATCCCCATAAGCCTGTATTAACTTGATAAATACTTCTGTCACATTGTCTTGCAGTTTGATAAAAAAAATTTAATGTTCTGTATTTGTGGCACATGAACCAAATACTCTTTTAAGGATTCCAGATTTCTTAGCTGCTCATGAATTCTGAGTGACAAATGAATTTAATGTTGTGACAAGTGTTCAAGATCAATACTAATCGATTTATTTTTAAGCAAGGCTCTCAACCAGAAAATTGAATTTTAAAGACAAAACGTATTTCCATTACTTTCTATTAATTTTTTTCAGTTGTATGTTCGATCTGTATGATTTAGTAACATGTTAACAATTAATCAACATGTGAGAAGCCAATCAACAACACAGCTAATTACTTAAGTGGGGAAGATGAAATATTAGAGACACCCCTCATTCGCGGTATAAGTACATACAGGTTGATTTAAAGACTACACACACACATACAGACAAAAAGATATATATATATATATATATATATATATATATATATATATATATGTGTGTGTGTGTGTGTGTGTGTGCCTGCGCCTGCACATGTGTATGTGTGTTCACGTGTGTGGGCGCGTGTGGGCGCTCACCCAAACCTTCTGGCATGAGAAGGATGCGACACAAAGTCAATTTTTCTGCAAATTTTAATTAGTTTGAATCCAGAATTTTCCTTCGCCTTGACTGGCTACCGTATTAAGGCAAATGCTCCCTGTCCACCCTACTTTTTACTTACCCACAACTGGAGTAGAACAAATGGATTCACGTCTTTTTCAAAGGTATTATGGTGAAGTAAAACGCACACAGCCTCATCCAAGATTTGAAATCGAATCACCGATTCCATTTCCAAGGACGATAACAGTTACGCTAAGCTAGGCTCCTATATGTGATTGTGTGTACGTATATATGGTTGTGTGTTCTAATGTTTTCTTATGTACATTAATAAGTGTGTAAGCAAATGATAAAGAATGTTAATATAAAAAAATATTTCTTTTTGAACGTATTGAGTATCTGCACTAATCATCATCATCATCATCATGTCACGCTATCAGCACGAATATTTCTGACCCTCCTCACGCCACCCCTCCCTATCGCCCATTGGTTTTCGCAGGTTTTCCGTGCTACATCCAGTATCTGCACAGTGGTGTTGTATGTATGTGCGAGCTGGACATCCTGCCTTTGCTCGTCCCTGTGAAAGGATCCACATGAGTACATCACTTACGAGTTCTTCCCTACTTCCCCAGCAGTGTCCCATATGTCTGGTTCGTCTAATTTTCATTGTTTTCGTGACGGGTGGTAGGTAGCCGTACACCTGCTGCTTTGTGGGGTGCTGTTTCCAGGACTTGTTCAATATTGCTCGCAGCTTTCTTGTGTAATTGCCGTCAAGTTTTTTCTCCATACGTTTTTTTAGCGTCCACGTGGTGCGTCCATATATCAGTATCGATACAACTGCTGCTTGGAAGAAACTACGCTTCATTTTATCGGTCAGGTCTGACTTCCATACGACCGATAGCCTATCGATAGCTGTTCATAATAGAGGTTTCTCAGGGGTATACAAGCTTTCATTTAGATTTTAACATTTAAAATGCTAGCCATTGATAAGTATTTGAATTGAAAACTTAAATATAAACTCTTTGTTTGAGAATTAATATTGAATATTGCGCAAAAAGAATTATGCTTATAGCGATCAACTTAACAAAATATGCAGTTACCCAGGTTTTGTAGGTCTGATTGCTACATTTTTGGAAAATATTTTTGTTATAGAATTTTATTGTTTCATAATAATCATATCCCTATAAATACGTGTTCTGATTCGATCAAGAAGATAGAAAAGGCTAAGTCCCATAGCTATTAGCATAAATAGGAAGTTAATTTAAGGCACCTAATCACCATTTCGAGATTACTTTTATAATAATGATTATAATATAGCATCTGGCAGAACGAACTCCCTGAACTAAAATTTCCATCGAATAAGTGATATTTGTGGTTAGTGGGAAAAGAAGGTCATGACATAAAATCGAAACGCGGACATTATGCATGTGT
This sequence comes from Sepioteuthis lessoniana, assembly GCA_963585895.1. NCBI lineage: Eukaryota > Metazoa > Mollusca > Cephalopoda > Myopsida > Loliginidae > Sepioteuthis > Sepioteuthis lessoniana. Next base: position 75,485,129 of record OY757926.1, read on the forward strand.
AAATGAAGTTGGTTTTTAAAATGCCCCCCAAACAAAATGATGACAATGATAATAAAAATAGCGAATATTGATCTTTTAATATAACTGGTAGACCGACTCATTGGCCCAGTGGGTAGAGTGTTCGCCAAAGGTACGGAAGACCTGGGTTCAATCCCGGGTCACGTCGTACCAAAGACTTTGAAAATGGTACTTGATACCTCCTTGCTTAATACTCGGCAATATAAGGTATGTATCAAGGGTAAAGTGGAGCAATCCATAGAAAGGAGTAGCGCCCTCCCCTACACGTCGGTTTGGTAGCTATTGAAAAGGTAAGCCTTCTGGTCGCCCTCGACAAAGGTCGCCAACTTTATTTAACCGGCTCATTGGCCTAGTGAGTAGAGTGGTTCACGAGCCCTTGGTCAACGAGCCCTGGGTTCAATCCCGGGTCGTGTCATTCTTAAGACTTTAAAGATGGTAATTAATACCTCCTTGCTTAAGACTCAGCAATATAAGGTACGTATCAAGGGTAAAGTGGAGCAATCCAGGGAAAGGAGTGGCGCCCTACCCTACACCTCGGTTTAGTAACTATTGAGAAAGGAGGCTTCTGGTCGCCCTCGACTACAGTCGCCAACTTTACTTTTATTTTATTACACTGGTAAAAGTGCGAGTGAAACGTTACCCTTTAAAAAATGGTTTATGTTAAAACAGCAATCAAGAAGTCGAATGATTTTGAGTGGCATAGGCGGTTCTAGGAAGGGCGAGATAATATACCTGATGCTGAAAGCAGTGTTTATCTGTAAACACAAATAGCAGATGCAAATGTAACCAGGTGCGCTCAGAACTAATATTAAAGGTGTGACTGATAATAGAAGAACCGAATATGAATTGGGAAACAGTGTGGCAGATTCCTACACGTAATCTGTAAATCAGAAAAATTTAGTCAAGATGGTGCTTTGAAGCATGATTGATGAGTAGGACCAATATCGGTTTGACGTTTCATCTGATCTTTTGAATAATGCAAGATGTTTGACAGCGTCATTACCAGTGATGAAACGTAGAGTATTCAAGACGATCTAGAAACAAAACGCCAAAACTTGCTGAGAAAAACAAAAAAAAATTAACCTTGACTGAAAAAAATCGCTCCTAGGTCAAGACCATGTGCATGTATTTGGTAACCAGAAGATAATTAACAAATTATCAATATGAATGTTTATTTGGAAATACTAAAATGGTTACGAAAATCTGTTTGGAATTGTAGACCCGAACTCTGGTCAAATAAATTAATTCCATATTATGAAAATGTCCCGACTCATGAGGTATTATTAGTTATTTAGTTATTGGATAAGAAATTCATGACGAAAATAGACTATTAACCTTATTCACTGGACTTTGTCCCCTGTAATGTTTTTACTGTTGTCCAAAATCGAAAAATTGCATGTAAGACTTCCGACAGCATTCGAGTACATTACTGAAGGGTATTCCGGAAAATGAGTCCCAAGAATGTTACTCCCAAAAATACAAGATGTCCCAAGAAGAGCATAGCTTCCCGAGGATAGTACTTTAAAGATTCCAGCACTAAGCAGTGATAACTTAAACATTTGTTTTCATTGGGCCCGTCCCGGTTTAAGCCGACATACCTCGAGTGTATATACATACATTGAAGATGTATGTGATTTTATTAATCGAACACCTCCTCACGGACAGGATGCGACACAATATTTTAGATGAGTTTAAAAGGTTTGAACTCAGAATTTTCCTTCTAGCAGACAGGTTGCCATACCAAAGTAAAAGGGCTAAGTCTTCACTTCAAAGTACTCTAGCTGGGGAAAAGTTTAATTCCTACTTTTCTCAAGGGTATTAGCACTATATGAAATAATGCGAACAAATATATATGTATATATATATATATATATATAGAGAGAGAGAGAGTAGGCTGAGAGAGAAAGAGAGGGAGAGAGAGAATCAGATACGGAGATAGAGTGACAAAAATTAGGTGCACTAACCAAAATGTATTTTGCCAAACAGTATATATATATATATATATATATATATATATATATATATATATATATAAGGGGATGTTATTTTATCATTAAACACATTATGAAAGATTGTAAAAATAATTTATTTTGCATCAAAAACATATATATGGGGTGTCTAGTGAGGATCGAACTCAAGACCATTCGTCTTCTATAATTCTCTTTCTAGTTTAAAACTAAAACAACAGAATAAAACGTGTACATACAAAATATGTTCTCGATCACTGGTCATATCGTCAAAATAAATTTCAAAATTGAAAAATAAAAGAACAACTGTCTGAAGTGAAGAGGTTTTAAAAATAAATTTTATTTGATCTATTTATCACTTATTTACTTTTGTCTCTTGTTTTGTTGTGTGTTCTTGTGTGTGTGTGTGTCTTGTTTTTTTTTTTTTTGTGAGTGTGTGTGTGTGTGTTCCTTTTTTCTTTTCTTTTTTTTTCGTCTTCAGTAGTACTTTTTAAAATGTCACTCATTTTGCCTCGTTTTTTCTTAATCTAACTGATTTTCGAATATTTATTGCATAAACTCTGTAAACAGAAATTGATTCAACATCGAACTTCACGACCGCTTCTGGGGATTTTCAAGTGTATCCCAATGAAAATAAATAATGAATAAATCTCCAAAAGGTGCCGGTAAGGGAGTGGAAATGAAATAGCGAAAGGAAATGAAAAAGAGCGATTTAATATTTTTATTAAACAGAAGAAAGTTGGAATTGACAAGACGGATAATGAATTAAAAGTTTAAATGAAAATATGAAAATTAAGGAAGATCTAAAAGAAAATGCAGTAAGAAATTATTGTGAAAGTGGGTGGAAGAGAAGGGAAGGAAAAGAATAAAAGAATTGAAGGAATGAATAATGCATGAAAGAAGAAAGTCTGAGTGGAGAAAAAGAGAAAAATAAAAACATGATGAAAAAAATAGAAAATTTTCAAGTACTGAGAATACTGTAGAATACACTGACTGCACCTCTGTAGAGGGGTAAGAACCTCCTCAAGAATGTCCTGATATGACACTAAAATATCAGATGGTGAGGTCCCAGCTATACTGGAGCTTTGGGGAATGCGGGGTACCCATTCATTTCCATCGCTCCCAGTTCCACTCAGGCCCTATCTATGGGTTAAATAGAACTAACAGCATACTTATGCTAAACTGAATTGTTTGAGTAAACTGAATAGTTTGAAACAGAAATTCTTTTGACTATTAAACCGGACTTACATTTAAACTCCGTGCTCATGCTAAACTGAATTATTTGAAATTGAACTGTTTTTCGACATTAAAACTGAATTTACACTTAACTGAATTGTTACATATAACTGCTTGAATAGTTTGAAATCGAAATGTTTTTGACAATTAAACAGTGTACTTATGCTAAACTGAATTGTTTTAAACAGAACTTATTATTTACATAAAAATAGATTTGGCCTTAAATAACCTACAAAAGTTGATATGCCATAAAATCCAATGAACCAAACCAAACAAAACCAAGTACTTAGTATTGAGATGGAGGGGAGAAAACCGAGAGTTTATGAAAATAGAATAGAATTAACGTAAGAAAGAAAAAATAGAGTCAATGAAACAATTATAAGTAAATTGAATAAAAAAAAAGCATGAGTGAATGAGTGAATGAAAAAGAAAGATAGTCATGCAGGAAAAGTAATGAATGAAAAAATAAAAGTAGTAAATGACTAAATGATGAAAGAAAGTAACGACTAGGATGTATGAAGAGAAAAAAGAATAAAAAGAAATGAAATAATGAAATTTTAAACGAAGGAATCATTGAAGTAAGTCTCGGAATAAAGAAAGAAAGAATGAAAGAAAGAAAGAAAGAAAGATACAATGTATTAAATGAAGAAGAGGGGATACAGAATACGTGTAAGAAAAATAAAATAAATGAGGATGGAAAATAGTCTCGGTTTGAATGAATAAAGGAAAGAAAGAAGCAAGGAAAGAATTGGATGACTTTTTCGAAATCAGTAAGGAAGGAAGGAAGGAAGGAAGGAAGGAAAGAATTGGATGACTTTTTCAAAATAAGTAAGGAAGGAAGGAAGGAAGGAAGGAAGGAAGGAAGGAAAGAATTGGATGACTTTTTCGAAATCAGTAAGGAAGGAAGGAAGGAAGGAAGGAAGGAAGGAAAGAATTGGATGACTTTTTCGAAATCAGTAAGGAAGGAAGGAAGGAAGGAAGGAAGGAAGGAAGGAAGGAAGGAAAGAATTGGATGACTTTTTCGAAATCAGTAAGGAAGGAAGGAAGGAAGGAAGGAAGGAAGGAAGGAAGGAAGGAAGGAAAGAATTGGATGACTTTTTCGAAATCAGTAAGGAAGGAAGGAAGGAAGGAAGGAAAGAATTGGATGACTTTTTCGAAATCAGGAAGGAAGGAAGGAAGGAAGGAAGGAAGGAAGGAAGGAAAGAATTGGATGACTTTTTCGAAATCAGTAAGGAAGGAAGGAAGGAAGGAAGGAAGGAAGGAAAATAGATTATAAAATGAATGAATGACAGAAGAAAGAAAAATGAAATAAATCAAGGAAAGGGAAAAGATTTCTTGAAAAGAAAAAAAAAAAACAGAGAATGAAAGAAAAAAACAGAAGTAACCAAAACGTATTGCTTTTGGTGTAATGGCAAATCAAATTTCGAGGGTTATTTAACGCTTAATCCATCCTTGTGAAAGAAAAGTAGTGGTTCTATTTTACCCCAAACTGGAGAAATGAGGGGTTTCAATCCTTCACAATTGTATTTGTCCGAGAGGGAACGTAATAGCATAACTGGAGTTCGAACTTGCTTTTTACGATGTTCCCGTTCCGCACATTAGCCACCACACCTCGAGAATTCCTTCCTCAAGTACACTAAATGTACTTTAGACAGAAGACTAAATGTATTCTTCTTACAGTGCGGATGATTGTCATTTACAATCGTTTTCTTAGTTTGGAACAAGGCCAAAATACGTGATCCCCAGTGAGAATTGAACTCATTTACAATGAATAGAATAAATGAAAGTTGGAAAGAAAAAATAACTTAAACAATGAATGAATATATGAAATAAAAAGTAAAAAAAAACTGAGAAGGCAGAAGTTAAAATAATGGTACAAAAAAGGGAAAAAAAAAGAAAAAAAAAGAAACATTAAAAATGGATCAGTAAAAAAAAAAAATATGAGAGGAGTGAAGAGTAAAAGCAGAATAAAGTCAATAAAACGCTTAAATTTTGAATTCAGAAATCACGCTACCAAACAATAAACGAATGGCTAAATAAGAAGTCAAATTTCATAATTAAATCGTATTTGTTTGTTTTAAAATCTTTTTCTTTTTCATTTATTTTCAATATACTTCTATATTTTATTTGATTTTTTTTTTAGATTTTCAACTCGAATTTCAGCTGTCAACAGAAAGTGAATAGAGACAGAATAAATATGAAATGGATTCAAAAATACTAAATGAATAAATAAATAAGTCAACTGATAGATAAATCAATTTTGTCTGTCACTGAAGACTGACATCTGTTCATAAGTCATCAATGAGAAATATCAGACAAATCTCGATGGGAGACATTAACAACATTGATATTCACACTAAGAAGAAAATAATAAATTAATTGTGCTATACAAATGCGGCTAAAATCATCTCCAAAATCTCTTTATAGGTCAGCCGGACGATTGTGAGTCGTCTAAGAGTTCGTTTGGTTTGTACTCTATCTAAAACATTTGGTTTGTACTCTATCTAAAACATTTGGTTTGTACTCTATCTAAAACAAGTTGTACCATAACCAGAATACGAAACATGTATATTTAATACGTACTCGCACAAAACTTCTTTTTGTGTGTGTGTGTGTGTGTGTGTGTATGTGTGGGCCAGGAGAGACGATCAAGTATATAGCGGTTCAGGGAAATTGTTAATTCCCCTAACACTATATTTTTTAGGCAACACAAATGAATGACGAAATTTTTCTTTAACAACACAACAACGAAAGTTTTTATTTGCAGCATGTAATATGGTTTGCTTTTGGTGCTGCAAGGCTCGTGGAGTTTAGGCTTGTTAGTGTTGGAGACGAAATGGCGTTGCGGGATGTTGAGCTGGCAGCGTGTGTTGCAGGACGTGTGAGGGATTGTGTTTAGAGTCACCGTGTATTTTTGTGTGTCTGATATTTTTGGGAGAGAGTATGCGTTATCTCCATTAATGTGGACCAGAAGTGAAATATGAGCTAGTGTGTCGAGATCGGAGTTACGCTCGGATCGACATAGCCAATTTTTGGGGTGACGTAAAGTGGTGCCTGTGCGAGGCATGTTGTATGTTTCTAATTTATGTTCAACTGAGATTCCTAGTAAGAAATCCATAAATTAGATGGTTCTCTCATTGAGTGTCCATGTTGCTGCTGCTAGTGTTAAAGCCACAGTGAGATGTCCACACTGGGTTGCTTGTCTAGCTAAAAAGCATCGCTAAGTAGGGACGGCCAGAAGAACGTCTGTTCTGGTCGCCGCCTCACGCCGAAGAGAGTGGGTTTTGCTAACCGGAAATGAAGGTCCAGGCTGAATAGGATAAGTCATCCTGATTGGGTGAAATTAAGTGTTGAAATAAATTTGCGCGCCAAACCAAAATACGAGATTTTCCTCTTCTCTACAAGTATCTTGATTTTTGTTGTTGATATTACGAGGATCTCTACTCACTTGCAGAATTCCGAAGCTGATTGATTAATCTACGGATTATAATGGAATTGATTGATTGATTTTAACAACGTTACCCACAGTTGGTTGACAGCTGTTAACGGTTATTTTATGCCTACGGATGTTAGAGTCCATTCTACGTTCATATTCATATTTTAAGGTTGTTCTTTCTTCTTTTATTGTTTTACATGGTCCAATCGAATACGAATAAAATCTAATTAACCCATAGATGTGGCCCTCTCGGGTGCTACAGCTCTTGGTCAGAGTCTAACTGGAAGTAATGGCAATGATAGAGTTCATTACATTCCCCAGTTCTCCAGACTTCTAGCCACCCAATCAGATGAACTTTAGTACCATACCTAGGAGTCTTGGCTTGGTACATTTACCCTACTGCAGGGGAGAGACAAATCACATATTGTAAGCCCCAACAACAGGGATATTTTGATTTTGAACCAACTGTTAATAACTGAGCAGAGTTTATTATTATAAGATACCTAACGACAATTGAACTCACTACTGTATAGTTATTTATCAAACTTAGCTTAGTTTGGCACGAGGTCAAAAATATGGAGGATCCGATAAGAATAAATATCATTATTAACGGTCTATTAGCTTAGCTCGCAAACGACTTCACCACGTGATTCGTATCTATTAACTCGTCAGCAGTTGACGTTGACTAAACTTAGCTAATGCAATGTGGTGGCCACCTTCACTTTGCAACACCGACTTGGTGCCTGGTTATATATCTGACACCAAAAGGTCAATCGCGTGGACTCTCATTTTGGGGGTGAGAGTTGATCAGACACGGGACATTGAGATTATTTTAAAGAGTTAGATACCAAAAACCAAATTTTCGGACCTAAGAGAGATCGCGATGGATATCGATTTATAAATGACTTAGATGTCCCCCATAGACAGTAAAATCACTCTACAAATGTTGATACGATTTCTCCCACGTTGAGAAGGATATCATTAGAAATAATCAAGCGTGTGTTTTTGCGGGGGATTGTAACTGTTGTCTATCTTTTTCTTTCCTGATATAAAGAACCTATTTTTGTCTTTGTCTCCCTAACTTTTTCCAACACAACTTTTCTTTGAGATACCCACAATACATCACGTAGTTTTGGCAAGAAGTATGAGACAACCAGAGGGAATAAAACTCACTCACAACGATTTTCATTATATAGCTCACAAACTATTACAACACACAGAGAGCCGTGCTACCCAAGTGTAACTTGGATTTGTTACGAGTATTCTACACGGAGGCGATAATTATGGATCGGTGCCTTTTTATTGCGTTAAGATATACCTATCGTGGGACTAATATAAGCGATGTTATCATTATTGTAACTTGACAAATTTGGTGTTTGAAAGAAGACAATAGAAAACTGAGCTTACTTGGAAACAATTGCTTTGTGACTATTGTGGCAAATCTTTGCACGAATCACATAAAAATGGACAATATGAGGAGTGACTGGAATACCAAATAAAATCGATGTCATTATCAAGAAGAACCAAAGTGGATTGATCACGTTGCAGGCAAAAATAATGTCAACTATGTCAATCATTCATTGGAGAGATTCTTTTCCATTAGAGGACCCAGAGGATGAACATCAAAGCAATTGAATGACCTCACAAAAATACATCACAAAACTACTAATGCTTACAGTAGAAATATTGACAAAACACCTATTGAAATGAATGGCTACAGGATAAACATATGTTCTAGAACCCCTGCAAGAGATTCTCAAACCTTTTTTTCATAGTAGATTATCATTAGACAGTCGTAATTGTCTATAACATCTATATATATATATATATATATATATATATATATATATATATATATAAGTAAAGTTGCCGACAATAGTCGAGGGAGACCCGAAGGCTCTCTTTTCGATAGCTACCACACCAAGGTGTAGGGGAGGGCGCTAATCCTTTCCCCGAATTGCTCCACTTTACCCTTGATACGTACCTTATAATGCTGAGTGTTAAGCAGGGAGGCATCAAGTACCATTTTTTGAGTCTTTGGTATGACTCGATCTGGGATTGAACCCATGTCTCCCGGGCCATTGGCGAACACTCTAATCACTTGGCCAATGTCCGGTTATATATATTTATATATATGTATGAATATTTCTCGAATATATGTAAATAATAAATCTGGTGATTATAATAATGATGATAATTAAGAGAGAAACTGAAACTATTTTGATGACAGTACAAAACAAGGATATAAAGACAAACTATGTCAATACAAGAAAAGAGAAGACGCAACAAAATTGAAGGTGTAGATTATGTAATGATATAGATGAAACGACCAATTACATAATAAGAGAATGCAGTAAACTAGCACAAAAAGAGTATAAGACTAGACATGACTGGGTGGGCAAGGTGATTCACCGGGAATTATGCAAGAAATTGAAAGTTGACCATAGTAAGAAATGGAATATGCACAACCTAGAATCAATCCTGGAAAATGAGATGCATAAACTTCTCTAGAATTTTTGTCATACAAACGGATCATCTAATCTCGGCCAGACGAGTAAAATAATAATAGTACAACCAGACTTAGTGATAGTCTGCAAAAAAAATAAAAAGGAGAAACTGCCGAACAGTGGACTTGGCTACTCCTGCTGACCACAGGATCAACCAGAGAGAAAACGAAAATAAAAAACAAAACAAAAAAAAAGACCTTGCTAGAAAACTGAAAAACTGTGGAATATAAGTGACAATGATGCCATTTGTAACTGGTGCGCCTGGTACTCTCACCAAAGAATTGATAAAGGGACAGGAGGACTTCGAAATAAAAGGATGAGTGGAGACCATCCAAACGACTGCATTATTCAGATCGGCCAAAATACTGCGAATTGTCCGGAGACTTAAGGAGACTTGCTGACACTCAATATCCATAAAAAAATCATCGGCAAACGCTGATGTGAAAATCTTGAGAAACAAAAAGGATGCCGCAAGTGGACCACAGAAACAGAAGAGCTACATATAGATCAACACATCCTAAAGTAGATCTAAATAAGACACAACAATCTAGCTATGGCGTGAATTGATTGCAGAAAGATGTGCGATATTGTCCCACAGAGCTGGATAATATAGAGTCTGCAGTAGATAGCCGACGAAATCACAAAATTTGTCGAGAAAACCATAAAACGCTGGACATCATATACTCTATGCTAATAATGAGATGAAAGAAACAACACATGTCGGAAGGAATAGAACTACCTAACCAAGAAAAATCAGAATGCTCGAAAAAAAAAAAAACTTACAAATACTTGAGGATATTGGAAGCGGACTCCATGAAACAGGTGGCGATGAAGGAAAAGATTAAGAAAGAATATCTCAGGAGAACGAAGAAACTTTTTGAAACCAAGCTATAAAGTAGAAATCTTATTAAATGGATAAACGCCTGGATTGTCACCATTGTTAGATACTCGGGACGATTTTTGAAGTGGATGAGGAAGGAAAACAAATGGAGCAGATAAAAAGAAAATTCATGACAATGCATAAGGCCTTACATCCCAGAGATGACGTCGATATACTGGATGCGCTAAGAAAGGAAGGAGCAAAAATACTAGTCAGCATTGAAGATAGCGTTGATGCATCCATACAAAGACTCGAAGAAGACATAAAAATGCACAGGACGACTGAATATCGCGACAAGAAACAATACAGAAAACGAGTATCTACAGAACAAAAATAATCAAAACATAAGAATGGGAAATAAAGGAACTCTGTGGACATTTCAAGTGAAAAACAAGCGAAATTTCGCTCAAGAAAACCTGTACATGGCTAACAAAAGGTAAGCTTAAAAAGAGAAACTGGGTCTCTTCGTATAGCAACACAGAATAACACAATTACAACTAAGCAGACCGAATAATCGTCTACAAGAAAAGAGAATATTCCAAATTGTGGACTTTGCTATTCAAGCTGTCCACTGGGTGAAACTAAAATAAAGCGAAAAGAAAGATAAGTACCTGGATCTTGCTAGAAAACTGAAAAACTGTAGGACATGAAGGTGATGTTGATACTAATTGTAATTGGTGCGCTGTAACCAAATAATTTATAAGGGGGTCTGGATGACTCAGAAATAAAAGAACAAGCGGAAACAATCCAAACTACAGCTTTATTTAGGTCAGCTAGAATACTGAGGAGAGTCCTGGAGACTTTAAGAGACTTAAAGTCATTCAAATTCCAGTAACAAACCGTCTGCTAATGCTGATGCGAAAACCACTCAAAATATTGAAATAATAATGTGATAGTTGTACCAATCATAGTTGGCGACATTGGAACAATTTGGAGAACAAGGAATAGAGACTGGAGAAACTGAGAATCTATGGAAGAACTGAGAGTCTCCAGACTACGGCACTGTAAAAACCAGCTAGAATACTTCGAAGCGTCCAGGAGAAATTAAGAGCCTTGCTGCCAATCGGAATTGATTGATAATCCTCAATTACAACCCGAGTTAATAAACAACAAATAATCAAATCAGGAAAACAGATTGCCTGAACAGATCAGATGAAGAATCAAGGCCATCCAGACTACAGTAATGTTAAAATCATCGGGAATATTTGGGAAAAGTTCCAGATATATGAGTAGATTTTTTATCACCCAGTTTTCAGTAAATATTAGTGTGAAAATCTCGTAAGGAGCAAAAGTACTAAGTACTAATATGTTAGACCTCATAAAAACTTATAGAAAGTATAGTTTTTCACAGAAGGACTCGTTATCCAACAATTAACAATTCTCGTTTTGTAACCGTTCTTATAATTAAGCCAGGCTAATCACACTAGAAAGTAACCATCTCATTCGTTGTTCATTTGGATTAATTTACTAGAAATTTGTTGGTTTTCTATAATAAAAAAAAATCGGTCAAAGAACTCTCTATTTGGTCATTGAAAGGAAATAACAAATCAAAAATAAATAATTATCATTTGAAGCTAATCTTGTGCGAACATTGTCCGTTAGAGTATAATGACTAACGAGGATAAAATGGTAGAAGACATAATCATGCATAAATATATGTTTTTAAATGTATACAAAAGAAATAAAATACATACGACTCAACGAAACAATCAAGAATTCACATGCATTGAAATAAAAAAATATGGTGGTAGAAATAAAACGCTTGATACGTTGTGTCTAAATGATGATTACACCATTCCAACTGGTTAAATTTTACGTTTAAAAATTGGAATGTCATTTAATGCACTTGTGGGACATGTTTATACTTTTTTATCATTAAGGTTTTTCGGGCTATTGTCTTCATCTTTATTGTTATTTCCACAACGTTTCGGCCGATATGTCCTCCGGCCTTCTTCAGGTGTTTGTCGAACTCGGGAACCTTCACGGAACTTCGAACTACGTCCTTTATTGAAATCACCTGTTCTGATTTCGTTTGCCATAACCGGGTACAAGTGTTAAGTATTCCTGTATATTACTCGCCTGTAGTGAGGATTGAACCTGCAACCTTCAGATGATTGTCTTCTTAGAAGCTCAAGGAACCAACGCCTATAACCGTTACGCCATGTGTCCTGCTGGTGGTGGAAATAACAATAAAGAGGAAGACAATAGTCCGAAAAACCTTAATGATAAAAATCAACAAGCTTCGTCTCAGAAATTTAGACTACGGCCACCTACCCCCTATCACGAAAACTATTCAAGTTAGACGAACCAGACATGCAGGACACTGCTGGAGAAGCAGAGATGAACTCATAAGAGATGTACTCTTATGGATCCCCACACATGGCCACGCAAAAGCAGGACGACCAGCTCGAACGTACATTCAGCAGCTATGTGAGGATACAGGTTGTTGTCCTGAAGACCTACCTAGGGCGATGAACGATAGGGAGGAATGGCGAGAGAGGGTCAGGGATATCCGTGCTGCCAGCACGATATGATGATGATGATGATGATACCAAGCAAGGGAGGATAATTCTGATTAGAATCTTAACAAAACGAATGCGTAGGCTCTAAATTTCTCCTATGTCAATCATGTGGGATCCGTTTCTACTTTTTAACGTTGCTTCTTGCCATATAATTTCAGTTGAGTTCTTTTCCTCTAAAGAACATGTTTTTCTTGTACCTACAAATGAGTTATGTTGTATGTACATTTCTGTTCATTATTTTGTGGTTATGATAAATTGATTTGTACATTAATTTATTTCTATGGCATTTCAACACGTCGAGAGTATTTTTATTCCTAGAGGTTACGGATCTCCATTTATTGTATATTCATATTAGCATTCTTTATGTAAGTTTTCCTCAGAGTTTTGTTATATATATATATATATAGAGAGAGAGAGAGAGAGAGGTTACGGATCTCCATTTATTGTATATTCATATTAGCATTCTTTATGGAAGTTTTCCTCAGAGTTTTGTTATATATATATATATATATAGAGAGAGAGAGAGAGAGAGGTTACGGATCTCCATTTATTGTATATTCATATTAGCATTCTTTATGTAAGTTTTCCTCAGAGTTTTGTTATATATATATATATATAGAGAGAGAGAGAGAGAGAGGTTACGGATCTCCATTTATTGTATATTCATATTAGCATTCTTTATGGAAGTTTTCCTCAGAGTTTTGTTATATATATATATATAGAGAGAGAGAGAGAGAGAGAGGTTACGGATCTCCATTTATTGTATATTCATATTAGCATTCTTTATGGAAGTTTTCCTCAGAGTTTTGTTATATATATATATATATATATAGAGAGAGAGAGAGAGAGGTTACGGATCTCCATTTATTGTATATTCATATTAGCATTCTTTATGGAAGTTTTCCTCAGAGTTTTGTTATATATATATATATATATATAGAGAGAGAGAGAGAGAGGTTACGGATCTCCCTTTATTGTATATTCATATTAGTATTCTTTATGGAAGTTTTCCTCAGAGCTTTGTTATATATATATATAGAGAGAGAGAGAGGTTACGGATCTCCATTTATTGTATATTCATATTAGTATTCTTTATGGAAGTTTTCCTCAGAGTTTTGTTATATATATATATATATATATATAGAGAGAGAGAGAGAGGTTACGGATCTCCATTTATTGTATATTCATATTAGCATTCTTTATGGAAGTTTTCTTCAGAGCTTTGTTATATATATATATATATATATATATATAGAGAGAGAGAGAGAGGTTACGGATCTCCATTTATTGTATATTCATATTAGCATTCTTTATGGAAGTTTTCTTCAGAGCTTTGTTATATATATATATATATATATATATATATAGAGAGAGAGAGAGAGAGAGGTTACGGATCTCCATTTATTGTATATTCATATTAGCATTCTTTATGGAAGTTTTCTTCAGAGCTTTGTTATATATATATATATATATAGAGAGAGAGAGAGAGAGGTTACGGATCTCCATTTATTGTATATTCATATTAGCATTCTTTATGGAAGTTTTCTTCAGAGCTTTGTTATATATATATATATATATAGAGAGAGAGAGAGAGGTTACGGATCTCCATTTATTGTATATTCATATTAGCATTCTTTATGGAAGTTTTCTTCAGAGCTTTGTTATATATATATATATATAGAGAGAGAGAGAGAGAGAGGTTACGGATCTCCGTTTATTGTATGTTAATATTAGCATTTTTTATGTAATTGTTCCTTCGACTTTTTGTTTTGTTATATATAAGTGGTATATTGACCTTCGCCCCGGCCAAACATGCCATTCCAAATTGATGCACCGGAAGGAAGTGAGACATTTCGATGGCAGTTATGGGGAGAAATCGCGTAGGCGGGCTTGACTGACAATATAGGACAAGGTAAAATCCCATGGTACAGTGATAGACTGATGCACCGGAAGAGAGTGACCTGTGAACTGCATGACAGTTATTTCCGCTTGATGATGATAAAACATGCCATTCCAAAGATTGAGTGAGTGATTGAACTATTATATAACTCGGTGAAGACAGGAAGTCAGTGAGTTTTGGAGACCCGTTGGTGACAAGATGCGGTAGAGAAAGTTCCCAGTTGAGCATCCCTGGAGAACAAGAAAGAAACAACGCTGATGGCCATAATAGTGGGGGTCAATATGTTGCAGTTCTGTTCGGTCTCCAACTCCCTCTCACACTCAAACCTTTCAAATAAAGAGAGACGTATTTTTTTCTTAAGAAGTCTTCGTCTCGTCTTTATTAATTGCGTCAATATGTGTTCTGCATGAATCTGCATATGACTATACAACATATATATATATATATATATATATATATATGTGTGTGTGTGTGTGTGTGTGTGTGTGTGTGTAAAGTTTGCGACTGTAGTTTGGGGTGATCCGAAAGCCACCTTTTCAATAGCTTCTACACCGAGGTGTAGGGGAGGGTGCTACTCCTTCCTCTCGATTGCTCCACTTTACCCTTGATACGTACCTTATAATGCTGAGTATTAAGCAAGGAGGAGTCAAGTACCATTTTTAATGTCTTTGGTATGACCCGACCGGGGATTGAACCCCTGTCACTCGGACCATTGGCGAACACTCTACTCACTAGGCCAATATATGCATGTATCTATGTGTATATGCATGTAACATTGATAAATTTACCACTTGATAAACTTTAAAACCTTAGGTTTAATCTAACAAGTTAAAAAAGCAAGAAAAGTATTACAGCTGTCAGTTTACAAAAGTGCTGTGGAAATATTACAATATTTCAATTATAAAATATTTTCAGATGTAAAATTCACAATTTAGAGACACTTTGATCAATATCCATGTGTATATTATATATATAATTTTAGACGGATTTGCATCTTACTTCCCGTTAATGGCCTTGTGAATAGATCTCTACCTTTTAGTAAACAATAAATAAAATAGGTTATGGTTGGTTGGTTTGGTTTCTTTGTTTAATGGCATATCAACCCTTCTAGGTTATTTAATGCCAAAGCATTAGAAAAACAGTTGTAGTACTATTTAACCCATAGCTGGGAGGATAAGGGGGTTCATACATTTCCCAGGGGTATTAGCCCGAAAGTGAACGTAATTGCGCGACTGGAGTACGAACTCGCTTACGACGATTCCGCAGTCCATCACTTTAACCATTACACCACGAGGACACCCCCTAAAATAGGTTATGATAGACTATAAAGAATCATATAACCTATAAAGAACATTCTACTCATTACCGGCCATTGGCCTAAGACCGGGATTCAATCCCAGGTCGAATCATACCAAAGACTCAAAAAATGGTACTTGATGCAACCTTGCATAACACTCGGCATTATAAGGTAAGGATGAAGGGAAAGTGGAGCGATCCAGGGAATGGAGTTGCGCCCTCCCCTACATCGCAGTGTAGTAGCTACTGAAAAGGTAGCCTTCGGGTCACCCACGACTAAAGTCACCAACTTATAAAGAATCAAATTTACGAACATTAGTCTAGCCTCAAAAGTATTACTGGCATTGCCTCCTTTTAAGTGAAGAATAGTTTGTTTTTTTTTCAAAAGGTTGCAAGTACCTAGTCGGGATTGAACTCGCTACACAATAGTAAATGATAGGAAAAGTACCTAACATCACGACGAAGTCGGTTGTTATTTATTAATCATGGCTAAGTTTCCGGCGACCGAGATTGCTGATTGACTGAGACTTAAACCGTCGAGTCAGTTTACTATCGCATTGTCTCTGCATTTTGACAAAATAAACCAAAAAATAGACTGGAGATTGCATTCCTCGGAATCACGGGCAGTAACTCTACAGTGATCAAATAAAGGTAATATTAAAGGATACACCTTGACGTTTGCAGAATTTCGAAGAAGTTTGTGTAACTTTTGATACGCATGAATCTATGAGGGTATCTCATGTAAGAAGAATGCTTTGTACATTATTTAAGTTTTGTGATGTGTGGATGTCTACAAAGCCCAAGTTTCAGCTCGAAAAGTGTATGGTTCTTTACACAACAATTTTACACTGTAGTGCCCTGCGATGGAACCAAATGCAATGAAAAATTGCCTTGAATAATGATTAATTGTTAGTTTGTGAAATGTTCTGTTGAATTTAATTACTGTAACATTTTATAGCCTACCAAACTTCACTCCAGTCTATCAATAACTCAGTTGAAATTTTATCTGAAGAGTTCAATGTATAATATCCGATCGATGTGATTTATGTTGAAGCATTTGATTAAGTATATCACAAGGAATATTTTGATGACACACACACACACACACACGCACACACACACACACACACACACACACACACACACACATATATATATATATATATATATATATATATATATAAAGAGAATTGTGTGCTAAATAAAAACTGACAAAGTGGATGGATACAGTTTAGATAGAACAATATGCAATTAAAATTGACTGTTAAAATTCGAGAAAATGTTTTCTACAACTCGAACTTCTCGAATTTGAAAGATTTAATTGTTTCATTATCATTTACTCATCATTTGGCTATTGCTACAGAGATTACCTTTTTTTCTGGCTATTTACTAAGCTGTTAGAAATATAAAAGCGAATATATATATATATATATATATATATATATATATATATATATATATATATATATATATATAATGGTAGCAGAAAAACATAATTCAAATAGGTGAATTTATTATGATGTAAAGTCGACGTTAACGTTTCGATTTCAGTAACTATCATCAGGACTTGGATATCAGAATAGCTCACATAGAGATGGATGCTTGCTGAGATGACTGGAGCAAATGAGAAATATACAACGAAAAGATACACAAACGTGCACATAGCGTTCATAAATCAAACTTCATAAGAACGTGTCTGGCACGAGGAAACATATTTGAAAATGTTGGATTTCCCAAAGAAAGGAGACAAAAAAAAAAAACGTTTATTAAGAAATACGCTACGACAAGTAAATTTCTATATATATAGATGATTTTGAAGTCATCCATGTTAAATATCGTATAAGATTGTATTTGGTATTTGTTTTTCCGAAAGGACAGTATGAAAGTAAATATGGATTAAAATCCGACAGTATGAAGAGAGCAGAAAAAAAAATAATCCAAATAGGTGAATTTATTATGATGTAAAGTCGACGTTAACGTTTCGACTTCAGTAACCATCATCAGGACTTGGATATCAGAGTAGTTCACATAGAGATGGATACTTGCTGAGATAACAGGTGAAAATGAGAAATGTACAACGAAAAGATACAATAACGTGCATATATATATATATGCATATATATATATATATATATATATATATGAAGGAAACAAGAGAGTCGTATGCACAATGTCATTTTGCATCGCAGACTTGGGAGTGAACTCGGGCACTTTGACCTTGGGAGATCACTGTCGTCGACATTCTAGATTTAATGATGTCTTGTGTTATCCACTAACTCATGCACCAACACCTATCATATATATATATATATATATTTATTTCAAATCATTGGCGAAGCTGTTTACATGTCATATAGCGCTAGTATACTTTGTAAAATTATGAATCCACGCAGTCTTCTTCCAGATATGGCTTAATAGTGGGGCAGAAGAAGCTCTTTAACCTGGCAATGGCAATCACTTTTGGGAGAAGGAAAACTCTGAATTTAAACCTGTTAAACCACTCATACAATACACCTTATATATATATATATATGATAAGAAATGAGTTGAATCCGACAGAATGTGCGTAGAAAAGGTAAAATGGAAGAAACATATATGTTTGATGATTTGTTTATTTGCCAATGCGTTTCGAGTTCAATCTTTTGTTTGAATACAAAAATATTTTAGAGTATATAACAAAAACATCTTATCAAAATCATTTTTGCAGAAGAAGTAATTATGATAGATAGTTTTTTGATTCAACTGGAAGTCCTAATCGGTGATTGTACATATTGCTATTTCAAAAAACCGAGTAATATTGGTTGATATAATTAAAATGCTTCGTGTCATGCAATGGATGTTTTAAAAAAGTAAATGAGTTTTTTTTTTATGAGAAACGAATTTCAGATGTTTTATTTGCTTTAAATGTTTAGAGAAGAGGGGAATCTTTCGTGTGAATTTTGAAGTTTTTATTATAATTTTTCCAATATCCGGGGATATTTTGAAAAAAAAACTGTTTTCGTAGTATTCTGTTGTGATATGCTATGAAACATTCTTCAATTATTCTTCGTTTATTGTTGTCCTGAATGAAAGAAAATATGGCAAAGTTTTGAAAATTAAAAGGGCGGTTAGTTAATATATTGCGAGTGAATGAAGAGTTTGTTTCGTACCAGTTTTAAAGTCTTTTTATCTTCATTGATTCATTTGTTTAATTTCTTCTGGTTTTTTCTATGTAAAATTTATTCCAATTTAGGCAGCAGATTTTATAAAATCCTGCGTTGGATACGGAATTTGTGTTTTTTGGAGCTATTCTTTACAACTTTTTTTATTGTTTTTACTGTACAGGTAGTAGTTTTTATGCCTAATTAATTTAAGTTTGTTCAATGATTGTGAGATGTATGTTTATGGATGTCAAAAG
The DNA here is from genome assembly GCA_963585895.1 of Sepioteuthis lessoniana. Taxonomy (NCBI): domain Eukaryota; kingdom Metazoa; phylum Mollusca; class Cephalopoda; order Myopsida; family Loliginidae; genus Sepioteuthis; species Sepioteuthis lessoniana. Next base: position 75,504,288 of record OY757926.1, read on the forward strand.
GTTTTCATTTGGCTCTGTGAATAAATAATTCGGGATAGGTTAGTTTTGAAAAGGAGTTTTTGATGTGTTCAAATACTTCGTTTAGAGCAGATTCTAAGGGCACTCAGATAAAAACCTATGAGCATGCCACTTTTTGTAATATTGCTGTAGATTGAATAAAAATATATGTAATCATTTTTTTTGTTCAACTTGTGGTAAACCTTCAGTTCTAATTTATTGTTGTGGTTTATTCGTAAGATGTCAAGCAAAGGTAAGGAATTATTTTTCTCACGTTCGTATGTGCAATTAATGTTTAGTTTAAGTTGGTTGAGTTTGTGTACGATGGAAGGAATATTGTGTTCTTTGCGTTAAATGATTAAAATGTCGTTAATGAATCTAAAGTATTGGATATCATTCGGTAGAATGTGTTTGAAAGGTTGGGATTCCTAAAATTCATAACAATGCAAAGCAGATAACCAAAATATTAACACCTCTATTAGGTACAATTAAACTTTCACATTTAAATAATTCTGGCAACCTCCTCAACAAGAATCATAAACATGAAATATCAACTCATAGCTAGTCTTGAAACTCAATCTCTATTTATAAACATACCCGTTAAAATGTATCCTGATATATAGCTTAGCAGGTATGTTCGTATATATATTCAAACAAATGATTAAAGTCGAAATATGTTGGTAAACAAACAAACCATCAAAGATATATCTTTCTTCTGTTTGACCTTTTCTACGCATATATATATATATATATATATATATATATATAAAACGCAAAATGTCTGCTTTGTAGTTTTTCGAAACTGTAACTTCCCAAAATCAAAACTCTACCTTTCTTAGATTTGTTTCAATAAAAATGACCTTTATCATATCACATATCATTCAATGTCTTCATATCAGTTTTATAAGAGATTTTCTTGTATTGGAGTTAATGTTAGCTGATGTACACCTCGGACTGTATGAAGTATTGACTCTCCCTGACTATTTCTTTTTGCTGTTTTTGGTTGTTTCAAAAAGTCGACAACTGTATCTTCTTCCAAGGGATAAAATCTCGCGCTAAAATTGATGTCCTTGATATTATAATAACCTGCATCCAGTGATAAAGCTTCAGTTCTGGCGCTCTGGGAATGTGGAGTAGAAATGAATATGAGGGGCCAATTTCGGAGCGTCCATCGTAATATGATGGATTAGACGATGTTAAACAATTATTAACATCTCAACGTCACGATACTAAAATAGATTATCACTTCATATTTTGAAGGAAGAAAAAATGCAAATGATATAATACCAAATCTATTTTACACGCAGAATTGAAAATTATATTTCTGCCACGTTGAATATAAAGTAGCTTCAAGAAATTATCTTTCTTTTCTGGTCAGTCTTTTAATCACCTCTTCTATTAATTACCTGTCATCTGTCCTGATTGGCAAGATATATACCCGCAACTCTATACCTGTAGCTCTTAATATTTCTTTTTCCCTTTACCCCGAAATGCCATTTATTTCTAATCTATACAAATCTTATCGTCTACTCAATAGATTTGGGTATTTGCCAGGTCACCCAGGGGTCAGATTTATTGAGGAGCACACTGACCAAATGACAGATAAACTGAGTTTATATTCTGAAATTGTATGTCACAGGGTTAATATATTTCCTCTATATAATACAAAAGAACCCAAAAATGGCGTTCAAAGTGAAAAAAAGGAGATTTTCTGGTAAAAAAGCAATGATCCAGAAGAAGGTCGGTCTACTGAGTTATGAGATTGGCTGTGTCATATTTTTTTATCATCAACTTTATCTTTTTCAAAAGAGTTCACTTCTACCGATAAAAAACCTTGTTTCCACCACTGATATATCTTCTCAACAGTTCCTGAACATAAATCACAGAGCTTACTTTAAATTTTTAGAAATGGTTGCATATTAATTTTGAAGAATAAAAAATACTATCAAGGAATTAGATCAAGGGAACAAAAGGACTGTCGTACAACGGGATTTTTTTTTTCAAAGATTTGGTTCAAAGACCAATTTTTTAATAGAAAATCAACTACCGATAGTAATAAAATGCTTAAAAATAAGTATCTGCAATAGAATATTTAACCGTATCGTCTCTAACAATATAGGATTACGAAATGCCTTTATGTCAGATAGTTAGTTCTTATATTCATTTAGGGATTGCATATCCAAGGCTAATAACAAAAAAAGTTATTTATTTTTATTTGTTAACTCTTTCTTCTGTAGACTAACATGCCGGTAATCAAATTTTAGCTCTATTTATACATATATTCTTCAATAAATCACATAAAATCATGATACTTTAATTAGTATTCGATAGATATGTGATGATAACACAAACATATTATATAGCAATAATTGCAAAAGAAAAAACTGATGCTAAATAAAAGGAATAATCCTTATAAAACCAAGAAAGACCATATTATACAAAATAAAGTTTACACGATGAGTGAGGTCTTAATAATCATATTACACATGACAAAAATGCACTCTTTACGCAACGTCGATGTAACGTGGCCCTTAATGGATTTTTTTTTTCTATACATTTAACTAATTAATACAGTTTAAGCAGTTTACATGACCAAAGAATTAATTGAAAAATTTACAAGTTGCCTCGATAATAGTATACTTTTTAAAATTTCAACCAAAATACTACGATAAAATAGTCTTGATTATAACCATCAATATGATAGTACTTTAACTCCAAGTAAAAACCTTCCAGAGGATCAATAAGTCCCACCCAAATTGTTCTAGATGTGACGGAGGTGTAATGGTTATCGTCGTAGGAAATAAATACTTCAACTGGAGTTCAAATCCTGTACGAAACTGATTGCATTTCACTTAGCACTAATATCCTTGGGAAAGGTATAATCCAATTATTCTCCCTCCAGCACTAATATCGTCGGGAAAGGTAAGAATCCAATTATTCTCCCTCCAGCTATGGGTAAATAGTAGGACAGATTAGGTTCTTCAGCCTTGGTGAGGCAACTAGTCTAGGAGAAGGAAAATTCTGAATTCAAACCTGTTAAACTCCGCTTAAAAATTGACCTTGTGTCATATCCTGCTCGAGCGGAGGGGTTGGTAAATAAGGATATGACAATAAATTGCATTTCATAGCGAGGGTTCGGTTTTGGCATCTGCGCTTAGAGAACCATCCTTAATTGCTGTTAATCCCTGGTTCACTCTGATCCGGAGTAGCTGTACGTGTTATGGTCCTTTCTAAATAGGACTGTTTGATAAGAATTATTATTAGATTGGAATATATGAAACCATATAAATGTGCAAACATTATTACTATCATTATTATTATTTTTACTCTATTGAGAGATTTTCATACCAGCGTTAGCTGATGGTTTCTCACTGGAGTTTAAATGACAAGTCTCCTCAAGTCACCAGAACTCTTCTCAGTATTCTGGCCAATCTCAATAATGTATTAGATTTGATGGTTTTCATTCGTCCTGTTATTTCCAAGTCTTCCAGTCTTGGTACTAATTAGTTGGTCGCTGAAACCAAGAGCACCAATAATATTTGGTATTTTCGTCACTTTCATGTTCCACAGCTTTTTCAATTCCCCAACAAGTTCAAGATACTTAACCCTCTTTTCAACTTCTTTCAATTTCGCTCCGTGGTCAGCCAGGACAGCGAAGTCCACAATTCTGCAAGTTCTCATTTATTTTTTTGATTACTATAAGATCTAGTCGTCTGGCCTTGGTTTGGGGATCCGTTTGTATCTCGAAATCCCAGAGGATTTTGTACGTTTCTTTCTCCAGGACAGAATCTGGGTTGTGCATATACCATTGGTTCGGATAGGCCAACTTCAACTTCTTGCACAATTCCCAGTGGACCAGATTGGCCACCCTGTCGTGCCTAGTCTTATATTACTTCTGTTCAAATTTGTTACATTTGCTTATTATGTGATAACCTACATCTGCTGTTTCATCTGTCTCACTTTGATATGGTTAGTCCTTAGCGCGTTGTTTGTGCTGCTATTAGAAGATTCAGTTCCTCTCGTAAGGTTTCCTTTTCATAGCCACGTCCACTTTTTCTTGTGTGTGATGTCGCTTGTTAGGCACTTAAAATGTCCATAGAGCTATTTTTCTTCGCACTTTTTTTTTCTGGTTATTGCTGTTCCGCTGGTCCTCGTGTCGTTAGTATTGTTTCTGGTGGCTGTAATCAGTCTTTCTCCGTATGTAGTCTTCGAGTCGTAGTATTGATGAGTCAACTCTATCTTCAATGCTGACAAGCTCCCTTCCCACCTCATATCTTGATACATATAGTCTGTCAATATAATCACTTGGATGCAATGCATTGTGCTTTGTCATTAGTTTTCTTGTTTTCTAGTCCATTTGTAAAAGTTCTATTCGGGTCCACTTAAAGAATGATCCCGAGTATCTTACGAGGGGTACAGCCGAGATATTTATCCTTTTTGACAAAGTTCCTGCAATAGAGTTTGGTCTCGAGTAATTTTCTGGCCCTTCTGAGATACTCGTTTTTAAATATTTTTTTCATTTCCTGTTGTTTGATGGTGTCAGCTTCCAATACCCTCAAGTATTTGTAGGCTTCCTTTTCTCCGAGCGTTTTGATGACTATTTGATTTCATAGTTCGATTCCTTCCGTCGTGTGTCGTTTGTCACTTTTGATTACTAGCATGGTGCATTTTTCTATGTCAAATCCCATTCCTATATCCTGACTGTATATTCTCATAGTTTGTATTCGTGTTTCCATTTTTTTCCGTTTTTGGCCAAAAGTTTTTATGTACATGTACATGTACATCAAGTGGTTGATTTTTTTTTTCTGCGGTTTTCTTGAGTTTATATTCTGCTGTGAATTTCCTAAGGATGTGGTTGAGTGGCATCATGACTATCAAAAATAGAAATGGTAATAATGCATCCCCCTGGAATATACCTCTTTGGATCTTTACCTCGGCTAAGCTTTTTCCTCTGACTGTTAATTCAACTCTCCATGTTTGCATGGTCTTCTCGATAAACTGTACTATATAGTCGGGTATTTAATACATTTTGAGAGAGTGTAATATCCAGATTTTGGGGACAATTTCTTAAGCATTTTTGTAGTGGATCCAGGCCATAGCTAGATTTTTCCGTCTCGTTTTACTTTTGATTAGGATATATTTATCTATATAAAGCAGTTCCTCTGTGCCACTGGTTATTTTGCGGCATCCTTTCTGTAAGTCGGGGAAGATTCTGTAGCTTATCAATGAGTAGTAGATCTTCTACCTAATATATACCGTTACTATTTTCCACATCATCGGTAGGCACGTTATGGGTCTATAGTTGGTTGGGACAGTTCCTTTAAGGGGTCTTTTAGGATTAGAGAGGTCTTCCCTTTGGTCATCCATTCGGCTATCTCAGTTTTTTGTATGCATTTATTCATTTCAGCAGCAAGTTTTTCATGTATAGAGGTGAATTTTTAAACCAAAATCCGGGTATACCATCAAGGCCTAGGGTTTTCAAGTTTGCTATCTTTGTAAATGTTACTTTGAGCCCATCGGGGTGTATGATCACTCTATTTCCTTGTTGTTTATGAATTCGGTTTTTTCGGGACTGATTGCATTTCACATAGCACTAATACCCTTGGGAAAGGTACAAATCCAATTATTCTCCCTCCAGCTATGGGTAAATAGTAGGGCAGACTAGGTTCTTCAGCCTTGGTGAGGCAACTAGTCTAGGAGAAGGAAAACTCTGAATTCAAACCTGTTAAACTCCGCTTAAAAAATTGACCTTGTGTCATATCCTGCCCGAGCGGAGGGGTTGGATAAATATATTTGAATTCGTTTTTTTTTGGTTATGATCTTTCCGTTCCTAAATTTTGTTACACAATCTTCTTGTCTCTCTCGCATTCGGTTATTGATATGACTTCAGCAATTCTCCACCAAATTGGTGGTAGAATATTTTTCATTGTTCTGAAACGTCATTCTATAATTATTATTATTGTTGTTTTTGTTACTGTTGTTGTTGCCGTTGTTGTTATTGTTGTTAAATTTGATTGGTTAATCGAAAACAGATAATTTTGCATAAATTTTTAACGGTATACAGAAATATTTGAAATTATATAACTGTGAAACAAATGATAACAATTATCAATTACAAATATAAAATGAGTTATTATTATTAGATAGAAATCCTTGAAACAATATCATCATCATCATCATGTCGTGCTGGTAGCACGGATATCCCTGGCCCTCTCTCGCTACTTCTCCCTATCGTTCTTCACCATAGGCAGGTTCTCAGGAAAACATCCCGTATCCTCACATAGTTGCTGAATGTATGTTCGTGCTGGTCGTCCTGCTTTTGCACGGCCATGTGTGGGGGTCCATAAGAGTACATCACTTATGAGCTCGTCCCTGCTTCGCCAGGAGTGTCCTGCATGTCTGGTTCGCCTAACTTGAATAGTTTTCGTGATAGGAGGCAGGTGGCCGTACAGTTGGTGTCTTGTGGGGTGTTGCCGCCAGGACTTGTTCAAGATTGCTCGCAGCATTCTTGTGTAATTGCCGTCTAGCTTCTTCTCGAGCCGTTTTTTTAGAGTCCATATAGTGCATCCATAAAGCAGTATCGATGTGACCGCTGCCTGGAAGAAACTGCGTTTCATTTTATCGGTTAGGTCTGATTTCCATATAATCGATAGCCTATTGATAGCTGTCCATGTTTCGGTAACCCCGTGTCGATGTCCTCAAGCAATAGATACTTGCAGTTTTAATTGTTTGCATAAAGTAATCATTAATAACTTAAAACCATATAATTGGTTAAAAAAAAAACATTTGTATTAATTAACTCATCGAGGAAAGTTAAAACTCTGAGTTTTGTTGTTTTTATACAGATTATTATCGATCACGTGGTTTCTTATAAACATGTTAACACTACACAAGACTAAAAAAGATGTTGGAGTGATTCTGGTTGTTATGCCTTTTTTATAACATGTCTTCTTTGCGAATGAGTTTTCTAATCTCGTTAATAAAACATCCCAAAGTTTAAAATTCCACTTAAACAATAAGTTTCCAGATTTTTTTTATTTGTACAGGCATTTAGAATTGTCATAGACTCTTGAAAATTCAATATGTTATTGCTATACAAATTATGACCAATTTTTATGATTTTAGGTTCAAATGAACAGCTACAGCAGCAATTGGAATACACCCTAAACAAAAACCTGATTGTCACAGGTAGTAAATTTCAAAAATGCAATCTGGACGTGAAGACACTTTAGAAGAACGATATGCAATGAAATTATGCTTTAAACTTGGAAAAAATGCCACAGAAACATTATGGAATGCTTCAGATTCCTTTGGGAACATCTTGCATGAATCGAGCATCAGTTTCTGAGTGGCATAAGAGATTCAAGGAAGGCACGGAATCTGTGAGGGATGATTAGATATTTGAGAGGAGTAAGAAAGTCAATACACCAGAGTTGATTGGCCAAAGGCTAAGGGTGAGGGTTACTATGTTGAGGTTTTATGGGAGTTCAGAAAGAGATTCCGTCGGAGGAGGCCAGCACTCTTCAAATCGGATCAGTGACATTTCCACAAGAACAATACACCAGTCAACAACTCCATCCTTATCATAGACTATTTGACCAAGATGGGCATCAAGACAGTTCATAACCGCCCCCATAGTCCAGACCTTGCTCCCTGTGACTTTTGTTTATTCTCTAAGCTCAGAGACTGTCGTTATGAGACAATTGAGGATATGAAAGGGGTTGTGACGAAGGTCATTGACTCGCTCACATAAGAGGACTTCCATGAGGCCTTGAAGAAGTTGTTGGAACGGTACAACAAGTGCATTGCAGATTACTTCGAACGGGGCTAGAGTTTCATGTGTGTACTATTAATAAAAGTGCCCATACGAAAAAAGTCTGGAAACTTATTTAATGATCCTCGTATCAACTAGTTCCGACCAAAATTAAATTTTATGAGGATTTAATTGCCATTAAAATTTGGTACTTTGTTTTCTAATAGGTTATTTTCAATGAGATATTTTCTAATAAACAGTAACATACTACTTTCGACCACCGAGCAGATTTTATTGATGGCCAGCCATTTAGTTTTAAATTAAAAATCACTTCTAGGGTAAATCATTTATTACGACTTTTCTTACCTAAAATCTAAGAATTATCAAACAGAATTTTACAAAAATTCAATGTAGTGCACTTATGCTATTGGAAATGTTGACAGATGCCTCTTTCATTCAAAATATGGTGGCTAAAGCCTTTCAGAAAGGCTACTTCCGCTTATGGCAATAAATATTGTATATAACCTATGAGAACTAAATAAAATGAAACAGAATAAAACAAACACAAACAAGACAAAAAAAAAACATCAAAGTGTTTTATATGTTTTTTTGATGATGACTAAATTCTTCATTCATTTTAGTATGAACTTTGTACCGTAACTTTTCACTGGCGATTCTCCAATTAAGACACTTAATCGCAAAAAGGAAAAATTGTAATAATAAGCTGAACCTACAGAAATACTTCGTCTTCTTTAAAGAAGCTTTGTTGAATGAAAGTATATATATATATATATATATATATATATTCAGTATATATATGCTTGATATACACACACACACACATACACACACACACACACACATATATATATATATATATATATGTTTATTGATTTGAATTTCATTTCAATATTTCAAGGTTTATTGTGGTATAGTAGATAAAGACAATAAAAAAAGTCCGCAATAAATAAAAATTAATTCTCAGATTAAGAAGACTCGTCTCAAAATGATTACAATTAAAGATAAGTATAAAGACAACACTTGTTACACGGTCATATGAATCATCACAACGACACAATAATAAAGACGCACGCAATGATAAAGACGCAGGAAGACTTCTTTAACAAATATTTACCTCTCACTTTATTGCAAGGGTTCGAAAAGGTTGTGTGGGGTTTTACAGTGAGAGGGAGCTGGAGACCGAACATAAACTGTAATATTTTGACCCCACTGTTATGACCGCCACATTGTGTCTTTCTTGTTCTCTAGGGCTACTCAACCGGAGGCCTAGGGCCCAGTTTGCTGGTGCTGGCTTTCTTTACTGCATCTTATCAGCATCTTCTCTGGACCCCAAACTCCATCGGGGTTCCCGAGGGCCCCCTCGGTCGGGTGTGGCTTTCCCTACCACTCTCACTCCAACTGTCTGGAACTCTACTGGCAACTTCTCTGGCCCCCAGGGCGTCGAACTCAACTGGAACCGGAACTCAATTCAACTGACTCGTCGAACTCAACTGAGTTTTATAATCGTTCGACGCCCACTCGATCTTTGAAATCGAATGTTTAATCGTCATCAAGCGGAAATAACTGTCATGCAGTTCAGAGGTCACTCTCTTCCGGTGCATCAGTCTATGAGTGTATCATGGGCTTTACCTTGTCCGATTTCATCAGCCAATTTCCGCCCACGCGATTTCCTCTCATAACTGCCATTAGAATGTGTCACCTCCTTCCGGTGCATCACTTTGGAATGGCATTTTTGGCTGGGTCAAAAAGTCAAAATACAACACACTGATGTATAAAAATATAATCAGCCTCTTTTCTTTTTCTTTTATTACCCTAAAGGTAGGGATGGGTAAAGTGTGAGTGGATCGAAGACTGCTGAGCTGCACACACAGGGGCCGTGATACGAATCTTCAATTATACACCTTTCTTCGTGGTTATATAACATCTCAGACGCTCAGGCAAATTTTCGTTATCTCCTTACCTCATACTTGGCACATACGAACTGCATGTAGACACGCTTCCTTCTTACATGTCGCCTACGCAATTTGCATGACATTTCCGACGAGAACACCGGCTTAATTTTCACTTTAGGCACCTAGGCCATTTCCTATTTCTTTTCATTGAAACAAGGCGCAACTTTTGCTGCTACATGGACAGATGTCAAAAGGGTCTTTTGACACAACACTTTTATGTTTAGAAATTAGGAAACGGCGTTCATTGTATGTCCATATTTAGATTTTTATGTAGTTGCTTTTTAAGAGAGATTTCGCAAATGAACTAATGGAATACCAATAATTTTAAACATATATATTAGAGCCATAGATGGAACACTAACTGGTACCATATTTGTCGCTGCATCCCAACAGACAAGACTTGACGCAAGGTAAAAAGCCTGAAAGCCGATTTACATGGGGATAAAGGGGAGGGGAAGGTCGGGAACGAGCCAAAACTCGAACCCTGCTGGTCTGTACAACTCATCGACTCACTAAGTGCAATGTGGGTCTAATGAGGCAAGCAGTTTCACGAGTCCCAATTTGGATCCGGGCACGTATGCTGGGTTATAGCTTAAACTAGACAGCAAGGTCTAGTGCTATACATAGGGGACAAAGGTTGCAGCTCGCCCACCCGAAGGTGACCCAACCGAAGCTGGGGGGTCTTTCGACCTCGAATCTGCCATTGGTTGATACCCGATCCAACACGAATGCCAGACGGACTAGCCAAAAGGCCAGAGAACACTAACTGGTACGATGACTTTAGTTCATAGTGGACCTGGGAGTGATAGCAACTGGAAGGTACTCCAAACTCCCTAGATCTCCTGAACAGGAGCCTCGTGATTAGATGTAGTTCAGAGTCATGCCCAGGGCACCGCTGTTTGGAGGCCTTTTACCCTTCTTCAGTGCATACAGTCAGCGTTTTAGTTGAAGGAATAAAATGGCCTTGCATTTCATAATGATTGTTATGAGTTTGAACTGAAGAGGAAAGTAAAGATCGTAAACAAAGAGGAAGAAAAGAAAAGAGAGAATAAATGGGTCATAATTGATTGTAAAGAAATCGGAAAGAGAATGCGAAAATGGAAGAAGCGTTGAGCTGATCACAAACAGGATGAGACGTAAAGACAAGAAGAACGGAGATGAGAAGCACAAAGAAAAGGAATGAGAGAAGTCGAGGAAGCGGCAATAATGCATAGGGAAAATGATTTCACACTCAACCAAGCAGAGTTAACAAAGGAATTGGGAGATTTACACAATTTAGTCAACCATGTATCGACAAACGAGGATTCTCGAAAAATTCTGAACAATAAAAGGAAAAAAAAGAGAGAGAGAGAGAGAGAGAGAGAGAGAGAGAGAAACACTAACTGTTTCTTTGTTTCTGTTTTTGTTTTTGTTTTTTGCCTCTCTTCTTTTCTTCACATCGCTTATGTACGTATTTATCAATAGTGCACACCAATGCTACCTATATAACATACATTAGCCACATTGAACGGTGTTCAATTTCCTTGTATATTTATCACATAGCAATACTTAAATGCGATATATAACCGTTGAATGAACCGGAAAGATTGCCGGAAATTCAAGAAGCTTTTTTTTATGAAGCGTGAAAAAAACAAAACAATGCAAAGCAATGAAAAAGTAAAAAAATAAACACAGAATCTAAAAAAAAAACTTAACTATCAAACGTACTGATACATAATAAGTGTCGATGGATATTCTAGATATACTGCCCACTTCGATAAAGATCGCTAATATTTTTTAAGATTTAATAAATATTAAAATGACAATCAAGCATCGGACGTAATCCGTTGCTTTTTCATCTCGAAATATTTTTTGAATACCTTTGAAAATAAAATACGGAAATTTTCATACGAGGACGGTCAAATGTAATAAGTCAATTTTTCAGTGTTTCCTGGATATAACAATAAACTATATCAGTTGGTAATCCTCTATCTCTGCAGCTCTCGGGTTGTTGTTGGTTGGTTGGTTGGCTTTTATGGCATATCGACCTTTGTAGGTTATTTAACGCCAAATCCATTTTTATGAAAATAGTTCTATTTCAAACATTTCAGTTGAGGATAAGCACGCAGTTTAAATGTAAGTACAGTTTAATTGCGAAAAACATTTCTATTTCAAGCTATCCAGTTCAGTCAAGCAGTTCAAATTCAGCTAATTCAGTTTAGTATAAGTACAGATTTTTTTTTACTCATAGTTAATGACAAAACAGTTCTATATTAAACGATTCAGTTTCTTGTAAGTACAGTATCAATATAAAAAACAGTTCCTTTTCAAATAATTCAGTTTAGCATAAACATGCAATTTAAATGTAAATACTGTTTAATTGTCGAAAACATTTCTATTTCAAGCTATTCAGTTTACTCAAACAATTCAGTTTAGCATAAGTATGCCGTTAGTTCTATTTAACTCATAGATGGGGCCCTATCAGGGGCTATCACGCCGGGCCAGAGTGGACCTGGGAGCAATGGTATTGAAGAGGTGCTCCGCATTCCCCAAAGTCCCAGCATTACTGGAACCTCATCATGAGATTGTTTTGTGTAATATCCAAGACACTCATTGGGTGGGGGAGGCTCACCCCTCTGCAGAGGTGCTGTCGGTATATTCTACAGCTCCAGCCGACTGGGCCAGCAGCTCTGGTGAGTGTGAAGTCACCTATTTGTGGCCATCATATGGTTCGTAGCTGCAGTATTTGTTCAGATCCAAATTTTGAATCAAAAAGACCAGTTTGAAACAATATTAAAGTAACTTAATTCTTAAAAACATTCGTAATCCTACCAAGTATAAAGTATTTATCAATTTTAAGATGATAGTTCAGATACAGTTTTGTAAAGTATTTGATATGAGACCATAATTGCTACACCAACGTAGGAAATAGAATAGATAATACGAATTTAAATCCTGGACGATTCTGCTTGCGTTTTACTTCACGCTAATGCTATTAGGAAAGGCATGAACTTATCTGCACCCTCAGCTATGGGTAATTATTAAGGCAGACTAGGTTCTTTATCCTTGTTTAGGTGACTATTCTAGTTGAAGGAAAACTCTGAATTCAAATTAGAAGAACTCTGCAAAAAAACTATCTTTTGTCACCACCTGGCCTTCAAAGAAGGGTTAGGTAAATACATATTACAGCATAAAATAACCCAGTAACAGTTAACATACCGTAAAATCAACCGATTTTTGTCCAGTGTTGATCTAGATTAACACTTGAAAACATTTCGTTCATGTTTACTTCTGAGAATCCACGTTTAACACGTGCGTTTAGTTGAGTCTGTAGGGAATGAATAGATAAATAAAATAAAAATTCAATTAAATTTTTAAAAAATATATGAATAAAAAGAAAACTATTAAATTTGCAAAAACTCCTTGATGGCTCTAACGGAAAAGGATATGACGCATGCGTAAAAGAAAAAAGGCATTCCTCTTGACAAAGGAGACGATATTATCTTTCTCTTTCAGGCAGTGTCCGTCGAACTAACAACACCATTTTGCTGTCTGGTATTTTGGGCACCACGCATACGTCTTTGGGCGTAGTGTCGGTTAGTCCCTTTCACGCAGTAGCAGCCATCTCTCGGTCAGCATTATGCTGAAATATACAAGACCCACTACTGAACTATAAACTAACCCTTCCCGGACTTTGACAAAACTTTCAAAAGAAAACTAACCCTTATGGAAGCCCGAAATACCAAATGCGTCACCTACATACATGAAACAAATTAACGTATTTTTGACATCTTAACTGGGGAATTCAACCATTTCAATGTATTCAGAAAAAAACTCCCTCGTCCACGGAATGGTTGTTGAACCCAGGAAATAAAGGAAAGTATAAAAGAAAAGCCTTGTCTCTTATCTGTCGCTATCTTTTCTTTTTGTATATTTATTTGGGGATTTTCTTTGGGCAAGGCATTGCGCCGGCTAGTCAACGTGGGGTTAAATAATATAACTAAAATATGGAGTCAGATATCTAACGGCAACACAGCCTTGCCCCTATCCTCTGATTCCTCAGTTACACAAACCCCACAAGTCACAAAAATGAAAATCCTGAGATAATTATCAAATTTAACAAGAAGGCAGCTGAAACATTCATCAAATTAGATCAAGTTCATGCATACAAAGTTTTATTTCCGGTTTTGGATGAATGAGGGAATGTTGAAAACGAATGGAGGTGCCAGTGGTGTAATGGTTATCGTCGTAGAAAATGGACACGGCGATAAGAGTTCAAATCCTGGACGAGACTGATTGCATTTCACATAGCACTAATACCCTTGGGAAAGGTATGAACCCAATTATTCTCCCTCTAGCTATGGGTAAATAGTCGGGCAGACTAGGTTCTTCAGCCTTGGTGAGGCAACTAGTCTAGGAAAAGGAAAACTCTGAATTCAAACCTGTTAAACTCCGCTTAAAAATTGCCCTTGTGTCATACCCTGCCCGAACGGAGGGGTTGGTAAATATGGAATGTTGAAAACGGACACAATTATGGTCGACTGGTCATTTCATGAACCGAGTAATATGCGACAAAATTTCATACCAATAAACGTTGGGTGATGGAAATGGTTGTCGATTTGCTCGCATTAGTTAAATGATCAGTTTGGTGAAGTGAAAAAATGCTGAGGACGTTATTTGTGTAAAAGTTCGAATCACCAGAGCATATTGACGGTTTAATAATTTGTGATGTGTATCTATAATTCCTGATACTGGTTTATCCATTTAGTATATTAAACAAACACTTGTTTTATTTGATTCTCAGGTTTCTTTGCATGAGATATAACACGGATCACCATTAGACTACAACTGCAGTCGCTAATATTAGCATATGCCATTGGAGAAAAAAGTTCGTACACAAACTCTCCACCACGAGCATAATGTAACATAAGGTCAATTTTAAAGCGAATAACTGCTGGTTGGGATAAGGAGGGTCCAACAACCCAAACTGAATGCCTCACCGAGCTTAAAAACTATTTTACTATTTTGCAATAGAAAGGAATTCGCGTGAATTGAAACACAAACACACGTCACAGATTCCTTTTTTTATGACGGTAACCATTACAATAATTTATAGCTAAGTATACCTTCCACCTAAATAATCTATACTAAATATCTTTCTAATTCCTTCCACCTAAGTAATCTCTACCTAATATTTTTCACATCCCTTTTACCTAATTAATATATACTTAAAATCTTTCACATTCCTTCAACCTAAGTAATCTATAGTTATATCTTTTAAATTCCTTCCACGTAAATAATATATACTTAGTATATCTTTTACATTCCTTCCACCTAAATAATCTATTCTAAATGTATTTCACATTCATTCAACCTATGTAATCTATGCTTAATATCTTTCACAATTCTTCCCCCTAAATGATGTATACTTAATACCTTTCACATTCTTATATTTCTTTGTTATATTTGAGCATTGCTAATTGATCACTCCAAATTCCATGAAAATGTTCTTCATTGGAGTAATCCAGAAAATAACTATCGCAAGAAATATGTACGACGCGAGTATTATGCAATGCTAATCCTTTCGAGATAAAATTGAACTCACCCTAAATACCCCCTAAGATTATTTATGTTACGACTGAGCCATTACATGTGCTTCCTATCATTTAAACTAGTGACAGAATCTTCCAAAATAACAAAAGAAAAAAAAATAGCATTCCGATTGTTATTTGGTTATTATTATCCTTCCTGTAAACAGAGTGTAAATATGTGAACTTCTTCTTTGAATTAAAGAGTATCGTTATCGAACAGTGCGAATTATCAACCATAGACACTTTACCCAAGGACCAGCGCTTAGTATCCCTTTTTTGAAAATGACCTTTATATGGATACCATTTTAACTGCAGAGGTGGGTATTTATCCTTGAAATCCGTCCAGCTTCGATAGTGTTTTTACAAGACATATTAGCAGGCAAACTGGGTTACAAAATTAATCCTTACAAATCAGCAACTGCTCTTTAACGATAAAATCCTATTGATATAAGAACATTTTATCTAAGAATTGCTTTTTTCTATTCCTTAAAATTTAACAACACATAAAAGGCAAACAAGCTGACATCAAATTTCTCCGAGCAGATCTACTGAAACAGTTAAAAAAAGGGAAATGTAGTGACAGTGTATAATCTCCGGATTTTCTGTTTTCATTAAAAATATTTTTCTTTACATTTTAGTGTTGATGTGAAAATTATGTAATCTAATCTTGATAGAATAAAACTAAGCACTATAAGAGGAATTAATTTGACGAAAAATATTGCTTTTAATTATTTCTAGTTGTTCAAGATTGCCTCTATTCTAATAAGTGATCTATTTCCTTTCTGAGCATTTTATTTGTAGACAAAGACAGATATAAGCAAGCAGTTAACTATAACTGTAAAATGTATAAACTGAAAGTTGACAACATTAAAATATATACATATATGAAATATATATAAAGATTATGGCATGCACATATGAAATAGATTTTTTCAGTTTTTATTGATCTCATTTTATTTAGTTTTAAAAGGTGAATTGCTATATTGTTGCTTTTCGCAAAGTTGTTCTTGAAAAGTTATGGAGACGAAGAGGTCGAGCGTAATGATGAAAGAAATCGACAAACATGTTGTAATAAAAACCCACTCACATTTCACGAATTTTATAAGTTGTTTTTTTTGTTTTTGTTTTTGATGTTTACTTTTTGTTGTTATTGTTAGTTTTATTTTTTTGGTTTGGTTTGGTTTATTTGTTTAATGGCATATCAACTCTTTGTAGGTCATTTAATGCCAAAGCCATTCTCCTAGAAGTGTTACTATTTACCCTATATCTAGCAGGAATAGCAGGGTTCATACCTTTCCCAAGGGTATTTGCCCGAAAGTGAACGTAATAGCGCGACTGGAGTTCGAACTCGCTTTCTACAATTCCGCAGCCCAGCACTTTAACCATTACACCACGATGACACCCCCCTTTTTTTTATTAGAATCATAAACAGGATGATGTGAGGTTGTTTGTGTTCTGCAATGGAGAAAACATTGATTTTCTAATAAATCGTACCCGAGCCCAATGCTAGAAGTCCCCTCGATTTAAATCACCGTTGATAAGAAACGATGAATTTGATCAATTCTGACATGGGTGACCACGTAGAAATAATAAGCACTGGAAGTGTTATGTTTTGACCCTTCGACCCGGCCCAAAAATTCTATTCCAAGGTGATGCACCAGAAGGAAGTGACACATTCCGATGGCCAGTAATCGAAAGAGATCGCGTGGGCGGATTAAGGCTTCTAATATGGGACAAGGTGAAGGTCACACGGTGCCACTACAGTGATGCACTGGAAAAGAGTAACGTCTGAACTGCACGACAGTTATTTCCGCTTGATGACGGTTAAACATTCGATTTCAAAGATCCAGTGGGCAATCGTGTGGGCGTTGAATTATTATATAATTGAGTTGAGTTCGGGGTGCCAAAGCAGTTGCCAGTAGAATTCCAGACAGCTAGAGACCAGATGTGGTAGGGAAAGCCACACCCGACCGAGGGGGGCCTTGGAAACCCCCATGGATTTTGGGGTCCAGAGAAGATGCTAAGATGCAATGAAGAAGCCAGCATCCGGCAGAGTGATCCCCTAGGCCCCCGGTTGGGCAGCCTTAGAGAACAAGAAAGACACAACGTGACGGTCATAACAGTAGGGTCAAAATATTGCAGTTATGTTCGATCTCCAGCTCCCTCTCACATGCAACCCTTGAACAATCCTTTCGAACCCTTGCAATAAAGCGAGTGGTAAATATATTTGTAAAGAAGTCCTCCCTGCATCTTTATTCCTGCGTCTGTCATTATCATGCGTCTTATTATTGTTGTGCCGTTGTCATGCTGTAGATGACCATACAACAGAAGCAAACTGAGGTTTATATGAAAGATATTAAGTATAGATATTTAGTAAGCTGAGTGATCAACTTTGATAAGACTCATTAGCAAAGCAGACGTTATTTAAGTAATCGATGATCTTTTTTGATTGATTAAGGAATTCTAAATGCCTATCAACCCGTTGATAGTTATTGTGAGTTACGATATCATGTTCATATTTATATTTTTGTGCAATTGATTCTTTAGAGTTTTTACTTTTGATTTATTTTCCTCATTGTCTAATCAAATTCGAATAATTTTTAAACGGATCTATTTGACCCACGGATTGGATACTAACATATACTAATACTCCAGTTTAGAGTCGACCTTATTTTGATACCAATGAAGACGTACTTTACGCTCCTCTGAGATCGAGTTATATAGTCCCTTCATCAATTGCATTTTAGAGTCATAAGGACGACATCCCCTTTTTTTAGCGAGAGGAGTCTTACCTTTCTACGGGAGGTACAGTTCGAGTATTCTTAGAATCGTTGAAAGGGTGAGAACCACTTTGTATTTCTTCAACCCTCGTCACGTGTATAATCAGTGATTGAAAAAAAGAAACATATTTTTATAATTTTTTGCTTTCGTCTTTTTTATGCCTGTAAAATAATTTTCTTGTGTTTTTTTTCTTGGGGGTTATACACCTGATGAGCTTGGGACAATGCATCAGCCGAAAAATTGTGTTAAAATCTTCAAGCATACGAAGAAGAGGGTTTAGTTGTCTAAGGAGTATTTCGTAAAGTCAACTCTGTATTTCGACAGTTTATATTGGCATGCTGTCGCGTGTAAGATTAATCTTTCCCTTGTACGTTGTGTAATGGGGCTGACGAATGTCAAGTCGGCAGATATTTTACGTTGCCAGCTGTCAACAAGTTGATAAATTATCGACCTATACATATGCATGTAATCGCTAATAGCGTTGGCACAAATATCAATGGTGCTTCGTATCTGGAAGAACAAACAATAAGCTGTAATTTCTGATGTCGTTAGTGCATCTCTACGTGACAAATGACAATTTCGACGACATTTTGACGAAATAAACTTCACTTTTATTCATTTATATGCGTCGAGAAATGCGTTCGGATAATTTAAATGACGAAATTAAATTTGTATGAAATGATCAATATCAGTATAGATTGGAGGGAATTCGTTTATTCTTCTACCCAGACACTGAAAAGACAATGTGTTTAATATACCATCGTTCTCCTCTTTACCCACCAACCCATTCATCGCTATCATTTCTATACTGTCTTCAACTGCCCTCACAAAGATTATTGTTAAGGCATTGAACCATTGAACTGAACAGATCTTTCTTATTGGCTGCTAAAAAATTATGGCTCTTTCTTCATTCACGCCTAGACGACGTATAACTTAATTTTAAATTTTACCGAGGAAAATTTTACTTATTTAGTCTGTAAGCTCGTACGACTGTAATTATTCGCTTTGTTCTCTGCTTTCGAATTAGAATAGCCAGTATCGTGCCAGTATCAAGAAGTTCTTAAAAACGGGCGCTTAAATTCAGGCAGAAATTCCATTTCCATATCGCTGTTTCCTATGAAATAGAATATGTTATTTTTGTAGATGGTAAGTATTTGTAGCCGTTTCTAATCAGGTAAAATACATTCTTGCTTTTGTACAAGGGTCATTCAATAATTAAGGCAAATATTACTAAAAAAAAAAATTGCAATAAGAAGCATTGTTTATAGTTGCACTATTTTCAAGGAAATCAATAGTGATCGGTCCTTTCAAGTCCTAGAATACCGTCAGCAGGATTTCCTTTACTGATAGCTACACCAAGATCTTTTTATTTACCTGAGAGACAATATGTTTCCACTTCATTTACTGTCATTTCAACTCAAAGCCATTTCTACCCTATTTGTAAACATTTTTGGCTAAAATATTCTCCGTACACATCACGCATTCCTCAAAGAAATGCACATGGTTTGCATTTAGCAGCGAGCAGAAATTTGATGACTGATCTCTATTCCAGCTTGTGTGATTTACTGGAGAAATTTTGGTAAGGAACTGGTGATCCTGTTTCACCGATCAGCAGCAGCCCCCTGGGGTCAAGTAGTGTCCATTATAAAAACGACCCCACAGGAGATTATCTCTCTTTTTATTCCACAACCAACAACTGTTAGTATCAGGTCCATTGTAGCAATCCTTGACGGCATACGTATTTTGGTACCTTCCACCACCCGGGACCCAAGAGCGACGAACGCACGTGCTAAGTTAAAAGGAACAGGACACACACAGTTAAGTTCCAGCAGGCATTTTATCTGCAAACCAACTACTTTACTCACTTTACCAACTACTCAACCTACTTCACCCACTTTATCTACACAACCTTATCAAACCCACTTTATCTACCTTTATCTTCAACCTTACAACATTCATAACAAACCTAACCATATTTAACATCTTGAACTCTTCCTTGAACTCTCTTTTGGGAACTCTTACAATTCGTTGTTTATTCCATTTGGTGTAAAACCCTGTTTATTCTTGTTGTTGTTGTATATAAATTTTGTTGCATGTATAAGTCGTTCTACCCCTTCTTCAAAAGCTGTCTCCAATTCTCTACAGCTGTTGAAGTACGGTTTATTCTTTTACAAAACGTAGGATTAAACCGGGCTTTCCGGGATTTACAAAAATCACCATATTACCACCATTTCTGAGAGCCTGAAAACAAATTTTTTGGCAAGTTTATCGTAATTTTTGCAATAAACCAATTCTAAACCAAACAGTTTACATTTCAGAGAAAAAGATCTGAAAAAAGTTTCTTCAAAAAGAAATCTCCCCATTTTTTTAATAATGCACTTTAATTCCTATTAATCTTTTTATATCAAAAAACACTTTTGACTTTATCTACATTTAATTTCCGACGGCAAATAATCTTCTCCAATAATAATCTGGGGGTTTTGAATTTAAAAAGTTCTTTCTCTTAGACCGGCTGCTTTAGCATGGTTAAAGGACCCAGTATTCTCTGCAATTTAACCATAGTCAGCGAGTGGAGGGAAGAATCCATATCCTTCCAAATACATTAGCCTAAAGTGAAATTCAAACACCTTCGTTCAAGATTTGAACTCGAGGTGTCAAGTCAACTTCCAACGACGATAACCCGCTCGCCTGCTTATATATAATATTTCATTCCATTAATATTTCATTTGATTACTTATATGAACGATGATATTGACTATGACATTACTTAAAGAATAAATTATTTAAATAACTTGGTCTGAAAACCCAGCCGGTGCCACACTGATTAGTATTATTCTCAGTTGAAATGTAACTATTATCCGATGTAAACTGATAATCCAGTTAATTCTTAAAAAACACAGAAAAAGCCAATTCCGACTGATCTTTGTATCGCGTGAGATAATAAAAAAATTCACTAAAACAAACAACTATTCTTTAAAATTGCTTGATACATAGCTGAGAGAGCTCAAATCCTTGAATAGCTAGGGCAATTTCTGCATTCATTCGATCTGAAATTACGTTCTCTTCATGAAGAATAAAAAGTATGTTTTAGTTTTATATGCTTCCTCGTCTCTTCTCTGAAACCAATCATACATTAATGAAAATGTACAGCATAAGTATATATATACATATATATGTGTGTGTGTGTGTTTGAGTGTGTGTGTTTGAGTGTGTGTGTGTGTGTGTGTGTGTATATATATATATATATATATATATACATATATATGTGTGTGTGTATGTGTGTGTGTTTGAGTGTGTGTGTATATATATATATATATATATATATACACATATATATGTGTGTGTGCATGTGTGTGTGTTTGAGTGTGTGTGTATATATATATATATATGTGTGTGTGTGAGTGTGTGGAATTAGTATACGTCAGGGAATTAACACAAATAGTGGTTTTTGACTTGGGGTTTTATTTGGCAGTAAATAAACTCATAATGAATAATATTTTCTCTAGGTGGAAAATATAAGGCCATCCTAGAATATTCCTTCAAAATGATAGATGAATATTTCCAAGTTAATTTTTTTCCAAACCATGTAAAGAAAATATTACGGAATAACATTGTAATTTGAATTCCTAAAGCAAATACTTGGCAGAGCCCTTCATATGCTAATCTCTCTATAATCAAAAACAATTCTTTCAAATGAAATATATAAAGATGACAGCCGAACTAGAAAGCACGAAAAATATATCTTGTCATTCATGATATGGGGTTTATTGTGATTTAAAGGACCCGGGGAAATAGAAAGCATTACCTCAACAATCAATATTGCTGTAAACGATCGATTTAGGGCTCTAAAGTATTAATGTTAATTATTTTTGTCTATAGATTCCATATATTTTCTAATTATTGGTTTGTTCCAAAGAATTTCCTTCTGCAGAGCTAAGAAAATATGACATAGATTTAAATGATTTGATGTTTTGCATCTTATCCGTTATTATTACAGTTACTGCTGAATAAAACACCAAGGTGGAGATCCTCTATGAAATCTAATTAAAAAATTCTTAAGAGAGGTTATATATATATATATATATATATATATATATATATGTCATCATGTCGTGCTGGTAGCACGGATATCCCTGACCCTCTGTCGGCACTTTTCCCAATCGCTCATCGACTCAGGCAGGTCTTCTGGACAACATCCTGTATCCTCACATAGTTGCTGAATGTATGTTCGTGCTGGTCGTCCTGCTTTTGCACGGCCATGTGTGGGGGTCCATATTTCGTCGTAGGAAATGGACACGGCGACACGAGTTCAAATCCTGCACTAATACTTTTCGGGAAAGGTATGACTCCAATAACTCCCTCCAGCTATGGGTAAATAGTAGGGTAGACTAGGTTCTTCAGCCTTGGTGAGGCAACTAGTCTAGGCGAAGGAAAACTCTGAATTCAAACCTGTTAAACTCCGCTTAAAAATTGACCTTGTGTCATATCCTGCCCGAGCGGAGGGGTGTATATATATATATATATATAATACGGGAAGTAAATCTGACAGTACAATAATGAAAAAGAACTCAAGGTCTTCAGAGAATGACTTTATTCCTAGTTTTAATTACTTGCTAATGTTTTTTTAGATATGAAAACATTAAAACTTCATCGGGTCTTTTGTATATGTAAAGAATCTTCCGAACTTTATTTCAACGTTGGCAAATAATTTAAACAACATATAAAACTGTTATATACCTTACCTATGAACATTAATTGCTATGTCCCATTCTTCAACTAAATTTGGCTAGTATTGTGAGGGGAAAATATGCTAAGTAGTCACCACGAGAAGTGGTTACCTTCTCAACGCCGCTGGCTGGTATTCAATTTTGTTAATGGTATGAAGATTTCCATTTCCTTTCCAACTTTCGTTGTGGTTATTACTCATTCAGTAATCTTTCGTGTGGTTACAACAAATCATCTCCAGATCTTGTATTTTTAATTTTGCAAGTTCCACACACACACACACACACACATATATATAGATAGATAAATAGATAGATAGAAGAACTGCAAATAAAAAAAAGTTTTGAAGGAAGAGAGTGTGCCTAATGCTATTATAGCAGAGTAGGTATAAAACATAAGGATAATAGAATTATGGATACATTTAGTCACATGATATATCACAAAATATATCGCGTGACTGAATGTCACACTACCTTGACATTAGTCTGGTGCTTTTTGCACATACCCATCTGAAGATTGTGGAAGATATCAAATTTAACTTACAAACTTGTAGTGTCTATAATTCTCATATATACATATATATATATAGCTCGTAAGTGACGTACTACTATGGACCCCCACATATGGCCAAGCAAAAGCAGGACGACCAACCCGAACTTACATACAGCAGCTATGTGAGGACACAGCATGTAACCCAGAAGACCTGCCGGAGGTGATGAACGATAGGGAAAAGTGGCGAGAGATGGTCAAGGATATCCGTGCGGGCGGCACGACTTGATGATGATGATGATATATACGTGATAGGTTAATTCACAAAATGTTGAAATTTTACAAGGATGCATTTATGAAATGATAATTTAATATTCATCCCCTCTTAACCATCATCAATGGCAGCACATTTTTTGAAACTTCGAAAGAAATTATGCTTTTACAATATTACCTTTATGAGAAAAGCAAAACCGATATCATGGAGACCACCTGAGAAGTTTCTAAGAATGTGTTGATTGAATGAGAATTAAATCGAGTCAATTTGAAAATGTACTCCCATGGAAGTGTTAATATAATATGCAGTATACGTTCTATTCCAGATGTCTAACACTGTCCCAATATCACTGTAACCTTTATAAATTATATATATATATATACATATATATATATATATAGTAATCCACAGACTACGAAGAGGCTTGCAATAGACGCTAATGGCAACACGATTACTTCTTCGCCAGAGAACTCAACCCCACGGGGGTAAGGGAGTATATATATCTCTATAGTCATCCACAGACAGATTTGTTTCGTCCTATCAGAACTCATCAGTGTGGCTAGACAGTATCTTCCCGTAGCTGGGATCGAAACTATATATATATATAATTTGTTGAATTATAAATCATTTGTTGAAATCGTCTCAACTTATAGCTGTGTGAATGTCATATTAGTTATATTTTTTGATTATCATGCTTTCTGCTTAATCATTTTAATTCTGTACGTTTTCATTTTACATATGACAATTTTTGAAATTACCGTGATCTTAGAAAGTGTGCAGGATACTACACTCTAATCATCAGCAAAAATGTTCTGAAATGACATTTTAATACTTGGCAGAGCATGAAATACATCACTCCTGGTCCAAAAGAGAAGTTTAGCATAAATTTACAAGAATGAAGGGAGCCATTTTAGTTATTAATAATAATAATAATAATGCATAAGGCATTGCATACCGGAGATGACGTTGAAAGACTGTATATATCAAGAAGAGAAAGAGGAAGAGGACTTGCCAACATTGAAGATAGCGTTGACGCATCGATTCAACGACTTGAAGACGACATACAAAAGCACGGAGAAAGACTGATTGCAGCCTCCAGAAACAATACGCACGACACAAGGACCAGCTAAAAGATAATCACTAGAAAAAACAAGTGGGAAGAAAGACAGAATCTGTCCTGGAGAATGACATATACAAACTCCTCAGGGATTTTGTGATACAAACGAATCACCTAATCTCGGCCAGACAACCAGACCTTATAATAATCAACAAAAAAGAGTGAACTTGCAAGATTGTGGACTTTGCTGTTCCGGCGGACCACAGAGTAAAATTGAAAGAATTCGAAAAGAGGGATAAGTCCCTCAACCTTTCTAGGTAATTGAAAAAAAACTGTAGAACACGAAAGTGACCAAAGGATTTGTACAAGGACCAGAAGACTTAAAAATATTAGGATGAGTGGAGACTGTCCAAACTACTGCAATATGGAGATCGGCAAGAATACTAAGAAGCGTCTTGGAAAATTGAGGAGATTAGCTCTCACTCAAACTCCAGTAGAAAAGCATCATCTTGCGCAGATGTGAAACTCTCAAAGGGTAAAATAATAAATCATAACGCTTTCAGAAATGGAAACCTGCAAATGCTTCATAATTTGGAAGCGGTCACCAAAAAACAAGCAGAGACGAAAGAAAAATCCCTCAGAAGAACGAGAAAACTATTCGAAACCAAACCGCATCATAAAAATCTCATCAACAGGATTAACACCTTGACTGTCCCCATCGTAAGATACTCGGGACCATTCTTAAAATGTATAAGAGAATAACTCCAACAAATAGACCAGCAATAATGGAATCTAATGACGATGCAGAAGGCCTAACATACTTAAGATGACGTCAACAGATAATGTGCCAAGAAAAAAGGATGGAAAAGGGCAAGCCAGCATTCAAAATAGCGTCGATGCCTCGATACAACGAGTGGAAGAATGTGCAGAGGAAGAATGTTTTCAGCCTTTAGACAGAATAAAGATAACACAAGCATCAACTGAACAAAAATAATGAAAAAGCAAAAATGGGAAGAAAAAACTGTGTGGATATTTCAAGCGATAAAAAGTGAAATATCACACAAGAAAACTTGGATTGGGTAACAGAGGGAAACATAAACAGAGAAACTCAATCTCTTCTGATAGCTGCACAAAACAACGCCATGAGAAATAAATATAAGGCTTTATATTCTAAGAATAAAACATATGATTTTCAATTAAGTAATATTAATAGACAAGATGCAACAAAATAGCTTTTGTGGTAATAGAGAAGAAACGATCAATTACATAAGTGAATGCAGTTAATTAGCGCAAAGAGGGGGTAAAACTCGACACGGGTGGGTGGTGAAGGTGATCCTCAGGAAATTGTGCAAGAAACTTAAATTTGACCATACGAACATGTGGTATATGCGCTTTATTATTATTTATAGAAATTTATTTTTCAAAAAATTCTAAATACATTTCGACTTAAAACTCCAGATTTAATACTAATTTAATACTATATATATATATATATATATATATATATATATATATATATATATATTTTAAGTTACCTTTATATGGAATTGACTATTTAAATCAATTCCAAATACTGTCACATGGTACCAAGTATTAATTTCCAATACAAATAATGTGCACACAATTATATGATACCAAGAATTCCTTTCTAATCTAAATAATTTGCACACTGTTATATGGTATAAGATATTCCTAACTAGTTATAATAATTTACAAATAGAGATATTTCTTATCTAAATAGGATCATAACATTTATTACCTCTCTGGGTCAAACTCAACCTCGGAATAATGGCAATAAAGGAAGTACTCCAGACTCTTCAGCAATCCAAATCTGGACTCTTATTACGGGATGCACTTTAGTGTCATTCTAGGAACATTTCTTTTTGGGTGTTGGAGAGTCTTACTCTTCAGCGGAGGGTATAGGGCTGGCATGTTGTTTTGTTTACACTTCTGGTATGAGTAATGGCCTCATAGAGGCCATAAACATTCATCTCTAGTCGATGTTTATTAACTTATAAAATAAGATAAAATTGTACAATGTTATGCCTGGGTTTATTGCGGGGAGAAAAAAGCGAAGTGATTAGATTTATGGACGTTTTATATAATATCAAAAATAAATCCATGTCATTTTCTTTATGTAGCTTCACTAAGATATTATTCAATAAACGCAAAAACCTTTTGTCTCATTTTGACCTTTCACAAGAACTAGTTTAAAGTTGCTCTCGTAGGGACATTTTGATTAGTTAGTTCTAAGCTATTTCATGCCATCTGTCTTATTCAAAGCTACTATTTACCACATATACTGATTCTACACATTTTTTTCCAAATATTTATTATGGCATCTTTAGGTCTCAAGAAACTGTAAATCTGCACTCTGGTCTCCACACTAGCACGTATCCATATATTTTACCCGACCCATCCTCACGGTCAAGTAGCGACAAAAGGTCAATTTTTAAGCGAAGTACAGCTGGTTTGGATTCATATTTTTCGACGTTGAGACCGCTTATCTTAGCAAAGTTAAAGAGCTCAGCCTTCCCTACAAGTTACTCATAGCTGGGAGAGGATTGCATACCTTTTCCACGGGTATTAGAGCAAAATGAGACCATTGAAATGACTTGAACTCAGATCTCAGAATAATTTCACATCAGTGATAACCATTACGTCACCAGCGTCTACCAGTATTATATGTAATACTGGCAGTTGCTTACCCAGAATGTCTCTCCTCCTCACGACACTGCCGTTTTCAGAGAAAACGGGAAGTTATTATTTAGTTTGGTGTCAGTGTCGAGGTTGAAGACATTTGAACTTTCTTAGCTCCTGTTTTTCAGTCTAGACATTTTTGATCACCTAAGCCGACTACTATCCAAGCGTAGAAGCTATTCTTTCTAATCAATTTACACAGTTTGGAGGAAAATTAATGCAAACATATCTTTTGGAAAGTCCTATGTGCGAAGTGAAGCAAACCCTATCTCGTTCAAGATCTGAATTTGGCTTGCTGAGTCCCTTTTTTTCCCGAAAATAGTATTCTACTACAAGCCTCCATACTATTGTTCACAAATAAAATGATGCTTAGAAATTTTTTACACGACTCATTGTCTCTAACTGAATGATATTTTTTGGTGTTAATTTCTATTAGCTTGTTTTGATGGTAATTCCCTCGTGTGGGTCGTATTGAATATAATAGAGAAATACCTCTCGTTAAGATTAAAGCTCATGCCCCAGTGTCTTGGAGTAACTTGATTAAATGCACCAGCTGATTTACAAAAAGAGGGAGCGTATCAGTAACACGATGCACAACTATTTCTTTAAAAATAGAATCTTTGCCGTTTATGTTATTTGGTTGTTTCGAAATGTTGCAAGAACTATGTAATCAGAGTCACTTGGAAAAAGTAATTTGGAGTTCTAATTTTAAACTTCGACATGCAACTCATTCTCTGGAGTTCTGGTTATCGAAAATACTGTGGTAGTTGAAATTACTGACACGAGTAAGCGTCTCAGTTTCTACGACAACTTCTGTCACCGTTTGTTAGAAATTTTCCAGTTTGCTCTTTGACTCTGCAACTACCCCGGTCCTTTTA
>OY757926.1:75537484-75652484 GCA_963585895.1 Sepioteuthis lessoniana
AAACACTTTTTAGTATGGATATCTGTTTAGTTTAAGTTTTATGGTTGACATATCGTTATATTTCTCTGCATTTTGTGCATAGAGCTCTGTATTTTACCGATTTAAAAAGGCTTTAGCCGCAAATTTTAATCACACACACACACATACATATATGTATATAACATAAATCTACATAAATTTAAATACAGTATTTCGTAAGAAGAATATCTAATTCTTCTGGCCGAGAACTGCATTTATCTTACCTTGTGTCAAATACTATAAAACCCTGAAAATGCGTCAAGTTGGCAGGCTCCGATATGCAATTTATGCATTGATATGATTTAATACTCGTGGCTTTCTGCTGATTCCATTTGCGTCGAACGAGGAATTTTTGTAGATTTCTGAATTATCCTTCCATTGCGACGTTATCCGATTCTTCATATTTCCCAAAGAATCCTGAAGCCGTATCAAAAGCACTAAATTCGTCTTACATTTAATACTTCCAAACGGCTTTATTATATAACATCTGTGGAACGGTTCAACCATATTTCTTATCGTCTCATTGGTGCACGCCTTTATGTGAGTGTGTGTCGTATTACAGGGGTAAAGAAACGCACCAGACCGTTAATAGAGCGAGAAAAAAAAAACTGACCGCTTTGAACCAATAAGTACAGGGGAATACAATCTAGTATTTGGATATAACTGATTGATAGATTCGTGGCATATCAAGTCTTTGGGGTCAATTTCGAATCCTATTTATATATATATTTGTATATATGTATACACGATTTGTAAGCGAATATTTTGTGGGTAATATCTTTTGTGACAACACCCATGCCGGCCGACCCCCGACTATCTCAAAGTCGTTAAACCAAACTACTCATGACCAGTGATTCGTTTAGTGGATTCCGACCAGGGGTATCACTCATTTAATTACAGAAACGCAAAGCACAACCGATAGGGTGGGAGAAAAAGAACAAACACGGACTTGGCTCAGCTCCAAGCGCAAGAAAGGGATTTGTCACACTGTGCCTTCTCTGTGCATTTGTAGACTATCGCGGGCGTGTATTTTGTGCAAAACTTCTACAAAAGCCACTAACAATGTGACATCCTCTCGCATTGGTTAACTCGGCCTATGTAGGTCAACAGGTCTTAGCAGTTGCCTTTCTGACTTCTGTTGACTCTCTTCTCTGCTGACTGTTTCATTCTCTGGACAGCTCACTCAAACCGACTGGTCTCTTCTGCCACCTTTCTCAACTGGTCTCTCTGTCTTCTCTCGGACCTTCCATCCCTCCACCACTTCTGGTCTCGAAAGAGATCTCATCCTCAGTCCTTTGTATGGGTTTCGCGCCAAAACAGACAAAGAGATCGTCCGAGTGGCGCCAACATAAACGGAAACGAATTGCTACGCATTGTGTCACTCATTAAACCAGCCAGAGTTCATTTGTTTGCACAAAGTTAAATGGTTTAAAGTATTGTTATCGAACAGTAATAATTCCATCTTATAATGTTTGTTTGCACACAGTTAAGTATATTTTACGTATTCCTACAAAACACTGCTCTTCACATCATTACTCTTAGCTATAGATGGAACAGTTCTATTTGACTCGTCGTATCTTAAATGGAAGACTCCCCAGGAGTGTACTCCTTAGACGAGATTTCTGTATCTAACGTGTACTACAACTTCTAATCATAGTAGACCTGTGAGCAAATGCAATGAAAAGGGTACTACGCATTCACAAAACCTTTAAAATTCGAGCCTAATCATCAGGAGCAGTTTAATGCTATACCCAGGCCAAAAATGATTTCAAGTATTGTTGCCAAACACTAATGATTCTATTCAATATAAATTGTTTGTTTGCTTACAGTAGAATGTCTTTAAGTATAGCAAATAACTAAACAATTCTATTTCATCCATGTATGAGATCCTAATGGGTCATAGTCGACCTGGGAGTAATAACAATTATATACTCCATTTTCTCCAAAGCTCCAGGTCTAGAGTCAAACCATCATATGTAGTTTAGTGTCATATTCAGGGTACTCGTTCGGGCAAGTGTTATCCGTTGGCAAAGTTGCAGTTGGTGAATTTTTCAGCCCCCACCCACCAGCCGACCAGGCCGTGATAGATTCTAATTTGATGGTCAATGATACTTTGTTTGTGTTTAGAATCGTTCAATTTCAGTGTCACAATGCTTCGCTTGATCCAGATAGTTTCCTCCAAAAATATTTTTTGTTGCCTCATTATTTTTGTCATTCTGAAACACCAGTAAAAACTAACTCAGATTTAATTTTCTAAAAGACTCGATCAGCTGAAAAAATTTTAACTTTCGATCGACGATTAATAAAAGATATTAAACTATCAATGATATATCAGACGCAGAAAATCCACATTTAAATTAAAAGTACCCATAACATTTTAAGGATTTATGGGAAGTTGGGGAATAACTCAGGAAGGAAAGCATTAAAAGAAGGAAAAAGACAACAATTTGAAAATTGGAAGCTGATACAATCAAAAGAAAAAAATTTTAAAAAGTACCTCAGAAGAACGCAGGGTGTCCTCGTGGTGTAATGGTTAAACCGATGGACTGCGGAATCATAGTACGCGAGTTCGTGCTCCAGTCGCGCTATTACATTCACTTTCGGGCAAATACCCTTGGGAAAGGTATGAACCCCCTTATCCTCCCAGCTATGGGTTAAATAGTACCACTACTGTTCTTCTAGGAGAATGGCTTTGGCATTAAATAACCTAAAAAGAGTTGATATGCCATTAAACAAAGAAAATAACCAAGCAGAAGAACGTAGAAGCTTTTCGAAACAAAACACTGTTGCAGAAATCTCGTCAAAGGAGTACACAATTGGACAGTCTTCCATTTAATATACTCAGGGCCATTCTAAAAATGAATAAAGAAGCAACTCAAATAAATGAAAGGAAGGACAAGAATCTTTCGTGACAAGGAAATACATCCACGAAATGATATTGACACATTGTGTGAAGAAACGAAGAGGTGAGAGGACTCGCCATCATTGAGAAATTCGTAGAATATGAAGATTCAAGCACAGCATAAAAAGAAAAGAAGGGTTAATCATAGCTGTCAATAACAGCCTTGGCAACATTAATACAGACAAAGAATAACAACAAAGAAATAGAAATGGCAAGAAAAACAACTGTAACGATATCTTAAGCGACGAACTGATAAGATTGTACGCAGGCAGACTTGCAAATGGCAACAAAAGGAAAGTTTCAGAAAAGGGACTGAGTATTTTCTAATAGCAGCCCAAACAATGCTATAAAGCTCATCTATGTTAAAGTGAAAATCGTTATTACACTCCAAAATAGCAAGTGTATGGTATGCAGAGAAAGAAATGAAATGATTAATCACACAAGTATAATGAATGCCAAGAAGACGATTTTGAAAAAAAAAGTTCCATTTATTCTTTCTTTCTGCCTCAGTCAAATCAATATCAGCTTTGATAACTGTTAAATCGGACCCTTTTTTCATAAGTATATATATATAAAAGTAAGTAAAGTTGGCAAGCTTAGTCAAGGGTGACCCGTAGGCTCCCTTTTCAATAGCTGCTACACCGAGGTGGAGAGGAGGACGCTACTCCTTTCCCTGGATTGCTCCACTTGACCCTTGATCTTTACCTTAGCTGAGTGCTAAGCAAGGCGTCATCAAGTACCATTTTTGAGTCTTTGGTATGACATGACCTGGGATTGAACCCTGGTCTCCCCGCCCATTGGCGAACGCACACACACACACACACACACACACACACACATATATATATATATATATATATAGAAGAATACCTCCTGGATCTGGCTTGAGAGCTGAAAAGTTGTAGAACATGAACGTGACGGTGATATCAATTGTAGTTGGTGTCTTTGGAATGGCCTATAAAGAAAAATGAGGACGAAAGAAAAAATAGAAACCATCCACAATACACCACTTTTAAAATCAGCTGGAGACTTGAATACACGTGTTTTCACTCCAACTTCATTGAAAGACCACCAGCTTAAATTGGTGTAAATAGTCTGAATGGAGTATATTAATTCAATTATAGTCAATTACCTAATGTACATGGACAACATTAAACTGTTTGCAAAAAATGGAAAAGAATTGGAAACCCTAGTACAAGCAGTGAGGATATACAGTAAGATATGGGGATGAAATTCGACATAGAAAAATGTCTCATGATAATAATGAAACGCAGAAAACGATAAATGGCGGAAGGAAAATAAATATCAAATCAACATAAAATCAGAATGCCCGGAGAAATGGAAACCTACGAATCATCATCATCATCATGTCGTGCCGCCAGCACGGATATGCTTGACCATCTCTCGCCACTTTTCCCTATCGTTCATCGCCTCCAGCACGTCTTCTGGGTTACATCGTGTGTTCTCACATAGCTGCTGAATGTAAGTTCGGGCTGGTCGTCCTGCTTTTGCTTGGCCATATGTGGGGGTCCATAGTAGTACGTCACTTACGAGCTCGTCTTTGCTTCTCCAGCAGTGTCCGGCGTGTCTGGCTCGTCTGACCTGTAGAGTTTTCGTGATGGGAGGCAGGTGGCCGTACACTTGGCGTCTCGTGGGGTGTTGTCGCCAGGACTTGTTCAATATTGCTCTCAACATTGTGTAGTTGCCGTCAAGTTTCTTCTCCAGCCGTTTGGTTAGCGTCCATGTAGTGCATCCATATAGCAGTATCGATATAACCGCTGCCTGGAAGAAACTGCGCTTCATTTCATCTGTCAGGTCTGATTTCCATATTATTGAGAGCCTATCTATAGCCGTCCATGCTTTCGTCAGCCGTGTGTCGATGCCGTTTTCTGTTGATGAGAGGCTACTTCCTAGGTAGGTGAATTTGTCCACTAGCCTCAGAGAGGCTCCGTCTAGAGTGGTAATGTTGCCCGTTTGGTTGTAACACATGGGCAACATTACCACTCTAGACGGTGGAAGCAGACTCAATCAAACAAACGGAGATGACAGAAAAAATAAAACAAAAATACCGCAGGAGAACAAGAAAAACTTCTCGAAACAAACTACATAACAGAAATCTCACCAAAGAGATATTTACCAGGGCTATCCACCTTGTAAGTTACTCGACACTATTCTTCAAGTGGACGCAAGAATAACTTCAACATATGGACCAAAGAAGAAGAAAATACATGACTATATGTAAGGCCTTACTCCTCCGACTATATGTCAAAGAAGAGACATACATGACAGCATTGAAGACAGAATTTATGTATCGTTCCAAGGACCCGAAGACTACATAAAAAGCGCAGAGGAAAACTGATTAAAGAGACCAGAAACAATAGAAAATACTAGCATCAAGAGAACAAAAATAATCAGAAAACAAAGTGGGGAAGAAAAATAACTCTCTGGATATTTCAAGCGACAGATAGAACGAAATCTCAGACGAGAAAACTTGGACATTGCTAAGAAATGGAAACCTTTTGAGAGAAATTAAATCTCTTCTGATCGCAGTACAAAACATTCAATAACGACTATATCAACAGAAAAGTTGCAGCAAAAAAGCAGATATAAATTATGTAATGACAGAGTCGAAACGATCGATCATAATATGTGAATGCAGTAAATTATCGCGAAGAGAGTATAAGACTAGACATGACTGGGTGGAGAAGGTCATTCCCTGATAATTATGCAAGAAACTTAAATTTTACCATACGAACATGTATATCATCATCATCATCATCATCATCATCATCATGTCAGGCTGGTAGCACGGATATCCCTGACCCTCTCTCGCCACTTTTCCCTATCGTTCATCGCCTCTGGTAGGTATTCTGGACTACATCCCGTATCCTCAAATAGTTGCTGAATGTATATTCGTGCTGGTCGTCCTGCGTTTGCTCGGCCATGTGTGGGGGTCCAAAAGAGTACATCACTTATGAGCTCGTCCCTGCTTCTCCAGTAGTGTTTGGCATGTCTGGTTCGCCTAACTTGAATAGTTTTCGTGATGGGAGGCAGGTGGTCGTACAGTTGGTGTCTTGTGGGGTGTTGCCGCCAGGACTTGTTCAAGATTGCTCGCAGCATTCTTGTGTAATTGTCGTCTAGCTTCTTCTCCAGCCGTTACCTAACCGATAAAATGAAAAAAAAATGTGGTATATACACTACCCAGAATCCGTTCAAAGAAATGAGACGCACAAAACTTTTGGGATTTTGAAATAAAACGGATCACGTAATCTCGGCCAAACGTTCCGACCTAGTGATACAAAACAAAAAATAAACTGACTAATAGTGGACTTTGCCGTTCCGGCTGACCACAGGGTAAAAGCGAGGGAAAGCAAAGGAAGAGATGAATATCTAGACATTGATACAGGACTGAAAAAAAACAAAACAATCTATGGAACAAAGTGACAGTGATATCAAGTGTAATTAGCGCGCTCGGATTGAGACAGGGACTGGAGGACTTGGACTGGTGTGGAAAACTCTTAAAAGACTAAATGATAAGAACAATAAGACCTGGATTGACTTCAAAATGACCTATGATATGGCGCCGCAAAAGTATATAATAGAATGTCTGAAAATATCTAACAAAATCATAAATTTCATTACGTAATCTATAGAATACTGAAAAGTGATATCAGTTGGGGGAGAACAAAATCTGGCTGAGGTTAACTACAAAGGGGCACTTTCCAATTAATATTTCTCATAGAAATAATGTCACTTAAATATATACTAAAGATAGAGTAGCAAAGTGGGGAAACATTGCCACACTAGACGGAGCCTCTCTGAAACTAGTAGACAAATTCACCTACCTAGGAAGTAGCGTCTCATCAACCGGAAAAGACATCGACACACGACTGACGAAGGCATGGACAGCTATCGATAGGCTCTCGATCATATGGTAGTCGGACCTAACGGATAAAATGAAACGCAGTTTCTTCCAGGCAGCGGTTGTGTCGATACTACTATATGGATGCACCACATGGACGCTAACGAAGCGGCTGGAGAGGAAACTAGACGGAAATTACACAAGAATGTTGAGAGCAGTATTAAACAAGTCCTGGCGACAACACCCCACGAGATTTCAACTATACGGACACTTGCCCCCCATCACGAAAACTATACAAGTTAGACGAACCAGACACGCGAGACACTGCTGGAGAAGCAAGGACGAGCTCATAAGCGATGTACTCCTGTGGACCCCCACTTATGGATGTGCAAAAGTAGGACGACCAGCACGAACTTACATATAGGAACTATGTGAGGACACAGGATGTAACCCTGAAGACCTGCCGGAGGCGATGAATGATAGGGAGAAATGGCAGCGCGACATGATGATGATGAAAGATAGAGTAAATCTCCAAAATCACTGGAAAATATAAACCACCAAATGTATATGGATAGCATGAAGATATTTGTAAAAATGAAAAATTACTAGAAACCATACAAATAACTCTATAGAGCCATTATATCAGAATTGAATTCGAGATTTTTTTAAAAAATGTGCAATACTAATAATGAAAAAAAAAAAGCAATAGCATCAAAATAATTGATGAAAGAGAAAATTACAAGTGTTTAGGAATATTAAAAGCTGACACAATCCAAAAAGCAAAGATGAAAGAAAAAATAGGAAAAGAGTATCTCACAAAGAGAAGAAAATATCTCAAAACCAAGTTCTGCAACAGAAATCTCATGAAAGGAATATATCCCTGGGCAGTCACCCTTTAATGATATACTGGATTATTTTCCAAATGGACAAGGAAGGTAATTAAGAAAAACAAACCAAAGAAAAACATTATTTTACTTTTAGGTATTTGAATCCACAAGGTATTATTTCAGCGAAATTCTTAATTAGGTCAAGTTGAATGTTAAAAAGTGTAATAATGACCTTTAACCGACCGACCAATAGCATATTCTATACATTTTTGAGAATCTGTGATACACTAGAAAAATGTTAAGCTAGAATTCGGAATAAGTACATTCGACTTCATCCAGGAAAAACGCTCTTACCAATGTAGCCAAAACTGTCGTTGAGTGTCACTGCTTCAGTGATTTTATAACATTTATCACCTCATCAAAGGGGAAATTTATAGAAATCGAAATGGTATAGAATACAAGCTGACTGCTTCTCGATGCCAGGTATAAGATCAAGGCATTCATGGGGGGTGGTAGCAACAAGAGAATTTTTAAACGTTCAGCCGTGGCAAAATATATACATAGAAAATATAGTTGTAGCTAAAAGCTTTCATAATCGACTGAGGAGGGATTTACAAATTCTTCTGTATAATTTATAGATATTTATGGAGGTGCCCGTGGTGTAATGTTTATCGTCGTAGGAAGTGGACACGGCGACACGAGTTCAAATCCTGAATGAGACTGATTGCATTTTCACATAGCACTAATACCCTTGGGAAATATATGAATCCAATTATTCTTCCTCCAGCTATGGATAGATAGTAGGGCAGACTAGGTTCTTCAGCCTTGGTGAGGCAACTAGTCTAGGAGAAAGAAAAACTCTGTTAAACTCTGCTTAAAAATTGACCTTGTGTCATATCCTTCCCGAGCGGAGGGGTTGGTAAATATGATAATTTATATATATTGAAAAAAGATTCAACAAGACTTATCAATTAAAACTTTTTGTTAGTTATAATTAAGCAATAATGCTATGTAATTATCTCAAATTTCTAAATTGAAGAGTCCAACATTCTCAATGAGAAACAGAATTAACGTTAATGAGTCCATTCACTATTATCACAATGTATATTAAGTTTAATAGTCATGAATCAAGACATCTATAGGAGATGAACAAGCAAAATATTCACCTTAATATATATATATATATATATATATATATATATATATATATATATATGTTGTGGACTACTATATGTATTTGCTCCCAACCCCCGTAGGGTTGACCTCTCTAGCGAATGAAGTAGTCACGTTGCCATTAGTGTATATGCAAGGCCCTTCGTATATGAATTGAGCTCTCGGTAGCCGTTAAGCGGATGTATGTAAACAATAGTAATTGTGATTCATAACCGTTTGAAATTTACTTCGCTGCTGCTGGTTTCCTCTGGGCTGAGGGGTGGAGTTTTGGATTGGCGTTTGAGTCAACCGGGTTTCGATCTCAGCTACGGGAATCTAGTATGTCAAGCCACACTGATGAGTTCTGATAGAACGAAATAGGTTTGTGTGTGCATGACTATATATATATATAAAGACATGCAAAAAGAAATGTTTTCATAAAAAATCATCAACTCTTTTATAAAATTTAGGAATAAAACCATAAACATATAATTGTGAATTCTAGAAAATTTCTTGTGGTGTGAACAATCATCAGGTGCTTCATGTACCCGAATTCTAGTTTTCATAATTATGGTCAAGAGCTCAATATAAATAAAATCCACAGAGCAAATAATTTTTTTCTTGAGAAAACAACAATTGGTTAAATTAAGATAATAAATTCATTTTTATCCTGTTAAAAGCATTGTTATAAATCAATGCTCTAAAAAATTAACAGGACTTCTTCCGATCAAAAGAGAAATGAATTAGAATATTTTTTTCACATTCACAACCAAACTAAAAAGAAAAAAAAATGTTCTCCTGTATAATAAAGCAGACCTAAAACTTTAAGCAACAATAAGTATCAAATTATTCTAGCATGTAAAACAAGATCTGGTTTAATCAAACTTCAAATTCAACGGAGGCAAAATATATAGTTACAATAATACATGTAAAAAATTCAAACATTTATAACAAAATTATTCACACAATCTGATTTTAGTATATCAATTTAAATCATTAAAATGAACTAAAAAACTAAAACTGTTCAACCCAAATTACAATAATAAAGAAAAAATCACGAATATAAATTCAAATTCTAATTCATTTACCAATTTAATGAATCAATGTTTTTCATTTTCTGTTTATCTATTCATTTATTTATTCACTTAATTTTTTGAAAATAGTATAAATTTATTTTTATGCCCACTTCTAACTATTTGATTACCAGGATCAAAGAATAACATGATTTGTATATTTTCTTCCAGACACAAATTACATCTACTATCAAAGCACCTCAGAGTAGTAGAACTTCAATATTCTTCATTAAATTTCTGGGGTTTAACCCATATTTTTCAACTTCCAAGATTTTTTGGATAGATCTGTTTGATATCTCATGCGTTCATGAGAGAATGAGTTAATATAATTATTATATCCAAATTTCCATCTAACCGACGAAATTCCAATATAAGTTGTTTTTTTTTTGTCTTCTACGTTTTCTTTTGGGAATAGAATAGCTTGATATACAAAGTTTTTCAAATTAAACAAATCATTCATAGGACTATTAATTCTAGTTTTACAATTACAATTATTATTATTATTATTGGCTCTTTAGAGTTTTTAATATCAGCATCAGCTGATGGTCTTTCACTGGAGTTTGAGTGACTGCAAGTCTCCTCAAGTCTCCATGACTCTTCTCAGTATTCTACCCGTTCTCAATAATGCTGTAGTCTGCATGGTCTCCACTCGTCTGCCAACTTCCAAGTCCTCCAACATCTTAAATAATCCTTTAGTTACGGTACCAAAAGCACCAATAACAATTGGTATAAGTGTTGCTTTCATGTTCCATAACTTTTTCAATTCTCTAACAAGATCGTAGTACTTATCCTTCTTATTACATTCTTTCAGTTTTATTCTGTGGTCAGCCGGGACAGCAAAGTCGACAATTTTGAAAATTTTATTTTTATTTTTGTTAATTATTATTAGGTTTGGTCCTCTAGCCGAGATTAGGTATGCCAAAGTATCATGGGAGTTTATGTGTGTAATTTTCTAGGACGGATGCTGGGTTGTGCATATACCATTTATTTGTATGGTCAAATTGAAATTCTAGTACATCTCCCAGTGGATCACCTTGCCCTCCCAGAACAATCTAGTCTTATACTCCTTCTGTGCTAATTTGCTGCATTCGCTTATGTGATTGATCGTTTCGTTTTTGTCACCACATAGCCTACATTTGCTATTTTGTTGCGTCTTATCTATTCTCGCTTTGATATGATTAGTTCTTATGTAATATAATGGCCAAGGGATTTCGTTTTATATATCTATCCTTTGGGTTTAGTTAAGCGTAGAACCTTTTGGCTCAGTGCATGTGTTAGGTGCAAACTTGAGCACAGGTGTTGACGCGCGAGCGGGGAGGATGTGTCGTTCACAGATGTTAAAATAAAAATCACAGATAGAAAGGTTGACCAGTGGATGTGAATGACGTCATGCACCGGAAGCGCGCGCGGAGGATTTTGGGGATTTTGAAAAAGTCAGTAGTTGAGAACTAGACTCCGAACGGGAAGGGTCGACATTCGCTTGCTCGCAGAAGCCAGGCCAGTGGCCTTGTGGCGGGTGCCAAGCGTGATGGGGTATGCAGATGTAAAGGCGAGAATAGAAAGAATGTGTATATCTCTCCTCATGTCGAACAACCTTTAAACTCGAAGGTAACAAAAAGTTTCGTACCTGAACTAAGAAGTCGTAAGTGTTTTTCGTGTTTCGGGATTCCTATGTTCTATGTATATATGTCATAGACATTATGTACATTTCACATATCCGTATCTGGCTCTGGTACACTTATGGGGTTGTTTTGTGCTACTATTAGGAAAGATTTTGTTTCTCGCTTAAAGTTTCCTTTTCTTAAACAGGTCCAGATTTTCTCGTGTGAGATGTTGCTTATTAGTAGTTTAGAACGCCCGTAGAGTTGTTTTCATTCCCATTTTTGTTTCCTATTTATTGTCAATCTGTTGTCCATTGTGTTGTCAGTATGCTTCTGATGGCTGTAATCAGCTCTCCTTCGTGTTTTTCAACGTAGTCTTCGAGTCGTTGTATCGTTGTATGAAAGACAAAATTCAAGATACTAAAATAAAGAATTCCTGTTTAACATTCACTATTTGTCTGACGATCCAAATAGTCGAAATACGATTGATGTTTTTTCACAAGGGATAAAAGAGAGAGAGAGAGAGAGAGAGAGAGAGAGAGAGAGAGGGAGGGGAGCTTACATTTGGGAATTCCTGGTGACTCGCTTCTGTTACCAACTAGATTGTACATTTTCGGAGACCAATTTTTCAGACCGTCCCAGTTGATGATCGGATACACTTTCCTTCACTCAAACGCACACTATTTCCGGTCACCTACCTCTCTTGTCGCTGAATACCCTTTGAGAGCTTAAACGAAAGGTATCCTCTTACTACTCCAAATCATTCACCTAAACTTATGGAAAGTTTAGCATGATCTTCGAAAGACAGTCTCTACGTTATCTGGGATCTGTTATTTATTTTCTCTTTGTTTGGGCCGACTAGTGACATCTTATTTAAACCAAACAGTACCATCCCCCATGACATAAGTTAGAAGGAATGTCTAATGCCTGTAGCTAGAGGAAAATTCTAGAACCGACAAGGTTCTTTAATATCGGTATAAAAACCTGTCCAGGAGAAAGAAAACACGGAATTAAACTTTGCCCAGTCGGTTGGGGCTGTAGAATACACAGACTGCATCTCTGCAGATGGGAAAGACCCTCCCCTCCGCAACGAGTGTCTTGAATATGATACTAAATCTGATGGTGAAGTTTAAGTGATGCTGGGGTTTTTGGAAATGCGGAGTACCCCTTCATAGTCATTACTCCCAGGTCCACTCTGACCCGGAATGGTAGTGCCTGATAGGGCCCTATCTATGGGTTAAATAGAACTAATCTGCATAATTATGCTAAAATGAATTGTTTGAAATTGAACTCTTTCACTAAACTAAATAGCTTGAAATCGATATGTTTTTGACAATTAAACTGTAATTACATTTAACCAACGTGCTTATGCTAATCTGAATTGTTTGAAATGAAACTGTTTTTGACTTTGAAACTGTACTTACGCTAAACTGAATTGTTTAATATAGAACTGTTTTGATATTTAACTATGTGTAAACAAAATCTATACATATACTAAACTGAATTGGCTGAATTAGAACTGTTTGATTAAAATGAATAGCTTGAAATAGAAATATTTTTGACAATTAAACTGTGTACTCATGCTAAACCAAATAGTTTGAAATAGAACATATTATTTGTATAAAAATGGAGTTGGCATTAATTAACCGACAACGGTTGACATGCCATAAAACCCAAACAACCAACCAACTTAATTAAACTTGTAATTCACTTAAAAATTTACCTTGAATAAGATCTTGCTGGTAGTGTAGACGTTGAATATGTGTATGTATGTGTGTGTGTGTGTGTGTGTGTGTGTGTGTGTTGTCTTTACCCTTGACATTTTTATTTGTTTCTTAATAGCGTTACCTTCATTTAATTATTGAAAAAAAATTATTTCCTTTAAAATGAATCATCATTTCCTATTGAATTTATTCCTTGAGTACTCTGGTATCATTTAGTTCAATTAATTTTCAAAGTGCATTCCTGCATTGTGTGAATTATTTTTGCAATGTAATCGAAAGATATTATCTAAGTGAATTGGAAATACATCCAATGGAAATCATTGATTTTGATGGATAAGCTAAGATGATAAAATGACTACATTAACTTAAACTGTAAAATTCTGTTTTGGAAATGTTTCTCTGTGTAGCACAGAATTTAACTGGCATGATTGAACATCAAACCTTTAGCAGATGGAGTTAAAAATAGAGATTTTAAACAGTAAAAGAGAATAATGATTGATCTGGGAATTCTGCTAAATAGCTAATATACGAGGTAAGATATAAATTAGAAATTGCCAGGCCCTTACTAGAACTTGAACGAATAAGATTTTATATATTAAATTGATAGAGTTATTTTAACGGTTTGTCAAACCATCTAGGTTTATTTTATGTCAAAATGATAAGGAATTGCGTTCATATTTACATTTTTTGTGTCGTTGTTTCTACTATTTTTTCACACAGTCTTATGGAATGGGAATGATTTTTTAAACTGATCCATTTCCCCCGTATATGGAACATAAACACCATTACCATTCCTGGTTAGATTGGGCCTGAGAATAATGGCGATGAAGGAGTGCTTTATACTTCCCAGATCTCCAGAATTGGAGCCTTACAAACAGATGATACCCAGGACACTAATTAAGGAGGATCTTATCCTTCTGAAGGGAATACAGTCAGAGCTTTCGAAACCCTGCAATTGTGGTTTGTTTTGATTTTTCTGCAGAACACTGTTGTTTTCTTGCGACTGAACCCTTTTTTTACTTCTTTCAGTTTATATATTGTGGTTACTTTCGTTTTGAAATCTACCTTTTCTTAATATTCCACAGATTCTCTGTCTCAGCTCTTTTAAATTCAATAATTGATCTCCTTTTTGTATCGGAAAACTGGAAATTCCCATTGTGGATGAAACATTGCCAACTATGAAGAAGAATTTAATATTGAGTTTTAATAAGTAGCTTAAAGTTCTTGATATGCTCTTAAGTCGAAAAATGTAACATTTTCTGAATTATTTTTAATATTTTTTTAAAAACTAATAGGCGTTTCAGACATATCGTAAATTTACCCTAACTTTTAAAATACGCGCAAAAAAAATTACAAATAAAATGTCTGGTAAAAAAAATTACCAAAAAAATGTCTAGTAAAAAAAGTAGGCCTGGAATAAATCTGTTATTTGAAGCGACCCCTAGTGAATAATAAGAAGGTGGCAGTAGTGTTTTTTTTATGATTTTTTTTTTTTTTTTGATTTTGTTTTGTTTTTAATAGAATGAATTGGAATCGATTTAAACAAAAACGGCAGAGGAAAAAAGTTGCTTAAAAGATCAAAAGGGTAACTTAGCTTGTTTCATGGTAAACTGGAGCCATCTGGTCTTTATTTAACGACGTTAAACAAGACAGATTGCAACAGTTTCGATTGGATATTTTATAATCAAATTTATCGTTTCTTCTTTACTTGAATCGTTTTTTTTTTCTTCTTTTTTTATAACTTACTGTTTTATGACCAATAATTTCTTTTTTCTTTCAATGTTCGTTGATTTCTGTTCCTTCTTTCAAACGTTAGTTAATTCCCTCTTTATTCATTTCTTTTGATATACCATTAGATTTTCTCTTTTTATATTTATTTGTCTTTGTAACACCTCACAACGCACCTTGACTTTCAACAACTAACATTTGCTACTTCCCACTTTGTATTATTCCATAGATTTTTTGGACAACTGTGTTACCATGGTTATTGTACTGTTTTCTCTGAGGGAGATTATACAAAGGGCATACGATAAGTTTCCAGACTTTTTTCGTATGGGCACTTTTATTGATAGTACACACATGAAACTCTAGTCCCCTTCAAAGTAATCTCCTCCAGCTACAATGCACTCGTTGTACCGTCCCAACAACTTCTGGAAGGCCCTATTGAAGTCCTCTTGTGTGAGTGTGTCAATGGCATTCATCACAGCCTCTTGAATATCCTCAATTGTCTCATAACGGCAGCCCTTGAGCTTAGGGAATAACCAAAAGTCACAGGGAGCAAGGTCTGAACGGTAGGGAGGCTGAGGAACTGTGTTGATACCCATCTTGGTCAAATAATCTGTGACAAGGATAGAGTTGTGGACTGGTGCATTGTCCTGCTGGAAATGTCACTGACCCGATTTGAAGAATGCTGGCCTCTTCCGACCGAATCTCTTTCCGAACTCCCATAAAACCTCAACGTAGTACCCCTAACCCTACCTTAACCCTTTGGACAATCAACTCTGGTCTATTGACTTTCTTACTTCTGCTACACCTCTCATCATCCCTCACAAACTCCCTGCCTTCCTTGAATCGCTTATGCTACTCAAGAACTGATGCTCGATTCATGCAAGATGGTCGAAAAGCAGTCTGAAGCATTCCATACGTTTCTGTGGCATTTTTCCCAAATTTAAAACAGAATTTTATCACATAACGTTCTTCTAAAGTGTCCTGACGTCCAGATTGCATTTTTGAAATTCACCAGCTGTGACAATCCGGATTTAGTAGGGTCTGTTCCAATTGCTGCTGTAGCTGTTGATTTCAACCTGAAATCATAAAAATTGGTCAGTAATCTTATACTATGTATAGCAATAACATATTGAATTTTGGAGAGTCTACAGCAATTTTAAATGCCTGTACAAAAGAAGTCTGGAAACTTATTGAAGACACCTCGTAGTATTCTTAATATTAATTCTTTTCCGGTTCGAGAATATCCTTCGAACAACATGCCGCGAAAAGATAAACCGGCATGCTTGACTATAATAGATTATTTTGCCGAAATAAATCACAATAATGAATTACCTATCCTTACCGGCACTGTGCAAAAGGCGTTGATAAGGACGAAAATTGCACAGTCTCCGTCATTAATATCACGAAGGTGCCTCCTTTAACTTGAATGAAATGGGGAGCTGCTTTACTAAGATCAAAATTTTCAAGACAGCTATTGATACGTTTTCTTTTTTCATGCTTAGAGAAATGAAAAATAAGACAATTTAATAAATTACAATCTCTATTGAAATCTGATTCATGATGAGAAGAGAAGGATGCTTAGAAGAGGATGAACTGCTCTTTTAACGGGGACACGTTGGTCTTACGATTGTATCTTAACAGTGGAGACCATGTCTCTACTCACATTGATGCGCCATCTTCAAAGACAGGTTACTTCAACATGTAACTAATCGTACAAACCGCTTTGTTGGCAGGACTTCGAATACG
Organism: Sepioteuthis lessoniana; assembly: GCA_963585895.1. Classification (NCBI taxonomy): domain Eukaryota; kingdom Metazoa; phylum Mollusca; class Cephalopoda; order Myopsida; family Loliginidae; genus Sepioteuthis; species Sepioteuthis lessoniana. The sequence goes on from OY757926.1 coordinate 75,554,118, forward strand.
CAAACTGTAATCCCTGCAGAGTGTTAAGACCCACCCCTAAGATAGGGTTTCCTGGGTATGACACTAAACTACATCCGCTGGGGAAACTTCAGTTCGGGAGCTCTGTGAGTGTGGACTACCGTTTGTTATCATTACTCCTAGGTCCATTCTGATTTGGGGTGGTTCAATGTACGGTACACTATATATATTTAAATATTGTATGAACGATACAGGAAAATTCATATGATATAAGTGTGTAAAAAACCCTGAAGAAACAACAAACAAAAAGTAAATATAAATATACAATATAAGCAATCTCTTACACTGTTGGCATAAAATACCAGACGGTGTGGCATGCCGATAATATTAGTTAATCAGTCAGTCATACAGAATGGAAATGTCTATAGTGCAAAAGAAAATATCAGTCTATTTGCCATAATAAAATAGTTATCCACATTTAATTAAACATAACAAAATCGGTTTATAACAGTTTAGAATTAAAATTCTGACCAAAAAACAAAAATGTTTGAATCAAAAAATCTCCTCTTCCTCAGATTTTTAAAAGTATTTCTCTACGACTCTCCGTATTTTTGTTTGTGTGCTTTTTGCTGCTGTTACAGTTGTTTTTAAAAAGTAGATTTATTTTGAATAGATTATATAAAAATACAATCCGTAAAACTTTTCATAAGGATTGTATATTAATAATTACTGTTTGTTAATTTCTAAATGAATTTTCAATTCACATCAAATTTTGGAAAATATTCTTTTAAAAATTATATAAGTTGAAAGAAGTTTTGTCATTAGTCTGCGAAGTAAGGCTTGGCTACTTACCCGTTGTAGGTTAGTACTTCAATTAGTTCATCATATACAGTTTGATCAATTCCTTTCTTATTATTGTTTCTTGAATTTCTCTCTTTCTCTCCATATTTCTATCAGCACTTGATTCTCCGTTCTAAACGCCTAAGAAGACGACGATGCGGAAGACTGATCAATCTTCAGAAAATTTCATATCCAAATTAAGCAATGTTGACATTTGGGAAAATATAGAGGAACTCCTATATGTAAACAAATCACTGAGTTTGAATTTCAGGTGATATACAACATATCCCAACAAATAACATTCGTGACAACATTTTAGAATATTTCCTCGAGTAATTTATAAAAGAATGGAGAATGTCAAAAGCATTTTCAAGAAAATCTCACAAAACACAAAGACAATAATATACAGGCGAAAAGACTGGGATTTCTACGTCTGTAGAATGGAAAAGTGTTTTTAAGATCGAATAAATATTCTTTTCTGGGAATATTGTCAGTAAGAATTAATATTCAAATAAATAGGTCTATAAAAACTATTCTCATCTTTATTTTACTCTGGTTAAACATCTAAGGTTATCAATGACTTCACTCTATTATTATCACATACACACTCAACACAGCCACAAACCAGTGTGTGTGTGTGTGTGTGTGTGTGTGTGTGTGTGTGTTTGTGTGTGTGTGTGTGTTTGTGTGTGTGTTAGAGATAGCAAAACCTACTAAAAAGTAATCTATAGGAAGCTCGCAATAAGATCCACAGTATTTTATCAACCATGCAATATTAAGATAAATCTATGCTGCAAGCACCTCAATTCGACTCATTCATTAGTTTCATAACCAAAGACATTTGCAAAATTTACCACAAATAAAATTGCAGAAGCGAAAACGTGATTTATTTAATGAAATGCATACACTGTCAAAAACAATATGTTAGAAAATGGGAGTAGCCATTTTATTTTAGACTGAATAACTATGAACACAGGATCAAATCAACGGATCAAAACAATCTTCTGCACCATCAGACACGACTTTAACTGAGATGTGAAATTCTGAAAGAATGGAAAATATATGAAAATAAAATCGGAAATTGCAAAAAGAAGACAAATGGATAAAACACTCTAAAATTTCATGTATAATTTGGATTTAATATGAAAATTATTCATCTGGTTTTGAAATTAGAAGAATGACACCCTCAAACATCTATTCAAACAAATTAACCCGACAATGAGTCACTGCTGGTTTGAAAGATCACCTCTTGAAAAAAAAAAGTTGGACAACGACAAGTAAAACTACATAGACAAGCAAGCAGGTCACGTCATAGCGAATTTAAAACGCACTAACCTAAATACTTATTAACTCGATACACCCATCTCAGAGAAACTTATATATATATATATATATATATATATATATATATATATATATATATATATATATAAGATCCCCTAAACACACCTGGATAAAAAAAAACATTATCCATAAGATCAATGCATATGCGACACCAATAGTTTATTTTATATCGTTTCTCGTATAACACATCAATTCCTTTAAACTAAAAAAAACATTCAAATACATTCTAAAAGAATTTTTTTCAGTCTTTATTTACATTTTTCGGACTATTGTCCTCATCCTTGTCGCCATGTTTATCACAACGTTTTGCAGGTGCCCGTGGTGTAATGGTTATCGTCGTAGGAAATGGACAGAGCGACACGAGTTCAAATCCTGGACGAGGCCGATTGCATTTCACATAGCACTAATACCCTTGGGAAAGGTATGAATCCAATTATTCTCCCTCCAGCTATGGGTAAATAGTAGGACAAAAAGGGGTTCTTCAGCCTTGGTGAGGCAACTAGTCTAGGAGAAGGAAAACTCTGAATTCAAACCTGTTAAACTCCACTTAAAAATTGACCTTGTGTCATATCCTGCCCGAGCGGAGGGGTTAGTAAATAGGATCACAACGTTTCGGCCGTTGTACGCTCCGGCCTTCTTCAGGTGGTTGGAATGTCGAACTTAACCCTTTATTTCTCTCACCGAGGTAGACTGTTCTAGTTACACAAGCCATTTTTCCTCAATGTCACGTGGCACAGTGGATAAAGGCGTTGGTTTGATCCAGTGACATACCCAAAAGAGAATGAGTTCAATACCCGGTGAACTTTTTAGAAGGTAAATTAGCAGGAGATAACTAATAAGTGACATCCATTAAACATGGCTCGTGTAACTAGAATAGTCTACCCGTGTGAGCGAAATAAAGGCTTAAGTTCGACATTCCAACCACCTGAAGAAGGCCGGTGCGTACAACGGTCGAAACGTTGTGATAAACTTGACGACAAAGATGAGGACAATAGTCCCAAAAATGTTAATTATGTCTGAAAAAATTATTTTAAAATGTCTTTAAAGGGTTTTTTTTTTAATTTAAAGGAATTGATGTGTTATACGAGAAACGATGTAAAATTGGTGTTGCATACGCATTGGTCTTATGAATAATGTTTTCTTATCCAGGTGTGTTTAGAGAATCTTATATATATATATATATATATATATATGTAGTAGTTGGGAGTAATTCCTTCAGTAGCTGAACATTTAAATTTTCCTGGTGGAGAGCTCAATGTAATTTTTTTACAGAGCTATATTTCTTTAAGAAAAAAACAAAGACCGGTTAATATTTCTCTTAAAAGTTAATTATCGAACTTAACATGAAAATAAAATAAATTAAACAAATAAATAAAAAAGTTAAATTGCCATAATTATAACTGACGGAAGAAATTTGAAAATAAAATAAATAGGTAAATAAAAAACGGAAATTCAATAAAACGAGGAGGTAACTCCTTAATCTCTTCCCCTCCCCTCCACCTCACGTGTCTATTCTGTTTTATTTATCCATTCGATCTGAAGAAGTCCTGTTATATTTTTCTTCGTGTTTTTGCTTTACACCAGAAACTGAAAAACAGGATGGAAATGAATTTATAATCCTAAATTAACCGGTCTTTGGTTTTTTCTTTAAGATATATATATATATATATATATATATGTGTGTGTGTGGGTGGGTGTCTATATGCCTGAGGTGGGTGTATCTAGTTAATATGTATTCGTTAGGTTAGTGCGTTTTAAATTCATCATGACTTGACCAGCTTGCTTACTTGTCTTCAAATCACCTGAAGAAGGCCGGAGCGCACAACGGCCAAAACGTTGTGATAAACATGGCGACAAAGATTAGGACAATCGCCCGCAAAATGTAAATAATGTACATATTACTTTAATATAATGGCCGAATGATTTCGTTTTATATATCTTGCCTTTCGGCTCAGCACATGGGTTAGTTCGGTGCAAACTTGAGCACAGGTGTTGATGCGCACGCGGCGAGGATGTGTCGTTCACAGATGTCAAAATAAAAATCCCAGATAGAAAGGTTGACCAGTGGATGTGAATGACGTCATTCACCGGAAGCGAGCGTGGAGAATTTTGGGGATTTTGAACAAGTCAGTTGAGTTCTGCCTCGGGAGAAGACGGTTGGCTTTCGCTTGCTCGCCGAAGCCAGGCCAGTGGCCTTGTGGCAGGTGCCGCACGAGATGGGGGACAGATGGAAAAGTCATCATAGAAAGATTGTGCATCTCTTTTCCTTATGTCGAAGCCTTTAACTCAAAGGTAATAAAAGGTCGCGTACCTGAACTAAGAAGTCGTTACGTGTTTTTCGTGTTTCGGGATTCCTATGTTCTATGTATATACGTTATGAACATTCTATATATGTTTCCCATATCCGTATCATGGGTATGTTACAATACCTCATCTCAGAAATATGGACACAATTTTTTTTTCGGCAAGAAACTTTTCTTCTGAAGATGATCTAAGATTTCAACATCAACAGATCAATCAAAATATAACATAAAAGTAATATTCCTATTTGACTTTTCGCTTTCGTTTATTTTTGCATATATATATATATATATATATATATATATAAAGAGAGAGTGCAGAAAAGTGTGTGTGTGTGTGTGTGAGAGAGAGAGAGAGAGAGAGAAAGAGAGAGAAAGAAAAAAGTGCAATTAGTGTTATGGTTTTCATCGCTGAAATCTTTTATGAAGTTTGATTCATTACATGCAAATGACTCTAGGAAAGGAATGAACCCATCTCTCCTTTCTGCAGTGTTGGGTACATAGTCGGGCTCACAGAGCTTTTAGTCTTTCTAATATAATCCGATTAATGTAGTGAAAATCTGATTTCAATGCAGCTCTACGCTTCTAAATGGGAACTTGTGTTGCATCTTGCTCGAACACTTCCCACTCCCCACACACATTTTACAAGCCTTTATAAGCGTCCAAAGTTTAAAGTTTTCGTAACGAAGAACATACACTAATCTGGAAAAAGGTTAATATACAAGGATTTTATATAAAATGATTCGTACGACATAAAATTTATTGATCATTGGGGTTATAAATTCGAGATAAGTGAATATCTGAAAAGAAAAGAGATTATTATGGTGTGATTATTGTCTGTCCTTTAGGTAAAACAACTGGCGAGGACATTGAATCAAATGATAGTAGGTAGGCTTTAGTATAGTCATTGATCATTGATTACAGTTGATATACCTCAATACGAAACAATGTATGGTTTTGTTTGGTTGGGTTTAATGGCTTATCAAAAACTGGTGGTTATTTCATGCCAAATAGAGCTTTATATATATATATTAATTGTATATATGACTGGTAAACTCATTTCGGACCTAGATTTTTAAACAAACCTGAAATTATTCTTTTGTACACAGTTGAAGTGTTTCAAGTATTTCTATCTAACTCAAATATTTTTATTTACTATTACACATCTGTTAGTAATCATTAGGCGTATTTTTTTTAAAATTCTTTATGTGGCAACACCAGCAAAAGATATTCAAGTACATTAGCACCAGTGTAAATAAAACGCTGTATTGTACTTTTGCAATATACATACTTCCCGGAGATGGTTCGACAGGGAATAAAAGTACTTGGGAACCAGTTAAATAGGGGAAAATTTGTTTGCCAATTCCTGCCGGATATCAAGACAATTATTCAGCGATTTGAAAGGATCCAAACAAAGATATGAAAACAAAGATTGTTTGTAATATTTAATCACATAGGCCTCAACCAGGAAATGTTGCCTAAAAACACTTACACCCACACACGTGTGTGTGTGTGTGTGTGTGTGTGTGTGTGTGTGTGTGTGTGTGTGTGTGTGTGTGTGTGTGTGTGTGTGTGCGTGTGCGTATGTGTGTGTGTGTGTGTGAGAACACTTCATTATTAAGTTCTTGTACATTGTTTTTGCAAATAAATTTTCCCCAAAAAATGCTTCTTGAATTTTTCCTTTAATTCCATATTCACTGCCACATTTGAGTCATAATCTCATTTGTTAAGTCAAATCTTGATCGCGGAGATAACTTTTTTTTTCTGAGTTCATTTATAATGATGGAAAAGTTGTGCATATAAGAAAGAATGACATAAGGAGGGTACCTTTTCATCTCGCATCTAGAGGAAGAAACTAGGATGTCTGGTTGTATCGTAAATTACTTGTGGAGTATTCTGGGGTAGTGATAATGAGTCTTTGGCCTTTAAATCATGCCTGACTCCAGCAATATCATAAACTGAAAACTATGATGGCTGCACAGCTGTATATTTTCTGATTTTTTGTTTCTTATTGCAGCACCATTTTTTGGCATAATTTTCAATTAGATCTCAAATCTGCTGTCGCTGCTCACAGAATCCAGAAAGTAAATGAAGCAATATTTGACAATATTCAAATAAAAGGGATTAAGGTCTTTAAAGATACTGACTTACCTCTTGAAATAAATCCCCAGACTGGGAAGCTATCACTTGCCGATGACGATGTTTTACATCGCAACTGCCAACTGAACTCAACTTTTTTGATAACTCTGAACAGAAAAATATACGGCATAGCATCACAATTAGAATAAATTCAGGAAAATCTCAATGTTCTCTCAGTTGATTAAATACCGAACACATTTATGATATAACTAATAGTTTGATGTCGTTTTTCCTTCTCTGAGAAACATGAAATATCCTTGCTGGTAACGAGTTGTTCTTAATGATTATCGAAACTGGAATTACCTTATTCTTTCCCAATCTTATTCTAGTCAGTATTTCTTTTAACGTTCATTATTATTAATTTTGCTTTATTGTCTTATATTTTCTTTCTTCTCTCTTTGTTATATTTTGACCTTCGACCCGGCCCAAAATGCCATTCAAGGTGATGCACGGGAAGGAAGTGACACATTCCAATGGCAGTTAGGAGAGGAAATCGCGTGGGCGGAAATTGGCTTACAAAATGGGACAAGCTAAAAAAATCCCATGATACTCTGATAGACTGACGCACCGGAAGAGAGTTACCTCTGAACTGCATGACAGTTATTTCCGCTTGATGACGATTAAACATGCGATTTCAAAAATCGAATGGGCGTTGAAATAATATATAACTCAGTTGAGTTAGAGTTGAGTTGGCAGTTTCAGTAGAGTTGGAGAGGAGATGTGGTAGGTAAAGCCACATCATGCCGAAGGGGCCTTGATCAGTTGGAGTCCAGAGAAGATGCTGATAAGATGCAATGAAGAAAGCCATCATCCAGCAGAGTGGGCCCTGGGCCTCCGGTTGAGCAGCCCTGGAGAACGAGAAAGACACAACGCTGACGGCCATAACAGTGGGGTCAACATATTACAGTTTCTGTTCGGTCTCCAGCTCCCTCTCACACGCAAACCTTGAGTAACCCTTTTCGAACCCTTGCCATAAAGTGAGAGGTATATATTTTGTTAAAGAGGTCTTCATGCGTCTGTTATTCATTGCGTCAGTATGTATCCTGCATGAAAATCTTTATTTATCTTTGTTACTGACTTTATTTTTCTTTCGTTCATTCTTTGTTTTTTGTTTTGTTTTGTTTTTGATTTTATTTCTTTACTTTTATCAATCTTCATCACTCCTTGTTAACAGACACACATTATATCAAATAGTCTAAAACTTTTGGCAAAAGCAATGGAATTAAGACGCTCATGGGATTCCAACTTAGTTTTTTTATCTAGCAGAAACAAAATTAAGGGAGTACAAGGCGAGACACGACTGGGTGGGCAAAGTGATCTACTGGGAAGTGTGCAAGAAATGTAAATTTGACCATATTAACAAATGGTATATGCACACCCCAGCACCTGACCTAGAAAATGACACGCATAAACTCCTATAGGACTTAAACATACAAACGGATCACCTAATCCTGGCCAGAAGACCAGACTTAATAATAATCAACATACAAAATAGTCGACTTTGCTGTCCCGGCTGACCACAAAGTAAAACCGAAAGAATGTGAAAAGAAGGATAAGTACATCGACCTTGCTAGGGAATTGAAAAAACTGTGGAACATGCAGGTGACAATTATACCAATTGTAATTGGTGCGTTTGGAACAGTAACTAAAGGATTATTAAAGGGACTGGAGGACTTGGAAATTGGCGGACGGGTGGAGACCATCCAAACGACAGCATAATTGAGAACCACCAGAATACTGAGAAGAGTCCTGGAGACTTGAGGTGACTTGCTGTGACTCAGACTTCAGTGAAAAACCATCAGCTAACGCTGATCTGAAAAACTCTAATGAGTAAAAAATGATGATAATAATAACAAACGGATCACCTAATCCCGGCCAGAAGACCAGACCTTATAATAATCAAGAAAAAAAAAGAGAATTGTCGACTTTGCTCTCCCGGCGGATCAGAGAATAAATCTGGAGAAATGTGAAAAGAAGAATAAGTACCTCGACCTTGCTAGAGAATTGAAAAAAAAAAAACTATGGAACATGAAAGTAACGTTTGTGCCTATTGTGATTGGTGTTTTATGCACAATAACTTAAGGATTATCAAAAGGCCTGGAGGACTTGGAAGTTGGCGGACGGGTAAAGACTATCCATATGATAGCATTACTGAGAACGGCCAGATTCCTGAGACCTGACGAGACTTGCTGTCACTCAGACTCCAGTGAAAGGCCATCAGCTAACACTGATGTGAAAAACTCTAAAAGAGTAAATAATAATTATATACAAACTTAGTAGATCGCAAGAAAAGATCAACCACCTAATGTACATGGATGGCACAAAACTATTTGCAAAAAAGGAAAAAGAACTGGAAACCCTAAAACACACTGTTAGAATATAGAGTCAAGACATAGGAATGGAATTTGGCATTGAAAAATGCGATCTTCTCGTCATGAAAAGTGGCAAACGATATCCAACTGACGGAATAGAACTACCAAATCAAGTCAAGATCAGAATGCTCGCAGAAAGTGAGACCTACAAATACTTAGCAATCTTGGAGGCTGACACCATCAAACAAGTGGAAATGAAAAACAAAATTCAAAAAGAATATTTCATGAGAACTAGAAACTACTCGAGACAAAGCTCTCTAGCCGAAACCTCATCAAAGGAATAAATACGTGGGTTGTACCCCTCGTTAGATTCTCTGGACCCTTTCTCAAGTGGTCCAGAGACGAACTTAGACAAATGGACCAAAGAACTAGAAAACTTATGACCATGCGCAAGGCATTACATCCCAGACACGACGTTAACAGACTATATGTACCAAGAAAAGAGGGAGGAAGAGGGCTTGCCAGCTTCGAAGACAGCGTTGACACATCCATACAACGACTCGAGAACAACATAGAAAAAGACGAAAGAAGACTGATTGCGGCCATCCGAAACAATACTGATAACACGGTAGATTACAGAATAACAAAAACTAGGAAACAAAAATGGGAAGGAAAATAATTCCATGGGCGTTTTAAACGACTAATAAACAACATCTCACACGAGAAAAACCTGGACATGGCAAAGAAAAGGAAACTTTAAGAGAGAAACAGAATCTCTCCTAATGGCAGCACAAAACAACGCCATATCAAGGTGAGGATAGATAAGACGCAACAAAATAGCAAATGTAGGCAATGCGGTGACATAGATGAAACCATCAATCACATAATAAGCGAATGGAGCAAATTGGCACAGAAGGAGTACAAGGCTAGACACGACTGTTAAGCAAGGTGATTCACTGGGAAATGTGCAAGAAATTTAAATTTGACCATGCCGACAAATGGTATATGCACAACCCAATACTTGACCGATAAAATGACACACACAAACTCCTATGGGACTTTGACATACAATCGGATCACCTAATCTCGGCCAGAAGACCAGACCTTATAATAATCAAAAAAAAAAAAAAAAAAGAAAAAGAAAAAAAAAAGAAAATATGCAAAATTGTCGACTTTGGTGCCCCGGCTGACCACAGAATAAAACTGAAAGAATATGAAAAGAGAAATAAGTACATCGACCTTGCTAAATAATTGAAAAAAAACTATGGAACATGAAGGTGACAATTATACCAATTGTGATTGGAGCTTTTGGCACGGTAACTAAGGCATTATTAAAGGGCCTGGAAATTGGCGGCCGAGTGGAGACTATCCAAACAACAGCATTATTGAAAACGGCCAGAATACTGAGAAGAGTCCTGGAGACTTGAGCAGACTTGCTGTCACTCAAACTCCAGTAAAAGACCATCAGTATACGCTGATGTGAAAAATTCTTATGAGTAAATAATAATAATAATACGGTTTTGAATATTTTGAAGTCGTCAATCGAGTTCAAAACCTGAACAAAGCTGCTTATGTTTCATTCCACCGTAATGCCTCTGGAAAATATATTTATACATCTGGTCACCCTCCAGCTCCCGGTAAATAGTAGGACTAATTGGGAGAGTTAGTCAATGTACAATAATCCATCTTGGAGAAGGAAAACTTTGAATTCAAACCAAGAGTACTCCTCCGAAAATTGACCTCTTTAATCTTGTCCATGGTGGAGGGGTGAGTAAATATATGCGTGAGTCTATAAGTGATGGAAAAGAAATGTTATATGTTTTGTACTTGAAACCATGAAACCTTTTGAAAAGAAAACTGATCTTGGCATTGAATAACCCAACAAATGTTGCCATGTCTTAAAACAAACCAACCAACAAAATCAAATAAAAGCAAACATTAGCTGGAACTGAACAGGAGCGTGGAGATTGAAAGGGGTCGGGGTCGACGCCATACTATATCTCCCTTCATTGATTCGATCCCATGAACATACTGAGATTTATTTGCTACCACTGAACATAATGACAGCGACATATTAACGTCTTCACAACCAATGCAATATCTTTTAATCCAACGTGGAAAAAGACTTGAAAAGCAATCACTGATGCCATTTTAACGCTGGCAAAGTTAAGCTCAACTCCTAAATAATTCACCAAAGGAAAATAATGGGCTGACTGAAAATCCAGATCAAGCGAAAACATTAGAACTAATGCATCAAACCTTATAAAACATCAAGTTAATGTAGGAAAGTTGTTAACACAGGCAGGTGGCCTTCTGCTTGGATTTCAATATCGCCTTGTTTAGCATCTTTCGTGATGATATCAAGGAATAGATTCAGAGAATGTAATATGAAGATAATAGGACCAAAAGTTTAAATGTACAGAAGCAAGAAACGAAAGATTGGTTTAATGTACAGCTAAATAACGAGAAAAAAAACAAAAACGAAGGAATTCAACTATCCTTCCTTCATTTTCTCTCAGGTATTGATTACTTGTATTATATACAGGAAAAATATTTCACAGATATATATGAAATTCTTTGAGAACAGTTTTTTAGAAAATAAATGCAAGCAATAATGATGCTGATAGTTTTCAGTATGACGTGTGTAAGATGGAAACCAGATATCAAGTTTGTTCATGATAAATAGCTACAGATGGTTTCTACAATTTTAGATCCATCCTTCATACGAGTACAAGAGGAAGTTTCAGTCATTTTAGGAAATATAAGAAATGAATAAATTTAGTATTCTAAGCGTGATATGTATGAAAATCAAAGCGAAAGTTGAATTTACTCAGATAGAAATGAACAAAGAATGAAATATAGTTTTTCTTCATGAAAATAATCCCTTTGGTATTTGTTATATAATTGCGGAAGGACTTTTTTATATTATCATTTTTCGTTGGTTATATCTTATCATTCGGTTTAGTTAGGCTTAGAACTATTCGGCTAAGTGCATGGGTAGGGGCACACATTGAGCGCAGGTGTTCACGCTCGCTCGGGGAGGATGTGACAATCACAGATGTCATAATAAAAACCCCGGATAGGAAATAGGACTGAGGATGTGAATGACGTCATGCCCGGAAGCGACGGGCTGAGGATATTGGGTGATTTTTGAAAAAAGGCAGTTAGTTGAGATTCGACGCTAGGCGAAGCGGGTTGAGATTTTTGAGTTGGGCGAGGCCAGTCTACGAGATGCACCGCGCGTGGTGGGGTCAGATGGAACAGTCAGCATAGTAAAAATTGTGTGTGTGTGTGTCTCTCTCTCTCTCTCTCTCTCTCTCTCTCTCTCTCTCTCTCTCTCTCTCTCTCTCCTCGTGTTGAAAACCTAAAAGTCAAGAAGGTAATAAAAGTTTCGTACCTGAACCAAGAGAGTCGTCAGTGTTTCAATTGTTTTTTCGGATTCCTATGCATATGAACGTTTTACATATCTGAATATTTCACGTTTTCGTATTTGGTTATGTTACAGTATTAAGCTTTATTATTCTAGTGAGTTTCTTATTGGCTGAAGGGACTCTTATATTGCTCTGTTAATGGAGTGTGAAGCAGTGCCTTTCTATGCCGTTTCATATCTTGCAGATTATCAAATCTTAATCCTGAAAAAGATTTTCAATATAGAAAAGAAAAATGATGCTACGGAGGTAGGTGTTAGGATTATAGAGGATGCTAAACTATCCTATTCTTTGTCCTTTGCCAACCCTCTCCACTGATCAAACTGTATCAAACCAGTTAAATTGCTTTTTTGAAAATTTTCCAGACATAAGTCAAGACTCTTAGAAATCATGACTTTATCATATGAGTTTCTCAGCAGAGAACAGGTTTCCATTATTACACTCAGTTTTAAAATCTAAAAAATAATTGTTACGACTTTTTCTTTTATTTTGGTCCCTTTTTGCGTTGTCTGAATGTCAATATCAGTAGATGGTTTGGCCCAGCGGTTAGAGTGTTCGCCAATGGCCCGGGAGACCTGGGTTCAATCCCAGGTCGAGTCATACCAAAGACTTTAAAAATGGTACTTGATACCACCTTGCTTAACACTCAGCATTATAAGGTACGGTTCAAGGGTAAAGTGGAGCAATCCTGGGAATGGAGTAGCGCCCTCCCCTACACCTTGGTGTAGTAGCTATCGAAAAGGGAGCCTTCGGGTCACCCTCGACTATGGTCGCTAACTTTACTTTTTTACATTCAACATAATCATATTGTATATAATAATATACGATGGAAGTAAATAATGAAAAATAATCCGATAATGTACAGAAAATATTGAAAAACAAAGTATCCAAAGTGAAGAATTTAATTAGAAAGAAACTCAACGTTTCGGTTTTGATAAACCATCATCAGGACTCAGAAAAGATGTTAGGAAGGGTCATTAGATCACTGATGGAGGATTAATGAAAAAGAAGACAAAGGAAAGGAGGAGATTATATATATAGAGAAAAGGGTGTGGGGCGTAAACCGTCTGATCAATAAGTCAGCGTTCATATTTCACAAATATCATATGACAAATCGAACCATCAAGAAATAAAAAGGCTTAAAAAACAAAGATAGAAAGAGGAGGAAGCAAAGAAAAGCAAGCTTAGTACAGATTCTTAATCGGCGCCTTTGATTTAATCAACTGCAGAATTATTTGTGTTACAGATAGTAAACAAAACAGAAACAACTTAGATGAGGATCTCCGTAAAAATCATATCGTATATATATATATATATATATATATATATGTATGTGTGTGTGTGTGTGTGTGTGTGTGTGTGTGTGTGTGTGTGTGTGTGTGTGTGCTTCAAATTCTTCCATTGTTCCTTGTCCTTTTCGATTAAATATACATTTACGAAAAAATTCAGCCTAGAAATAAATTACACACACACACACACACACACACACACACACGCGCGTATATATATATATATATATATATATATATATATATATATATATATATATATATATATATATATGTATATATACCTAACCATCTAAATACATATCGTAGCGATGTTAGAGCTACAGTTTTCATTGATCAATTGATTTTAATAGACTGGCAACCGTCCAGGGTAATTTTATGCCAAGAGGTTTGGAAATAGCGTTCATCGTACTTTTATATTTAATTTTTCATGCAAGTGTTTCTTTTTTTTCTCTCCTATTTTGCACATAGTCCCATCGAATACGAGTAATTTCAAATAAATTAACTTGATCCACAAAAATGACTCTTAGATAAACAGCAACTCTAGATTAAAACGGACATTGGAGTTATTGAAATGAAAGGGAATTCATTACTCTTTAGATATCCTGGACTTGAGACTCACTTTCAGATTTATTTGAGTATCCTAAAATCAATTCTAAGCATCTAAATTAATGTTATAACTATGGCTAAATAGAAGCACCAGAATCATCAGAGATCACACTTTCACGAAACCCAATAGTTTCATATATTGCTGGACAGAACACTACGATCCAATCGTGCCAATATATATATATATATATATATATATATATATATATATATATATATATATAAAGAAATATCTCGTCCTTTAGTTTCGCTTTAAAGATCGGTAAGCAACATCTGTTTGGGGCATGAATTTGTGGGGGAAACAAAAATTCAAAAAGCAGAAAGTCACTTACTTTCAGTCCTAATTAAACCTGTCAGCACAAAGGTTGAACGAAAGAACAAATGTGGGGTCAGGTCGGTGAGGCGAGAGCACTAACGAAAGGGTTGTGAAGTAATTGGAACACAGCAAGGAACGAATGACATGTTGATTAGATTTCCTCTGAAAGATGCATCGGATCGTAATTGTGAGTTTTTAAAAAATAAAGAATTGTGTATTGCAGATATTTAATTAAGAGATCGAAGGTCGTCGGAATAAAAAGAACATTACGACGAGTGGTGAATTTAATTTGAGGAGATTTCAAACTGGAAAAAGAAATCTAATTTCGTCTGAGTGAAATCTGAAGGTTTAATAATTAATTTGAATAGAGCAACAATTTTTAACAAAGCTGTTACACGTGAACCAGGTCCTATACAGTAAACGCGTGGAGAAAGAACAGCGTACATACGTAATTAAGGTGATTTCATATCGGTTTCACGTTCGTTCAATTCATATTGGATTTGGAAGTGTGAGTTCGATTCAGGACAAATGCTTTTGTATGGAAGCTTTCTTTGATTTTTATAGTTTAATTAAATCTAAATAAATTATTGTAAAGCATTATATAGCATATGTGCCGGGGAAGTCTGACAGTGGTAAATCTATTAGATTACTTTTTTTCCCGTACAACAGGTTGAATGATTGATTCTAATAGCATCTCAACCCATCTTGGTTTATTTTATGCCTAGATGTTTGGTAAGTGCATTCGTTGTGAATAATCCCTTTACATTTTTTTGGACTGACTGTTTGTTAGCTCACGGCTCTGTTGAATACGAATGAGTTGATAAAATATTTATTTGACCTATAGATGGACCCTAACAAATCTAATTGACCCACTGATGGGACCCTAAAAGGTACTATAACTCTGGGTCAAAGTGGTCCTGGAAGTAATGGCAAAGAAAAGTTATTCAACACCCCAAAGATCACCAAAGCTCGAGCCTAACAATCAAATGCAGTTTCGAGTCATACAAGGACAAGGGGGTCTTACTACTGAACAGGGGATACAGTCTATGTAATCTAACGTCGGGAAAGAAACAGTGCGGCAAATAGAACTCCATAAAGTTTATTCTTTGCAATCCTACTTACTAAAATGAATATTAAAGATGCCACTAACATTTTAACCGTTCTGAATTTCACAAAAAATTCTGATAAGAACTGAACTGAATTTTCTTATCAAATCGCCACTGACGTAAGTAGATATAATATATCAGAGTTTCTTTTTAACTATTCTTTATACCGTTAAGCTCCCTTACACTCTGACCCGAAGTGGAAGTAGCTGCCAGGGTCTTCTCTATGGATCAAGTAGAACTAGTGTCCAGGCTACGACACTAAACTCCATCAGAACATGAGGCTCAAATCCTTTGGGGAATGTAAAGTACCTTTTGATTGCCACTGCTCCCACTACTGTCTTTAAACAAATGATTGATGTTTAATTGAATTATTCGTACTACATAGCAATACTTGGAATCATTTACCTGTGTGCAAGCGAATGAATAATTTTAAAGAGAATTATAAGTGTTAAATTGTAATGCTTTAAACCATTTAAAAGTCTGCCGATAAAACAATTAGCGTTAAATAACAATACTTGAAACTATTTAACTGTGTACAAACAAATGGTCTCAGTCTCGTTTTGAAATAATGTTACCAATAAATTATTCGTTTTTAAATCGTGTATATTATATTTGTATTAAAAGAATCTGTCAGTAAATAACCTAGGAGGGTTGATATGCCCCAGAATATATCAAACCATTTTAACTGTGTGCAAACAAATGAATAATTTTGAATCGAACCATTTGTGATAAATAGCAATACTCGAAACCATTTAATTGTGATCAATCAAATGGTTTACAGGGTGGAACGATAAAATTGTTGCCCTAGAAAAGACGACATCATTCCATTTCCGTTTAATGAAAACCGGTTCTCTTTTTTTTTTCTTTTTTTTTTTTGTTGCAGACCATCTACTAGTTGGTCAGTTTTGTACAAATCCCAAGAGAGATAAGAGCCTTCTATCATATCTGAAAGTGACACAATGTTCAACGAGAGAGATCGGAGATGCGCTGCTGTACAACTCATGCCCTCCACCGATCCAAGTTATGACAACAGGACCATTGCCAGCACCCTCAAAATGCATATCCGGACGGTTCAACGCTTGAGGGCACAGCTCAACGAATCGGACGACCCTTTGGAGGTGGTGGAGCGGAAGGCCACTTCATGCCACCTCACATCTTCGAAGTCACCTTGAAAGTCAACACCAAAGTGTACCTGGATGTGCTGAAGAGTGTGGCGATCCCCTGGTGCAATCAGGTGGCCGGTGGCAGACACTGGGTGTGGTAGCAGGACTCGGCGCCGGCCCACAAGTCCAAAGAGACCCAGGCTTGGCTTCAGAAGAAGTGCTACGACTTTGTACCCTTCTCTCACTGGCCCCCTCCACCCCCGACCTGAACTCGCTGGACTACTTCGTTTAGTCATATGCTGAGAACATCACCAACATGACCCCCACCACAACACCAAAGCCAGCCTGATCGCCGCCATCCGCCAATTATTCGCCGAGCTCCCGCCGGCACTTGTGGAAAAGGCATGCTCCCAGTTCCGGATTTGTATCGAGGCGGTGATTGAGGCTGAAGGCGGCTACATTGAATAGATATCAGCTCTTTAGGACGACAATTTTATCCGTCCCCCATGTAGATGTCAGCTCAACTACATAATCAAGTTAGCTGAATTGATTTTTTTCAATAAAAGTTTTAAAATAAAGCTGTAGTGTTGACGACATTTTTATCGTTTCACCCTGTATATTGAATTAGAAAGAAATACGTGATAAATAGAATGACTCGTTCTGAATAGCAATATTTGTGAGCATTGAACTGTGTTAAAAGTGTCTCTATTAATGTTAACAACCAAATATTCATTTACCAATCATATATATATTTAAAATATAAATGTATGAACAGGATTTGGTCTTAAATAACCTACAAAGATTGATATGCTGTAAAACATAACCAAACCAATCTTCTTTATGTCAAAGGTTAAGTTAGGTCACCAAGCTATTTTGCTATTTCGTTATTCTTCTTAAGAAAACAACATTAGCAACTAACAAGCAATGCATTCTGGGAGGCAAGAACAAAATTCGAGGGAGGGTTGTGTAGCATTTTTCTTCAGATAAGTAAAGCCTGCGTGCTTGCATTAAAAATTCAAGATTAAGCATCAATCATTAATACATGTTACAACACAAATCTACTCAAAATCAAAAACACTTATGATAGAACATGATATTGCATATATGCAGATGATGACTGACAGTGGTAAATCTCTAAGATTACTTTTTCAAGTGATACAATTTGATTGTTTAATTCTACCGGCATATCAACCCATCTAGATAGACTAAATAACTATAAAAGTTACAAGCTATTTCTTGCAGACATTATAAGATGATCAATATTTTAACCAATTTTCAATTATGAAATTAAATAATTTAAAAAAAAATTGCTTTTAAATAATCAAAAGAAAAAAATTAAAATGTCAACACTAACTGCATAGACATGTTCAGCTACGTAAGATGTACTAACATTCTGTACCAAGAAAAAATTCCAGAAACTCTCTAAGTTGCAAGAAAGTTAATCTTCGTGTTAGTGGAGAATGCCGTTTGCTGCTGAAAAATCTAGTGTTGTGCTAAAAACTACTAATAAAAAATGTCCTGACTAAGTTCACTATCTTTCAAATTGCCACTAACTCGAAAAAACATCAGATAGGCATTTAAACAGCAGTTGATACGTTTCGCTATCATTATTGAATTATATAAGCTGCTCTGATGTTTACACGTCTTTGATTGAGTTTTAAAATATAAAACTTTAATATGCAAAAAAAGATGAAGATCCTGATACCTTTTGATCACACTTCGTATTTACAAATAAAAGTGTGACACGCAGAAATTATAAATAAATATTTAGTTACAAGCAAAGCGTATTTCATAGATTTTTGCTCCCCATCAAATGAAGCAGGGTGCTAATTTTCGTCAATGTTAAATTAGAAACGGTTAATGAAAAATGTATTTTCCAAATAAAATGCAAGTGTCCAGTATTTACACACATATCTGACGAACTGTACGAATTGAACAGCAGACAATATTAATTTTCAAACATTTCAGCTAAAATACATTGATTTGTTTGAGCCCATCTAAGAAATGAGAGCAAGAATTTAAGTAGACTCAAAAACAAGAACGTATCATATGCATAATTATGCAATTTAAATTTCTAATTGCAGATTTTCAATACTGTAAAGTTTAGCAACAAATAAAAAGTTGTCTCCCTTTAGTCGAGGGTCACCAGAAGGCTCTCTTTTCAATAGCTACTACACCGAGGTGTAGGGGAGGGCACTACTCCTTTCCCTGGATAGTTCCACTTTACCCTTGATACCTGCCTTATATTGCTGAGTGTTAAACAAGGAGGTATCAAGTACCATTTTAAAAGTCTTTGGTATAACACGACATGGGATTGAACCCAGGTCACCCGGACAATTAGCGAACACTCTACCAACTAGGTCAATGAGTCGATACACAGTTATATGTTTTGATTGCACGATACTCCTCTATAAATAATATTTCCCTGTCAGTGGGACTTGGAATCTGCTTACTGTATTCACGACAGAAATGTTCGACCTCCTTAAAATGTTAGTGTCGGGGATAAAACACTTAACTGCACCTAAAGATTAGCCTCCAGTTCCATCATTATTTCCAGTTACCATCTGACCTAGTGTGAAAGTAACTGTTAGGGCCTCAACTATGTGTCAAATCGATTTATTTAAATATCATCCGTGAGCAAAAAAAAAAAAAAAAGAAAAGAAAACACGTAAAAATATTGGTATGAACGTATAATGAACGCAGTTGCCGAATCCCTTGGCATAAAATAACGCTAAACGGGTTGACATGCCTTTAAAATCAAGAAGTCAATCAATCAATCCATAAAATAATAAAATCTTGGTATGTTTGCTTTAGAAAAAATACTTTTTTATGAAAGAAAAAGCAAATTCAAGAGTGGTGTTATGGACTATGCTGTGTATGCAAATATGTGTCCATATATGCCTCTACACCTATGCACACAAAGTCTCACACACACACACACACACACACACACACACACATATATATATATATATATATATATATATATATAACAAAGCCCTTACAGATTGTTATTCCGTCTGATTTGTTGATAACGTTGACTTGTGCAATAACAGCCAGTTATTGTTCGCGTTTGGAAATATTTTGAAAAGACTCCCTATTTTCTAAGAGATTTGTTTAACTCTGTATGGCGCCGACATAAAGCTCAACCAAGCGTGTTATCCGACACCACACAGTGCGCTGTTTGGTATATATTGTTCGCTTAGCCGACATCAAGTTGACTCCATCACTTGTAGTTTGGGTATTAGAAGCTAACCAAAATGGCTTTTTACTGTTTCTAAACTGTCTAGACGGAAGCTTGCAAAACTTACAATTTTTTACCCCTGTCAAATAATTATCAAGATGGTTGATGAAAGTTTTCTAGGATCCTGTTTCTCTCTCTTTATCTTTCTCCCACACACACACACACACACACACACACACACACACACACACACTCTCTCTCTCTCTCTCTCTCTCTCTCTCTCTCTCTCTCACACACACACACACACACAAACACACACTTTTTTCTCTTTCTCTTTCTTTTTCCTCTTTCTCCCTCTTTCTTTTTTCTCTCTATTTAAGTATATGTATTTGTGTGTCTTTCTTCATTCCTCTTTCCATTTCAACTAACTCAAGTCAATGTCAACCATATGTAACTGCATCCTTTTCAGTACAGTTATGACACTCATGGTCATTTTCATTAGGGGACCAAAACCCATGCGTGTGAACAAGGTTCAAACTCATCTCCTTCCTGTAACCAGTCGCAAGCCGGTATCCGAACATTTGGATCGCTCCTCTATGATAAATTTAGGCAGGAGCTTCGGCAGGGATGAGATCCCTCTGTCCAGGCTCGATTCCTTTTTACTTTGCCTCATCTGCATTTGCGCTCACATAAATATTAATTCGATTTCAGTATCTTTTAAATAGTGGGATAATTCTAGGTGTATTCTTTTCCGAGTGAAATTTCAGTTTCAGCAATTACGTGTTCTAAAAGTTTTTGATGAAAATAAAATCTACTAAAAGTTTTCAACATTTACAAGCTTATGAGTTTGAAGGTAAATGTAGAATATGCAAAGTAATGTAATTAAATGATATTGTCATTAATACCTAAAAAGAAAATGATATTAAAATATCGTATTCAAAGAGGAAGAGAAATGAAACAATTACTAATTGCTCCTCTAAAAGTTATGCTTATTTTAACAGTTTCATTATTTTCTGTTTTTTCTCCAATCAATTTTTTTTTTCAGCTTTGAACAAAAAGACAATTCAAAATACAAAAAGAAAAAAAATAGATCATCTAATTCAACAGTATTGAAATTCCGAAAGCAAAAATTAAATTGCATCGATATATATCAAGAGTGTATTTATTTTTGTACTGCTAAGTGGACATATTTTGGTTATATAGTTTACTAATAAATTATATCAATTAATATCTATTCTGATAAAATAATGTTCGACTGAAATAATAAAATCTTTTAAAGAAAATTAGTTATTATTTTAAAAATGATAGTGTGCATTTATTTATGAAACGTTAGATAATGATAACGTTGAAACTTATAGGATACACATTTTTTCTAGTCTTAAAATAAGCAATAAAAACATACTTAAGAACATTCCAGAAATTTAGGATCGAAAGTGAACTAACAGAAAATATTCAGGCTCGAAAATAAAATAGTAAAATACAAATCTGATTGGTCAATAAATGTCTACGCGCCAAAATTTTAGGACGATTCTTTGATCCACCTGTAGGATATAAATAACACAGAGTTAGGAAGCCATACACACAAGACACAAGCTTACACACAAACGAAGACACAGATGAAGACAAGCCACTAAGCCAGTAAAGCAGTAGGCGATACATTCCGACAAATTCCTTTCCTTCTTCAACTAAAGTTCATGAACTCTCTTCAAATGGACGAGAATTATATTCAAAAGAAAAACCCGACAAACTTTCTTTCATCAACGCGACACGCTGTCGCCACAGTCATAAAACCTGCTATAAACTTAATGTAAGTAAGAACGACTTATTTACGGACTTCGTTAACATGACCATACACACATCTTTAAACAAATTTATTTTCCTTTTGTCAAACTTTATTTTCCAAAAGGCCATTTAAACATCATGTATTTTGTTTGTTTTCATATTCTGTTATATGCATATTAAATTGTTTGTTGTTTAATGTTCGTTGTGTTCTATTCCATTTCTTTAACGTGATTGTAAAGTTTTGTGTTGTATTTGTAGTGGGAATAATTTAGAGAGCAATACCCGTAAATTACGGACGCACATCTACTGAAATAACCAAATTACATACTCCCCCCCCTCAAACTAAAGAGGTACCATAGGTTTATAGGAGTCCTAATTGTGACACTGAATTGCATCTGATGGCGCTGTTCCAATTCAAGATATCTCTGGAATGTGGACTCCCTTTTTATTGCCATTGTTTCAAGTTCCACTCTGGCATTGAGTAGTAATACCTGTTAGGGTTCAATCTATGATTCAAAAAGATTTGTTTTAAAATTATTCAATACGGCCAGGAGCAAAAAGGCATTTTAAGACACATCTACAGAAAAAAATCTTTATAATAATTTACAATTAACAAGATTCCCTAACCTCTAAGCATAGAATAAACCGAGATGGGTTATTACGTTCGTAAAATCAACCAATCAATACGTTCTTATTTAGAATTTAAAAACATCTGAAGGAAATTTTGAGAAAAGAAGAACTTTTCTGGTTTTTAAACGTCAACATTTTCCTTCTCCTATATGAGTTTTCTTGCTCTTTAGTTTTGCTCATCCTTGGTACAGTAGATTAAAAAAAAACCTCACAAGTACTTGTCAGTTGAACTATCTTTTACGCTAAACCATTTATGCAACGAATAGATTTTTGCTGCTTCTGGAGGTTCAATTATTTAGCCATGTGGTAAAACTGTTTACATTTGAATAATGTGCTTCGCTTTGGTCGGTCAAGGATTCTCCAGTAACTATTCGACAATAATAACAAAGGCCAGTGTTGATTACACACAGACATAAATAAAAGAAAGTGAATTCAGAACCTTAAAAAACAAACTTTCAAAGAATTACCACACACACATACACATACACACAGACACACATACGTGTGTCTGTGTGTGGTAATTCTTTTGTGTCTGTGCCTGTGTGTGTCGGTTTATACGTTAACCAGATGGCTTATGTTTAAACAAATATCTAGCCTTTGCAGCTGCAATAATTAGTAACAGCTATAGAATCCTAGGTATTTTGGTGAAGAAATATTTTAAGGCAACCCGTAAACTTGTTTAAACGCTGGTTTTGAATAGGATTTTAATTCTTTGTCGAGCCACATCCTACTTACAGAATTTCTATTATGAATAACTGCAAACGGAGAAGGAAATGCTGGAGCTTTGTGGAATGCAAAATACCCCTTCTTGCCATTGCACTTGGGTACACTCTGGCCCCGAGTGGTAGCACCTTAAAGCATCCTATCAATGGATCAAATAGAACTGTTTGACATTTAAATTGAGTGCAAACAAATGACTGATGTTTGATTGAATTGTTAGTGATACATAGCAATACTTGGAACCATTACACTTTGTTGACTCGTGCTTAATTGAATTGTTTGAAATAGAACTGTTTGATCATTTCACTGTGTGTAAACAAATGACTGATGTTTAATTGAATTGTTAGTGATACATAGCAATACTTGGAACCATTACACTTTGTTGACTCGTGCTTAATTGAATTGTTTGAAATAGAACTGTTTGATCATTTCACTGTGTGTAAACAAATGACTGATGTTTAATTGAATTGTTAGTGATACATAGCAATACTTGGAACCATCAAACTTTGTTGACTCGTGCTTAATTGAAGTGTTTGAAATAGAACTATTTGATCATTTAACTGTGTTTGAACAAATGACTGACGTTTAATTGAATTGTTAGTTATACATAGCAATAATTGTAACTATTTAACTTTGTTAACTTGTGTTTACAAATCATATATATCTAATACATACATATAAAACAGATTAGGTGTTAAATAACCGACAATGGTTGATCTATCCTAAAACCAAACCAAACCAGAGAAGAATTCCTGTCTTTCTGAAGAGCATCTAAGATTTGAACTTGGGTTGTCAATTTCATTTTTTATTTCGAAGTACATTATGCTAGGTGTGCCTCAATTTTTACTCTGACTGTAATGTTATTGCTTTTTTTTTTTGTTTTTTTTTTTGTTTTTGCTGGAGTTAACAAGTGAAGATGTTAATTCTTGGCCAGAAATGTTCAAGGACCAAGATCAAATGATTTATTCCTATATCTTCATGTAATAGGCTTATCAAGCATATTCTATTCCCACTTGTAAAAACTTGTGAATGTATAATGATCGTGCTAAGTGTGGACATAGACAAAAGCTCAGTTGGCTGGGGCTGTAGAACACGCCTACCGTATCTCTGTAGAGAGATAACCCACTCCACACCAATGAGTGTATTGGTTATGACACTATACAGCTTCTCATAGTTAGGCTCCAGTCCTGGGGTTTTGGGAAATCTGGAGTACCCCTTCATTGCACTTACTTTTTGGTTCGTTCAAACCCATAGTGATAGTACTTGTTAGGGTCCAGTCTAAGAACCAAATAAAACGGTTTAATCATTTACTATACGTGAAACCATTTAACTGTGAGGAAACAAATGATTAATTATGAATCAATTTTTTAGAGTTTGAAAGCAAGACTTGAAACCATTCAGCTGTTTGCAAATAAAACTATTTATGTTACAAAAAATACTTGTGACTATTTAACAAAAAAGTTCTGCTTCGTTTAAAAATTCTTACCAAGAAACTATTAGTTTACAAATCATATATATTTAATATATAAGTATAAAAAAGATTTTGCATTCAATAACCTACAAAAATTGACACAACTAACCAACATACGTAGATACCACATTAGTTTTATCCAGTTGCAAATTGTTATGAAAATTTGTTTTGTTAATTCTGAAAATGTGTCCGTTAACATTTAGAGAAATTTAACTACATTGAGGCATTTTGTTGTGTAATGGTAATATTCATTTAAAAAACACCTTTGATGTGCCGTTTTTTTTTTTCGCTTACATAATCAAGCAAATAGCTAAATCAGTATGAGAGAAGTATATGTAAAATGCCATAACTTTGATAATAAAGCAATTTCCAGTTCAATGTACAACTCTATGAAAATTTGGCCTTGACTACGCCAAACGTCATCTTTTAGTAATTCAAATAGATATCACACACACACACACACATACACACACACACACACACACACACACATATATATATATATATATATATATATATATATCGATTGCTGAATAGAAGTAAAAATGACATCATGGATTGCTGTTACTACAGAAATCCGGCATATTTTGATTTTATAGTATATATATATATATATATATATATATATATATATATATATGTATGTATATACTGAAAAGAGCCAGAAGCAAACGCATGTTCAGGCTAATTCTGACTAAAGAGGCTTGGCCTAAATGACATACATTATTAAAGTAACCAACAGAAAGTATTATAAAAACTGGCATTAAAAACCAAATTGTATTTGCCAAAGAAGCAATGCTTTTTTATGCCTGCAAACATTTAATATTTCATACCTGACTGACCAATTCCCTGGTATTATCATAAGCAGCTATAGCTAACTATTCCTCTATATATAAGACTCAATATCAATCACCAGCCATTTATTTTCAGCATTTTATACTATTTCTTAATTCAATATAGGATCCATCCATTGATTCTTTTTTAGTTCTATGCCTGTATATTTCCTGACATATCCTATTTGTATGGTTATAATATCTTTTAATGTTAATTTATAGATTAGTTAAAAAAATTATATATATATATATATATATATATATGTGTGTGTGTGTGTGTGTGTGTGTGTGTGTGTGTGTGTGTGTGTGTGTGTGTGTATAAAAAATTAACTTAAATCGCGAGTCGGAAATCTTCTACTAAAGTTTCACCTTATCGGATCATCAGGAAGCCTAACTTCGACTAATTCTAAAGGAGAATTCTCCTTTAGAATTAGTCGAAGTTAGCCTTCCTGATGATCTGATAAGGTGAAACTTTAGTAGAAGATTTCCGACTCGCGATTTATGTTAATTTTATAATTGGCTCCACTTGTGTTGAGCACTTTTGTAATCGTAGCATTGCAGGATTCGCGGAAGGTTTTTAGTTTTCTTTTGACCAACTGACTGCGTATCCCTTGATTTTTTTCAAGGGGTCAAACGAGGTTGGCCTTTTCTTTCTTTTTGATCTATAATTTTTTTTTCTTTTTCCCCCTGGCGGTGATTCGAGATACTTTTATCTCTTGTTCCTGGCGGTTTTTTTTTCATTTTTTTTTCTGATACCGTGAATTCTGGTAGATATTAGATCAGTATATATATATATATATATATATATATCCTCTACCACTCGGTGGAATTTGAATTTGAATATAAAATATTCTTAGCTGCAAATAGTTTAAAGCGTCTGAATTTCTTGGATGAATATATTTTATGAATAAAACATAGATAAGAATACTTATTAATTCGTATTTAATAGTTAATGGACATATACGTTCTTTGTGACAAGGATTTAATACATATCTTTGATGATAAAGTATATATTGGGATGAGTGCAAACGAAGATTTCACTTTAGTAAGTTGCAAATTAGATTGGCAATTATAATATTCTTTGGTTTTGACATCATTTAACCTCGTTTAACAATATTTCTATATTTCCATGGAATAAGAAAAATGGCGCACTCTATTTGATGAGAGCATTTCAAAGAAATGTCTGAGACTTTAGGAGACGCCTTGAATCATGGTTCACTGATAAAAGATTCTTTCACAGATTTTTCAAGTTGTGTTTGCGTCGTCTGGCAGAAGGCCAAAAATAAAATTGGTTGTTTTTTTGTGTTTGCAGCATATCAACCCTTATAGGTTATTTAATGCCAAACCCTGTTTATACATATATATCAAATATACATAGTGCATTCAATAAATTTCCAGACTTTTTTTGTACAGGCATTTAAAATTGTCGTAGACTCTTGAAAATTAATTATGTTATTGCTATACATAGTATGAGATGACTGACAAATTATTATGATTTCAGCTTTAAATGAACAGCTACAACAGGAATTGGAATACACCCTACTAAAGTCTGATTGTCACAGCTGGTGAATTTCAAAAATGCAATCTGGACGTGAGGACACTTTAGAAGAACGACATGCAATAAAATTTTGTTTTAAACTTGGAAAAAATGACACAGAAACATATGGAATGCTTCAGACTGCTTTTGGACCATCTTGCATGAATTGAGCATCAGTTTTTGAGTGGCATAAGAGATTCAAGGAAGGCGGGGAGTCTGTGAGGGATGATGAGAAGTGTGGGATGAGTAAGGAAGTCAATACACCAGAGTTGATTGGTCAAAGGGTTAGGGTTAGGGTTACTATGTTGAGGTTTTAAGGGAGTTCAGGAAGAGATTCCGTCGGAAGAGGCCAGCACTCTTCAAATCAGGTCAGTGGCATTTCCACCAGGACAATGGACCAGTCCACAACTCCAACCTTGTCACAGACTATTTGACGAAGACGGACATCAAGATAGTTCCTCCCAGTCCCTATAGTCCAGACCTTGCTCCCTGTGACATTTTCTTATTCCCTAAGCTCAGAGGCTGTCGTTATGAGACAAATGAGGAGATGAAAGAGGCTGTGACGAAGGTCATTGACACGCTCACACAAGAGGACTTCCATGGGGCCTTCCAGAAGTTGTTGGAACGGTACAACAAGTTCATTGCAGCCGGAGGAGATTACTTCGGAGGTGACATGAGTTTCATGTATGTATTATCCATAAAAGTGCCAATACGAAAAAGTCTGGAAACTTATTTAATGATCCTCGTATTTATAATTTGCAAACAAATAGTTTGTTAGTAACAATTTCTAAACAAGCTCAAGCTCATTTTTTTGTCCATAGGTAAGTGTTTTCACGTATTGCTATGTAATGCTAATAATTTCATGTCCATTAATATATACAGTTAAATAGTTTCAAGTATAGTAAATGATCAAGTAGTCCTATTTGACTAATAGATTGGCGCCCAACTACTGGTACCACCATTCTTGGTCGGATTCTTTTTTCACATATCAACCCTTAATGAATATTTAATGCTAAACCTTGTTTATAAATGATCTTTTAAGCGGATGGTTTGTAGTAAAAATTTCAAACTTCTCAGAGCTCATTTGTTTGCACATAGTTCAATAGCTTTAAGTGTTGCTATCTCATACTACTAATTCTATGAAGCATCTACCACTTATCTGCTCACAGTTAAATGATTAAACTGTTCCATTTCACCCATAAATGAGAACTAACAGGTACTACCACTCCGTATCAGAGTAGACCTCGGATTAACGACAATGAAATGGTATTACACATTCCCCAAATTTTCAGAACTGGAACATCGCCATCAGATGGTTTAATGTCATATCTTGGACAGTCGTCTCAGTGGGGGTCTTACCCTTCTGCACAGATGCAGTCGGCATATACTAAAGTCCCAGCCGATTTGGCTGCCAAAAATACAAGATAATAGGTGAAAATCGAACGCATATCAATAATATCAGTTTGCAAGATCAGCTTCCAAAAATATTTTCTACAGTAAAGCACCCAAAAAAGTGGCTATATAATAAAGAAAAAAGTGACTATCTTGTCTTTCAATTATGCATGGAAAAAATTTATAAACTAAAAGGCAAAAAATTAAAAATAAAACAAAGATAGACCCACATACAAATATACAAGTTTCAGTTGAATTCGAGTGGGTGTTCCTCTTCTTCAAACACGTGCAGAACTATATTTTCGTAAAAGTAGGAACTCTTCAAACAACTCTATATTTAAAAGCCTCAATGTAAAATATTTTCAATCAATAAGGTCAATCTAAAAAGTAATGTTGGTGGGTTGGTTGGATTTAAGGTATATAAAAAGATTTCGACTTATTTCGCGCCAAATAAAGTCATTTTGATAAATGTTTCAAACAAATGAGTTTTGTAAAAGCATAGTTTTTTGTTTTCACATGTTTAAATATCAAAACAGTTATTTTTCAAACAATTCAGTTTAGCATAAGTACACACTTTGAATGTCAGAAACAGCTCTATTTCAAACAATTCAGTTTAGCATAAGTACGCTGTTTATATGTCATAAGAGTTCTATTTCAAACAATTCAGTTTAGCACGAGTACACAATTTAAACACATTTATGTGTAAAAGTAGTTCATTTCAAACAATTCAGTTTAGCTTAAGTACACACTTTGAATATCAGAAACAGTTCTATTTTTAAATAATTCAGTTTAGCATAGGTACGCTGTTTATATGTCATAAGAGTTCTATTTCAAACAATTCAGTTTAGCACGAGTACGCAATTAAAACACATTTAATTGTAAAAGCAGTTCATTTCAAACAATTCAGTTTAGCTTAATTTCACAGTTTAGTTCTTTTTGATCCACAGATAAGACCCTTTCAGAAGCAAGTACTCTGGCTCAGAGGGGACATGGGAGCGTTGGGAATGAAGGATTATTCCACATTTCCCTAAGCTCTATTATTACTAAAGCTTCTCCCTCAGATGTCATATCCAGGAAACTCGTTGGGGGAGTCTTAACTCTTTGCAGAGATGAAGTCAGTGTATTCTGCAATCGCAGATGACTGAACCAGAGAAAATAATGAGAATTACTAAAAGAATGTGATCAGTTTGAATATCAGTCAAGTTTATTTCCTTCTAAATATTTCCCTTTAGGCAGCTATACACCGATAATAAATATTGTTCTCAATCCTGAGAACAGTGATGGAAGTTATCAACTATTCGATAATTCACAACTTAGTGATCTACCTGAAGGTGAGATTATATCGTCAGCAGATGAGTAAGACTCCTCTCAAAAAGGGGTGTCCAAATATGAATCCAACCTGCATCTGGTGGTGAGACTCTAGGGGAGTGTGCTGTACATTCTCTATCATTACTCCGAGGTCTAGTTTTCGGGTTCATTAACGGGTTCCATACATCGGGTTGTAAATAATTTCTATTGGATGGAAATATTTGATACCATATAAGTATGTCTAAACAAATAAATATTACGGATTTACAAAATGATTGGAACATGGAAAATATAAATAAAACATTTATGAATTAATCAACTTTTATCATTAAATAACCCATCAGGTGTTGATATGCAGTTAAACATATGAATCTAACCAAACCAAATCAAATAACCTAATGAATGGGATGTATGAGCGGGGTTTAGAAAGAAAATATTTCATTGCTTTTACAAAAAGTTAAGTATCATTTTAGATACATGAATCGGTGCATTTTCTCGTTGAAAATATATATTATCATATAAAATTCGTGCTGTAGTTAATAAATCATTTGTTTGAATATTGATATAATCAGCGCTGTTTATGGTTTTGTCAATTAATGGTTTAGTTTAATTTGTTGGGTTTTATGGCATATCAACCTTTGTAGGTTATTTAACGCCGAATCCATTCTTATGTAAATAATCTGTTCTATTTAAAACAATTCAGTCTAGTATAAGTACACAGTTTAATTGTCAAAATCATTTCTATTTCAAACTATTCAAGCAGTTATATGTTACAATTCAGTTAATGTAAATACAATTTTAAGTCGAAAAACAGTTCTGTTTTAAATAATTCAGTTAAACACAAGCACGCAGTTTAAATGTAAGTATGGTTTAATTGTCAAAAACATTTCTATTTCAAGCTATTCAGTTTACTCAAACAATTCAGTTTAGCATAAGTATGCCGTTAGTTCTATTTAACCCATAGATAGGTCCCTATCAGGTGCTACCACTCCGGGCCAGAGTG
The DNA here is from genome assembly GCA_963585895.1 of Sepioteuthis lessoniana. Taxonomy (NCBI): domain Eukaryota; kingdom Metazoa; phylum Mollusca; class Cephalopoda; order Myopsida; family Loliginidae; genus Sepioteuthis; species Sepioteuthis lessoniana. The sequence goes on from OY757926.1 coordinate 75,584,722, forward strand.
GACTTGGAAGCAATGGCAATGAAAGGGTACTCCGCATTCCCCAAAGGTCCAGCATTGCTGGAACCTCACCATCAGATTGTTTAGTGTCATATCAGGACACTCGTTGGTGGAGGTTTTTTTTTACCCCTCTGCAGAGAAGCAGTCAGTGTATTCTATTGCCCCAGCCGACTGGGCAAGTCAATTAATGTTAAGTCAGAAACTCCTTTAAATGCGAAGAATCTCCGTACAGAATATTATATTTCCTCCATTAAACTTTTTGGAGGGCATTTTCTTTTAAACAGTTTTTCTCAAACTTTATATTTAATTCTTTTTCCTTGAATCATTTCTAAAAATACTCATTCGTTTTCGTCTGAAAAAAATTACAATTTTCCAGATTTTATCATTAATGGCAAGCGACGATTTAGACATCTTCCATTAATATTTTTATCAGATATTTTTCATTCACGTTTAAATATGTATAGTTTGATTTGTTATATATCATGAAATAAATGACTTTAAAACACTTGAATTAGACTCATTATATTTCATCTTTAGTTTGGTAAAGAGCAGGCGGGATTTTTGTCGAAATATACTTTAGTATAATAGTGTCAATTAGCTTATTCTTTTCTTTCAATTTTTCTTAAATCATTGTGTTTTCAAATGCAGTATTTTTATTTATCATATCACTAATGTTCTTGTTTTGTTTTGTTTTTATCTAAAAACATATTTTTATCTCCTATCAAAAAAATTACATCAATTTCTAAAATAATAAATATAAAATCATTCAAAAGTTTAAAATATTTTTTTATAAGATGACATATGAAATCATCATAATGTTGTTTTATTTCTGGATGAAATTCCCATCATCCACATGTCGCTTCGGCGAAATATCAGTTGGACCGAATGTTCTTCGGTGAAATATATATCGGACATTAAGTTTCTAGCCTTTTTTCGTATGGGCACTTTTATTGATAGTACACACATGAAACTCTAGTCCCCTTCGAAGTAATCTCCTCCGGTTTCAATGCACTTGTTGTACCGTTCCAACAACTTCTGGAAGGCCCCATGGAAGTCCTCTTGTGTGAGCGTGGCAGGGACCTTCGTCACAGCCTCTTTCATCTTCTCAATTGTCTCATAACGACAGCCTCTGAGCTTAGGGAATAAGAAAAAGTCACAGGGAGCAAGGTCTGGACTATAGGGACGGGGAGGAACTATCTTGATGCCTGTCTTCGTCAAATAGTCTATGGCAAGGATGGAGTTGTGGACTGGTCCATTGTCCTGGTGGAAATTCCACTGACCCGATTTGAAGAGTGCTGGCCTCTTCCGATGGAATCTCTTCCTGAACTCCCTTAAAACCTCAACATAGTAACCCTAACCCTAACCCTTTGACCAATCAACTCTTGTGTATTGACTTCCTTACTCCTCCCACACCTCACATCATCCCTCACAGACTCCCCGCCTTCCTTGAATCTCTTATGCCACTCAAAAACTGATGCTCAATTCATGCAAGATGATTCAAAACAGTTGAAGCATTCCATACGTTTCTGTGGCTTTTTCCCAAGATTAAAAAAAGGATTTTATTGCATATCCTTCTAAAGTGTCCTCACGTCTAGATTACCTTTTTGAAATTCACCAGCTGTGACAATATGCTTTAGTAGGGTGTATTCCAATTCCTGCTGTAGCAGTTCATTTGAAGCTGAAATCATAAAAATTGGTCAGTCATCTCATAAGAAGTATAACAGTAACATACCGTATTTTCAAGTGTCTATGACAATTCTAAATGCCTGTACAAAAAATGTCTGGAAACTTATGGATCGCACCACGTAACTTTTTTCTTCTGAGTCCAGTGTAAACTTATATAATATTTCTTTTCTTTTCTCTTGAATCTTGAATCAGAATTTGATCTTGTGGTCAATATTCATGATCATCTTACCGATCCAAGATTATTCAGATGATCGTGAAGTCCTGGAGGCAAAAATGATGTGAATTTTCTTCATACGAGTTCAGGGTAAAAATTAATTAGCTAATTACGAATAAGAGTTGAAAACTTGAAAAAATAGTTGCATTATTTTCAACCAATAGATTGTATAATTTAAAGCAAAGTTGTCCTAATTTCAAAAGTTTGTTTAATTGAACACCTTTTTTTTATTCTTGCTATAATTACGACAATGTTTTGGCCAACTTTCAGTTTTAGTATAATCGTAAGAAAAGAGAAAAAAAAAAGGTAGCTAATATACCAACTGTATCTGCTTTTCTTGATGCATAGACAAAATAATATTAGCACATGTGTGTTCAAGCTAATTCAATCTAATAAAACCACTTGGTTCTTAATTCTAGAATCATTCAAAATAATACACATTTTCATAAAATCCTATGTACCGCTTTTTAAAATTTTACTGGTACTCTGTCCGATTTATCACATCATCTTAATTAATTATATAATCAATCGGTTTTGTAAAAGTAATTTAATAGCAGAAATCGATATCACATAATTCACAAGTGGTACTATAAACAGGTACTTCGAAACATGGCAGCAGAATTTTAAATAAGAATATATTATCAGACCATTTTTCCCTACGTCAGTTTGTGTGGTGTATCAGGTGTGGTAATTATATATATCTATGGTCAGACTGATTTTGTCAAACAAGCCAGAAGAGAAGTTTGTGGTTCATGAAGACAGTAGTTTAGTAAGAGTCCAACACAGAGTAACCAGGATTAGGCAATCACTGAGAGAAAGAATTCCATTAAAAAATACGTAACACGAAAGTAATCAACTTTAGTTATTCTTAAATATGCTGCTCTTAATATATTCAACTTCGGCTATTCAATAATTCCTTTATCAACAAGAATCTTAATTCCCAAATTTTCACTGTAATCAAAACTTCTGAATTCTTTATTTTTCAGACAATGATTTTCTACCAGACTAGATCAGGTTTGCTGATTCCAAATCATCACTAAATATTGTCCAGGCACTTCAGCGTTTTTAAATATGCGCATAATTACATCAAAACTATCATTATGGCTGTCTCTGGAAAACTTAGAAAGATAATGGGTTATACACACGTCTATATGAAGCCACGAAACTGGCATTTTTTTTTATTTGAAGCAGACATATGGTAGACTAAATTTCTGTTAACCTATAATTATTTGGTACATATTTATCAAGGGAATAATATTAAAAATTAGCTAATTAACAACTAAATTAAGTTTTACTGATCTGTATGGCTGGTTTACTTTTCAAATATCTTAAAATAGAAGAATCAAACATTATTTCTATTGATGAGAAAGTACGAAAATTTAGCTGTATAATCAATCAAAAAGTTATTAGAAAATAATATTTTTACAAAAAACATAAATAATAAAAACAATCATTTTAATAACATTTACCGAGTCCTCTCATAATTATAGTTTTAAAATTCAAACACTTAACTTTTATGCAAACTGTTTAAAACGACCTCAAAAGTTTTATTGACAGTTTTTAAGTCACTTTAGAATACTCAAACAAACAAAAGTTCCAGAAAAATATATTTGGCTAATAATTCTAGGCACTTAGCGAATTGGCACGATCTATTTCGGAAACTAACATAATTTAATCATGGATAAAATTGCCCGAAACATAAATTTATATCTTTATCAAAATTTACACGGATTCCACCATTCTGATAATCTCTTAAAGAAATCCTTTGGTAATATGCAAGATTAAATGTTTTAAGAAATGTTTGCTGTTGACTTGCTTCCTCCAAAAAACGATTACTCTACTGTTTGTTTGCTTCAAACAAAAAAAGTGTCTGTCTAAAAGTTTCCCGCAAAAGTTTCCTCTCATAGAACCTGTCTCCTACACAATATCCCTACAACATTTTCATAATCAAAATAATCATATCTTTTCTGTTATAGATGATACGGGAGTAAAAAAAAAAAAAATTAAAAAATACTTAATTTGCGAGATATAATTAAAAATTACCAATACTGAAGCTCAAAATGTTTCAATTTCAAAATTTTAAAAGGGGAATTTAAATGAAATCATATACATTGCTGAACAATTTATATATTCACATGGTGATATTTAGATGTCTTGACTGTGGCCTAGACTTCGTCTAGACGATTCAGAAGCTTTTTAAAAATTATCAAGCCAATCTTGATACATTTTAAGCATCAGGTTTTGGCGAAACACGGCATAGTGTAAGTGCAATAGTAAATCGTAAGAACAATTTGATGATGCGAAGACAGTAAGCGAAATATAACGGTACAGATTCGCATCATATCAAAAGAGGATTTTTAGAGATGCTTCAATCAATAGAAAATTCGCCGTAATGAATCTGGCAAATAACAAGTGGCCAACTTTTTTAATAACACTTGATTCATTTCTCTTTCCTGTAGCTTTAGACTCGATATTTTTAATAGAACTCTTAAATCTAGGTTAGTTTGCCTTCTAATATTTCCTAAATTTAATTCTTATGTTAGGATATCTAAACTCTTAGACAAAACCTTATTCACTTTGTTGAACACATAATGATAACTATTCCTTTTTTTTTTTTTTTCATCCAATCTTATTTGACTGGATTTTTTCTTATACACAGTATCGCTTTTATTTAACTTTGGTCCCCACCCCTCTCACTTTTTACCGGTTTTTTATAGCTGGTTTAGTTTACAGACTCTGTAAAAACATTTCATAATAATAGTTCTTTATAAGTGAAAAAGAATCTGCTGAGAAAAAAAGAAAAGTGAATAAAAATGCTTTGATGAAATTGTCAGATAATACAAAAGTGCGTTTGCAAATGTTAATATTATAATTTTGACAGTAATGCGATTGCCGAATTATAAATTTAGCCATTGAATTACAATCGAATAGTATTCAGTCAATTTATTGACCTTACTTGATATCAATTTAGACTAAATACAGAACTTTTTTTTAGGAAAGTGAGGCCTATCAAGCTAGTTACAATTTACCATCCGCTTTTCGTTTATGTTCTTATTCTTGTGATCTTGTGCCAGACTAACTTAAGGTTTTATGATTTTGGGCGATGATTCGAAAGTATGATAGGTTTGACTAATTTCTTGATTACCAAATTCAATTTGAACTGAATGCTCCTGTACTTGGAGCCATTTTCTAAATTTGAATGGCCCTTAACAAAAAGCATTTTTTCCTGATCAGTTCCATGTATAATGAGTTAGATCCTTTCTGTAATCTAAACGAACGATGCATGGTTCTGAGAGATGTTTAGAATGGCTTAAATGTTGAATATCATTGGTGAATAAATTTTCAACATCAAGTGAAGATAATATACTATTATTGGATTTGAATATATATAGGACTTGAATTAATTCATGTGTTAATTTTATGTTATATTTACTAGGTATGGTGTAATAAGTTTAATGGTTTTTGTGAGTTCATAGATTTGTGTAAGTATTTTTGATATAATTTGGCGCAGAAAATGATTAGGTTTATGTATTTTTACAGTTCCGCATATAACACGATGGTGCACCATTCTTCAATTATTAACACTTACAAATATTTATTAAGATTAAAAAACATTCTATTTACATAAGATATGTTTATAATATACTTATTCTTGCAAATGATACTAATGAAATAAACATACGAAAAGACACCTTCCAAAACATTCAGTTCTTTACTAAACAAAAATAATAAAATTTCCTTTTTAGATGTTCCCATTGATACTACTACTAATAATAATAAGTTCTCTACCTCTACTTACCAAAAAAAACAAAAAAAAAAAAAACAAAAAAAACACTAATAACAACTCCGCTACACTCAACTTTAAAAGTGAATGCACCTTCAGATATTTTAAAAAAAAAGCAATTATTAATAACCTAATATTCCGTGCAAAACTAATGTCCTCCTCCAAAAAAATAATTTATAAAGAAATAAAAGACAAAACAAACACTCATCAATAATGGGTTCCCTAACGATATTGTTGATGAACAAATTAAAAATATAATTAAAAATATTAGCCAACAAAATAAACACTGCAACACTCTATCGCTCCCAAGTCCGCTCGGGCCCGGAGTGGTAGCACTTGATAGGGCCCTCTCTATAGATCAAATAGAAGTAAACTGTGTGCTAGTGTTAAACTGAATTATTTGAAATAGAAATGCATTTATTCTTAATTGTCTATAAACCAAAAATCGTGCACTTATGCTAAACTAATAGAAATAGAAATATTTATATGTATAAAAATGGATTTGGCATTAATGTGCTATAAAACCCAACCAACCCAAACCAAATCTCCCTCGATTAGAGTTTTGAAAAAAATCTAACGTTATATATCAATTCTAATGCCCTTTAGGAGATTGTATCTCTGAAAACAACAATATATACGACTGCTGAACCTCAACTACGCTATCGAGAAGACTTATTTTGCATATTTCTGCTACCAGTTCAATGGCACATAATTAAAAAAAAAGAAATATTTATGCCCGACAAGTGAATTTCGGAAAATTCTTACCGAAAACACAATATTAGAACAAAATAACAAGCAAAAACTACATTCTCGAAGCACTTCATATTAAAAATATACAACCTAAACTTGATAGAATTAATTTTGAATCTAGTACTAATGTATTTAAATGTCTTTTTTTTTTCAAATGTTATATAATTATTCTAATAACTTCATGAAAATAAATTTATTCAGCTTTACATTTTGGAATTATATAATTTACTTTTATATCCCTATTTTTCCTTGATAAAATATTCTATGAAGCGTTAGAATAAAAAGTTAATTCACATTTAGACTTTTTTAACATCGTTCTGATCTTTACGTTCTCTATTGTATGTATATATATATATATATATATATATATATATATATATATATATATATATATTCAAGTAACTCTCAAGAATATAGTCTTAATTTTGTATATTGTTTTATACATCTCATCACTCACAAACTCACACACGCACACATATATATATATATATATATATATATATATATATATATATATATATATATATATATATATTGGGTTTATATTATTTTTTACAACTATCTTTTTTTTCTTTCTGTAGAGATGTTTTTGTTATTTTTATTTATTTTTTTTTTGTTTTGTACAGGCCCCATAATTTTCTGCTTCTTTATAATTAAACTTTGCTAATCCTATTATATGAATTGAAAAAAATGATATAATCTCTTTAGCAATTATCTTTCTTTTTTTCTTTTTAAATGAAAAATGCCTTCTCATTATTTGTTTTCCTTTTTGTTTTTCATTTTTACTGACATTAATTAAATGACTCTTAATATACATGGCGTTGATTTATTTTTCGATATTCGCAAAATGTATTAGAAATTAGCTAATATTGTTTTGTATATCGTATTAAATCAGGATAAGGAAATCATGCGACCAGAATTACTTACACTTGCCCTTACAGAAAAGAGACGGATATTACAGGCAAAACAAAGATTATGCATCGTTAACCCTGCCTATACGTCACTGTTTCTCTTGGTATTCTATGTTGATAAATGCTGTGGATATGATCAGTGTTCTGAGTTTAAGTTTTCACCAGGACAGTTTCTGTTTACTTGTCTTTATTGCTCCAGGGAAAGAATTGACTTCTGCTCTACGCATCTTTGCTATCCGTAAAATAGCTGAAATGATTGGTTAATGGATGGAAGACATATCTTAAGAAGGCTAACACTGGATCATATAGGCGGAGGAAACAACTGGAGAAGAAAGCATTATCTTAACGAAGGACAACCATGATAATTCACACGATACCTCAGAAGTGACAAGTTGAGGGAATGATGATGGCCCAAATCTTTGAACCAACAACATATTTGAATTCTATGTTTATTATTATTTGTTGTTTATGCGTATACTAGTAGGAAATCTCTTGCCAAGACTCCAAAATGCTTGAAGAAAACCCCGATATGTTTTTTTCTGAGAATGAATGTTAAAGAATTACACAATGAGATCATTGCTACGAAATTTGAGTTTAAAAACACGCCTGTACATATAAACTCGTGTAAACTAAATAAATTAACAAATCTAATGATTACGAATTATCCCCAAAGCTGCAAGTTAATTATAATCATATTCAGCTTCCGAGATAGATAGATAGATAGATAGCAATCATAAACAGATAGATAGATAGATAGATAGATAGATATAAATCATAAACAGATAGATAGATAGATAGATAGATAGATAGATATGATCAAGCTAAGACGGGTAGATATGATTACGTTAAGATAGATAAGTAATGTACAAGTTAAGTATAGATAAATAGATCGGTATTTTTTTCTCGATCATAGAATTGCAAGTCAATAACATTTCCGTTACCAATTCATTTTACAAATTTTTGTTGCTCCAATTTTTTATTTCAATTCACCTTCACAAAACGGTTTATGTTATTAAATCTTCGAACTTGTTTGGTATCCTAAATAATAGTGCCTCTATTACATTTACAAGTTCTTTCTTTTGTACTTCTGACAGTCGGCCATCTTTGATTTTACAGTGTAGGGAAATCAAACTAAACGTATAAATTCACTCCTCGTTCGTTAATTGCTCCTGGAATTTAATGCAAATTCTATGGAAAATACAAAGACTGTAGTATAGTTTCATTGCTAAACTTCTTGATTTTGTGTAACTGAGGGTTCTTTTCAAACCTACTAAATGAACTGTTTAGTGAAATGGCTATCGTTGTAGGAAATACAGGGTGGAACGATAAAGTTGTCGCCCTAGAAAAGACGACATGATTCCATTTCCGATTAATGAAAACCGGTTTTCTTTTTTTGTTGCAGACCATCTACTAGTAGGCCAGTTGTGTGCAAATCCCAAGAGCGATAGGTGCCTTCTACAGGGTGGAACGATAAAATTTTTGCCCTAGAAAAGACGACATGATTCCATTTCCGTTTAATGAAAACCGGTTTTCTTTTTTTGTTGCAGACCATCTACTAGTAGGCCAGTTGTGTACAAATCCCAAGAGTGATAGGTGCCTTCTACAGGGTGGAACGATAAAATTTTTGCCCTAGAAAAGACGACATGATTCCATTTCCGTTTAATGAAAACCGGTTTTCTTTTTTTGTTGCAGACCATCTACTAGTTGGTCAGTTGTGTACAAATCTCAAGAGCGATAGAAGCCTTCTATCATGTCTAAAAGTGATAAAATGTTCAACGAGCGAGATCGGAGATGCGCCGCTGTACAACTCATGCTCTTTACCGATCCAAGTTATGACAACAAGACTATTGCTAGCACCCTCGAAATCCAAATCTGGATTGCCACGAATAACAGGGACGTGCCCAGGGTGATGAGAACAATTTTTCCAGCTACGGTTATGGTCTTTTGTGGGGTTTCAAGTGAGGGGCACATCATGCCACCTCACATGTTGATGTCGGCTTGAAAGTCAACACCAAAGTGTACCTGGATGTGCTGAAAAGTGTAGTGATCCCCTCGGGCAATCAGGTGGCCGGTGGCAGACCCTGGGTGTGGAAGCAGGACTCAGCGCCGACCCACAAGTCCAAAGAGACCCAGGCTTGGCTTCAGAAGGAGTGCTACGACTTTGTACCCTTCTCTCACTGGCCCCCTCCTACCACGACCTGAACCCACTAGACTACTTCGTTTGGTCATTCGTCGAGAACATCATCAACATAACACCAAAGCCAGCCTGATCGACGCCATCCGCCAAGTATTCGCCGAGCTCCTGCCGGCGCTTGTTGAAAAAGCATGGACGACAGTTTTATCGGTCCACACGGTAGATGTCAGCTCTACTACATAATCGGTACATTCTACTGCATAATCAAGTAACCAGAATTTATTTTTTTCAATAAAAGTTTTAAAATAAAGCTGTAGTGTTGTTTTCTTTAGGACGACAATTTTATCGTTCCATCCTGTAGATATCAGCTCTACTACATAATCAAGTTACCTGAATTGATTTTTTCAATAAAAGTTTTAAAATAAAGCTGTAGTGTTGTTTTCTTTAGGACGACAATTTTAGCGTTCCATCCTGTAGATGTCAGCTCTACTACATAATCAAGTTACCTGAATTGATTTTTTCAATAAAAGTTTGAAAATAAAGCTGTAGTGTTGTTTTCTTTAGGACGACAATTTTAGCGTTCCATCCTGTAGATGTCAGCTCTACTACATAATCAAGTTACCTGAATTGATTTTTTCAATAAAAGTTTGAAAATAAAGCTGTAGTGTTGTTTTCTTTAGGACGACAATTTTAGCGTTCCATCCTGTAGATGTCAGCTCTACTACATAATCAAGTTACCTGAATTGATTTTTTCAATAAAAGTTTGAAAATAAAGCTGTAGTGTTGTTTTCTTTAGGACGACAATTTTATCGTTCCACCCTGTAGATGTCAGCTCTACTAGATAATCAAGTTACCTGAATCGATTTTTGAATAAAAGTTTTAAAATAAAGCTGTAGTGTTGTTTTCTTTAGGACGACAATTTTATCGTTCCACCCTGTAGAATTTGTGATTCGCGTTCAAATCCCTTTGAAAACACATGAATCCGTAGATTCTTTGATCAGCTCTGAGTGAATGATAGAACAGAAAAACAATAAACAAACTATTTGTGTTCCGCTTAAAAACTTTCAAATGTTTATGTTCATTTGTAACACATAGAGTTCTTGATAGAGAGATTGGGTGAATTGAAATAATAAAATTATATTCATTGTTACATAAGAAATATTACTCCCCCCAGAAGAGCAAAACACTATCAGACAACTATTAAGCAACATGCAGCAAAATCACTGAAAGAATGAAGTGTTTGAAAAAGAAAATTTTTACTGTCTTACAATTAGAACTTCATAAAAGTCGACCTTGGAAAATATGTTTCATGTTTAAAATTTCTTGTCAGTGATTTGAATTTTTGTTTAGGTGTAAATACATGCTCACAACTATTTTTTATGCAGCTTTGAACATCTTTATTGACACCCAGGAAATTTGATTAGATTATATTAAAAAAAACAGAAAAAAAAAAAAACAAAGAAAAAACTTTGATTTCTAAACACTATTGATAGAGAATAATAACAATAAAATCTTTTTAAAACAATCAGTAGAAAATGCGTAAATCGGAAGATCACTTTGGCACAATTATTGGCCCGTGTCAAATAAATTTGAAACAAAAACAAATAATTGTTACATGTGATCAGTCAGAAATTATATTCATCCATGATAGATTGCCACTACCGAAATGACCAGACATAACCAATGATTAATCACATCAATGTTCTAAAATATCACTTTTAATTCAAAGTTTCCTTTTCTTAATGTAGATCACAACGGAATTTGTGTTAGAGCATCAAAAGTGCTATTATCACCAAACACAAAAGGGCAAAGTGTACAGAGGCATCGCCAAAAACCTCATTATCAGTGTTTCAGCATAGTTTAAGTTTTCAAGGCACGCACATGTTAAGAACATCACTTGACGTTAAAGCAAAACTAACATGAGATAATTTTTCGAAGGTTTGTGCACGCTTAGGAAGAAAACAAAAGGCCACGTCAACTGCCTGAAGAACAGACGATTTTGCTGAAAAAAAATTAAATCATAGTTTCAATGTGTACTATATACTTCACATTAAACCAAAGGCCTAGCAGTACCCCAATTTTAGAAAAATGCATGAGAAGGAACGTCTGACTTTTGTAAAAGATTTTTGAGAAAGATTTGCTGCTAACAGGGGGATGATTCTTTACTCGGACAACAAGAAACATCTGTCGGTAGTGATCATTGCCAAAATGTGTACAAGCGAATAAAGAAGAGAACCTTTATTAAGACCAAGGTTATATTTTCCGTTTCGTCTTTTTTTTCTTTTCTTTTCTTTTCTCAATTACTTCAGTTAAGTTAGAACATGGTGAAATAATCTATGGATATATAGCTTAAAATTGATTCATAGGAAATGAAATCGTCAATCCGAGATCTGGACGTGGCTTTTTTGTGTTTCACTTCATACTAATGCACTTTGGAAAAGTATGAATTCATCTGTTTTCCCTCCTGGCAAATAGTAGAGTAAAATATATCGTTTTGCCTTGGTATCACAGTTTAAAAGGAAAACTCTGAATTCAAACCAGTTTTACTGCGCTTAAAATAGCTAAGTGTCACATCCTGTCCATTGCATTGGGGTTGTGAAATCGTATGCATTGAACGTTTTATTGATGTGTTCTAATAAAAATGATACATTTCCGTTTAGTTCTGATGATATTATACAGGTTATATATAATAGCCTAATTAATTCTCTATTAATAAAAGATTTTATAGTTTACAAAACAATGTCTTGAATTCGAATAAATTATTAGAAGAACCCATTCTGTCCTACTATTTACCCATAGCTGGAGGGAGAATAATTGGATTCATACCTTTCCCAAGGGTATTAGTGCAATGTGAAATGCTATCAGTCTCGTCCAGGATTTGAACTCGTGTTGCCGTGTCCATTTCCTACGACGATAACCATTACACCACGGGCACCTCCATTTCTCTTATTATGTGATCTAATGTTTCATTTCTGTTACTTCATAATCTACACTCGCAATTCTTCGGTGGATTTGTCTTCTTGATTTTAACGGCTTTTTATCACTATCGTTTGGCTTAATTTTGGATTCATTTGAAGGAACCATGGATCAGGATAAAGAATTATCTTCCAACCATGGTCTTGCCGCATTGCTAAACAGTAATCCGAAAATGACCTTTAGAATATTACTAGAAAAACAACACAAATTAATGAAAAATAATAGTAAAAGTAATCAATAAATGATAATTCATTATTTAAGCCAGTATGTTGCGTATGTTTGTAGATTATATTGTAGCCCTACTCAACAAATCAGTGATTAAATATTATCCGTTTTAAATTACATTTAATATTGGGTAATATTTGCTTTCAGGCCAATGAAGAATGTTTGCTTTAAAGCCCAATTTGTTTGTACCAATTGAAAGAAAAACAGTATCTCCATTAGAAACATTTCTGAATCGCCTAGTAACGGTAGAATTTATTTCATTTGTTGAGGGAAAACCATATTTGGTGTTAGTTAATAACAATTAGGATATTTTCCCTCATCTATTGCAGGTCCTCCGATCAGCTGCAAGACACATGGAAAACAAGTAACTTTCTCCGAAGAGACTACAGGAGAAGTTCTAACATCCCGAGGGAGCTTCTGATTTACTTCAACGTATCTTCTTTTTCTCAGCCATTTGCTAAGAAAAGAGAGTTCGTTTATCGGAATTCATGAGGCTACGACTCCTTGCCGAGAATCCCTATAAGAGATAAGAACTAATTTTGTAAAATAGCCATACATGAATACGTGAAATAGACATATTCATACCGGTACGCAAAACGTTTATAATGTCCATAACGCACAGATAGATACCATAGGAATCCCGAAACACAAAAAAACACTTACGATTTCTTAGTTCAGGTACGAAACTTTTTATTACCTTTGAGTTAAAGGTTTTCCGACATAAGGAGAGTGATACACAATCTTTCTCTTCTGCTGACTTTTCCATCTGCCCCCCCCCCACTACGCCCGACACCCGCCGCAAGGCGTCGGCGAGCTCCGAAAGTCAACCTTCTTCTTCGGAGGCAAAAACTCAACTCACTGACTTTTCTCAAATCTCAGCCCGCGCTATCGGTGCGTGACGTCATTCACACCTCCTGGCCCATTTCTTATCTGGGGTTTTATTTTGACATCTGTGAATGACGCGTCTTCCCACCCCCCCGCGCGCGTGAACACCTGCGCTCATGTTGCACCTAACTAACCCATGCGCTAAGCGAAAGGTTCTCAGCCTAACTAAACCGAAAGGCAAAATATATAAAACGAAATCCCTCGGCCATTAAATTACAATTTAAAGAGTTTCTGTATCGTTAATCGATGCAGAACACATAAAAACGCTAAAAGTAAATCATTAACAGATCCATAGTCAGTTGCAGATGTAAAATTAAAACAGTTTTATAGAGAACGCCTACAATAATATGAGAAAGTGGACAGCTTAATATGTACAAAGACATTTATACGAAGATAATGTGGCTTTGCTGATTAGTGTGAGCGACCTTTCTTGCTTTAGAATTATTATTTACAACCATTTTCAACGGGAGTTTATTTCACAAACACAACACCTAAACTTTTGCTAACGTAAAAATACACTTCCAATTCGGTGTAATTATATTTGAATTGTCAACAATAATTATCACAGGTGCTAATGTAACTTGTTTGGATTTTTTTTATAGTAAATGAAAGAACTGAAAATATATTCCAGGGAAAACAATAATGGTTGTCCATGCAACTGAAAGATATACTTCAGTTTGAATGTTTATCTATTAAATGTTTTACTCAAGTTATTGTATCTATCTATCAATCTATCAAATGTAACATATTTGGTCCCACGACCTCATAGGGAAGAAAGTTCATTCGATCGGAATATTTCTTTGAATAAAACATGATTCAGCGTACATACCTTACACTCTTTGATAAATATTACATAATAGATAAAATAAAAAAAAGTGAACAGGGAAAAAATACACAAAAGCCTGGATTTTACCAGTGTGGAATGGAAACAAACTGACTCTCCTGTAAAGAAAAATGTTTCGGCGTAGCGGCCTGAAACAAAGATGATGCTGATTATCATCTAGGACATGAAAAAACCCACCACTATTGATTTCATTGAAAAACGTGCAATCTAAACTACTTGGAGAATGTCCAGTTTTGCAGACAAATAAATTACTGACCAAATTGATTGGCCTTCTTGCCATTGTACTAACTACAATTGCAATGATGTTAGTTGTTCTCACAACAGCTTGTTGTGGATGCAGAATTATTCCACATTTCCAGTTTCATTAAATTCCTAAAGAAAGAGGGATTCGTTGATGAAGAGAGGATTTTCTGCTTTGAAACTGTCTTAGGAAAGACTGCTTCCATAACAGCAGGTGTCGACTTGTAAAACTTCAACAGATTAATTTTTGATTATCTGTCCAGAAAGAAAAAAATTTCGCTTCAGTAAAATTGCTTCCGAATAGAAAGATTGCAAATGCATCATAGATAGATAGATAGATAGATAGATAGATCACATTCAACAGATCAACATTTAAGCTATACACATTTTTTCGTAGTCAACAGCAATTATTCTTTTCAATGGAATACACTTTTATTCTTTCATTCAAGTAAAAAAAGTTCCCAACAATTTATATAAGCATCTGTGATAATTTTCTCTGCTGTCAATTTAAATATAATTACAAGGACATTGAAATATATCTTATTATCAAGGGTATCGGTTTTCTCTAAATAAACAATTGCTGCCTATGGGTGTGCATTATGATTTTTAAATAAGTACGGTAACATGCAAAAGCCTTCGCTCACTCTAAACTATAGTAAATTTCAACTAATTGCCAACGTATTGGATGCTTGCATTGCATTTTTTATTGACTAATGATTGAGCTTGTCGATGATATTCACGTACCAAATAATGATATTTTGTAGTTTAGGTTCTGATTGAAAAGTGAAGATGCGTAACTACGGCTAAGATGGCTGTGCAAAAGATTTTTGCCACGTCATATAAACCGATTAAGATAATGTTTTAAAGCAGAAATGTATTCAACCACAAATATGCAAATATTTTCTCGCAAAGGCACCAATTGTTTCTTTAATATAGAGTAAATTCTTACATAAAATATTGGTGAAATTAGTATGAAAATAGTGAAGATGCTCAAGAATATGAAACAGTAAGCAATAGCTAAGGAACTTGGAATTTCAGAAAGTAGGATCACAGAAAAATTGCTGGAGTTTCAAGGCGCTGGAAGTGTTTCGATTCAACCAAGATATGGTAGCTCTTGAACGCTACAACGTACAATGGTCCAGAAATTGATGTTGACATCAAAAGACCAACCAAAGAAGACCGCAAGAAAAGTGTTGTATAAGTCTGACTTGTCCAATTTAAGTGTATCCTTTGAGAACATTGAAGGCAAGATTAAGTTGGTCAAAGAGGTAGGAACTATGGGAGGCAGATGCTTCTAATAAGATGATATTCTTCGATTAAACTAGGGAGGAGCTGCAATCTAATTAGCGGGAATTTGTCAGAATGCCTCCGGGAAAGCGATGTTACCCCAGTTATACGACAAAAACAGGGAAGTCTGATCCTTTGGGAATATATACCATATGATAGTTCAAGAAAGGTAAAATTGACGATAACTAGAATAGTGCCAGATACATTCAGCTGGAGAAGGACAATTTGATGCCAGTTTTGGATAAGGTAGGATTTTTCTCCGTGTTACGGAGCTCCATGCCACAGATCACGTGCGACACAACAGAGTTTAGCTGATAAAAATGTTACAGTATTGAAAGATTGGCCAACTCAAAACCCTGACTAAAATACCTGCGAGAATCTGTGGACAGAAATAAAAAGAGGAGTAAGTCTGAAGAATCCGTGAAATCTTAAAATATTTTGATGCTCATCCCCAGAGAATGGCATCTCATTCCAGTGAAGATCGTGAAGGATTTGTATGAATCTCTTCCCAGGTGAATTGAAGCAATTATTCAAGCTAAGGTAAGCTACATCAAACTTTAACAATGTACAGTAACTTCTTGAAATGACTATTACTTAATAAATTAGTGGTGCCTCTGGTGTAATGGTTATCGTCGTAGGAAATGGACACGGCAACACGAGTTCAAATTCTGGTCGAGAATGATAGCATTTCACATAGCAGTAATACCCTTGGGAAAGGTATGAATCCAATTATTCTGCCTCCAGCTATGGGTAAATAGTAGGACAGACTGAGTTCTTCAGCCTTGGTGAGGCAACTAGTCTAGGAGAAGGAAAACTCTGATTTCAAACCTGTTAAACTCCGCTTAAAAACCTGCCTTGTGTCATATCCTGGCATTTTTCTTTTTTCAAATACTGTATCTTGATTTGTTTAAATGTGGCAGCCGAAAACTTTTGCTAGGCCTTTTTTTGGTGTGAACTCATATCGTATACATTCATTCAGAACCTCAAATATAAAATTTAATGAGTATGTATGAAAATAACAACAACACGCCAATTATTCATCTGTAAAGATGTACTTTGAAACATTCCTATATAAGTTGGCAATGAGAAGAAATTTACCCATGTTTGTATGGTACTGTAAGTCGCTGACATGGCTTTGCAAAACCATAATATCTACATGCAAATATACCTGAACATATCAACTAGCTTAGTTTATATCCATATTAGTAACACTTTTCTCCATAGAATCGTATTCAATTCACAACTACTTGTAACCAAGTATCTGTTAATGATTTGCATTTACATTATGCAAAGCAAAAGAGATGCAAGGAGTCTTTATATTTGTTCTAATCACGTTTATAT
Source organism: Sepioteuthis lessoniana (assembly GCA_963585895.1). Classification (NCBI taxonomy): domain Eukaryota; kingdom Metazoa; phylum Mollusca; class Cephalopoda; order Myopsida; family Loliginidae; genus Sepioteuthis; species Sepioteuthis lessoniana. The sequence continues at coordinate 75,601,996 of OY757926.1, forward strand.
AATTGAAGCTTTTGACGGGGATTTATTGTTGCATTGAATTCTACATTTCCGAAGGAAACGCCGAAGGATAACGAGAAAATGCGTAGCATAAAAGTTGTGCACCCTTGGGAAGTCAGATCTTCTCCTGCAGCCTCTTTAAATAAACTTTCCTGGTTGTTCTTGACCTCACAATTCTTAGGGGGACCTGAAAGTGACAGAGAAAATTGTTCTTTCCCAAAGCTAAAACGTCGTCTTATACGATTTATGAATTCCATCACTTGTAAATTTGTAACTAGACGATTCCTGAATAACTTTAATGGAAACCTGTTTCTACTCAGCTATGTACTATGTGGCTTTTAAAACAGAACATCTGCAATATAAAAGTTTTATATATACTGCCTAATTTTCTCCGACAATTTATAGAAAATATCATGAACTTTGAAGAACGGTTCTGAAAAAGTTGAACGTCGTCAGACAAAAGCATTAGGTATATAAAATGAATAAACAACCATCGAAAATCAAACTAGACCTTCATATGCAAAATTCTAAGTAAATGTATTTCTCAAAGAAATAAAAAATGACTCACGAAATAAATGTAACCAATTGATAAAAGGTTGCATTTGAAAATCGTTCCCTTAAAAATTAGATAATTTCTTTATGGATAAAAAAATACTATCTCTATATATATATATGTAAATAGTTTAACTAATTTTCAACCATCGGTTCAAGCTATCAAAAATCCAAAAGGTCGGCCAAGTTAAGACGAAAATGTCAAGTCTATTGAATGATAGACATCCAAATCCAACGAGCCATGTTTAATTAACGACAAAAAAAATAAAATTTTAAAAATTAAAAAAAATTAAAAAATAAAAAAGGCTAAAAATCAATTAGGACAGGAATTACAAAACTACTGAAGATATACAATATGTCTCCAAGAAAAGAAAATACAAAAAATCGATATAAATCACCGAAAACCAAGAAATAAAAAAAATATGTTGTTATTATATAAACAGTTTCCCCGGTAGCAGTAAATCCTGTACACACAGCATCAATAAATATTGAGACTAAATATCCGTGTTACTATTTACTATTAGTTAAGGAAAGAGGATGGATTCATGGTATTCATAAAACCTGTAGAACAAAGTTAAAAGTAAAAAGCCTTGTCCAAGATTTAAAATCGAATCGTCATTTTCATTTTCACCACGATAAGCGCAGTCTCCACAGATGTATACAACAACTGCATATATATTATCTAAATTAAACTAGTAAACAATATTTTACAAGTGATAAATGTATATACTAACACACTTAAACTTTTGGATGCAAAAAGAAAAGGAACTCGAAACAAGTTCAAGTAGTTAGCTGAGAATAAAAGTGAGAAAAGTTATTACAAAATATGTATGACTCACAATTTGGGAATAACCAGAGAAGAGGGAAAAAAAGCTGAGAGGCATTACGTTGATCATAGAAGTGCCACTCTAATAATTAACTGAAGAAGTGTTTTTTCTTATTTATTGTAATCCCAACATTTTTATTGTTATACTCGATGTGTATACAGAAAAAGAAACAGCTTAAAAATTCCTTTGGAAAAATGTAGAAGATATTGTCACTCACGATACTCAGTTCTATTAAGAAACGTTTCAACTTTATTATTCCTACTTACAATTCCACAGTTTTCTAGTTCTAGCAACACAGCAAATTTCTAAGCAGTAACCAATTGTTTGCGAAACCCACGTATATATCTTCATCTACGGTAGCAACAGATGTGATACATTTTTTCAGAAAATGAAAATTAACAGAAAAGAAAAGGGAAAAATGAGAAAACTTTCAAAATGATCTTTTTGATTTGTTTGTTTCTTTGTTTATTTTATCCGTAGAATCAGAGCGGCCGGTATTTATACAACTGCCAAGAAGTATTGATACACCCAACCGGCCTAAATTACAGCCAGTGAATCATTATTTCCACATAATCTTTGCAAACGATATATTCTAATCTTACATTCAGTTTTATCACTTTCATATTCTTTTTTTTTTTTTATGTAAAGACCCGACCATTTGTTTTCCTATTTGGTTGACAAATAACATTCAATTCCTGTATTAAGATGAATCGATTTTTGACTTCTTTTTTCTTTTCACCTATTTCATGTAATGGCAAAAAACTTATAAACCCAAATCAGCAAATAAGTAAAAAAAAAAAAAAAAAAATAGAATAAAAGAATAAATGGATAAATTATAAACAAATACAACATAATATTATAAATCCTCAAGATTACAAATATATCTTACTCATTATCATATTATTCATATAATTACTAAACTTCCTTGAATTTGAAAATAAATCATACCAAATATCGGATAAGAATTATCATCACAATTAATATTACTACAACAATTATTGCTACTAATAGTACTAATAATACATATTACTATTAATGATATGTATTATAAACTAATCAATTCATTATGCTTATGAATATTGATAGCATCAATGCCAAAAAAACAATAACAGACATCAACAACTACTACAATATGTTATAACTTAATATGATAATTAACATTTAATAATTAATACCAATATCAAATCATTCTAACTGATATTAATAATTATTACTGTGTATATAATAATAAAATATCAATCATTCAACGGATATCAAATCATTCTAACTGATATTAATAATTATTACTGTGTACATAATGGCCCAGCGGTTAGAGTGTTCGCCAATGGCCCGGGAGACCTGGGTTCAATCCCAGGTCGAGTCATACCAAAGACTTTAAAAATGGTACTTGATACCACCTTGCTTAACACTCAGCATTATAAGGTACGGTTCAAGGGTAAAGTGGAGCAATCCTGGGAATGGAGTAGCGCCCTCCCCTACACCTTGGTGTAGTAGCTATCGAAAAGGGAGCCTTCGGGTCACCCTCGACTATGGTCGCTAACTTTACTTTACTTACATAATAATAAAATATCAATCTTAATATGCACTCTGTAATCAATATTAAATAATACTCTATATCGCTTATTACATAATTTAAACAAATGAAACCAATTATTTAAAATATAAGAATTAATTTAGTCATATCTTGAAACATATATACGCAAATCCAAAGTACATTAACTTTAATTAGATTTTTAAAAAATATATATAATTAAATTTTCCTCGCCTTTTTTTAATTAAAAAGCCTAAAGTCATTTCACATAAGCTTATAGATATTTTTATGGTGATATTTAAATATCAATTCATTTCTTTTAATTATTTACTAGTATTTCTATATTCTATAATACTATTTTTTTCTTCTAGACAGAGATTACATCTACTTCTGAAATTACATGCGGTGGTTGATCTTTTAATAAAATTCCATCTAACTAATAGTGTAAGACTACTATCATTTAATTTGGAATTATTTTCTCTGTAATTTGATTTATGATTATTTTACATTTAGCTCTCTTTTGGATTTTGAATGAAATGGATATTGAAGATAGAAAATCCGAAAATAGAATCGTTCCCACCATCAGATGTATTAGCGTGGGAGAATATATGTACGTTGTGCGATCAATAAATTTCCAGACTTTTTTCAAGAGTCCACGACAATTTTAAATGCCTATATAAGGCATTTAAAATTGTCGTGGACTCTTGAAAATTAATTTTGTTATTGCTATACATAGTATGAGATGACTGACCAATTTTTATGATTTCAGGTTCAAATGAACAGCTACGGCAGCAATTGGAATACACTCTACTAAAACCTGATTGTCACAGCTGGTGAATTTCAAAAATGCAATCTGAACGTGAGAACACTTTAGAAGAACGATATGCAATAAAATTCTCTTTTAAACTTGGGAAAAATGCCACAGAAACGTGTGGAATGCTTCAGACTGCTTTTAGAGCGTCTTACATGAATCGAGCATAAGTTTTTGAGTGGCATAAGAGATTCAAGGTAGGCAGGGAGTCTGTGTGGAAGGAGTAAGGAAGTCAATGCACCAGAATTGATTGGCCAAAGGGTTAGGGTTAGGGTTACTATGTTGAGATTTTAAGGGAGTTCAGGAAGAGGTTCCGTCAGAAGAGGCCAGCTCTCTTCCAATCGGGTCTGTGGCATTTCCGCCAGGACAATGCACCAGTCAACAACTCCATCCTTGTCACAGACTATTTGACGAAGATGGATATCAAGACAATTCCTCACCGTCCTATAGTCCAGATCTTGCTCCTTGTGACTTTTGGTTATTGCCTAAGCTCAGAGGCTGTCTTTATGAGACAATGAGGAAATAAAAGAGGCTGTAACGAAGGTCATTGACACGCTCACACAAGAGGACTTCCACGGGGCCTTCCAGAAGTTGTTGGAACGGTACAAGTGCATTGCAGCCGGAGGAGATTACTTCGAAAGGGACTAGAGTTTCATGTGAGTACTATCAATAAAAGTGTCTGTAAGATATGCGTCTGGAAACTTATGCACACACACACACACACACACACACACATATATATATATAGGAGCGGCCATAAGTTAAGGAAAAGAACAACAAACAATAATTTTTACTTGAAAAAATTTGCATAAATGTTTACGAAATTTCCCAAGAATATACTTGGAACATATAAATATTTATTACATATAAAGTTTTCTATTTTTTTACAGTAAATTAATAGTGAACTAAAAAACAACAATATATATTTTGCCATTGTCAATAGTTAAGGAACGCTGTTGAATTATTGTAATTTAGGTAATACTTAAACAACTTCATTGCTTATTTAATTTATAGTCAACTGTCATATATCATTGGAACAATTTTTAAGGAAGATGGAGGCGAAAGCATGTAATTGTTTCACTCGAGAAGAAAAAAAGCTCATTTTAACAAATCATAAAGAAGGCAAATCGTATTCTAAAACTGCTGACATCATACGAAAGTCAAAAAGTGTTGCTTATCGTGTAATCAGTACATTTACAGGTGATAAATCACTTGAACCAAAACCGAGAACTGGCAGGCCTCTTATGACTACCCAACGGGAAGATCGGATAATTGTTAAAATGTCTTTAAAAGATCATTTCGATACAGCAACGTCTATTTTTCGAGCATTTTGTGAGGAAACAGGAAAGCTAATCTCTAGAAAAGCTGCTTCCGGAAGGTTAAATACGGAAAAATTATTGGCTCAGATTCCATGTCGGAACATTTGATTTTTAAAAAATGATCAAAAGGTTCGTCTTAACTTCGCCAAAGTGCTTACCGTGTGGACAGAGTAACCAAGGAATAGTGTCCACATTAGCGATGAATCTAAATTCAGCTTATATGGATCTGAGGATAACAGGTTTGTAAGACGTAAACATGGGGAACGCTTATCTCCTCAATGCATTAAAAAAATGAGTAATTTGTAGGAGGAGCGTAATGACGTGTGGGATGATTTCTTCAGTGGGAGTAGGACCCAGGGTTCGTTTTCGCAGTAATATTAATGCCGGTGTTTATAATAAACTTCTTCGCTGCCTGGCTCTTCCTCATTTACGCAAAGGGACAGTTGAAACTCCAATATTTATGCAAGACAACGCGTATTGCCACAAAGCTAAAACTGTGTTAAGTTTTCTTGAAGAGGAAGGAATACCAGTTATGAAGCCGCCAACGTAAAGCACTGATATGAATCCTTAAGGGAATTTATGGAAAATCATAGGAGAGAAAGCGTAGAACAGAAATCCTCAAAATATTAATGATTTATGGGGTTTTCTGAAAGAAGACTAGAAAAGTATCACTACCACCTTTTGTAAAAAGTTAATTGGCTCATGTGGTCGAAGATGCAATGAGGTAATCCAATGTAAAGGAAAATTCACTAAATATTGAATTTTTCTTTTGTTTATATATTGATCTAACAAGCATTTATGATGCGTTCCTTAACTTTTGACGAGAGCAAAATGTGTATAGTTATTTTTCAGATTACAATTAATTTACTGTAAAAGAAATTTAGAAATTTCATATGTAATAAATGCATATATGTTCCAAATATATTTTGTGAAAATTTCATAAAAGTACATGCAAATTTTTTCAAGTAAAATCAACTAAATATTTGTTGTGGTTCCGTTCCTTAACTTATGGCCGTTACTCTCATGTATGTAAACGATAGTAATTGTAATTTATAACCGTTTAAAATTGCCTACGATGCTACTGGCTCCTCGTGGCTGAGTGGTTAGAATCTTGGATTGACGTTTAAGTTAACCGGGTTTCGATCCCAGCTACGGGAATCTAATATGTCTGGCCACACTGATGAGTTCTGATTGAACGAAACCGATCTGTCTGTGGATGACTATATATACGAGGACCACAGAAAATCAAATAAGAAAAATATTTTGAAAAAGTGAAATATTTTTAAAAAATGTCTTTCAAAAAATATGAACTGTGCATTGTTTAGACTTGGTTTTTAGCTGAAATTATTTAATTATCGAAAGATATTTGTTTTGAGGCTATTCAGAATGGTGGTATATCAAGCAACGTGTTTTAGGATTGAACAGAGTTGTATCATATCGGTGAGTGAGAAGTACAAACTATGTGAAGACTGAGTGATATGTACGACGAAGAATGTTTTAGTGAAAAAATGATTTCAAATGAGCAAAAAATGGTTCACACAACCTTAACCTGAACCAAAAGTCAGTCAATAGAGTAGGAACACACTGACTCTCATATAAAGCAGACGAATGTTCTACTGGGTGTTTTCCGGAACAGGAAAAGACTCTATTGACTTCCTTGTAAACAGTTCAACACTGAACAGTACTTCCTACGGCAAACTCTTTTGGAAAAACCCTCCTCTTTTACTAAATAATCTTCGTACGCTTTAGGAGAACTATTTGAGAATATTGCATTATAGACTGTTGCAACGCTCGCAAATATTTTTAACTAAAATACAATTCATTTTATTTTATTTTATTTTATTCCTTTTTTCAAATCCTTTTCTGATGACAGAGAGAAATGTCATATTAACTATCTAAATAACGAAATTGTTTTTTCACATTATACTTCCTCCCCCCTATATATATATATATATATATATATATATATATATATATATATATATATATATTCCGGAAGTAGCCAGTCGAAACCGGATGAGGTAAAGGTGGTATTATATATAGCAGAGGAGTGTGGAATGCCCTGTTTTCATTGGCCGTTTACTAAAGGACAGATGTCTATTAGAACGGCAGAAGTCCGGCCTTTATTAAATTTTTCTTTGCTTTGGTAGAGGCACGAGCGTAGCACGTCGCGATCACGGAGGCGGCTTGGCTCTTCCAGAGTCATGCCGGGGTTACTGTCGGAGCCGATATGATGCAGAAATAACCCGAATTCGGCAATGAAGACAGTTGCATCACTGAAGACCTCCTTGATGAATCTAGGATGTATGATTGAAATATATAAACTGATAAGAAAAACAAAATACCAAAATAAACGTAGATAAAATAAAGTGCTTGTTGGATGTCGACAAGTAGGTGTGTAAAAAACTAAAATAATTATTATCTTACCTTGCTCAGCTTATCTCTCATTATCAGTAACATGCGTTTTTTTTTTCTTTTCTTTTTTATAAAGTGAAGAAAAAACTTAATCCTTAGAAGTTTGTTGCAAGTGGAAGTAAAAAAAAAAAGAAAAGAAAAACTTCTAGCAGACTCCAGTCACAAAATTGTGCAGTTTTGTGCTTTTTAATTTTTTTTTTTATAAAAACCGTATGAAGCTAATAATAACAGACGGGCTGAGGAAGTTAATATAATAACTATTTTAATCTTCATATTTATATATATATATATGTGTGTGTGTGTGTGTGTCTCTCTCTCTCGATATATATATATATATATATAGAGAGAGAGAGAGAGAGACAGCGAGAGAGAAAGAGAAAGAGAGACAGACAGACAGACAGACAGAGACTTGTGATTAATGTCAGTCCTCTGCAAAATTTTAACTCTTATTTCATACGAATTAAAAGTGTATCACGTTTTGTAAATGTCAGATGCGAGTAGTATAATTCATTTTCCACGCTCTGTTAACTTCTAATTGTGACAAAAGATGAAATGCGAGAACATCTTGATTCTCATGGGATTTTCCTATGACGTGTTAATAATCAAGTGAATTGCAGGTGCAAGGAAAATGTCTGGTGTGGTCTAACTTAGGGATAAAGAACTTTGGCAACAACATACATTTTGGCAAGAAACTTTAGAACTCAAATTGATCAATCGCGCAGATACAAATGCTAATTTTATGCTACTTGCTATGAAGTGGATGTGCCTCGCCATTTGACACACCTTAAGGTCCAAATACGCATTTTCTGATTAACCCCTTTATTAGCAGAGAAGCAAATATTAAGGGAAAGCTTACAAGAGAGAGAGAGAGAGAGAGAGAGAGAAATATATTGATAGATAAATAGAGAGAGAGAGAGAAAGAATATAACGTATTATATTAAAATCTTTTTGAAAAATTTTTAAACCAGTCCCTTATTCTGAACGTTTATTTCGTCTGAACATTCAATTTGAATGTATTGTAATCGAGATATCACGAGAATCTCGTTGATATCTCGAGTAAGAAGAGCTTCGTCTTAGTATATATATATATATATATATAACATTTAATGTATACATATAAAAACATATAAGAAGTATTACAAAAATACACAAAAATACACAAATGTGTCCCAACAGATGAAGAGTGCACATTGTTCCACGTAAAGACTATGTATAAAAATAGACCAAAAATGGTGAAAAGTCTTACTTGTCTCCTTTGGTGCTTCATAGACATATGGCTTTACATCTGAATACCGAAGTGAGACCACAGTCTATTGCCATTTCATGTATACGCTCCATTTTAGATACAAAATAAGAGCTTGAATAAATGAAATATAAATAATTCAGTGAAATGAATGAAAAAGTGTTCAGAAGTTGTCTTTAGCTGGGCATTTTTTCAAACTCTACTGCTCACTGAAATGAGAAATAATAATGTCAATATTTTTTTGTGTTTGGTTTCTTTGTTAAATAGCATATCAACCTTTGTAGGTTATTTAATGCCAAAGCTATTCTCCTAGAAGAACAGTAATGGTGCTATTTAACCCATAGCTGGAAGGATAAGGGGGCTCATAACTTTCCCAAGGGTATTTGCCCGAAAGTGAACATAATAGCGCAACTGGAGTCAACATTTTGTGCATGAATCTTTCTATGCATACCAGCGCATATAATACCCGAAAGTTAATACGTTATCGAGACCCTATTCATCTCATCGACTGACAACTTTGTTAGACTCGGAATTTTCACTAACATTAATGTTGCCACCACAGAAAAACGCCTAACTTTGTTCACACCCACGGTTTGGTCCTCGTAAAGGTTCAAGTGTCGATAAATACTAGTGGATTCTCTTTTGCAGTGGGGAGCAGCGAGGAATTCCACAATTCGGTTTTACTCTTACGTCAAAGAAAGAAAGAAAGAAAGAAAAAAAAAAGAAAGACTAAACGAATAAAGTAGTAAAAATAGAAAGTGTAGTGAAAGAAAAATTAAAGAAAGAAAGAAAAGAGGACATGAAGGAATTCCGTGCAAGACAAGAAAGAATGTGTAGTGTAAAGAAAGAAAGAAAGAAAACAGGACCTGAAGGAATTCCGTGCGAGACAAGAAAGAATGTGTAGTGTAAAGAAAGAAAGAAAGAAAGAAAGAAAGACTGAAGCTTACCTGCTATAAAAGTTATTTCTTTTTGGTTAGAACGTATAATTACTACAATTATATCAATATTCGGATGTTATGTGGGACAACATATTGAAATAAATGACATTATTTACAGAGAAAAAGCAAAAAAAATTTCAGCATGCAGGCACTTATTCATTGTTGGCAAAAATCATGATTATGTGAGAAAAATATCTACATACTTTTTTTTTGTTGAACACTTCCCTTATCAAACGACGTAATCGTGATCTCAGTATATGCTGTTGTTTCCACTGAATAAATACGATGTCTAATTTTCGGACCATCCCTCGTCTGAATTTGTTTTTGCTTTTTTTCCTACGGTCTAAGGTTCAGTAGAATAATCTCTCGTATTTTGAACGTAAAGAAAAAAAGTCAACATAGAACCTCTTCAAAATTTCGGACAATAATTGTCATTTATATTTGGTTGTTGTTTTTTTAAACCTTGCTTTTTTTTTTTTTTGTCATCATTTTGTTTTAAAGATTTTAAGGACCAAATGCGGGACCTCATGAGTTATGCATTCCTGAAAAAGCACCCTGAAATTCTGCTGCGCTCACTGAATCTTGTATTGCGGGGATATTACAATAAATAAATCTTTCAGTTAATTAATTGTCCTGCGTTTAGAAAATTGATAAAGCAAGTAATCACGATCATATATAAGTTCCAGTTTCAATGGCATTATATTCCCTCTTCCATGCTATACGACAAAATGACATTTGCTGCTCAAGGGTAGGACTTTTCCCTACTCACTGTTATTTGGGTAGCAATAAATTTAATTCCGAAAGATCGTTCAAACGGACCTAGTATACGAACAAATCTATTGATATGTAAAACTGTTTATTCTAAATGAACGCAAGTGTTGTATACTCAATCAAACATGATTTACGAACTTCAATGAACGAACGAACCACTTCTTTATAAGAATATATCTGTCATTTTATTCTCTAATGGGCCCACAGTTAGTTGTTAGTTTGAGAGATTGATGGAGAGACATATACTCAGAGAGGGGACTTCTTTTTGTCCCATACCGTTTCCAGGAGCCAGGGGGTGCCAATTCTTGCATCCCCTTGCATCGTATCGTCAGATAACACCTAACGCCTCTGATCAACTGCGTGTCCCTCGTGCGACTCCCGATTCTTTGCCTCAGTCTAAATCTGACCGTGTGGTTATCACGTGGTCTCCTTCCGGTTACACACCTGTTGGACCTGACTGCCTAGACACGCTATCATCCCCTTGTTTACTAATCACAACGTGACAGCTTGTCAAAACACAAGTGGTCACTAGGAACGAACCGAAAATCCATGTCATAGGTTATATAACTCAAGTTTTCAAATCAAGCTTCTGAATTGTTTGATTTCTCCAGTCTCCCAGAATGAGTCTAAATCTTTTATCGCGTTGGTAAGTATAAACAAGGTTTTATCGATTATCATTTGGCGTACGAAATAATTCAAAATAAATTAAATCTACTACTTAATTTACCTTGTTAATTAACGACAATCTGTTTACAAATGGAAGATAATCAGATCAGCAGATCGATAGGTTAGCGTTGTATCGATATTTTAAATTGGGATGTGCTGAATATATATTTCTTTTAGAAGGAGTCAAGTTTTCCATAAATGTATTTCATAATCAAATTAACGATGTCACTGACTCGACTTTCTCAACTATAATAACTTACACTGCAATAAGTGATTATTAGTATTTTCGCGCCATTTTTCTGGTTGGAATACATTTTGTTATTGACTCAAACGAACAACGTATTAGTCTATTTCTTTCCCAAAACGACGTAATATCGTAAAGAAAGCTGATTAGTATTCAATTCTTGGAAAACTCTGATTTGTAAAGATCAGTATTTAAAATTATCCATTGAACTGATAACAGAAACGCTTTTGGTATAAAATGGTAAAAGAAGCAATCATAACACTTGATTTATAAAAATATAACTCTCTCGACTTGATTTCTCAAAAGACCTGAGGCTTCTGTAAGGGTGAGAAACAGAGACGGAATCGGAGACAGATGACTGCTATATTGACCCATAACTTATTAACCACGTTGTGTTTTCATATTCAAGGCCCCACTTAGCACTAATTCTGCTTCTTTGACGAGTAGTATTCAACCGGAGGCCCGCTATGGGCCACTGCCTCCTCCCGGAGCCTACCGACCACCGGCTGGCTCTCTCCGGCCCTCTTGACTGCCCAAATCTCTTCTCAGTGCTGACTGCAAGACTGGCCGTATAATCATATATGATTTCACAACGCCGGTTGTTAACTCACGTGAGCTGCTTCTGCCTGTCAATTAACGTACGCTGCTTAAACCCATGTATTTCTGTTTTCCTGTTTACACAGCTGGAAAAATACTCTGTAAAAGAGAAACTGCAACCCACAGTATTGTTTGTTATAGACTTTTTTTTTTTAAACAATGAAGGCATTTGGTAAATTATAAGAAGAGACAACATGGATTTAGTTGTGACTATTATTGGTGTAAAACCCTTGTTACGATCATCTTTGGAAAGATTAAAAAATAGCAATGTTATCTCGAAGCATTGTAACGCAATAGGAATTTTACTGCTTGAACGAGTGTAGTAAAATGACTGCCCCTCACTATCAGTGGCGCTGGTACCTAGCTATGGAATAACAACAATATGTCAATCATGAAAACTCTCGTAATTAGTACGAGACTTTGTAATTTTTAAAAGGACCAGTTAGTAACCAAATTTTGAGGCTATGATTTGTCAAACAATAGGTATATCGTTGACCAACTTGAAAATACAACTTCGAGTCTTACTGTTTTAGAGACATATCTAGAAGAAAGTTACAGCATCGACAATTAACAGAGTGAAATTTTTCTGTGACTATGTGTCTAACTCTTCTCTTCCTGATATGAAAAACTTTATCTCGTCTTGTTTCTTTGTCTCCAAACTTCCTACGATGCGTCCGCCACGCTACACAAGAAAAGAACATGGTCAAATCTATTTTAACATACGCACTTTATTTTCCATAATTTCCACTTAGTTATTTTTTTCGAACACGTAGTGAACGTTGCCTACGACCATTAAACGAATGAATGATAAGCAGAAACATCGGGGTCTTTTGGTCTTGATTTTCCCTAACTAATCAACAAAAAATATTTTCGGAGTTTTCATTTGTAGCCATATAAATTTTTGTGTTGAGAGCTCTGGGCTCTCCTGTATACAGTCAATGATGATATTCAGTGAATATTTGTAAGAGAACATATTGCTTTAGTTGTGACTATCACAAGTGTAAAACAATAATTAGTTCAAGCTGAAACTAATGTTAAAACATGCAATAAAATTGTTCGCTCGAAAATCCTGCTTTATATAGTCATTTACTAAGTATAAAATAGGTTGACACAAGGTCATCGTATGGAGCACCAAAATGAGGATTGAACTCTTTAGCTATAATCTGCAAGCCAATCTCGCTAACAATTTTATGATCACTTTACCAATCAAGTCTTAAAAAATATCTTTAGAGGATCGAACTCAGTTTGTAATGATCATCTACGAGGAAGATTATTACACCGCTAAGAGGTATTCTTTAAAGTAGGTCTAGCTTAAATTTGACTCAAGACTGAAACAATGGGACACCTAGTGAGGATCTATTTCACTTCTTACTTCAAACTGATCAAACAGACTAGTGCTGAATACGCCTAAGATTATGTACAGTTCGGCTTCTTTATTTTGATTGTCATGTCGGCCAGTGCCCCTCTTCTCACCTTGATTTTTCATCGTTTCACTTGGTGGATCTTCTTGTCCGCCATTTTGCTGTCTCGGCCATGTTTTTGCCTTCCGTTGACATCTCCCGTTGTTCCAAGTTCTTTTTTGCAAGGATTATGAATAATGAATAACAACATGACTACGTTTTTTATGTGCACATAATTTATTGAAATCTTTAGACGACACTCACCTTTCATCTCCCCAATCGTGAATTAGCGAGCGGAGATGGAGCTTTCAACTGCTTAGGTTGAGCGTTTCTCACAAACTGATCAATTCATTCTTTACTTCTAGAGCTATCTTCTACACTTGATAGAAACTATCCAATCATAACTGCGGTGACAAATTGACCTCAGATTGAATAGTTTTCAATTGTCCTGATTTACTCACTGCGTTTTTTCCATGCGTATAACGATTCTGGACTGAATTCGAATGCAGTCATATATATAGATTATAGATCACCAATTTATATTAAAGTAACATTAGCTTACGCAACGACGAACTATCCTTAAAAGAAGTGAGTACATCTTAGACTAGATACAAGGTTTGGGGATCAAACTTACAACTCAGTAGAAATTAATCTGTGAGAATAGCTTATAAAAAAGTACTCCTTGAAAAAACACCCAAATTTGACTTGATACGAATTCTGTGTGCTGGCCCGAGCAACAGATGCTACCGACTGTAAATATTTTAAACCTAGATGATGTTGACATGATTGACATCTTCGGATAAAAGGGCCGATATCGCCAAATGACATGATCAACATCTCATGAAAAGGCTTGCTTATATTTTTTATTTAGATTTTAATCCTGATTTAAAAAAAAAGATATATTTATACACTTCCTACGCCACGAAGTGAAAATAACATCAGGTCAATTTTTAAGTTAAGTACAGCTGGTTTGAATCCAGATTTTTTACTTGTCGTGCACCTTACTCAAAACTAAAACACTTAATTTCCTCACTGTAAAATTAAATCTGACGTAGCGGCAAAATGAGATAAATTCAAACTTTCACAAGAGTATTAGCACAGACTAAAATGTAAGCAGTCCTTTCCAACATTTGAACATTATCATAGTAACAATTTCCCATATAATGCCACACACACCTGACAGAAATCATCTACGTATAGATTTTTTGAGAAATTTCAATGAGGATCGACTCAAGGAAATTTGTTTTTGTATAGATTCAATTATCAAATACTAATAGAGAAAACTATGCCATCATCTTTTTTTTAAATAATAATGATTCGATTCTTTTTTTAAATCTTTTAGTGATTTTTAAAATTAGGACTGAGTTTTCTCAACTGTTCATTTCTTTTTTTTTTTCTTCGTAAAGACAAAGAGAAAATTATCAATTTTTAATTGATAATTTTTGATCTTGACTTAGAAGATAAGCAGGAGTGAAAAAACAGCTTATGTTTTGGCATTAGTTGTTTCATGTGAAATACTGATCCTTTGATTGACAGATGAACGTCTGTAAATCTTGATCACTTGGTAAAGAAAGCTAAAAGATCGACACATCTGTATATATAAATCTGCTGTGTTCGTTTATTTGTCCTGGGTGTTCATAAAAATATGTAAAAACGATTCTTCTTGCCTTTAAAAACTCTATGTATCCAACTTTAAAACTAGACATGTTTTTAATTCTTTATTTAATTCAATATATATATAAAGAGAGAGAAAGAGAGAGAGAGAGAGGCGGGAGAGAAACATTCTAATGGTTACCTATTTTGAATATACTGCTTTAAAATTGACAGTAAAAATAAGACAGAAAAAGGTTGTTTAGACCTATAATTGAAAATATTCATCCATATAACGTTATTCATTTTCAGTCTTTTTAAATCTCAGTTTCTTTTTTAATAAACAATTCTTTTGTCGGTTGCTTTTATAATCGTTCCCGGTTTTTGATAGTGTTGTTATATACTATGATCAACTCGCGAAAAGGCAACGATAACCTTAGTGGAACTCACATTACCCACCTTAAAACCCATTTCACAAAACAAATTTTCAATATTTCTATTTAAGTCTTATTTCATTTCACTTTATTCTTATTTCTTACTTTACGGTTAAAATTAATTAATCTTTGCTAAAAATCTGTGTTATTACAAATATTGTATGACAATGAAGGAACGAATGAAGGACAATAACTCTAGTTTATCTCTCTCTCTCTCTCTCTCTCTCTCTCTCTCTCTCTCTCTCTCTCTCTTACTCGAAAGGTCTGAAATTGGCCGTGTGAGACAGAGACAGGGACGAAGGACTCGGACACAGACTGACGGAGGACTGCCATCTTGACACTTTTTTAACCACGTTGTGAGTCTATATTCTGGGCCTTAGGTCTTTTCTTCTTTGACGGGAAGCTTTCGTCTGGGGTCCACCGGGGTCACTTGCCCCTCTTAATTTTGAGCACTCGCTGACCGCTCTTGTGGCCGTTCTTCTGAATGACCGACTGACTGTTCTGTTTGTGGATATCTGTGCGTATATAATTTCATTATGCCTACCCGTTTCTTCCGGTTCTCAACCCACGTGTAGGGTTCATTTGTTATCTTGTTTAAACAGGAAGAACATTCTGTTAAAAAATCCTTAACTGACAGATCTGTAAAAGGAGAATATGCAACAAATAATCCTGCAAATGTTTAAATAGACTTATTTCAGCATGTTATTTATATTATAATTTTAATATATATATATATATATATATATATATATATATATATATATATATAGGTATTATTCGGTCCAGTTAAACCGGAGTTGGGAGTAATTCCTTCAGGACAAGAAAATCATTCAAGAGCTGAACATTTAAATTTTCCTGGTAGAGAGCTCAATGTAATTAATTTCACAGAGCAATACTTTCTTTAAAGAAAAAACCAAACACCGGTTATTTTAGGATTATAAATTTATAAATTTACATTCCTAAAATAACCGGTCTTTGTTTTTTTCTTTAAAGAAAGTATATATATATATATATATATATATATATATATATATATATATATATATGTCAAAACATTCAAAGAACCTTTTTTTTTATCTATTTGCTCTTCTGTGTACAGCACCATTTTTTTCTTTGCATGGAATCACTCTCTGCAACAATTCTCTAATTGAAAATAAAATTGCATCGCTTCCATAACCAAAAATTGAATTCGTATTTATAAGGAGTGCATTTATTTATGGAACTCAATTTATTCATGTTTTTGCTTCGTTAGTTTCAATCTTGTATAGTTTGTTAATAAATAGTACCAAATAATAACTGTCTTAATCGTAAAATGTTCCATTAGAAATAGTAAATTCCCGCAAACTTTGGTTTCGAAAAAAGATTTTTTTAAAGAATATTTGTTTTGGGTGAGCGATATTTATCAATCAACACACACACACACACACACACACGACACAGACACACCCACACACACATATATATATATATATATATGAGCGATATTTATCAATCAACACACACATATATATATGTGTGTGTGTGTGTGTGTGTGTGTTGATTGGTAAATATCGCTCATATATATATATTTCAACATGAATAAACATGATCATCTCGCAAACAAACGACGTTAGCTTTATTTAGAAAGATACAAAAGAAATATTGTACTATGGGACAAATTCTGAAGTAATAGATAAATACGATATATCTTAATAAATATGAACTCATTAATTCAATAACTAACAAAAAAATAATGATATTTTGGATATTAAGAACTTTAAAGACTAAGATTAGATTCCTTGAAGGGCATTTTATAAACTAAGAGAAATCGGTTTCCTACTATGGTTCACAACAAATAAATACTTTTTTAAGTTTGAAAAATAAAAAGAATATTACTTTATTTGTAGCATAACTCCTGAATATAAATCTAACTGCTCAGAATGCCTAAAAATATAAAAATTCATTGTCTTGTGAGGCAAAACGAAAAATGTATAATGTTCATGTGTTTTCTGAATATTCGATGAAAAAATGCCAAAAATCTTTTTTTTAAATAAAAATAATGAAGATTTTATAAAGAATTAAGATTTGATATGTAAGTTCTTAAAAAAACATAAAACTATGAGTAAAAGTTTGTTCAACAAAAGGTTTGTTTTACTACAGCAACAAAGCTATTTCTAATATCTTTTGAAAAGACATATGAAACAATACTGAAAGTGATAAAGTAAATGTCGTTAAACCAAAGTATATAAATTCTTAAAAACATTACCTTTCCAACAGATTTGTCCAAATCTGCATAAAGATGCTGAAACAATTCTATTTCAAATTGACTTTTTAAGGATCAGTTGATTTAAAAGTGTATTTATTTCTTTGTTGATTCATATAATCGCTCAATAAGTGGTCGCCGTACAATCTAATAATAATATCGGCCATACTCTATGTTAACTGTTTATTTCGTTGAGTTTATTACGATAATGTAAATATATATGAATTAAGAATAATTTGTTTGTTCTTTATAGACGGCCAAATTTTATAGTCATACTCATTTGTAACACGGAAGGTTTTTAATATCAAAAATTATTTTCCTTGGCAAAAAGAGAGTAGATCTCGATCAATAAACAACATTTAGCAAGTTATATACTAATCAAAGAGAATTTCAATTTCTAAACTTCAAAGAAAAAGTAAACAAATTTTTGGTCTTTCAATAATAATTACTTATATTTGATTAAGCGTTGATTATTATGATTAAAGATATTCCTTGACTTAGAGTTACAAATTAATAAAATTCTATTGTTGCTCAGTTATGAATAACAAAACAAAAACGTTCAAATCGATAGATCTCAGAAAGGTAAAAAAAAAAAAAAAATTATATTAACTTCATAAAATGAAATAAAAATGCAGTTGGAAAATTTCTTTTCTACAGTGACAATTTGTCTTTAACTTTTTGCCTCAGCACTTCAGCGACTTTTTCTCTACTTTAATCAATGTTTGTATTACAGTTTTGAATACCTTGAATGAATGGATTGACTATCGGGATGCTCTCAAAAGTATTTGAAACAATAATCTTACTGCTCGCATAATCAACTGAAACGCTCCAATTTGTTAAAACCAGTAAAGTTCACTACGGTTGATTACAAGGTGATGAGTTAGATGAACTAATTTCGGGAGAAGCGAACCACCATTACCACTACCAAGAAAACATATAAACTGGTATAATCCCACCCTGTTATAAACTCAGGACCCTTGGTATTTATTTTCTTAAAACTCATAGAAAAGGTATTTGCAAGTTAACGGTCACTTTGACGGCAGTGAGAATTTGATCCCAGTTTTAACAACCCTAAACTGAAAAAATAAAACCTATTTGATAAATCAAAGCTCCGGCTTATTCTCAATTTCCCTCCAGATCTCTGACCAAGTCACTGCCTTGTCCATTTCTTCAGGATTATTACTGCCCTACTTATCTTCTGACCATCTGTTCTGCAACTCGTCCATTCCATAGATTCCGATTGTGAGTTCTAATACACACACACACACATATATATATATTATTGGGATTTTCCCAACTTTATATGGTAACCATATTTCGACATCGGCAAGAAGAAAGACTTATATTTACATGGAAAGAGAGGAAAGGAAATAGTGTCCTTGCAAACAGTTGGTTTGCGGCAAACCTTTCCGTAAAAGGCGTCCTTTTAACAGTTTATATTTCCTGTGTCCTTTTGGTTGGGTTGAAGAAAATAGAACCTTGTGTCTTGTGCTTCAGTTGCTGGAAAAATCCTCACAAGTGTGTATTGGCGTCTAGAAGACTGAGAGAACGGGCGGGCACGTCATGATTCTGAGGAATTACACAAGCAAAAGACGAAGGGCGATCGTAGGAAACGCCCTCATTGGGGTTTGGAAAAATCTAAATAATGGTAGCCTGTGATTGGCTGTTTTTCATCCAATCACTGGGCACATACTTAGCTACTCCGTAAAAAAATGTCAATGCATATATATATATATATATATGTTTATTTAAACAGAGTAATCTGTCAATCGTTGAGTTTGGCACGCTGTATCTTCAATAAAACCGTTTCTAAACACTAGTCTCTCCGTTGTATAACTAAATAACACAACTTAACTGACATAGATATGAAGTTCAGCCAGTTTGTTACATCAAGAAGAGATATGAAAATAAAAGAAGGGAGATTTACATAACCGGTTCATAGATCAGGTTGTTCTAATTTCATGCCAAAAGTTGTTATTGTGTTGGGTGGGGTAAATGAAAATTATTCTGAAAATCAACCTCCCCATTTTTTACCAACAATAGTATTATTTCATGCCAAGAGTTAGGGGATAATATTCATTGAACGTTTATATTTAGATTTTTACGAGGTTGTTTCTTATGAGGTGTTTTATTGCTCATGGTCCAATCAAACACCAATGATTTTTCAACAAATCTAGTTGATCCAGGAATAGGACACTAAAAGATACGACCATGCCAAATTAGAATGAACGAAGAAATAATGACATTGAAGGAGTAATCGACACCGACCAGATTTTTAGAAGAGTAGCCTTTTTATCAGATACAGGTAAATGTCATATCTAGGACAACAAATTTTGGTGTAGTCTTGCCCCTCTCCAGGAATTACGTCAGCGTAGTCCAAGATTCACTTGAAAGGCTTAAATTTATACAATTTTAACACTGAAAATTATGGAATGTAAAAGAACTCTTTCTTTTTATTGACTTTTCAGTTTAACTAATATAAAAAGATGTTGATTTCAAGTGACGGTTTATTTTCCAACTAATGCTCTTGTTGGTCAAAAATGGAGAAGTTGATTTTCAGAGGAATTTTCTTTTCCCCGACCCCACACAAAAGCAGCATTTTTTTTTCCGAATACAAAACCTTTTTTTTATTCTTTTCCTTTCGCTGTCGGTCAATTTTTGTGGGCGCTTTTCCGACAAATCTGGAATTTATTAGGAGAGAAAAGAAAACCCCAGCTACAAAATCTTATGGAGTTTGTTCTATATGGACAAAATACATTTCTAAAAAGATGAAAAAAAAGTCTCCTGAAAATTAATTTATTTCTTTTATTTTTTGTCTTTTTAAAGGTTTGGTTGTATATATTTTCTTAAAGTACTTTCATTTCTACTCTCTCTCTCTCTCTCTCTCTCTCTATCTATCTATCTCTCACACTCACACACACACACGCACGCGCATATACACACACACAACCTCTCTCTTTCTTTTTTTCTCTCTTTCCTCAAATCCTAATATACATACATATATATATATATATATATATATATAGAACACGTGAGCGTCCATTAGAGAATAAATGCCGAGCTAAAAATAAGGTCTACCAAGCAGTAGAGATTATGTATATAGGATCAACAGAGCAACAATAAAGGAATGATTCAATAATCACAAAACTGATTTCAGGAATGAACAATAAGCGAATTGTACAATATACATATGAGATTATTTTAAAAAAATCGGAGTTTACGCAGTCGAACATAAAAAGATCGTATGCTTATAATGAGGATTAAGGAAATTGAAGGTTGTGTCGTAACAAAACATAACAAAAAAAAAAAAAAGCATAAAAACAAATAAGCTTTCCTGACTAATAATTTACAAAACATAAAATCGGGGTTGGTAGTTAGGTGCAGCCATTACAGTAGATATTTACTTTGCAATTTGGCAACAGATGTGACTTATTATAACAAGCAAGTACCAGTCAAATGGCTTAAAAATTATATAAAAGAGGAGTACATTTTTTTCAGTTGGAAAAAGACAGACGTTTTGAGAATTAGCTCTCCTGAAGATCGAAAATCTTGCATCTCTGACTTGCGAGTTATTATCTTGTTATCTCATATTATTTATACTTGAAATGTATAGCCATATTGCGCTGTAAACACGGTAAATATTTTACAGATTGAAAAAGCCTTTAACGTTAAATTTGAATTATAATTATCGAACACATGAAAGACGAGTCTATCCGATAAGATTAATCGGGATTTGTTCCAACTTGTAGCTCTATCCATAGTACTACATGGATACATCTTATGGGCGTTAACAAAACGTGTAGAGAAAAAACTATTTGGGAATAACGAAAGAATGCTGCGTGCTATCGTGAACAAATCCCGGAAAAATCACCCTACAAACAGCAGTTAGACAGACACCTGTCTCCCATCAAACAACTAATTCAAGTAAGACGAAGAAGGCATGTTGAACACTACAGGAGAAGTAAGGACGAACACGTAAGTGATATTCACTTATTTACTCTCTTACACATGGACATGCCACTGTTGACTGACCTGGAAAGACTTGATTGGAATAGTTCAGTGCGAACAAGGGATGCAACCTATAAGACCTGCTAGGAGCGATGGGGGATAAGGACGGCTGTTGAAAGAGAGAGAGAGAGAGAGAGAGAGAGAGAGAGAGAGGAATCAGGGATCTCCATACAGTCATCGTGACTTAATGATGATACACATACACACACACACACACACACACACATATATATATATATATATATATATATATCCATTATGAAATTTATGCTTCTACTATGGAAGAAATGAATGAATTCTAAATGTATTTCCTTAGTTATGTCCGTTATATTGAAAATTTAAGTGATTTGAAAAAAGTTCTGAGCGAACAGAGACCAAAAAATTATTGTTCGCTTGCAAATGGAATAGGAAATTGATTTGTTCTTGAAGGTAGAGGATTTCATTTATACTGCTCTGATCAAAATCTCTCTAAATGGTTCTATTTTTGCTTGGTCCTATATATATATATATATATATATATATATATATAAATAGATTTAGATTGTTGGTTGTATATTGATATCAACTTGTCACGCTTAGGATCACCCTCCTTTCTCTTCATTTAAGTAAGGATATCTCTCTTTCTCTCTCTGTCTCCCTCTCTCTCTGTATATATATAAAGAGAGAAAGAGAGATGGGGATAAGTGTGGAAATGACTGAATAAAAAACCGATCTATAAATTAAATATATATTTATTCAACTTGAGAGAAAAGTTTGTTGATAAATAAAAGTTATAAATTCTTTTCTCGTAAGAAAAAATAATATTGGAGCATAAATAGGCTCTATTATTTACATTACAAAAAGAAAAATGTAGAAACAGTTTGCATTGATATATTCTATGATATATTGGTGGATATATTTTGTGTATGCAAGAAGTTTGCGTACATCATCATACAAAGGAGAATGTATATTTATGCACCAATATGTAAGTGAATGCAGTTAAAAATACCTACAAAGGAAGACTGAAATGGTAGTAGGATTAAATCTATATAAGCGCACTGTTTTTGTTCAATTTGAAATATTTAAGCGATGTTGAAATTAATTGCATTTTTGAAATCACAGAACGTTAGATTTTCATTCAAAATAATCAAATTTTGAGTATATTTACTGAATGAATCAGATAATCTCTTGAAGACCTTTCGCTTTCATTGCTCATTTATCAGATTGAAGTAGCGTTAAAATCAGCTGAAAAAGTTGCTTTATCCATGATTTTAATAGGTTAAAAATATATTTTTAATAATCTAGCAGGAGAAATATTTCTTAAATTTTTCAAGGTTTTAATCCTTCAATTTTTTGAGGCAAGTCAATATTGTCGTCTGCAAAATCTCCAAGATATTGTAAAAAGACCACGTAGATGCTCATTGATCAATAAATGCCAAAATATAGTTACGAATATTACAGCTTTTTGAGCCTATGTTTTGCACAAAGATTAATACATCTTTTAGTTGATTTTGCATATATATATATATATATATATATATATATATATATATATATATATATATATATTTACTAATCTTATATCTACCAGCATTCATGGTACCAGAAAAATTTTTTTAAAAAACCGCCAAATTGTCATAAATTTTTTTCAGCAAAGAATATCATTATACTCTCCGTCTCAACAGATGATATCACGCGTTTAATTTGAGTTTGAAAAACAGCAATTATGGATTATTTGTCGCTGCCTCCCACCAGACAAGACTTGACACAAGGTCAATGACCCAAAGGCTGATTATAGGGAGGATTTAGGGGAGAGAATGTTGGGCACGAGCCGAGGCTCAAACCAGGCTGGTCTATGCTGCTCATTAACCCACAAAGTGCAATGAGGGTATAATGTGCCAAGCAGTTTCAAGAACCCAAATCTGGGTCCGGGCACGGATGCCGGGTTATAGCTTGAACTATAGCAAGGTCAAGTGCTATACATAGGGGACAAAGGTGTCAATGTTGCAGCTCGCCCCCGCCAAAAAAAAATCAGCAAATATGGATTGCAATCTATATACGTGTATGAAAGAAAAGAAAGAAAAAAAACCTATACTAATTTAAATTCTGAGGCAAAAGTAAAGGGGGTTAAGCAATAAAGTATTAGAAAAATTAAGAAACCAGGAAAATGCTGTTCCTGTAAATTAACCCATCATAATTTAAACATATGCAAGGTTTTTCGTAGCAGGTGGAATTTAATGAATAATGTAAGCTTTAAACTAAACGATTATCGTCATACATTTTTCCGTTTACTTCATTAACATATGTTAAATTTCTCAACTAATGGGGTCATCGTCTACCGCCTAAACAAAAAATATTTTGGCAGCCTTTACTAAACCCAAAAATGATCAAAAGGAATGAACTACACCAGAAATTAACAACCCTCATTTTGATTTAATATCTAAAGTTCCAAGAATCTTTCTCAACATAAATCCCTCCGTCATATAATACTTGTAATTACTGAAAGAAATGTTATTATTTCCAATAAAAATCATCAAAAATTAATATCCTTACTATTATCTAGAGAAGGAAACTCGGTGAACCCCAGTAGACCTCAAATCAAACGTATGGAGTCATCTGTTGAGACAAAGAGTATAATGATATTCTTCGACGAAATAAATTTATAATGACAGTTTAGCAAGGTTTAAGTTTTCTTCTAATTGCATTTTATATGAACTGTATGTGTGTTTTATTATATAAACCTATCAAGGTTTATATAATATTTTATATAACAAAAGACATACATCGAGTACTCTCATAGATTTATTTGAAATGCTTCATATATTCTATACGGGAATAATCCACACCCATTGTTATCGGACGTCGGCTGGATATATATATATATATATATATATATATATATATATATATATATATATATATATATATATATATATTGTCAGCAAGTTATTGTATTTTCAAGTTTGATAAAAGACTACAGAACTTCCCTTTTTAAGATCTGATATTGTTTTTTTCTCTAGCTTTCTTGCTTTGTTTCTTTGTATCAAGGTTAACTTGATCGAGGAGTGGTTCAACGTGCTTTCGATTATATCTATGGATTGTCTTCGAGGGAGTATTTATTCATTTATTTATTTATCAATTTATATATTTTTTATTTTTTTATTTTTTATTTTTTTGGTTGCTACGATTTGTTTTTCTTTACATTGTGTGTAAAATGTATTTAGTTGGAAGGGTCTGATATTGATGGGGATGCTTTAGCTAGCTTGTGATTTATTGAAGATGTTTAGTACGTTAATTACTATGTTGAATGCTATTTTATTTATGTTTGTTTATTTTTAATACCGATGGGCTCAAGGATTTGTTTTATGCATGATTTTGGTGTTATTGTTGGGGATTGTTTTAATCTCTCGGTCGTACGTGTTGTAGCTATATGTTGTTCAATTGTACTAAATACAGATGGTTGGTATGTAAAACGAAGGGAGATGGTTGGTTGGTTGGTTGGTTGGTTGGTTGGTTGGTTAGTTGGTTGGATTTTATGGCATGTCAACCTTTGTAGGTTATTTAACGTCAAATCCAATTTTATGCAAATATTCAGTTCTATTTCAAACAATTCAGTTAAACATGAGTACACAGTTTAATTGTCCAAAATCATTTCTATTTCAAGCTATTCAGTTTAGTCAGACAATTCTATTTCAAATTCAGTTTACCTTAAATACGCAGTTTCGATATAAAACAGTTCTATTCCAGGCAGTTCAGTTTAGCATAAGTAAACAATTTAATTCTCAAAAATATTTCTATTTCAAGCAATTCAGTCTAGTCAAAGAGTTTCAATTCAAACCAATCAGTTCAGCATAAGTATGCTGTTTAATTCTATTTAAATTCATTTTATACAAATAATCACTTCTATTTTAAACAATTCAGTTTAGCATGAGTATACAGTTTAATTGCCAAAAATATATCTATTTCAAGCTATTCTGTTTATTCAAACAGTTCTAATTCAGTCAATTCAGTTTAAGTATAGATTTTTTTTACACACAGTTAAATGTCAAAAAGTTCTATATTAGACATGCAGTTTAGCATAAATACAGTTTCATTGTCAAAAACAGTTCCTTTCTAAACAATTCAGTTTAGCATAAGTACGCAGTTTAAATGTAAGTACACACTTAAGTTGTCAAAAACATTTTTATTTCAAGCTACTCAGTTTAGTTCCAATTCAAACAATTCAGTTTAGCATAAGTATGCAGTTTAGTTGCATTTAACCCATAGATCGGGCCCAATCAGGTGCTACCATTTCGGGATAGAGTCGAACTGTCAGCGATGGCAATGAAGGGATACTCCGCCTTCCATTAAGCTCCAGTATTTCTAGAACCTCACCATCAGATTGTTTTGTGTCATATCCAGGACACTCAGTGGAGGGTCTTACCCTTCTGCAGAGGTGCAGTCGGTGTATTCTACAGCTCCAGCCGATTTTGCAAACGAAAGGAGAGGATTGTTTTATGGCCAATGTAGGCATTAAGAGTTTTTTATGTGTTGTTTAGAAGACACGCATGAAATGGGCAACCAGATTTCTATACTACATTCGTTTGGTTTAGGTAGGATTTAGATGGGGTTTATATTATTTTTAACGATAAACTTTGATGTTTAAAATTCGCTGTAGAGTTTCATTTGTTTCGGGTCTTTGGTCATGTTTATGTAGGTAAAATTTTGATTATTTCTTCTTCCTCTAACTTATAATAGTTGTGCATTTGATTCCTGTAATATTAATCTATTTGTTCTCATAGGTTTTAATTTTGTTATTTTGATGGGTTTTATGAAGATAGAGTTTTATTTACTGGACGACTAGTTTATCAGGAAATTATTGCTAACGAAGTTTTACTTTATATTAATGGGTTCGTTGTAAAATATTGTTTTTGATTATTTTGTGGGAGCCTTACTCATCTCACCATAATGGACTCTTCTCACCGTTATTAGTACTGAGATATTTCGCTGTCAGAGGGCAGATCAATATCGGTATTATCCGAACAGTACGAGGGTTCTTAGCTTTTCTATGTAACTCTATCTTTCTTGTGTAATATAATCTGTTATCTAATGTAAACATTTTTATTAGGTTATTTATATTTTGTAGGATATTCTCTAAGTAATTTTAGTGGCTGGAGTTGTGACTATTTTGTTTGTTTTGTTTGTTTGTTTTTTTGTTTTTTTTTATTTATACTGATATAGTGAATTTTGTTTTTGAGCCAGTGAGTATATCTAGGAAAGGGATTTTTTCAGTTAAGTTCGACGGTGAAAGTTTATTTTAACATGTGGTTGTTTAGCAACGGAAATATCATTGACATATCGTATATGTTTTGAGTAATGTGTTTAATATATTTCCAATGTGGGATATGTATTATTCTGCATTTGAGTGGCTAAAGGAACAAACCATCGAACGATCGTCAGTTTCTATATAAATTTTCCCCAAAGGATCATTGAAGAAGACATGTGTGGAGCAGTTATGGAGTAGATTTTCAAAAATGTTTGGAAGATGGCTTGAAGGATGAATGTAAACATTTTCTACTTTTATTTTGATCATTTCATGGATTGCGATGTTTTCAAAGTCAAGAGGTGTTGTTAAGTAGTTATTGGGAGCTGGGAGAGGACTTAAGATTTATATGAAAATGTTAGTGGATTAAAGTTGTTTTAGTTGGTTAAATAGCTTTTGCTATATGGCATATAGTGTTAGGAATTTGTGAGATTATAGTTCTATGGAGGTTTCCTTGTTTGTGGAGTTTCCTTTTTCCGTAGATGTAGTCCAGTTAGAAGTCGTCACTTATTTGATTTAGTTTTAAGGATCCACTTTCTGCGTTGTTGGCGGTGATGGTTTGGTTTCTTTGTTTAATGGCATATCAACTTTTGTAGGTTATTTAATGCCAAAGCTATTCTCCTAGAAGAACAGGAGTGGTACTATTTATCCCATAGCTGGGAGGATAAGGGGGTTCATACCTTTCCCAAGGGCATTTGCCCGAAAGTGAACGTAATAGCGCGACTGGAGTATGAACTTGCTTACTACGATTCAGCAGTCCATCGCTTTAACCACTACACCACGAGGACACCCCCTAACGGTGATGATTTTATGGATATGTTTCGAAAGTTCGGCGGTGTGATTTTTTTGTAAGTTTTTTTAAATTTAATTTTCTCTCTGAGAATATTGTCTATTTTTATGTAATAATCTGTTCTGTTAAGTTTGATGTATATACGAGGATCATTAAATAAGGTTCCAGACTTTTTTCGTATAGGCACTTTTATTGATAGTACACGCATGAAACTCGTGTCCCCTTCGAAGTAATCTCCTCCGGCTGCAATGTACTTATTGTACCGTTCCAACAACATCTGGAAGGCCTCATGGAAGTTCTCTTGTGTGAGCATGTCAATGACCTTCGTCACAGCCTCTTTCATCTCCTCAATTGTCTCATAATGACTGTCTCTGAGCTTAGGGAATAAGCAAAACGGTACAACAAGTGCATTGCAGCCGGAGGAGATTACTTCGAAGGGGACTAGAGTTTCATGTGTGTACTATCAATAAAATTGTCCATACGAAAAAAGTCTGGAAACCTATCGTATGCACCTCGTAAGTGTGCTTAATTCATAAGTTTAGCCAGGGTTTGTACCTTTCTCTCGTTGATCAATAAAGAATATAACAGCTAAACAGACTTCAAGATTAAATAACCTAATAATAAATATAGTTAAAGTAACCAACGATCTTTACATTGTTAATGATCTGCGAACTTTAATGATTAATCACTACACCTCAGTGAATCATAGTTTTTTGCTTGTTTTTTTTCCATTGTTCTGTGCTCTTTTATTTCAGTATTCATGCCATATTTCTCTCAGCTCTGGAAACAACTCTCTAACTCTTATCGAAATAGATAGCAAATATCGCACTTCTCTCCCAGCTGAATAATAAACAACTAAAACGCCTTGCAATTCCCCATTCTATCACCCTATTTGGCTACATTGCATATTATTCGCGTTTGTAACCCCTTTAGAATTCTATTACCAGTAGGACAAAAATATCCGATCATGCAACCACGCCACAACCTCCCCGTTTTTCCCAGTTTCATGTCAACTCCCGGAGATATATCACATACAACAATAACTCAAAAACATGTGGGGAGTCTCCAAAAATAATGCCTCTCTGTTGAAAAGAGAAGGTTTTCAGCCTAAGAACACAATTTTCCGCCTATTCATGTCACTGGCTGCAATTTTCTTTGAACGTATATATTTAATAGAACAACTCTACTTTCATGTTAAATATTTTACCAGACTGGGTGTTTAGTTGCTATCTATATCAAGTTTAAATAATATGTATCTTATCGGCAATGTAACCAACATCCGCTTCTGAAGTTGAGTGACTGCATAACAAAATAGAAAGTATTACTTACTGAGAAACCTTTACATATTTGAAGCATCCAGACTCCTTTTTTGTTGAGGAAAATTTTTAATCAGTGTTAACAGAATAATAAGCTCTTTGTGTCTAAAAACCTACTCTATCAAATGATGTCATAAATTGTGAGTCACGTGGAAGTAAATGGAAAACTTTAATTTTGTGGTGTCTCTTGTATTTAGTTTTACTCCAGTGCTCTAAACATCGTTAGAAAGAAGTAAAAAAGGAGGATGGTGATAATTACCGATAACTATTACTGAAAGTCTTTAATTGGATCATTTTTGAGATGAGGCTTCTTAATCTGAGAATTAATTTTTATTTATAGCGGACTTTTTGTCCTCATCTTGGTAGTTTTTTTGTGTTGTTTCTTCTTTCACTACGTTTTGGCCAAATTTCACCTCTGGCCTTCTTCAGGTGATTTTACCGCGACCTCGGATAGGAATGATGAGTCTTGTAACCGTATTCCCAGTAATTACTGCCTTCAACGGCCTTCAAACCGTAGAGACTTGAAAGGCCTTCAAATCGTAGAGACTTCAAAGGCCTTCAAACCGTAGAGACTCAACGCCTCAATCCGCTGCGCCACGGGCCCCTTCCAGGTGAGCATTGTCAGAAGATAGCGGTTTCAAATCCTACCCAAGCCGGCCAGAGGTTTACTTGGTCAAAAACGTGGTGGGATGGACAACAACTATAGAAGGCAGTAATTACTGGTAATACGGTTACAAGACTCATCATTCCTATCCGAGGTCAGTCTTTTCTGAATTCAGAGTTTCCCTTCTCCTAGACTAGGTGCCTCACCAAGGCTGAGGAACCCAGTCTGTCCTACTCTTTACTCATAGCTGGAGGGAGAATAATTGGTTTCATACCTTTCCCAAGGGTATAAGTGCTATGTGAAATGCAATCAATCTCGTCCAGGTTTTGAACTCGTGTCGCCGTGTCCATTTCCTACGACGATAACCATTACACCACCGGCACCTCCACAAAGGAGATTATAATTTATGTTTACTTTTATCTCAATATGTCCTGTTTTACACCATATTTCTACTATCCCTGGTGAAAATTTTGGAATTAGCACTCTTAGAAGATGATCACTTGGGCTGTAAATAAACTTATAATAAATAAATCACAAAGCATTTTTATTTAGTTCCTGATCACCCTGGATTCATAAAGTATATTCTAAACAAACAAGATCATATTATTTAGTGGTTGATATTTTCCAATCCGTTTGGAAGAAAATATTATTTAAATGCCCAATATAAAGGGAAACTTATTAAATTAATTGATAAAAAAAAACAGAATTATTACTAAGTTGCTCCTCCTTGAGCTTTTTATGGCGGCCTTAATCTTTTCAGGCACGAATTCGATTATTCTAAAGCAATATTCTTTATCAAAATGGTTCTTAGTTTTCTAAATAGCATATCTTACTTGCTGGATGAAGCTTCACACTGGCAATCTTACAAAATATTTCCACCATAAATTTTCAAATGGATTTAGATCCAGACTCTTTCCTGGATACGTCATTGCTTTTATACTCCTTCCCTGAAAAAAAAAAAGCTTTAATCTCCTTTGCTGTACAAGATGCATTATTTTCTCGAAAAGGATCTTCATCATCACCAAACTAATTTTCTATCGAAGAATTTCTAGGGAAAAATTTCCAGGGAAAAATGTTAAAAATATTATCCATGAGTTTATTGTATGCATGTGAAGTTCATGGTAAGATAATGATTGCTATTTTCGTTGATCCTGCAAATGACATGACATCATATATCATGAATCAGTTTTGAAATTTTGTACATGTTTACTTCAAATTGTGTCCTATGTGTATGTTTCATTAAAACAGCACCAAACAAAAGTTCCAGTATCATAGCATTGGCCAATGGATATTCTTGGCTTATCACCCAATTGTCCACATAACATGATTGCTTCTCTTTAACTTACCTTTATTTTCTTCTGCTTGTCCGTTAATTTCGTTTGGCTTTTCTGCATGTAAATCCAATATTATTCAGCCGACTTCATAATGTTCTTTCACAAATATTAACTTCCGTTTAAACAAATTTGTTTTTCCTTCATCTTATCGTACATTCTTTTTTTTTTTTATTTTCAAAATATTTTGCTTTGAGTTTTCTATCCTGATCCTTTGATGTTTACCTGGTTTTCCAGTATTTCTTTGCCATTTTACATCTTTTATATTTGCTCTTACTCTTTGTCAAAGCTCACTGGTAACAACTGATATCATTTCTCACGCTCCAATGCGGATTTTCTTCTTTAATGAGTTTTACGATGCTTTTCCATTGTTTCTATTGACAGTTCTTTGATTGCAAGATTATTTTCTAAATAACAGAAACAAGTGAACTTCCTCAACGTATGTTAATGATATTTACCTAACTCCTCCACTCGGGCAGGATATGACACAGGGTCGATTTTTTAAGCGGAGTTTAACAGGTTTGAATTCAGAGTTTGCCTTCTCCTAGACTAGTTGCCTCACCAAGGCTGAAAAACCTAGTCTGCCCTACTATTTACCCATAGCTGGAGGGAGAATAATTGGATTTATACCTTTCCCAAAGGCATTAGTGCTATGTGAAATGCAATCAGTCTCGTCCAGGATTTGAACTCGTATCGCCGTCTATTTCCTACGACGATATCCATTACTCCACGGGCACCTGTATGTTAATATTATGTTTTTTTCCTGTGATATTATTCTTGATGCAGATGCATGAAAAAGATAATTTCTAATTAAAGTTATGTAACATATTGACCTTCGACCCAGCCATCAATCGAGGAACAGGTGCATCCGGTCGAGGATAACAGGGTATAACCTTGACTGTGGACGGGTTGAATTGGGTGGGGATGTGACGCTCACAGGAAGCAGGTGGGTGTCAAACAATGATATAACCCGGTGCAACAGGAAGTTCAGATTAGTTGGAGTCAATGAGTTGGAGATAAGATGCTGTAGAGAGAACCAGCACCCAGCAGAGGGCTATGGGCCCTCAGGATCCCCGATTGAGCAACCCAGCAGAACGAGAAAGAAGTGCTGCTAAAGACAAAGGAACTGGTGGACAATATGTTGCCGTTTGTTCAGTCTCCAACTTACCTTTCACACATAAACCTTTCGCAACCATTTCGAATAAAGTATGAGATGTATATTTTTCTAAAGAAGTGTGTTCGTTAGTCATTATTGTTGATTTTGCTTCCGCATGTATATGTGTATAGTTGTATATGTATTACGGCTATGCAACAGTTATAATAAGATAAACAAATACAAAATACGGTTAGATATTCCAAACAAGGTATATTTATAAGATGTACAGTATTTTTTGTGAATCATAAACGTCCCTTCAAAATGTGAAAAAAATCTGTATATAATTTTTACTCACATTTTGGCGAGATCTTTATAATCCAATAATGCAGTTTCAAAACATTATTTTAATAACATATTAGAATGCAATCTTAAATAACTTGCTTAAAGTTTTGATCTACTGGTGTAAACGGACTGGATGACAGTAAGATTCTCAGATGGGTTTCTTAGAAATGTCTTCGAGGAAAGTTCCTGACCTTCACAAAGATCATGTAAAGGTAGCTTGAAGACATCTGCGTAGCAAAACTACATTTCACTTTTCAACTCAAAATTTTAAGTCCTCAGTGATTGAGAATTCGCACTTAAAATCCAGAAAATTATTATTGATCAAGAAGGTTTGCTTTCCGAAGCTGATTGTATAATTAAAGCATTCAATCAAAGAACCACAAAAATACACATATTCCAACAATGGATACAACAATGCAACAGCTGATCTCTTTAAGGATAGCTTGGACAAAAAGTTTTACTTAACATCAAACAAAGATACCAAAATCCTACACGCTTATATGACTTCTTTGTCAGCTTTCCATTAAATATGATACATCGAAAGCAACGTGTTAAAGTTTTATTTCAATTATCATAGCAATTATATTGTATATGTTGTATCCAAAAAGCAACCGAATTGTTCCAGAAAGAGAGTTTATCGAAAATCTAATTAGACTTGTTTTGTAAATACTCACCTAGATCGTGGAACCACATTTTATATCTAATTGTGCATTTTTCTCAGTCTCTTGTATTTTCAATAATTACTGAATTTTCCAAATGGATTTCAGCATTGGGAACGAAGAAGTCCTCAATGATCACCACCAGCAAACGGGGCAGGTGACAATAGACCATGACGAGACACTGGATTTTTTTTAGATAATTAGTGTAACAGAACATGTTTACATTCTTAATCTTGAATTGTGGATCAAACTCCAATTTTTTCAATCATTTGTTTGGCTGAAAAATTTTCACGTTACCAGTTTTATCAAAAGATTAGAACATAACCCCAGACAAATTATACCACTAAAAACGATACATTCCTCATTGCAGACAGAATATTTTCCGAATGGGTAGTACTGACACAGAAGCATTCAAAATGTTTTCTTTAATGTATTGGGAGACAGTGAAGTTTCGTACATGTCAACAGTGGTTCAAAAGGTTTAGAAATGGTGACCGTTGTGACATGACAAACTTCCCTCGGGAAGACGAGCTACACTAAATTAAAAAAAAATTGAAAGAGACTGTTATATGGACTCTATATCCAGACACGAGAAATTTAGCACAAAAAAATTAATTTGTCATGTTCTACTCTGCATACACATTTCAAGCGAATTGGGCAAACGTGCAAAGAGGGAATTTG
Organism: Sepioteuthis lessoniana; assembly: GCA_963585895.1. Classification (NCBI taxonomy): domain Eukaryota; kingdom Metazoa; phylum Mollusca; class Cephalopoda; order Myopsida; family Loliginidae; genus Sepioteuthis; species Sepioteuthis lessoniana. The sequence goes on from OY757926.1 coordinate 75,635,680, forward strand.
GTTTCCTCGTAAGTTTTTACTGGAGAAACGAACGCGAAGTTGCACCATCTGCACCCAAGAATATCAATCTTTCACTTTTGCATTGTTACAGAACATTAAAAATGGATTCTGCACGCTGACAGAAAACGTACAAGATGAGAAAGCACTCGAACACCAAAACAAGCACATCACCTACATAAATCCTTAATTTGTATCTGCTGGATTATTAAAGATGACATCCATCACAAGATACTAAAACATGGAGCAATCATCACTGCAGTCGTTTATTTCCAGTAACTTAATCGGAATACGAAACATTACGTCGAAAGTGTTCTGATTTAGTAAACAGAAAAAAAGGTATAATTCTCCAGTTAGATTATGCAAGGATACAACCAAGACGTTTTATCCATTTATCTTCATGTATTTCTATTATATCCAAAATATTTTCCCATGCATTTTTTCGCTGTATTTATAATGGGGAACTTTACATCTACCGTTAAAATCGTGACTGTTTGAGCGTAAATGTTGTTCCTCAGGTATTAGTTTATTGTAATGCATAGAGTTATCTCCAAGTCTGTAGTTATTTGGTCTAAATTAAAATGACCGTTCTGACTTTCCAATGTATTATTTTTGGCAGTGTGTGTAGTTCACAAAAACATTTTACACTCACTCACACACACACACACACATACACATGAAAGTAAATCATGGGAAAAAATTCGACAGTATGGAGAAAAACTGAAAAACAATGATGAATTTAATGTGAAAGAAAGTCGACGTTATAAAGTTTCAGCCTTAATAAACCCTCATCTGGACTCTAAAAATGATGATACTGAGTGTTGATATATCAACGATGAATGTTAGATGCATTAAATCAAATTCAACTAAATTGATAAGAGTACTTTATCAATAACATAAAAACATATATGAAGAAGTACAAAGTACCAAAAGCAGGGAATTAATTTTTTCTCAACGTTGTAACCGAAATTACTTTGGTCGATTAATATAGACAAGCTGAAAAAAGAGAGCAGAACACAATTCACCTAGGACATCTTATTTAGTATACACCTTCGTACACACGCGCCACGGCACACACACACACACACACACACACACACACACACACACACACGTGCAATCTTACATGGAATCACTGTCTTTGTGTTACTTAATTATCGGTGAGACTTATGGCCGTCCCATTTAAAAAATCGTTGTCCGTCCGACAACTGAAGCTAAGCAAAGAGGAATCACTCCAGTATTCACAAGGGTGAGCACATAGCAAGTAGAGTTATAATAAGCACTCTAAGGCCTACTGGCTAGAAAAACAAAAGTTTTATTATTAAGTTGCATCGAATAACATTTAAGCAATGCTATTGTTAGAGAGTTCGGTTCTTACTGGATGCTTCATAATTCTGGACTACTTCTAAACTAAGTTAAACTTACTAATTAACGACTTTGGACGCCAACTAAACAGCTGAATAAGAAGCTAGACGGCAATTACACAAGAATGTTGCAAGCAATATTGAACAAGTCCTGGAGGCAACACCCCACAAGGCACCAACTATACAGCCACCTGCCTCCCGTCACGAAAACTATCCAAGCTAGACTAACCAGACACGCAGGACACTACTGGAGAATCAAGGACGAGCTCATCAGTGATATGCTCCTATGGACCCCCGCATATGGCCGAGCAAAGGCAGGACGACCAGCTCGAACATACATACAGCATCTATATGAGGATACGGGATATAGCCCTGAATACCAGCCAGAAGCGATGAACGATACGGAGAAGTGGCGAGAAAGGGTCAGGGATATCCGTGCTGGCGGCCCGACATGATGACTTAGCATTAAACAGCACCAAATCAACCATTAGAGAATGTGGAGTCACCCTTTCATTGTTTTTACTCCTGGATTAACTCTGACCTACTTTAATGGTACTAGTTGAGTACTTTTCTTTAGGTCCTGTCTGTTTGAGATAATGTTTGAAATAACCGTAAACTTTATTCATATATTAGCTCTCAAAACACTGTTTTATGTTTGAGATGATTGTGAATTAAGAAATATATTGGCTTTATTGAAACATTGATATTTGAAAAATGAAGTATTAACCTGTTTATATGATTTTGACGATAAATTTTTGTATCGTATATAATTGGAGACAAAATGAAATAGCTATACATGGGTTGATATGCCGTAAACCCAACCGAAGGAACAAATAAGCAAACAACAAAACCCACCAAGTTAGTGATCTGTTTAGTTTGGTTGGTTTGGTTTTTTTTGTTTAATGGCATATCAACTCTTTTTAGGTTATTTAATGTCAAAGCCATTCTCCTAGAAGAACAGTAGTGGTACTATTAATCCCATAGCTGGGAGGATAAGGGGTTCATAACTTTACTAAGGGTATTTGGCCGAAAGTGAACGTAATAGCGCGACTGGAGTACGAACTCGCGTACTACGATTCCGCAGTCCATCGCTTTAACCATTACACCACGAGGACACCAACTTAGTAATCTGTAAAGTTATAATCCGAATCAAAATCTTTAAAAACTGTGTTACAAACTTTGTTAGACAGTATATTAACAATATATATGACTCAATAAGCTCAAATAAGTTGAATGGTATTTCCTAACGCGCCACCTATTTGGAGCAAGCTTGCTAAAGAATGTCTTAACTCTGTAATCGATACGTAATACGGTGTTTCGAATAAAGTAATGCGGTAAATCTTGTCACGTGCTGTTATTGTTCTTTTTGAAACTCCTAGTAGTTGACCTTGAGGAGCCGATCAAACATGGCAAAATCGATTTCGCAAAAAATCGAAAGGCAAAAAAAAAAAAAGACGTAAAAGAGCACAAAACAAACAGACTAGGATAGACGAGAAAAGAGATATGCGGCCGTTTACATGAAAAGAAAAAAAAAAAAGAAAATCAAACGATGAAAATAATCAAGATCACGGAGAGAGTATTAGCCGCACACAGCCGTCGCAGCCAGCACTGCCTTCTACCGTCTCTATAATTCGCTATCGATTGGTATCGACAACATGCTTTATTTTAAGACGACCCGGTAGTTTTTTTGTTGTTGTTGTGTTATTTTGGGGTTTTTTTTTCCTAGTTTTTGCTTTCTTCCTGTCTTTGCACTTAGTGCCCAAACATTCCTTCGTGAAGCAAATGGAAATCTTGTTTTATTATTTCCTCAAGAGTTTATTATCTTTCTGTCATTGCTGAGCCGCGACGATTCGTTTTCCAAAAAAGGCATAAGAGTTTTGAGGGAAAATAAATAGCTCAGCTCATATTCATCTTACCACCGAATGGCAATTCTTTTCTTGTCTGTCAGTTATTCCATAAATCAAGGGCAGTTAGAGTTAGAGCCTCCTCATTTTCTGTCTTTTCATATGGAAACATAAAGAATGTTTTAGCATATTAGACTTTGATTGATTGATTTTAAAGACATACTAACCCGAGGAGGCTTATTTTATGTCAATAGGCTTAATTGCGAACATATTTACTTTTTGGGTGTGGCTGTTTCATAAGAGTATTTTGGGTAGGGGCAGGGATTCAATGACCGATCGATTAGAAATAATATTTTGATGAATTTATTTGATACTACTTTGAATTGAGCCAGGAGTAACGATAAGGAATGGGTTCTCCATACTCACTAAATATCAAGAACAAGTGCCTCACCAACAGGTGCAGTTTAGTGTCATACCCTTGACCCCCCATTTTTACTTTCTTCTGGGGGTGCCTTACCTTTCTGCAGGAAACAAAAGCAGTGTATTCAAAGCCCTTCTGACATGGCTAAAATTCCAATCGTGTTCATTTCGTACAAATATTTGGAAACTCTTGTGACGTCATTAGTGCCATGCTGTATCGACTTCCCCGCTTCACTTGTAAAGTATCTATGGTATATAGAGGGAAGACATATTACATATGCAAGTGGACGTCTTTCATACAACCATGCCCAGAGCCAGTCTGTGAGTCAGATTCTCTCAAAACTTTTAGCCGCTCCCATGGAGGACTTTATTCAACGAAAGAAACTTTGGAATAAGACGCAAAATTCAAGTTCTAGATCGAGTTCTCATAATCTTATTTACCAACCCCTCCGCTCGGGCAGGATATGACACAAGGTCAATTTTTTAAGCGAAGTTTAACAGGTTTGAATTTAGAGTTTTCCTTCTCCTAGACTAGTTGCCTAACCAAGTCTAAAGAACCTAATCTGTCCTACTATTTACCCATAGCTGGAGGGAGAATAATTGGATTCATACCTTTCCCAAGGGTATTAGTGCAATGTGAAATGTAATCAGTCTCGTCCAGGATTTGAACTCGTGTCACCGTGTCCATTTTCTACGACAATAACGATTACACCACGGGCACCTCCACAAATTATACACGGGCACCTCCACATTACACCACGGGCACCTCCATGAGTTCTCATAATAAACTTGCCACTCCCCCATAATAACCATTGAATTCTAATCAAACTTAATCCAGATTTCACTTTCAGTTTCTCTGCATAATGACATATTAAACTTTGTGGCTTGTTTAATGACAAAGCGATCCATATAGAGGAAAAATAGTGATACTATTAAACTCATGATTGGTAGATGAGGGAGTCCATACTTTTTCAAAGGGTATTAGCCCAAAAGTGAATGAAATAGTGCAACTAGAGCTGTAATATAATGGCCGAGGGATTTCGTTTTTTATATCTTGCCTTTCGGTATAGTTAGGCTGAGAAGCTTTCGTTTAGGTGCAACATGAGCGCATGTGTTCACGCGCGCGTGCGGACAGGATGTATCATTCAGAGATGTCAAAATAAAAATCCCAGATAGAAAATATGAACGAGGGATGTGAATGACGTCATGCACCGGAAGCGTGCGCAGAGGATTTGGGGGATTTGAGAAAAGTCAGTTAGTTGAGTTTTAGCGCCCGAAGAAGACGGTTGACTTTCGGGGCTCGCTGAGATCAGAACAATAGTTTGCGGCGGGGTGCCGCGCGTGTTGGTGGTGGTGGTGGGGGTAGATGAAAAAGTCTTTCAGTGTGTGTATATTAAGTGTATCACTCTCCTTATGTCGAATTACATTTAACTCAAAGGTAATAAAAAGTTTCGTACCGGAACTAAGAAGTCGTAAGTGTTTTTTTTATGTTTCCGGATTCCTATGTTATCTATATGTGTTATATTGACATGTGCCGTATCATAACGACACAATAATAAAGACAGACGCACGCATAATGACACACCTCTCACTTTATTGCAAGGGTTCGAAAAGGTTGTGTGGGGTTTTACTGTGAGAGGGAGCTGGAAATCGAACATAACTGCAATATTTTTACCTTCACTCTTATGGCAGTCAACGTTGTGTCTTTCTCGTTCTCCTGGGCTGCTCAACCGGATGCCCTGGGCCCACTCTGCTGGGTGATGGCTTCCTTTACTGCATCTTATCAGCAACTTCTCTGGTCCCCAGACTCACTCGGGGTTCCCGAGGGCCCCCTCGGCCGGATGTGGTTTTACCAACCACATCTCGTCTTACTCCGTCTCCAACTCTGCTGCAACTGGCCGTCGAACTCAACTGGCTCGTCGAACTTAACTGAGTTATATAATCGTTCGACGCCGACTCTATCTTTGAAATCGAATGTTTAATCGTCATCAAGCGAAAATAACTGTCATACAGTTCAGAGGTCATTCTCTTCCGGTGAATCAGTCTATGAGTGTACCATGGGAACTTTTTAGCTCGTCCCATTTCATCAGCCAATTTCCGCCCATGCGATTTCCTCTCATAACTGCCATTAGAATGTGTCACCTCCTTCCGCTGCATCACCTTGGAATGGCATTTTTGGCCGGGTCAAAAGGTCAAAATATAACATATGTGCGTTATGAACATTCTATGTCTATTTATCATGGGTATGTTACAGAGTTTGAACTCGCTCTCTTCGATATCGCAGTCCAGCTCTTTAATATTTACAAGGACTTTACTTTCTGATTTGATCGATAATAAGTTATACTAATGATACTTCTAAGCAGTAGCTCCGAAATCGATTTTTTCCTTACATAATACAACTATATATATACATGTTTGTGTGTGTGTGTGTGTGTGTGTGTGTAAACTACACAAGTCAAAAATATAGACTTAGCACACTTTCAGTGTTGTGTATTATTGTTGGATATTAGATTAAATAAATCTTTTATTTACCTCGTTGTGTAAAATTTGAATAATTCAAAAAAAGGCTGGAAAGATAGAGTGGGTCTAGGAGCAATGGGTGTGAAGAAGTACTCCACATTCCCCAAAGCCCCAAGGCTTGAGCATCATTATAATATTGTTTAATGTCAAATCCAGGACACTCATGAGGAGGGGTCTCACCCCTCTGCAGAGATGCAGTCGTTGTATTTTACTACCCCAGCCGACGGAGCTATAAGTAATGTGAATTTGAATTTGCTGATGAAATGACAACGCCAAACCTTGCGTGCTAATATGAAAATGAAATTCTGTTAGAATATCACGACAGTGTTTTACAGTGTTCAAGGTGAAACGACTATTTTTTTAGAAAAGAAGCTGATTTCGTCAAGCAACAAAATTGTGTGCTATGATCAAACCCAGATACTGATTCACTTTAATCTATTTACTATCCATTTGAAGAGTTCTGCTGTTATTGATAACTGCACTATTTTCTGGTGTGATGATGTTATTCTGCCCTTGCCCAATATATATCCACACATCATTTATTCTGATATGATTACGACGTTTTGGTGTCATAGTCTTTTAAGAATGCACATTATTTGGTTTGGTTTTACGGGATATTAACAATTGTAGGTTTTTTAATGCCAAATACATTTTATATTAAATATGTTTCCAGACTTTTTTTTGTATGGGCACTTTTATTGATAATACACACATGAAACCCTTCCAAATCTCCTCCGACAGCAATGCACTTGTTGTACCATTCCAACATCTTCTGAAAGGCCCCATGAAAGTCCTCATGTGTTAGCGTGTCAATGACCTTCGTCACAGCCTCTTTCAACTCCTCAATTGTCTCATAACGACAGCCTCTGCGCTTAAGGATTAAGCAAAAGTTACAGGGAGCAAAGTCTGGACAATAGGGAGGGTGAACAACTGTCTTGATGCCCATCTTGGTCAAACAGACTGTGACAAGGATGGAGTTGTGGACTGGTGTATGGTCCTGGTGGAAATGCCACTGACCCTATTTGAAGAGTGCTGGTACATTTTGAAATTCACCAGCTGTGACAATCAGGCTTTAGTAGGGTGTATTCCAATTGCTGCTGTAGCAGTTCATTTGAACCTGAAATCATAAAAATTGGTCAGTCATCTCAAAGGATATATAGCAATAACATACTGAATTTTCAAGAGTCCATGACAATTTCAAATGCCTGTACAAAAACGTCTGTAAACTTATTGAAGGCATCTCGTACATTAGACATATAACTTCAAAATATGTGTTGTAGATAACATTTTTAAACGATATCGATTTCTTTTTGCACACAGTTAAATGGTTTCACTTATTTCTATCTAATACGAATAATTCTGTTTCCTGCTAATCATTTGTCTGTTCACAGTTTAATATTTTCAAGTATTGCTATTTAGCACTAACAACTCAATTAAATATCATTCATTTGCTTACACACATTTAAATCGTAAAACAGTCATATTTCAAAGAATTCAGTTTAGCATATGTGAAAAAAGTTTAGTGGTTCCATGTATTGCTATTTACTACAACCAATTTAATTAAACATCACTCATTTGTTTACACAGTTAAATAAATAAACAGTTCAAAATCAATCAATTCAGTTTAGCATAAGTCATTTGTTAGTACACAGTTTAAATGCTAAAGTTTGCGCACGCGCGTGTGTGTGTGTGTTAGAGAGGTTTAGGATTTCACTAATAGTTATTGTTTCCCAGTGTATGGATGAATGTGTGTCTTGAGAATTTTTGTATATATATATATATATATATGTGTGGTAATTTACTAAGCTTTTTGCTTAGATGTGGCACAAGGCCATATGAAAGGGGCACCCAATGAGACTCGAACTCACTCGTGTAGGTTTGCTAGTCGAGCTTGCTAACCATTACACCACCAGAGGCGCCTTTATATATATGTGTGTGTGTGTGTGTATGTGTGCACGCGCGTGTTTATTTGTTTCCATGTGTGTATGTGTACGATTCATATTGACCCATAGATAAGACTCTATCAGATGCTACCAGGGTTGGAGTGGTGCTGGGAGCAGTAAAGGGAGTACTCTGCATTTACCAAAGATCTTGCATTAGTGGAGCCTCGCTATCAGATTGTTTAGTGTCATACCATTACTCTCGTTGAAGGAGTCTTACTCTTCTGCAGAGATGCAGTCGGTGTATTCTACAGTCCCAGTCGACTGGGCCAAATGCACATTGCGATATCACCCATAGTCCTTTTAAGCGTCTAATATTTCCCAGAAGTATATAGGAGGTTTAACACGAAGCATGCATGCTGTTACAGCCCTAAAAAAAACACAGCGATACCACCAAATAAGACTTCATTAGATGATAAATGTGGGGCCGAAATTTTTTCCCACAAAACCAGAGTTCTCCAGGGGCAATTTACGATGCCACGAGATTTTTGGTTTTTCCATCAGATTTTTAAAATACTCGATGAAAATGCCTTCTGGCAACGTAGATTTGTATTGCATTCACAACGATGAAGGGTTGATTCAGTGCTTTGAAATTAACATAAAGAAATTAGATAACAGTTAAGATGTGACACAAATTCAAATTTTAGCCGGAGTAGATTATCTTAAATCAAAAATTTCTTTCTCCTTGACTGGAAGCAAACCAGTGCGACAGAATCTTAACTGCCCAACTATTTACTCATAGCGCAATGTAAAACGCAAACAACCTCAACTTGGATTTGAACTCAGATCATCAATTCTATTTCTTACGACAATAACCGTTACGGTCTATGTATCGTCAATGAAATCTTTATGGTCAGTCAACAGAATAATTCGTTACAACAGATGGAAAATTTGACTAAAGCTGTAGTTTGATACGTGGTAAAACGACACAATATGTAAATACAGGTGAATATGCCATTTTTCGTCTTTTCATTATTATTGGATTTATTTTTCTTTTTATCTTTTAGATTACCTCATAGAAATTCAGACATATCTAGGAATTTGCGTATTCCAACTTATATAAACTTTTAAAAGTTATATTCTTACTTTTAATTTTAGTTTAATATTCAGAAAGTGGTGAATGTAAACTGTAAGATCCAAAGCAAAATATTTTATGTAATTTCAATGGAACTGAAAAAAATTATTCGGTTTGGTTTCTTTGTTTAATGGCATACCAACCTTTGTAAGTTATTTAATGCCAAAGCCATTCTCCGAGAAGAACAGTAGTGGTACTATTTAACCTATAGCTGGGAGCATAAGGGGGTTCTATACCTTTCCCAAGGGTATTTGCCCGAAAGTGAACGTAACAGCGCTACTGGAATACGAACTCACTTACTACGATTCCGTAGTCCATCGCTTTAACCATTACGCCACGAGGACACCCACGAAAAAAATTATTGATATGCTTTCTAATGTTACTGCTCATATTACAAATATCACATGAAAAGACCGTACCAAATCTCTTAATCCCGTGACAGACAGATCAGCTGACAGTAAGGAATATATATATATATATATATATATATATATATATATATATATATATAGTCATCTACAGACAGACTGTTTCTTTCTATCAGAACTCTTCAGTGTGGCTAGACACGCAGGACGCTCGAAGCCGGGATCGAAACCCGTCCAACTTTACGTTAGACTGTGTTTCAGACAACTCGTCCACCAAGCGGACCACGTTGGCTAAGGGAATTTTAAGGTATTTTTATTTTTAGAAACAGCAGCAGCAGCCTTTGTTTACATTTTTTTTTATACCCTATCGACTACCAGAGTGCTCAATTCTTTCGAAGAGCTTTGCATTACGCTAGCGGCGACCGGCAATTCCTTCGCCAAAGAGCTCAACCCCCATGGGGGAGTATATATATATATATATATTATTTTGTTGTTGTAGGTCCAAAGAGAGGAAAAATAGTTTTAAATGTGTAGGCGCACGAAGAGATCTGTATTTTTTAGAATTTTTTTGTTTTGTTATTGATGCTTTCGTCAGAGAACATGTATTGCACACGGTCTTTATTAATGGGGTATTCAATGATATTTGAACATACTCGAGTATGTTTAAATGGTTTTCATTTGGTTTTCTCTTAGAGTGTATTCTTCTTAACCAACTTTACTCCTCATTTACATTTGATATTTGATACATTGCGTGTGTGTGTGTTAGAGTCGTTTCGGATTTCACTTATAGTTATTTTTCTCTGTGCCTATGTAAATGTGTGTCTTAAAATATTTTGTGTGTATATATATATATATATATATATATATGTTTGTGTGCGTGTATGTGTGTGTGCGTGCGATTGTTTCCGTTTGTGTATGTGTACGATTCATGTTTTATTCCACTTTGGTTTAAATTTATCTATAAATTATTTTCCTTTATCTGAAGTAACGTGTAGTCGTTTCGTTTGATATATTGGTATTATTTCAAATTTACCTCAACTACATAGTTATAGGTGTTTCGATACATTTAATTTTCTGTTTTCTTCTATTTTCATATTACTTCTATGAAGCGATGTCCTTGTATTAAGAACCTGTGTTGACCCTATGTATCTTTCTTTGCATTTGCTACATTTAATTATTCAGACTACGTTTTTAGAGTTGCAGCTTTATTTATTTTGAATTTTGTTTCCGGGTTTTTAAAGTTATAGGATTTTCCTTCAAAAAATGGTACTTGATGCCTCCTTGCTTAACACTCAGCATTATAAAGTACGGATCAAGGGTAAAGTAGAGCAATCCAGGGAAGGAGTAGCGCCCTCCCCTACACATTGGTGTAGTAGCTATCGAAAAGGGAGCCTTCGGGTTACCCTCGACTATGGTCGCCAACTTTATTATTGCATTTGGTAACCCTTTTGTTGCGTTTTCTCCGAACGTAGAAGAGGGGACTATTCTTTTAATTATTTTTGGGTTGTTTCTGGCTTTTAATGATTTTTGTTGTGTCTCGTATTTCTTTGATTTTGTCATTGTTTTTAAGTACTAGATTTTTAATTGTTCATGTGAATAATTATGGGTTGTTTTGGTTGTAGGTTTCGGCGTGTGCTAGGGATTTTTCGTGGTTGTATTTTTTTGGGGTTCATTAATTCTCTTTGTGGTATTTTTCTGCTAATCCCAATCCTTTATTTATTAGTGTTGTTGGGTATCCTATCTGGTTTAGAGTTATGTGTAATTCTTAAAGGCGATTTTTTAAAGGTTTTTATCCGTGGTTATTGCGTGTAGTCTAAGTGAGGGAGTGTATAGGATGGGTTTTATACAGTTTTTGTGGTAGTAGCTTTTGAAGTGGAAGTATTGTTGGGCGTCTGTTTGTTTGTGAAAGATATCTGTGATGATTGGCCATTAATGTTTTTTTATAAGGCTGACTAAAGATGGTAGTTCTTTTGAACTGCGTTCGATTGTAAATTATATTTTCGGGTGTAGGTTTCATAGAAGCTTGTGTAATTCATTGATGTCTCTGCATGGGCATTTCCAGAATATAAAGCAATTATCCAGGATTTGGTAAATTCCTCTTTTACGTCCTTGCAGTATTTTTTACCATCTATTTCATATAGGTTTTCTTCTAAATATTCACAGCATCGGTGTATATTCCAGGTGATACAAGTTTTTTAAAAGATAGAAGGGTATATATATATATCGTCATCCACAGACACACTTTTGTGATACACTATATATATATATATATAGAGAGAGAGAGAGAGTGTAACACAAAAGTGAGTACACCCATCATATTTCTGCAGGTATTTAAGTATATCACTTCATGGGACAACACTGACAAAATGACACTTTGACATAATGAAAAGTAGTCTGTATGCAGCTTATATAGCAGAGTTAATTTATTTTCCCCTCAAAATAACTCAAATTTAACCATTAAAAGCTAAACCCCTGCCAACAAAAATGAGTACACACCTAAGAAACTACACACCTAAATGTCCAAATTGGGTACTGCTTGTCATTTTCCCTCCAAAATGTCATGTGACTCATTAGTGTAACTAGGCTCATGTGTTACTAGGCCCATGTGCATAGGGAGAAGGTGTGTTCAAATTTATCGTGCAGCTCCCACACTCTCTCATACTGGTCACTGAAAGTTCCAACATGGCACCACATGGCAAAGAACTCTCTGAGGAATTTTTAAAAACATATTGTTGTGCTACATGAAGATGGCCAAGGATACAAAAAGATTTCCAACATCCTGAAACTGAGCTGCAGCACAGTGGCTAAGATCACCCAGCGTTTTAAAAGCGCAGGGTCCACTCAGAACAGGCATCAAGTAGGTCGTTCAAAGAAGCTGAGCGCACGTACTGAGCGTCACATCCAAATGCTTTCTTTGAAATATCGGCGTAGGAGTGCTGTTAGCATTGCTACAGAGATTGAAGAGGTGGGGGTCAGATTGTTTGTGCTTTGACCATACGCTGCTCTCAACATCAAATTGGTGTGCATGGCTGTCGCCCCAGGAGGAAGCCTCTTCTAAAGACCATACGCAAGAAGCCTCCAAACAGTTTGCTGAAGACAAGGCAACAAAGCACGTGGATTACTGGAACGGTGTCCTATGGTCTGATGAGATGAAGATTAATTTGTTTGTTTCCGATGGTTTCAAGCATGTGTGGCAGCGACCTGGAAAGGAGTACAAAGATAAGTGTGTCATGCCTACAGTCAAACATGGTGGTGGGAATGTCATGGTCTAAGGCTGCATGAGTGCTGCAGGTGTTGGAGAGTTATATTTCATTGAGGGAAACATGAACTCCAACATGTACTGTGAAATACTGCAGCAGAGCATGATTCCCTCCCTCCAGAAACTGGGTAGCAGGGCAGTGATCCAGCATGACAATTACCCCAAACACACCTCCAAGACGACCGTTCCTTTTCTGAAGAGGCTGAGGGTAAAGGAGATGGACTGGCCAAGCATGTCTCCTGACTTGAACCCAATAGAACATATTAGGGGGATCAAGCAGAAGATGAAGGTGTGCAAAGACTCAAATATCTGCCAGCTCCACGACGTTGTCATGGGGGAGTGGAAGAGCATTCCAGTGGCTACTTGTGAAGTTCTGGTAAACACAATGCCAAGGAGAGTAAAGGCAGTTCTGGATAATGATGGTGGCCATACAAAATATTGACTGTTGACAGGGTGTATATCAATATTGACAACTTTCGCTAAGGGGTTTACTCACTTCTGTTGGCAGGGGTTTAGCTTTTAATGGTTATATTTTGAGTTATTTTGAGGAGGAAATAAATTAACTCTGTTATATAAGCTGCTCCAACTGCATGTCTGGTTCGTCTAACGAACCAGACATGCAGGACACTGCTGGAGAAGCAGGGACGAACTCATAAGATATATACTCTTATGGACCCCCACACATGGCCGTGCAAAAGCAGGACGACCAGCACGAACATACATTCAGCAGCTATGTGAGGATACGGGATGTTGTCCTGAAGACCTACCTAGGGCGATGAACGATAGGGAGGAGTGGCGAGAGAGGGTCAGGTATATCCGTGCTTCCAGCGCGATATGATGATGATGATGATATAAGCTGCACACAGACTACTTTTCATTGTGTCAAAGTGGCATTTTGTCAGTGTTGTCCCATTAAGAGATATAATTAAATATCAGCAGAAATGTGAGGGGTGTACTCACTTTTGTGATACATGTATATATATATATATATATAAATTTTTTTTTTCTTTAAGAAAAAACAACGAAACCAATCACAAAGGATTATAAATTTATTTCCATCCTTCATTCATGAATAATTTCTTGTCCTGATGGAATTACTCCCAACTCCGGTTTAACTGGACTAAGTATACTATATATATATATATATATATATATATATATATATATATATATATATATATATATATCCTATTTTGATATTCAGATGATATTGTTCAAATTATTTTTGGTGTATATATTATACTCTCAGGTTGGAAGTATTCTTGTTAGATATTAAAACATGTAACAAAATTATTCAGAAAATTATTTTTCCTTGATTTTCATTGAAACCCCGTGACGAGTGATGAGGTTTCTATTTCAGTTCTAATCTTCCGAATCTTCAAGGGCTGCCTTGTTGAGGTTGTGGTCAGATATTGAAACTCTAACGTAAGAATGCCTATCATACCTGTTGTTGCATCCAGATATATACATAACCCCTTAATCATCAACTGTCATGTAAATAATATTTTCCAAAAATCTTCTTTCAAAAATCATTTCTTTTTTAATTCCCAATCGGTAAAATGCATTTTCCTATGATACAATCACTATTATTTCATCTTTATAACATTCATATGACACAAATATAATGTAGTTTATATTTCTACGTTTATGAAGAGCGGGATTTTTCAGAAAACATATTTTTTACCCGAAAAGAAATGTTTGACATTTTACTTTGTGATTCCAAATTATAAAACATGATTTCTGACGATTGAAATATAGGTGTCACGTTCTATCACGAAAGCATAAACATGTATTAGAATAATTTTACTGAATGAAAAAAATTGTGATATCTATTCGAAGACGGATTTCCAAAAATCTATTACCAAATATTTACAGAATCTGTTTTAAATGTTTTTAAATTCGTACCAAATTACTTTGTACGATATAGTTTGCACCATATTTGTTCACTATTTGTACCAAGTATGTTTTTGCATTGGTTGGTTGGTTGGTTGGTTGGTTGATTTGTCAAACTTTTTTGGATTATTCGGTGTTTTTTGTTTTGTTTTGCTTTCTTTTGTTTTGTTTTTGCAAATAATAACATAATTCTAAAAAACAAATGATTGTAATTTGTAAACAATTATAACTGCAATTAACTATTCTTAAAAAATGATTGACACGTATATAGTTATAATAATTCCAGTCTCATAAGAATTATTTGTCAACAGATATATTTGACCCTAAAATGTGATATTACTACAGGTCAAAGCCAAACCGGGAGTAAGGGCAATGAAGGAGTGTCTCCAAACTCCCTCAGTTTCTAACCTAAAACTTCAATACTGGATACATTTTGTTTTAAATAAAGACCCCATTCTTGAGCGTGTCTTGCCCGTCTGTAGAGGACACCGTGCTTATTTTACTCTGAAGTATTATTATTTTTAAGAAATATCTAGTGATCGGAGATAGAATTTAGTCAACCTTCAATTCCATGTTTATTTATTTATATATTTACTTGTGTGACCAGTAATTGACACCTAAACAAAAGAAATTGATTTTTGACTATTTAAGTAATAACTAACATTTTTCAAATTCCAAATTAGTAATCATTAAATTAAAACTTTCTCAAATTAAATTTCAAAGAGAGTTAGTGTGATTTAAGAACATTTTAACATTTACGAGGGGCATACGATAAGTTTCCAGCCTTTTTTCGTATGGGCATTTAAATTGTCGTAGACTCTTGAAAATTTAGTATGTTATTGCTATACATCAGATTCAAATGAACAGCTACAGCAGCAATTGGAATACACCCTACTAAAGCTTGATTGGCTCAGCTGGTTAATTTCAAAAATGCAATCTGACACTGAAGAAGAACGATATGCAATAAAATTCCGTTTTAACCGTGGACAAAATACCACAGAAATGTATGGAATGCTTCAGACTGCTTTTCGACCATCTTGCATGAATCAAACATCAGTTTTTGAGTGACATAAGAGATTTAAGGAAGGCAGGGAGTCTGTGAGGGATTATGAAAAGTGTGGGAGGAGTAAGGAAGTCAATACACCAGAGTTGATTAGCCAAAGGGTCAGGGTTAGGGTAACTATGTTGGGGTTTTAAGGTCGTTCAGGAAGAGATTCGTTCGGAAGA
Organism: Sepioteuthis lessoniana; assembly: GCA_963585895.1. NCBI lineage: Eukaryota > Metazoa > Mollusca > Cephalopoda > Myopsida > Loliginidae > Sepioteuthis > Sepioteuthis lessoniana. The sequence goes on from OY757926.1 coordinate 75,651,584, forward strand.
GGCCAGCACTCTTCAACTAGGGTCAGTGGCATTTCCACCTGGACAATGCACCAGTCCACAACTCCATCCTTATCACAGACTATTTGACCAAGATGGGCATCAAGACAGTTGCTCAGCCTCCCTATTGTCCAGACTTTTCTCCCTGTGATTTTTGCTCATTCCTTAAGCGCAGAGGCTGTCGTTATGAGACAATTGAGGAGATGAAAGATACTGTGACGAAAGTCATTGACACGCTAATACATGAGGACTTCCATGAGGCCTTTCAGAAGATGTTGGAATGGTACAACAAGTGCATTGCAGTCGGAGGAGATTATTTGGAAGGGTTTCATGTGTGTATTATCAATAAAAGTGCCCATACAAAAAAATCTGGAAACTTATCGTATGCAACTCTTACCTTTGTTTATTTGTTTAATAGTATATCAACTCCTAATCTTATATCGAAATCTGATTCATTTGTTAATGTTTTATCGTTATAATTTCATATTTCCAATGTTTATTGTTGTTTTTAAATTGCACTTTTTCTATAATCAGTAGTATTCACAATGTAATATTAATTATCTAATCGATTATAAAGTTTTAACTAACGTATGAATAATTCATTTAATTTAAGTTTCCTATCCAATACTTTACAAAAATAAAGTTACTAATAACTACTTGCCGAAAATAATAACTTCAAGTAACTATTCTAAGTACACATAATTTGCATGCAATTTGATGGTGATGTGAACCCAATTTGGGACCACGAAAAGATAACTCGGAACACAGTATAAGTTTAAGGATATATTGAAGTAACAAGATACAGAGAAAAGTAGTGGTGTAAGCTAGGTTTACTTGTCAGTCGAATATCCAGTCTCTACCACCGGCTGACCATTCTTTCCAACGAGAGTACTTGGCTCTCGAT
>OY757926.1:75654984-75699984 GCA_963585895.1 Sepioteuthis lessoniana
AATAATAAGGAGATTGCATTTATGCTTATCATTACAGTTACTGAAGTGAGATAACAATTAAGTGTTCATTATAGAACTTTTCCTTTTCCAATAACCCGATTTTATATGAATGTTATCACACTAGCAAAAATGAAACACATTACCGATATATATATATATAATATATATATATATATATAATATATATATATATATTAATTTACTAGAGCTTTAAAAACATTTAATTAAAATTTGTAAACTAATAATAATATTGTTACGTCTATCTTTATTGTATTATGTCAAAATGTTTATTGTATTTTGCGTGGTTTAAGATTGTCTCAAATCATTTTTTCTCTGAATCCTTATATTTAATCGTATCGATTATTTGGTCAGAAATGAAATGAAAGAAAACTCAACTTTAAATAAAAATGGTACTAACAAAAATAATCCTCGTGGAAAGAAAAGAATTTAATGAATAACTGAATAACCAGGTCAATTAAACTCTAATTTGACATATTAAGTAGCGGTAACAAAGAAACTGATTATGAAAAAAAAATGAATCACTGATCAACCAGCTCACAGAAGAAACCAATGACAAAAATCTCAGACGGCGTTACAGCCATTGATCAATAAGAGCAATTTGAATTTTATGTTGAATTTTATGTCGATAATCTTGTTGAATTAGGTGAAAAGGTTTTAAGGAGCGGATCACAGTAAAATGATACTCTGAATCAAAGTTTAAAACAATTATATATTGAAGATTTGAAGACAAAACAGATCAGTGTCACTAAGTTGATTAAAATTGGATTGTCGAAGGAAAAGAAAGACAGATATTTAAGATTAATTAATTTAGAATTAATTGCAACTTATAAGCCTCCTTGTCTTCTACAAGTTAAAAGTATATGGCAACCCTTAAAAGCTTTCATTTTCATCTTAAAAGTGTTATTTTTAATAAAACAAGTTGACCCCTACACTGGTTTTATTTCTAATACTAAATATAAGTCTTCTTGGATCACATTAATTAGAACTCAAGCAAAAAAAATTCAAAAACATCTTACATTTTTTATTCATCAAAATGACCCCCTATGGTCTCTATTTCTCTTTCAAAGTTTGTGACAATACCCCTCGCCGGCCGACCCCCATTATCTCAGCTTCCTTAAACCAAACTACACATGGCCAGTGGTTCATCTAGTGGGTTTTTTCTCATCTTCGACAAGGGGCACTACACATTTCTTAACGGACGCACAAAACACAGCCGAGAGGGTGCAGGAAAAGAACAAACGAACAAACACGGATTTGGGTCAGCTCCAAGCGCAAGAGGGGGGAGTTTGTGACACTTTTGTGCTGCGCTCCGTGCATTTGCAGGCTTTCGCGGGCGTGTATTTTGTGCGAAACTTACTCAAAGCCGCTAAGAATGCCAACTCATCTCTTGACTGTCTTCTCTGCCCTGCTTCCATCTTCTGACTGCCTCCTTCTGCCGACTGTGTCCTTCTCTGGACAGCTATCTCAAGCCGACTGTTATCTTCTGTCCGCCTTTGTGATCTGCTCTCTCAGTCTTCTCTGGGACCTTCCTCCCTTCCTCCACTTCCAGTCTCGTGGGAGATCTCACCCTCAGGCTCTTTGTGTGGGTTTTGCGTAAAAACAAAGACATGCTCTGGGTGGCACCAAGACAAACGGAAACGAGTGCTACCCATCGTGTCACAAGATTCTCGGCATTCTTTCCACCAAAGACTAGAAATGGGTTGAAGATAGTTTTTTCCAGCTTTCCTACAAGTTGCCAGAGAATAGCTGCACTTTTGTGTTGTTTACCTATGACTTTTCGCTCAAGTTCATCCCACACTAGTTCAATGGGATTTAAGTCCGCTGATTGAGCCGGTTAATACATCAGTTGAAGGACATGCTGTTCCTCTTTGCTTCCAATTTACCACTGGCAGAGTCTACCAGTATACTTTGGATCAATATCTTGTATCTTGTATCCTGGACTCACCACCCGCATTCCAGATGTGGTCACGTATGGTTGCAGAGTGCAGTGATAGCTGGTCTGATTTTCCTGGTGCAAATCCCCGACTTTGTAATTGGCAACCCCGACAACTATTATAGAGCCTCCTTCATGCTTTGCGGTTGGTGTGATACGGGGGGTCGCAGCTCGTTCACCAACCCTTTACCACAAATAGATCCTCCTATTTGACCTGAAGATTTAGAACTTTAATTCTAAAGTCCAAAGAACTTTATTCCATTGCCTTATTGTCAAGTCTTTATGCACTTTGGCCCACTGGAGCCTTTTCATATTGTTTTTGTTCCTCAACAGTAGTTTTCTTGACGGCAATTCTGCCATATAGGCCAGCTTCACAGGGTCTTCACCTGACAGTAGATGTTGACACATTTTTAACTGCATAGATAAAACAAGTAGCATCTTGCAAGCAGTAATTCAAAACAATATAGTCTAATGTGAGTTCAAGTGGTAGTATAATGTAACTTATGGAAAAAATCTTATTTATGTTCAGTACTAAAGAGAGTGTTTTTATCCGTTATGTCGTCAAGTAGTCATTGCATGTTTAACTGTTAAGTCAACAGAAAGGGGTTTTATCCCCTAAATCAAAGGATGACTATTAGGCTCCAAGGAAAAAAACTCTGAGAATCTAATCTGTCTGTCTGTCTGTCTGTCTGTCTGGCCATCGTATTTGGCCAACTATCCATGAATATACAATTTAGTTATGAACTAAAATTCCTTACGTCAATGTCACTTAGCTAAATGTGACACCTTTTTCGGTGAAAGAAATCATGATCCTGAAAACGAAGACCCAACAATTTCAACGACAAAAAGATGTGTAGACACAAAAGAAAACATCGCCAGACTCCAAGTAACTAATAGAACGTGTTAGCTACAGATATAAGAACTTTGTATCAATTAACTATTACCGAAATTGCTATGTCCGGTGTTTATCGTTTAATATGCAATCATTTGTTTATGTAACCATCCGTGAGTACACCACGAACGTTTATCATGAGACAGCACAAGATTTTTGAGTACTTTCCCTTAATTTAATTATTTATTTACGACTAACTACATTAAGAATTCTGTTAATAGTGTGACACAATTGTCTCCACTGCTCTGAACACACTAGATCTTGAATGTGTCGGACTTTGCGTTGGCATCATTAACAGGAGACAACTCAGAGTTTATCACTGATGACGCAAGCCTTAAAAGGGTTGAGAATTGCGCAGGGTTTCATTCATTGCTGGGCAAAGTCCTATGAGCTGAAGGTGGAAAAAGAGGATTTGATTATTTTAGTTTAGTCGATTTAGGTTTCTTTGATTGAAGGAGTCAGACGTGTTTTTTGGAGTTTTAACGTTTTGGAAGAAGCCATTTAAAAGGCTTTCAACACAATCTGAAAAAGACGCTAAGAGTTTTCTCCACTCTAAAATGAGTGGTTGGAAACTCACAAACATACACCGGCCTGATCAAATTAGAACATGAGGAAATAAAACGCAGGAACCATATTTTAGATGCGTGTCAGTCAGCTGAATATGGCTTATAATCGATAGCTTTAGAGTCCTGTCTGGGAACCAGCAGCAAAACACCCCTCCGAGATGTTAGAAGTTGATCTAACTTGCCATCAAGGTAATTGACCATTGAACATATCCTTTCAAAGAATATATGCAAAAGATCAACATAAAAATGGAAGCGCGTTTACTGTAACTGTCATCGTCTTAAGAAAAGGAATCGGTGGTCCGAGTTAAAATTTTGGACGAGATTGTTTGCGTTTCACTTCGCGCAAATGCCTTTGGGAAAGAGATGAATTTATCTGTTCTACTCTAGATTTGGGTAAATAGTCGGGTAAACTCGGGTCTTTATCTTTTGTAAAGCGACCGATCCCAGAGAAGTTAAACTCTGAATTCAAACAAACTTGACTCCGGGGAAAATTGATTTTATGATGCATCCTTCCCGTTGCGAAAAGTTTAGGTAAATAGATACTTGAATCTATAAATTGGGACTAAGGAATTTTATCATTAGCTAGTTGTAACTATACAACTGCTCGAAAATCTTCAACAATCACAAGTAATTAAATTATATTAATTATTACATAATATGACGAACTCAGAACGGATATAATCAGGAATTATTTATTAAAAAACTCTACATCATTGTAGTTCGGTAACAAAAATAAACTTTTAACACCATTGTAAGCTAAAATAAAAGTGTGTACTTATGTGTAACATATTGACCTTCGACCCAGTCGTCAATCGAGAAACAGGTGCATCAGGTCGAAGACATCAAGATATAGCCTTGACCTGTGAACGGGTTGAATTCGGTGCAATTGCGACGCCCTCTGGAAGCAGGTGAATGTCAAACAATTATATAACCCGGTGCCATAGACAGTTCGAGTTAGTTGGAGTTCGAGGCAGGCAGAGTTCGAGGCAGGCAGAGTTCAGTTCGAGGCTGTGAGTTCCAGTCGTTGTTGGAGATAAAATGCCATAGTGAGAGCCAGCGCCAGACAGAGGGCTTGGGCCCTCATGACCCCCGGTGAAGCAGAAAGAAGAAGAAGTGCTGCTATAGTCAGAGGAACTTGGGGTCAATATCTTGCTATCTCTGTTCCGTCTCCAACTCACCTCTCCCACACAACCCTTTCGCAACCCTTTCGAATAAAGTGTGAGAGGTATATTTTTCTAAAGACGTGTGTTCGTTCGTCATTATTGTTGATTATGTTTCCGCATGTATATGTATACGTATAGTTGTATCACGGCTATACAACAGATGTAGTATGGGGTACTTACTTTCATAATGACATATTTGTTGTCAAAGACACTGGAGAGTTTGGGAAATAAAATTCTGCTATTTTTGATTTGGAAGAAAATTAACTCTTTATATATATATATATATATATATATATATATATATATATATATATATCATTGTCCATAATTAAGTACAAACAAAAGTTGACATGTCGTAAAGTCACTCAAACCAAACGATAAATGCCTACATTATTTGACCTTGCGTTGCATCCTACATGAGGTTGAGTTGTTGGATTAATACAAGCTTATTAAAATGTTTCTTGGTGACTAGATACAATAATAGAACTAAACTAATCCATCTTTCACAAACAGCTACATCCCCTAAGATAAGAATAAATAAAGATTCTTACATTTGTCGTGGTTGTTGGAAGAAAAGGAATAAAAGAAGAAAAATAAAAATGAATAGTATGGGAGAATTATTAGGAATGGCAAACCTCCCAAAACTGCATCAAATGTAATTATATCAAGGCGAAGATTGATAAAACACAGAAAGTAAGCCAACGTGGCGGATTCAAAGAAATGAATAAAGCAGATTGTACGAGTGAATGCAGTAAACTGTAGCGCCAAAGGAATACAAAAAGACACATGATAGTGCAATGACAGAACAATAAGAGGTAAAACAATGTGAGGAACTTGATAACCAAAGTTCAACCATTCCAACAAATTCTGTACATCAACCTCTTGCCCTTCTACCTAAAACTAGACGATCAATGAACTTGTTAGATTATTCTTTATAACACCGTCTGATGATCCAGATTCTTCCTTTTAAAAATAGTTAAGATTTTTGATTAGCATTTCATAAAAATATTCGTTATCTTAAGAATTTTTGTGATTAGAAATAATGTTTTGTGAGATGCAGACCCAATAGGACTACAATCCAGTTCCAAAATGAACTGGATATTCATATTTACTAACCCCTGTGCTCGGGCAGGATATGACACAAGGTCAATTTTTAAGCGGAGTTTAACAGGTTTGAATTCAGAGTTTTCTTCCTCCTAGACTAGTTGCGTAACCAAGGCTGAAGAACCTAGTCTGCCCTACTATTTATCCATAGCTGGAGAGAGAGTTACTGGATTCATACCTCTCCCAAGGGTATTAGTGCTATGTGAAATGCAATCAGTCTCGTCCAGGATTTGAACTCGTGTCGCCGTGTCCATTTTCTACGACGATAACCATTACCCCACGGGCACCTCCAAAATGAACAGGATATTTCTTTATTATCTAAGGCAGACTTGACTTAAGTTTTGTTAGTATTGCAAATAGGCTCTATTTTGCTTACAATTGCTGCTGTTCCTACGTAGTCACCCATATCAAGACAGACCAGTCTCATCGCTACTTTACCGTAGAGATCAGACGGAAACCAAATTTTTAAATGTGACCCGTCTTTAACATCCTTTATTTTAATTCCGATTTATTTTGTCATATATATATATATATATATATATATATACATATATATATATATATATATATATAGAGAGAGAGAGAGAGAGAAAGGGAGCGTTTCGTCCATAAGTACACCGTTAAGATTTTTATAAAAAAATCACTTTATTCTCACCCAAAGATACAAGTGTTTCATTATTTATACAATAAGACTGCACTCTTAAAACGGATATAATAAGGAATAATACCAAGCTCGAATTACTCCGCGCAAATACCTTTGGGAAAGACATAAATCCCCCTGCTCCTCTTCCAGTTATGAGAAAATGGGCAAACTAAGAAGGGTTAGTCCAGGAGAGGGAGCACATTGAATTCATACGCTTCGCTTAAAAGACTGGTCTTGGGTCTCATCCTGTCTATGATTGATACAAACTTCCCCTTTGGATTATATAAGGTCCCACCAAAAATAATGTTTTAGTTTCTTTTATTAAGAAGAAAAGTATCTATATATTTATCTCTCTATCAATCTATCTATCTATCTTTCTACCATCGGCCATAATCAAGTAAGCGTGTAACTTTCGTAAAAGAGATTTTTAAAAAGTGTAAGCTTAATCTTTTATAAAGAGTTTATTTTCTTGATCAGGAATGACTGGGAAATCTGACGCCAGTGTCAGTTTAATAACCTATGAAATATAGGAACAGGAAATGGGTCGCATATTGTTAATATTTCTATAAATGTCTTGTATGGATTCTAGTCAAAATAAAAATATAATGTTAGTAAAGATTTTTCTCCTTCCGACCAAAGTTTGTAAACCTGTGTCCCATATTTTAGAGCCAACTTTGAGAGAAGAAACAAACTTCGTCTCCTTCTTTATCAACATTATCTAGAATCGCCTGCATGTCTGGAGTATGACACTAAACTGTATCTGGTGGTAAGGTTACACTTCTGAAGCTCTGGAGTGTGTAGAGTACTCTTGGATTGCAAGTACTTCCAATACCACTCTCACCTTACACGGAAGTGCTTATTATGGCTGTAACGATTGGTTGAATAGGTCTGTTTAAAAACTATCTACATCGGATAGAAATATATAAAACCATATAGAAGTTTGTAAATTATTCGTATTAAATCGCAATACTTGATACCATACAACTGTGTAAGAAAAGGTGTTATTATCCAATAGAAATGATATTTGGCAGCAACACCCCACAAGACACCAACTGTACGGCCACCTGCCCCCTATCACGAAAACTATTCAAGTTAGGCGAACCAGACATGCAGGACATTGCTGGAGAAGCAGAGATGAACTCATAAGAGATGTACTCTTATGGATCCCCACACACGGCCGCGCAAAAGCAGGATGACCAGCACGAACGTACATTCAGCAGCTATGTGAGGATACAGGTTGTTGTCCTGAAGACCTACCTAGGGCGATGAACGATAGGGAGGAGTGGCGAGAGAGGGTCAGGGATATCCGTGCTGCCAGCACGATATGATGATGATGATGAATAGTAAGTACTGGAGGCAACACCCCACAAAGCACCAGCTATACGGCCACCTACCTACCATCACGAAAACTATCCAAGATAGACGAACCAGACATACAGGACACTGCCAGAGAAGCAGGGATGAGCTCATAAGTGATGTACTCCTATGGACCCCCACATATGGCCGAGCAAAAGAAGGACGACCATCTCGAACATACATACAGCAGCTATGTGAGGATACAGGATGTAGCCCTGACGACCTGCCAGTGGCGATGAACGATAGGAAGAAGTGGCGAGAGCGGGTCAGGGATATCCGTGCTGGCGGCACGACATGATGATGATGATGATGATGATATATGAATTCTTGACAGTATATAAATGTGTAAACACGTTTTAAAACGTGATTTAAAGATATGATTGCAATAGAACGTTATTTAAAAGGTTAGGATTATAACATTTACAAATGAATTAAAACTGGGTATCAAATTGCCCGCAAGAAGATATGCCGTGAAACAAATAAAGCAGACCCAAATAGACAGTGTACCAGGGCAATTCTCAATTTTGGGATTTTTATCGGGAACTAGTGTCAGCAATCACCCTCGCTTGTGTTCGGTAACGACCACGCAATGTGACATGATGTTTTTCAAAGGAAATATTAAAACACGTAAATGACAGTTATTTCCGAAAATACCTCTCTTCAACACTTGTTCATTTTCTTACACTTACATGGATTAAATTCAATTTGCATGAATACAATTTGATATAACCCGGTATTTTCTTCATAAGAAAAATTCATTTCAACAATATGACATCTATTATAACAGTAAATCTTTGCATCTATTAGTAACTATATATTGCGAAAATAGGACATTTTAGAATAAGATTTTCTAAGATTCCGTAGATCTGCCCAGTGATGAAAATAAAATGAATTTTGAGTCGATTCGGCTGCCGGGACCCGAGTTATAGATACGTTTAGATATCCCATCATTTTCTGAGATTTTACAGATCACTAGAATTAATTCCCTTTTGTTCGAAATCAAATCACAACCGAAATTAGTTTATTAATGTTGTCTTGCTAAATGGATGACAATTTGGCGAAAGAGAACAAGAAAAATTAAATTGCTTTGTTGTTTTATAAATAGATATCAAACAATAAATTGCCAGATGCGGTTTTAATTTCTATTACTACTAATTATCTCTGTCTCTCTGTCTCTCTCTCTCACTATCTCACTCTCATACTATCTCTCTATCTCTGTCTCTGTCTCTGTCTCTCTCTCTCACACACACACACACTATATATATATATATATATATATATATATATAAGTTATCCGTCATATATATTTAATTTTTATATAAAACAGAAGTTTTTAATAAATGATCTATAAGGGATAGACGAACCAAACACGCCGGACACTGCTGGAGAAGCAGGGACGAGCTCATATGTGATGTACTCCTATGGACCCCCACATATGGCCAAGCAAAAGCAGGGGGACCAGCTCGAACTTACATACAGCAGCTATGTGAGGACACAGGATGTAACCCTGAAGACCTGCCAGAGGCGAAGAATAATAGGGAGAAGTGGTGAGAGAGGGTCAGGGATATCCGTGCTGGCGGCACGAGATGATGATATATATATATATATATATATATATATATATATATATATATATATATATATTACATAATTCTGTTTTATATAGGAATTAAATATATATGACAAATAACTTTTTAAACCAAACTCATCTCATTTGTTTTAAATGGTTTTAAGTTAAGAAAATATTTACATATTGCTGTTTAACCAAGATTGCTCTAGGTTTTACTGGAAATGAAGGGGTACATTCCGCAATGCTCCATGGCTGTAGCTTCACCATCAAATGGTTTAGTGCCATATCCACGATACCGGTTGGTGGGTGTCTTACCCTTCGGCGTATTCTTTACCCTCGTCTGGGCAAAGGGCACTTTCATATGTATGTAAAAAGTTGATATGTATATATAAATATTTTGCATGTTCTAATGAACTATATATCATTTTACTATCTCTCTCTCTCTCTCTCTCTCTCTCTCTCTCTCTCTCTCTCTCTCTCTCAGTGTTTAGATTTATTTTCGTCTAAAACACAGCAATGCATATTTTTCTTTCTTTCTTTCTTTCTTTTTTTCTTTCTTTCTTTCCACCTGAATTTCTCTTTGGAAATAAATAGTTTACTTGAGCCAATTCTACCATAACAAAGGTCCACATATGTTCTAACTCCGATATTGATCTCTCTTTATTTAGCAATATATCAAAACGCTTAATTAATATTACACACACACACACACACACACACACACATATATATATATATATAATTATTGTAAACATGTCCCCCATAAGAATTATGAGGAACAACCCGTTTCGAAAATAATTTTTCGTTAAGTGCCCAATAACAATTAGTAGGAGATATATGCAATTAGTAAAATAGTGTAAAGTGCCTAGATAACATAGTAGCTGTTTGTTCATTCAAGGAATCAGGTGGTTGTTTTAAGATGAAAGAGACATACTTTCTTCATAAAAAAATGTGTTAGACTAACGCTTATCGTTGTCGAAAATGAAATCAGTGACCCGAATTCAATACTTGTTGATGTTGTTTGCGTTCACTTCGCCCTAATTTCCTTGGGAAAATTATGACTCTATCTTCTCGGTCCCTCTTGTATGGGTAAGTACTAGGATAGTCCTTTAGTCTTAGTTAGGCAACCGGTCTAACAAATGAACATTATGAATTCAATCCATATATCATTTAAAAATTGTCCCTATATTGAAGGTGTTGAGTAAACGTATACTCCAGGGTTTACTAAAGTGATTGATATAGATGGGCTATCGAAACTGTCGATAAATACATGGGGGTACAAGAGAATATTGATAAAAACAGGGGTAGTCAAAAACTGAACTTGCAACATGAAAACTGATTACTCCATTACCTCTGATAAACGTGGACAAACAGAGACTCCAATCTGCGTATTTCTCAATATTCCATCCAACATATGTACCATAGCCAGACCGGCGATGTGTGAATTGGACATATAATGTTCATATATATATAACATAGAACACAGAATCTCGAAACACGAAAAACACTTACGACTTCTTAGTTCAGGTACGAAACCTTTTATAACCTTTGAATTTAAAGGTTTTCGACATAAGGCGCGAGATACACATTCTTTCTATTCTGGATTTTTTATCTGCCCCGCCGCCCATCTCGTGCGACACCTCCCCAAGACCTCCGCGAGCAAGCGAAAGTCAACCGTCTCAATTCAACTGACTTTTTCAAAATTCCCCAAATCCTCCGCGTGCGCGCTTCCAGTGCATGATGTCATTCGCCCTTGCTAGCCCCGTTTCCCATCTGGGCTATTGTGACATCTCTGAGTGACACATCCGTACCGCCCGCGCGTGAACACCTGCGTTAATGTTGCACCTAAGTAACCCATGCACTGAGCTGAAAGGTTCTCAGCCTAACTAAACCCAAAGGCATAAAGCGAAATCCCTCGGCTATTATATTACACATATTCATTTATAACTCTGTATTTTCACGTATTTATCAAGATTGAATTCTTATTTTGTCTTCACAAGGTGTGTTCAAAATTGTGTACCTTTTAATTGCCAGAACAACAACCAACCTTCTACTTTTTTTTTTGTTCCTTTATTTATTGATATATTCTAATTGTGGATATAAAACAACAGTCTTTTCAGGTTTACAATGTAATTTTCTTCCTAAATTCACGTGGAAACTGTATGCTTATTTATTCATCAAACCTTGATAGGAAACAGCCTCAAATTCATTATGATTCCATTGAGGTAAAGATGATAGTCTGAAATGTTGATAGTCTGTAATTTTCCGCTCCTTACTTTCAGGGATGTTGATTAGAAAGTCCCCTGAACTAACAATCTGGGGAATTTTCAGTCAAACATCGATTCATCCATCTCATCCATACTTTTTTGATAACTCTCGTTCTCAGCGAGAATTTTCTTCGAACAAGTTCTTCTCAAGAAAAACTGAAATCGGAAACAAGATTCCTTTTAATATTTTTAAGAGGGTATGACCTCGAGATATTTAAGTACAAGTTCATTAAGTACTAAAGTTGGTGACCGCCGTCGAGGGAGGCCAAAAGTCTCCCTTTTCAATAGCTATAACACCGAGATGTAGGGGAGGGCGCTACTCCTTTCCCTGGATTTCTCCATTTTATTCTCGATACGTATCTTATATTGCTGAGCGTTAATCAAGGAGGTATCAGGTACCACTTTAAAAATCTTTGGTATGACGCGACCTAGGATTGAACCCAGGTCTCCCAGACCATTGGCAAACACGCTACCCTCTAATGGCCTCTAAAATGTGAGTCCATCCCAATCAAATTTATTAAAGCGATGGACTGCGGAATTGTAGTACGCGAGTTCGTACTCCAGTCGTGCTATTACGTTCACTTTCGGGCAAATACACTTGGGAAAGGTATTGAAGCCCCTTATCCTCCCAGCTATGGGTTTAAATAGTCCCAATACTGTTCCTCTAGGAGAATGGCTTTGGCATTGAATAACCTACAAAGGTTGATATGCCATTAAATAAAGAAACCGAAACCGAACCAATCCAGTTTATTTATAATCGATCTGCACTTACACTCCTCTCACGAATCATTATTTCTGATTATTGACTACATTTCAGCATGATATAATCGTAAACCTTTACCGATTTGTAGTCAACTGTTTAACAGGAAACAATAGTAGATCAGAAGTTGATACTATTTACCAACCCCTCCGCTCGGGCAGGATATGACACAAGGTCAATTTTTAAGCGGAGTTTAACAGGTTTGAATTCAGAGTTTTCCTTCTCCTAGACTAGTTGCCTAACCAAGGCTGAAGAACCTAGTCTGTCCTACTATTTACCCATAGCTGAAGGGAGAATAATTGGATTCATACCTTTCCCAAGTGTATTAGTGCTATGTGAAATGCAATGAGTTTCGTCTAGGATTTGAACTCGTGTCACCGTGTCCATTTCCTACGACAATAACGACTACACCACGGGCACCATCAAAAGTTGATGAGGAATAAAGAATTCGAAGAAGGGAATAATGGTCTCAAAGGTTTGACGATCCATGATGAAATATAGAATAAACACTTTGCATAAAATTTCCTGACGTGATCGTTTGATATAGAAATGTAAATATTTTCCGCAACGCAAGGGTTAGTGTTAGGGTTAAGGATTAAGGTTAGGCAATTTAACCGAATCTATTGGAAAAGGAAATATATATATATAAAAAAAAAGTAATCCATAAACATAAGGGAAAAAAAACAGAGAGAGAGAAATAAGACATTGAGAAGAAAAAGAAAAAAAAGAGAAAAGCAAGAAATGCAAAGAAAAAAGAAAGGAAGAAGAAACCCAATCAAAAGAAAGAGAGTTGAAAAGAAAATAGAAAGAAATAATTGTAAAAGATGGCACGTAGTGACTTAAAAAAATCAAATGAAATAGATTTCAAAACAAATAACTTTCACACCCTGTGTACGTGACATGGAATACGCCAACTATTCCTGTAGAAGGGTATATTCTCCCACCCAAAGAAAGGGATGTCCAGGTATGATACTAAACCGCATCTGGTAATGAGGCTACAGTTCTGAATTTTTGGAATATATGGATTACCTCTTCATCGTGATTACTCCCTGTGGTAATAACTGTTATAACACCGTCTATGGATTAAATAAATCTGTTTAATGATTAATTGTATTCGATTAGACCATGGGCAAAAAAAAAATCAACTTAAGAAATTTATATAGAAAAAATGTAAAAAGGAACACGATTTCTAACCTCTTGGTTGACATACCCTTAAACTCAAAAACCAAAAAGTAAATGTCCTGACTTCTGGATTGATTATTTTTCCTTGATAAAGTGATGCTTCGAATACGTCCTTGTGTTTAGTACTTTATCAGTTTTGCTATCGAGTAACACTGTGTATTTGTATGAATATCAACCAAACGGTACTCGAAAAGCGGAGATAGCTGGTTATATTTGCAGTTTTACTGCTGAAAATTTTTGGCACTTAACAAATTTGTTACTCACCAAAATTTCTCAGACAAATGAACACAAGGTGATGGTCTAGTTGCTTCCCAAAGAAACAACGTCACCCATCCCCAACTAGAGTAGCACTTTTGATAGAAACTGATAAAAGATGATTGCTGAATGCAACTGGTCTTAAACGCTATTTTCCTACATTTACAGTTCGTTCCACATATCTAATCTTACATTTCTCTTTTCTTTCAATTCAGTCTTTTACAGCTTCCCACTTTTTTTATCTTGATTTTCAACTTGTTTTCATACATATACTTTAATCCTATGCTGTAACAAACTAATTCGATTGAAGAGGTAGACCTTAATGTTGAAAGACCCTTACACCCGATTGTAGTACCTGATTCCATAAATAAGAAAAAAATCCATTGTCCGCTATATTTTTATAATGAAATTAGCATTATTTTCTAAGAATTCTCTTAAATGTGCTCAGTTGATTATAGGCAGGGTTGACCTACCTCTTCAGACATGACAGGACAGCCAATACACATGGTGGAACGATAGAATTGTCGTCCAAAAGAAAACAACACTACAGCTTTATTTTAAAACTCTTATTGGAAAAATCAATCCAGCTAACTTGATTATGTAGTTGAGCTGACATCTATTCAATGTAGCCACCTTCAGCCTCAATCACCGCCTTGATACGGATCCGGAACTAGGAGCATGCTTTTTTCACAAGCGCCGGCGGGAGATCGGCGGATGGCGGCGATCAGGCTGGCTTTGGTTTTGTGGGAGGTCATGTTGGTGATATTCTCGACGTACGATCAAACGAGGTAGTCCAGTGGGTTCAAGTCAGGGGAGGAGGGGGGCCAGTGAGAGAAGGGTGCAAAGTCGTAGCACTCCTTCTGAAGCCAAGCCTGGGTCTCTTTGGACTTGTGGGCCGGCGCCGAGTCCTGCTGCCATACCCAGGGTCTGCCACCGCCTACCTGATTGCACTAGGGGATCACCACACTCTTCAGCACATCCAGGTACACTTTTTGTTGACTTTCAAGCCGATTTCGAAGATGTGAGGTGGCATGATGTGGCCCTCACTTGAAACCACACCAAAGACCATAACCGTAGCTGGGAACTTTGCTTTCATCACCCTGGGCATGTCCCTGTTATTCGTGGCAATCCAACAATTTGCATTTTGAGGGTGCTGGCAATGGTCCTGTTGTCATAACTTGGATCGGTAGAGAACATGAGTTGTACACCGGCGCATCTGCGATCTCACTCGTTGAACATTGTGTCACTTTCAGACATAATAGAAGACTCCTATCGCTCTTGGGATTTGTACACAACTGGCCAACTAGTTGGTGGTCAGCAACAAAAAAAGAAAACCGGCTTACATCAAACGAAAATGGAATCATGTCATCTTTTCTAGGGCGACAATTTTATCGTTCCATCCTGTTGGAGTAGAGAAACACTCAATTAAAAAACAGAGAAGTGTTTTTTGAGAGAAGCTATAACACTCTGGAGCTCCATTCTTCTTTCATTAGCTCATCAAAAAGTGTGACTAGGTCTACATAAACCTTCACTTATATTTAAAAAAAAACTGCTTATGTGAACAGTTCAATGGTTTACCTATTTAATTGAACTATGGGAAGCTTATGCGTCGTATGCATCGATTAATCTCTCTCTCTCTCTCTCTCTCTCTCTCTCTCTCTCTCTCTCTCTCTCTCTCTCTCTCTCTCTAAATATATATATATGCATTCATCCATTAGATATCCTGGTCGGTTGGATATGACAGTAAACTGCATCTGAAACTTAAGGAAATGTTGACTATACTTTATTACCATTATTCCCAGGCCAACTCTGACCGGCAGTGCTGATACCTATTGGGTCAATCTATGAGACAAGTAGCAATATTTAATCATTTAATTTACTTAAACTCACTTAAAAACGTACAAACAAACGAATGAGATTAAACTATATATAGAATATATAGAAATAACTTAAACCACATAACTGTGTACAAAGAAAGAACCGGGCTGAATGAAATTACTTGTATTAAACATCAATACATAAAACGATTTATCTGTTTGCAAAAAATGACCACTTGCTTGTTTAAAACTTTATCAATAAAATATTCTTTTACAAATCCTATATATATAATACATATAGGCATTAAATACCCTACAATTGTTGAGTGCCGTAAAAAGCAACAACCAATTAAATCATCCGTCTGTTGTATTTGCTTTATTTTTATTTTTGTCTTATATTGCTTTATACTGCCTTTTTTTATTTTGTCATTTGTTTCGATATTTATTTAATTTCTGATGCTTAGGGGTTATATAAAGTGTTTTGTTTGTTCTCAATTCTATGCCTTAGTTCTGAAGTGCCATGTTTTGTTTTTCCTGTTTCTGTTCATTGGTCCCAAGGTGCTATATTTTGTCTGTTCTTATTTCTGTTCCTTATTCCTGTTGTGTCATGTTTTGTAGGTTCTTATTTCTGTTCCTTAGTCCCGTGGTGCCATATTTTGTTTGTTCTTATTTTGTTCCTTAGTCCTAAGGTGCCGTGTTTTGTTTGTTCTTATTTCTGTTCCTTATTCCCGTGGTGCCATATTTTGTTTGTTCTGATTTCTGTACCTGAGTCCTAAGGTGCCATATCTTTTTGTTCTTATTTCTGTGACTTAGTCCTAAGGTGCCATTTTTTTTTTCTTATTTATGTTCCTTAGTCCTAAGGTGACAAGTTTTGTTTATTCTTATTTATGTTCCTTAGTCTTGTAGTGCCATATTTTGTTTGTTCTTTTTTCTGTTCCTTAGTCATGTGGTGCCATATTTTGTTTGTTCTTATTTCTGCTCCTTAATCCTAATGTGCCATATTTTGTTTGTTCTTATTTCTGTTCCTTAGTCCAAAGGTTCAATGTTTTGTTTGTTCTTATTTATGTTCTTTAGTCCAGTGGTGCCATGTTTTATTTGTTCTTATTTCTGTTACTTAGTTCTGATGTGCCATATTTTGTTTGTTCTGATTTCTATTCCTTAGTCCAGTGGTGCCATATTTTTTTGTTCTTATTTTTGTTCCTTCATCCTAAGGTGCCATATTTTGTTCGTTCTTATTTCTGTTACTTAGTCCTAAGGTGTCATATTTTTTGGTTCTTATTTCTGTTCCTTAGTCCTCTGGTACCATGTTTTGTTTGTTCTTATTTCTGTTCCTTAGTCCTTCTTTCATTCCTTTCATAGATTGTTTTCAGTTTCTTTGTTTTAATGGCATATCAAGTTTCATGATGTATTTAATCCCAAATCCATCCTTGAAGAAGCACAACGTTGATATTATTTAACACGTAAGGTAATAAGGAGTTTCATGACTTTTCCATGAGTGTTAGCACGAAAGTAAACGTAAGAGGGTGACCGGAGTTCGAAGTCACTTAGAGACTACAATCCAGTACTTTAACCATTACACCGAACGAATCCTAGCCGTTTAAAAGAGCATACAGCTGTCTAGTTAAGAATAATTATACCATAAAAACGGTTGGCATTAGATATTATTTAGTACCAAAATCTAACTCAGAACAAAATTATCACACCTCTAGAAATTAAAATAAAATGCATAACAGAATAATTATCTTTTTAGTTATTTTTGAACTGCAACTTGTGCATATGTTTTGCTTACGGAGTTTCAATGCAATAAAGTTTAGCTATGAATAAATATTCATAAGAAATATTTTGCTAGCATAATGTTCAACAAGAAATACTAAAACCCATAAAAGTCCGATTAAGAAGAAAATTAACATTTTATAAATGATAGAGTTTACTTATTAATGGATGATACTGTACATATTTAGTCATTTTTCTTTATTCTTACCTTCCGTGTGTAACGTTTTAAATGGTGTTTCCTTCGTTTATTCATTCAGTTTTGTTTTTCTTTTCATATTTTCCTTTTCATTTTTTTCTTCTTTTTATATACATTAGTTTCTTTTTTTTTATATCATTCTTTCATTTAAATTAGCTGCTTTTTATGACTTCAAACACTTTAGTTCCTTTTAGCCTTTCCCGTTAGTCACATCTATCATTCCCGGTTTCTTTTTCAATATTCTTCCACCATCATCACACACACACTCATTATCTCTCTTTCCTTTTCTCACTCTCTCTCTCCGTCTCGGTCTCTGTCTTTCTCTCAGCTTCTCTCTCCCCCCTCTCTCTCTCTCTCTCTCAATATTTTCATTTAGTGCTCTGTCTCATCTCTTTAGTAAATTTTTCTTTCTTTCTTTTTTTCTCTCATTTTTCTCATCATGATCTGGTTTTTTTTTTCTTTTATTCTCCTTTTCGTTCGACCAATCAACGTTATTATTATTATTATTATTATTATTATTATTATTCAAGAATTACCACCCTTACCTCGTTTCCGTTCTCCTTTTAAATCACCTGTCCTCTTCTATTTCTCTACTCCTCTCATCTCTCCCTACAAACCCACCCTCTTCTCACATCTCAAAGCAAGCACCTGTCAGAACAGGTGAAGATAGTAAGTTTTCATCCTAGTTGCAGGATCGGGGGAGTGTGCCGGTTCGACAGAGCGAGAACACAGACATCTTACTATTTACCAACAAAGATGACGAAATATCGAGATAAAAAAAAAAAAAGAAAAAAGAAAAGAACAAAACGATCCACCTAGAAAAAGAAAGAAAGAAAGAAAGAACCAACAAAAATGTTCTTGGTGATATTACAAGTGATAGTCTCAGAGAGTCGAAAATAAAGAAAAACTGAATATAAAGGTAGACAACAGAGAAAAAAAAAAGTTAGAGAAAAGTCACACCCAAAGCTTTTAACAATAAGAACAATAGCAGACACGTTGACGACTATGGTGGTAATCTTCTATGTGAGAATAGTAAACTGGCTATGTCTCCTGCCGATGATGTAACTTTAAAACCTATCTGGCCACCCCCTTTGTAATCTTTGTCTCCGCAGAACGTTTGTCGACGTCAAATTTACACATTTTCTTATTACTTACTCCTATCTCTCTCTGTCATCTCTCTCTCTCTCTCTCTCTCTCTCTCTCTCTTGATATATATGTGCAGTGTAAGTAAATGCCCACATCGAGCAGTTTTGACTATTTATTGTACATGTAATTTAATAAACTCTAGTGAGAGGCTATCAATATTTATCAATCTCTCTCTCTCTCTCTCTATATATATATATATATATATATATATATATATATATCAACCTTTCCGTACATAAGTTCAATATATACTTCACTTAGAAGGTGGAGGTGCCCGTGGTGTAATTGTTATCGTCGTAGGAAATGGACACGGCGACACGAGTTCAAATCCTGGACGAGACTGATTGCATTTCACATAGCACTAATACCCTTGGGAAAGGTATGAATCTAATTATTCGCCCTCCAGCTATGGGTAAATAGTAGGACAGACTAGGTTATTCAGCCTTGGCAACTAGTCTAGGAGAAGGAAATCTCTGAATTCAAACCTGTTAAGCTCCGTTTAAAAATTGACCTTGTGTCATATCCTGCCCGAGCGGAGGGGTTGTAAATAGGATATACTTCACTTAGACTGGTTGATGGTTAAAGAACCTGGTCTTCCCTAGTTTTTACTCATAGCTGCAGGTAGAATAGTTTGACATATTCTTTTCCAAAACTTTTTTTACACACTGTAAAATGTAAACTGCCACTGTTCGCTGTGTCCATTTAATAAGACGAATACTATTACACTTCGAGCGCCTCCAGATCTCTCTCACTTTAATTTTTAAACGGAGTAAAACTGGTTTAAGTTTAGATTTTACCCTCTCTAAGGATGGTTCCGTTACTCAGGTTAAAGAAACCAGTCTTTTCTACCATTTAACCTAAAAAGAGCGTCAATGCAAAGTTAAAAACAATCAGCTTCGTCCAGGATTTGAACTCGTGTCCATTTCCTACGACGGTAATCGTTATGCGAAATGCTCCTTGTATAGTAGAAATATTGCACATGTTTATATTCCCTTTACCGTTTATCGACTTTCATCTTTGAATATTTTTGTCGTATTCTTTATTCTTTTCTTGGTCGTTTCCTTCTATGTAAAGAGATAAAAAAAAGATAATTACATTTTTTCTTTTTCTTTTTTTTAGATGAGCGCTATTCCTAGCTGTCGTAGAAATGACAACCTGAATGAGTTATTATAAAAGTAAAGCAACGAAAGATTAAAAGAGGAAAGAAAATTCTCATCAAAATTAGCGATAATGATAGTCATTGACACGTACTCAAGTGACAGCCGTGTCTTTGTAAATGGGTGCAAAAGAAGGCGACAAATGTGTGACCCAAAGATGAAATGGCCACGCGCTTGCACAAGAAATCCGTTGAGGGCTTCACATGATCGAACCAAACTGTGATTTGTGGAGACGTGACAGGGGGAAGGTAGGCTGAGAGAAATTATGGACACAGAGACAGAGTCTGTAATAGCCTCAAGGAGCCGATGGACGGTCTAAAACCTGTTGTACAGGAATATGGATTTTACCCAGAATTTGCCGTTATGTAGTTTCCTGCTTTCAGACAATAGCCTCATATTCCAAAGCTGCTTGAAAACTGAATAAATGTGAGATAAAATCATTAAAGATGCTTCTTCTTTTCTGTCACAGGGCGAAATCGACTCAGTTACCACGACGAAACACAACTTTGTTGTGGCCCTGGCCAAAGAAAAAAAAATAGCAGATAACAATTTTCAACTGTTCACTGAATACGCAATATTGATATGACTAGTGGAGAAATAAAAGAAATGATTTTAACTAGACTTGTAAATTAAGACACAGAAGAGAATTAGTTTTGTTTCTACGTATATCTAATTGAAAACGTCAAATGAAGAAGAATTTTGAGTTATTTTGAGGGGAAAATAAATTAACTCTGTTATATAAGCTGCACACAAACTACTTTCAATTGTGTCAAAGTGTCATTATGTCAGTGTTGCCCCCATGAAGAGATATACTTAAATATCTGCAGAAATGTGAGGGGTGTACTCACTTTTGTGATACACTGTATATATATATATATATATATATATATATATAATAAGAATAATACCACCTTGATCTTGCTTGAGAGCTGGAAAGTTTTGTAGAACATGAAGGGTGACAGTAATAGAAATAGCAGTCGGTGATCATGAAATGGCCTATAAAGAGAACTAAGGATTAAAGGAAGAATCAAAACATCCACACGAGAGCACTTTTAAAATCAGCAAGCAGAGTCGTGGAGACCGGAATTCCTTTGTTTTCTCAAAGACTTTATTTATTTAAAAAAACACCAGTAAAAACTGGTCATAAAAATTTCAAATAATAATAATAATAATTATCGAGGGGTGACGGTGTAACTAATGGTGTTTGGTGCGCTTAGAACAGTTCTGAAAAACTTGGGAAAAATACTTGAGGAATCGGAAATCAGAAGAATCGAGACCATCCTTAACATAGGATTTTAAGATCAGCTATTATACTCAGAAGAGTGCTTAAGACTTGAAGAGAATTAACATCACTCATATTCCAGTAAAAGACCACAAGCGCTGAAGGGAAAAACTCGCTAGGTGTAAAGATAATAATAATAATAATAATAATAATAATAATAATAATAATAATAATAATAATAATAACGATAGAAATATGGCATAGATTGACTTCAAACAGACCTATGATATGGTGCCGCAAACGTAAATTATAGAATGTCTGAAAATATAGAGAATATTCAACAAAGTCACAATCTTCGTTACGAAATCTATAGAAAACTGGAAAGTGGTATCAACAGCAGGAGGACAAAAATCTGGCAGAGGTTAAAATATAAAGAGGCACTTTCCAATTAATATTTCTCATGGAAATGATGTCACTTAAATATATACAAAAGAAATGCATATGGGGCAATAGATCTACAAAATCACTGGAACATATAAAGCACCTAATGTATATGGATGACGTAAAGATATTTGTAGAAGAAAAACGACTAGAAACCACACAAATAACTCTAAGAATATACAGCCATTATATCAGAATGGAATTTGAGATTAAAAAATGTGCAATGCTGATAATAAAAAAAGAGAAAAAGAGAAGCAACGGAGAGAATAGAACTACCAAAGAGAAAAAAACATTAAAACACTTGCCGAAAAAGAAAATTACTCGTGGTAAGGAATATTAAAAGCAGACACTATCCAAAAAGAAGTGCTGAAAGAAAAACTAAGAAAAGAGTTCCCCAGAAAGAGAGGAAAACAGCTCGAAACCAAATTCTGCAGTAGAAATCTCATGAAAGGAATAAACCACAGAGCAGTCACACTTGTATGATATCCTGGATTATTTTCGAAATGGACGAGGGAGGAACTCAGACAAATGAACCAAGGGATAAAAAATTGATGCTGCTGCACAAAATCTGACAACAGAAAGATTACAGAGATTATACGAGGATCATTAAATATGTTTCCAGACTTTTTTTTCCTATGGGCACTTTTATTGACAGTACACACATGAAACTCTACTCCCCTTCGAAGTAATCTCCTTCTGCTGCAACGCTCCTGTTCAAACAACTTCTGCAAGGCCCCATGGAAGTCCTCTTGTGTGAGCGTGTCAATGACCTTCTTCACACCCTCTTTCATCTCCTCAGTTGTCTCATAACGACACCCTCTGAGCTTAGGGAATAACAAAAAGTCACAGGGAGCAAGGTCTGGACTACAGGGACTGTGGCGAACTGTCGTGATGTCCATCTTGGACAAATAGTCTGTGACAAGGATGGAGTTGTGGACTGGTGTATTATCCTGGTGGAAATGCCACTGACCCGATTTGAAGTGTGCTGACCACTTCCGACGAAATCTCTTCTTGAACTCCATTAAAACCTCAACATAGTAATCCTAACTCTAACCCTTTGGTCAATCAACTCTGGTCTATTGACTTCCTTACTCCTCCCACACCTCTCATCATCCCTCACAGATTCCCTGGCTTCCTTGAATCTCTTATACCACTCAAAAACTGATGCTCGATTCATACAAGATGCTCCAAAAGCGGTATGAAGCATTCCATACGTTTCTGTGGACTCTTTCCAAGTTTAAAACAGAATTTTATCACATAACGTTCTTCTCAATTGTCCACACGTCCAGATTGCATTTTTGAAATTCACCAGCTGTGACAATCAGGCTTTAGTAGGGTGTATTCCAATTGCTGCTGTAGCTGTTAATTTGAACCTGAAATCATAAAAATAGGTCAGTTATCTCATGAGATGTATAGCAATAACATAGTGAATTTTCAAGAGTCTGTGACAATTTTTTAATGCCTGTACAAAAAAAGTCTGGAAACTTATTGAATGAACCATATATATATATATATATATATATATATATATATATATATATTGAATGTACCCCGTATGTGTCAAGAAAAAAAGGAGGAACAGAACTGCATTAATATATTCAAAAATATACAAGAAAGAGCAAAGAAAGACTAATTACAAAAACCAAGACCCGCAATGACAAAATACAGACAAACAGAAAAACAACAAAACCTAGAAAATATTTTGTAAGGGAAATAACTCTATGGACACTTCAACTGAATAACTTGTAAGAATTGAACACGAGAAGGCCTTATAATGCCTTAAAAAAGAAAAAAAAACTTAAGAGGGAAAATGAATTTCTTTTAAAAGCAGTAGGAAATAATGCCATAAGGACGAATTACATTAAAGTGAAAATTAATAATATCCAACAGAATAGCAATGGTAGATTTTGTGGAGACATATGAAACGATTAATCTCTTAATAAGCGAATTCAGTAAACGAAAACAAAAGGACTATGTACTATTAGTTGGGAAACGTGTTCCACGAGAAGTGATGCACGAGATTGAAATTTGACTATACTACTAAAAGGTGAATGCACAAACGAGTATCCTTCCTAGAAAGTGAGACCCATAAAATTCACTGCGATTTTGAGATACAAACGGAGCAACGATTTTCGGCCATTGTACATGTTATTAAAAAAAAAAAAAAGAACTTACTATCAAGTTGATTTTGCCGTTCCGTTGGACC
Organism: Sepioteuthis lessoniana; assembly: GCA_963585895.1. NCBI lineage: Eukaryota > Metazoa > Mollusca > Cephalopoda > Myopsida > Loliginidae > Sepioteuthis > Sepioteuthis lessoniana. The sequence goes on from OY757926.1 coordinate 75,678,655, forward strand.
ACAGAATTAAAATGAAAGAAAGCGAAAAGATAGATAAAATATTTCGTTCTTGCCAGAGAACTAAAATAACCATAGAATAAGAGAGTAACGGTGATACCAATTGTAATTAGAGCACTTGGAACGATCCTCATAGGCTTCGAAAAAGACTCATGAAAATGGAAATCAGAAGAACCGATACCATCCATACCGCAGCATTGTTAAGATCAGCTTGAATAACCAAAAGAATCCTGGAGACTTAAGGTGACTTGCTGTCACTCAGACTTCTATGAAATACCAGAAGTTAATGCTGGTGCGTAAAACACGTAGTGAGGGAAATATTAATGATAATAATAATACCAATAACAACAACAGCAACAACAACAACAATAATAATAATAATAATACACCTGTCCTAGAAAATAACACACATTAAATCCTTTGACATACAGACGGATCACCTAATCTCGGCCAGAAGACCAGACCTAATAATAATCAACAAAGAAAGGGAACTTGCAAAATTGTCGACTTTACTGTCTCGGCTGACTACAGAATAAAACTGAAAGAATGTGAAAAGAAGAATAAGTACCACGACCTTGCTAGGGAATTGAAAAAACTATGAAACATACACGTGACAATTATACCAATTGTAATTGATGCGTTTGGAACAGTAACTAAAGGATTACTAAAGAGACTGGAGGACTTGGAAGTTGGCGGATGAGTGGAGACCATACAAACTACTATATTATTGAGAATGGCCAGAATACTGAGAAGTGTCGTGGAGACTTAAAGAGAGACTTGCTGTCACTCAAGCTCCAGTGAAAGACCATCAGCAAACGCTGATGTGAAAAACTCTAATGAGTAAATAATAATAATAATAATTATAATAATCCAACGGCACCAAATTTAGCAAACGTAATTGTTGGCTGCGAGGAAGGTTTTAACGAAAAGAAAATGTGTTCCTCGTGGGGAAAAGGAATTTTTTTAGCTATATGGTCTCTAAACATTAATTAGCGTAATGCTGCAAGACAAAACTAAATGTACGTAATTTAAATTCAGTAATTTCTAAAAAGTTATATGATATGCAGATATCTTTTTTTTAAAATCATATTTATTTAGTAAAATAAAGATAAATTAATCGTGACTAACATTCAAGTAAATGATGGTAACTATATGTTATCATTCAAGGTGGATATCTAAATAAAGTTGGCGGCCTTAGTCGAGGGTGACCTGAAGGCTCCCTTTTTGATAGCTACTACATCAAGGTTTAGAGGAGAGCGCTACTCCTTTCTCTGGATTGCTTTACTTTACCCTTGATCCATACCGTATAATGCTGAGTGTTAAGCAAAGGGATATCAAGTACCATTTTTTGAGTCTTTGGCATGACTCCCGGGCCATTGGTGAACACTCTAACCATCATGCCAATTTCCGGTTATGTAAGACCGTCATCATCATCATCATCATGTCGTGCTGCTAACACAGATATTCCTGACCCTCTCTCGCCACTTCTCCCTATCATTCATCGCCTCTGGCAGGTCTTCAGGACTACATCCCATATCCTCACATAGCTGCTTTATGTATGTTCGAGCTGATCGTCCTTCTTTTTCTTCGGCCATATGCGGGCGTCCATAGGAGTACTACTCTTATGAGCTCGTCCTTGCTTCCCCAGCAGTGTCCTGCATGTCTGGTTCATCTAACTTGGATAGTTTTCGTGATGGGAGGCAGGTGGCCGTATAGTTGGTGCCTTGTCGGGTGTTGCCGCCAGGACTTTTTCAATATTGCTCGCAGCATTCTTGTGTAATTGCCGTCTAGCTTTTTCTCCAGCCGTTTAGTTTGCGTACAAGTAGTGCATCCATATAGCAGTATCGATACGACCGCTGCCTGGAAGAAACTGGGTTTCATTTTATCGGTCATGTCTGATTTCCATATGATCGATAGCCTATCGATAGCTGTCTATGCCTTCGTATGCCGTGTGTCGATGTCTTTTTCGGTTGATGAGACGCTGCTTCCTCGGTAGGTGAATTTGTCTACTAGTTTAAGAGGGGTTCCATCTAGTGCGGAGATGTCGCCTGTTTGATTATAGCACATATATTCCGTTTTGTGTGCATTGACATGGAGACCAATGCCTGCGGCGGCCTGTTCCAAACTATGCAGTAGTGTTTCGGCTTGGTTTAGTGTATTTGCCAGTATCGCTATGTCATCGGCTTAGTCGGCGTCGGTAATTGTTTTTGAGGGGTACCTTCTGCTTCTTTTCTTCTTCAGCTCGAAGCCGTTTTCTCTGATTTTATCAATCAAAGTTCTAAGCACGTAGTCTAGACAGATGATGAAGAGGTATGGGGCTAGCGTGTCCCCTTGTAGTACTCCTGCTACTTGCATAAAATTATTAATTAGTTTGGAGTAATAAACCAGACAAAAGGAAAAATGATTAAATCCATAAATTTCTCAAATATCATAAACGTAAAGTAAGAAATATTCTTCTAAAAACTACATGACTTTGCTTCCCAGAAAAAAAATAAAAATATAAATTTTTATTCGTAAATCTCTTTTCTTCAATCTGGATTTTTTCAAATATCAATCACTATCGGTAACTGTTCTGTTAAATTTTCATCCGATAACAAAAATTGCAAAATAACAAAAAAATTAACTCAGAGGTAGATAGAAAATATGTCAAATGTAAACAAACAAACGCTACTATTTAATACCTTATAATTCCCTAGCTGACGTGGTACGTGTGTTGGCTGGCCGGTCTGATACTAAGTCTAACGTAAATTTGGGCGGGTTTCAATCCCAGCTTCAACAATCGTCCTACGTGTCTTGCCACACTGAAGAGTTGTGATACAACGAAACAGTCTGTCTGTGGATAACAATATATATATATATATATATATATATATATAAGTGTGGTGGGGTGAATAGATTAGCAGATAGTCATGCAATTTTAGGTTATCCTAATATTTAATTTAATGGCAATCTTATTTGAAAATATAATGTTAATTGAAATAAAATGTAAATTATTCTATGCTGAAAGGTACTATTTACCAACCCCTCCGCTCGGGCAGGATATGACACAAGGTCAATTTTTAAGCGGAGTTTAACAGGTTTGAATTCAGAGTTTTCCTTCTCCTAGACTAGTTGCCTAACCAAGGCTAAAGAACCTAGTCTGTCCTACTATTTACCCATAGTTGCTGAAAGGTAGAAGCTTATACATACGTAATCACTACTTTTTTTGTTGTTGTTTTTGTCTTTTGTAGACATGGTTTAAATCGGAATTCGTTCATTTCTGGAGATATGGTTTCAATACCAACGTGCATCAGCTTGAATTGGAAAACCAGAAGTGATTCATGTGGTTTTAACATTGAGAGATTTTAATAGTTAAAAGGAATCGCTTAAAGGCGGCTTTTGCCGGCAAGACACATCCATGTGGAATCACTTACTATTGATGAAAATTATTGTATCGTAAGACCTGCTCATTGGCCTAGTAAGACCGGCTCATTGGCCTAGATGGGTAGAGTGTTCGCCAGTTGTCCGGGAGACCTGGGTTCAATCCCAGGCCGGGTCATACCAAAGACTTTAAAAATGGAAATTGATACCTCCTTACTTAACACTCAGCAGTAAAAGGTATGTATCAAAGGTAAAGTGGAGCAATCCAGGGAAAGGAGTAGCGTCCTCCCTTACACATTGGTGTAATAGCGATGGAAAAGGGAGCTTTCAGGCCGCCCTCGACTACGGTCGCCAACTTTACTATTGTATCGTTCCCATCGTAATTAAACGGATCTCAAAGCTATGGATTGCTACTTATCTATGGTGTTTGAATGATAACTACGGTTGTTGAGTTTCAAACGCAGAAGCCTCGATCGATTGATATCCTCCCAAATCGCTCAGGTAAAAATATGGATAGAAACAATTAATAAATGAACGAATAAAGAAACAGTGATTAGAGGAAAGCAAAAATAAGAAAGAGAACAATTACTATGTAATGTACAGAAAGAATTACAATGAAGTACAGAAAAATACAATGGAGCCCAAAACAAGAAACAAAACCAAGAAAAAAAAAACTAAAACCAGAAGACTAAAACTCATTTTGATATAGAATGACAAAAAATTATGAAAGAGTGATTTTTTTTTTATGAATAGGAATGTACCAGCGTAAATAAAAAAAAGTTATTGTTCATTGCGAGATGATAAAAACATAAGTGTTTAAAACAATTAATTTCATTAGTGTCATTCATAAAAACTTCAGAATTATTTACTGACAAAATTGCATGAATTTATTTCTCAGCACGGTATTAACTTAAAAAGTTAATCTAAAAAATATAACTTACTCATGTGGATATATCTTTTTCAATGTGTTACTTATTTAATTCTGAATGAAAAAAGAAGCGGTTTACTCTCCCTCCGTACCTCTCTCTCTCTCTCTCTCTCTCTCTGAATCATGCTTCAAATGGAATTGTTTATTTCAGTAAGTTACAATTACAAAATTTCTTGTTACTGTCCAACTATGACACGCACGCGCGTGCGCGCACACACCCACACACACACACTTATATATTTTTTTCTTTGTATGATACAAGGAGGAAATCCAAGATGAAGGAGTATCCATGAAAGAGATTTTTTTCTTTTGTATTTATGTAAAAAGTTTATTTTTATCATTAACGGTTTTCGGACTATTGTCTTCATCGTTATTGTTATTTCCATAACGTTTCGGCCGATATGTCCTCCGGCCTTTTCAGGTGTTTGTCGAACTCGTGAACCTTCACGGAACTTCGAACTACGTCCTTTATTGAGTCCACGGGGGTCACCTGTTCTGATTCCGTTAGGCATAACCGGGTAAAAGTGTTAGGTATTCCTGTATTGTTACGCACATGTAGTGAGGATTGAACCAGCAACCTCCAGATGATTCTCCTTAGAAGCTTAGGGAACCAACGCCTATAACCGTTACGCCATGTGTCCTGCTGGATAATTCAGAGTGGTTCAACTCTCCGGAGGTATCTCTTCCGGGTCAAGCCACCAACAGAATTCAACATGACCAAGAACTGTGTTTACAACATCCCTTGCAGTTGTGGTAAAATATACAAAAGTGAGACAGGTCACCCACTAAAAGTAAGGCTAGAAGAACATCGGAAGGCAGTAGTACGCGGCGAGTTTGAAAAGTAGGGTATGGCGGACCATATATGGAAGGAAAAGGGAAGTCATCTGCCCTTATGGGATAAAGTTGAAATAGTAGATAGGGCTGAACATTGGAGGATTAGACGCCTTAAGTAATCAGCACATATGTAGGGCTACAATGACCAGCTGAGTAGACCAAGTATAGAGTTGAATACAATATGGGAACCGATAATTAAGAAGGCTAAATGAGAAAAAAAAAATCTGAATATGGGCAGTGGTAAAAAATCATACATAATAGTAGTAATTCTAATCAAGTAAGAACATTAAGTTTATAGGTCCCAAAAATTAACTCTGAATTGTCTAGCAGGACACATAGCGTAACGGTTATAGGCGTTGGTTCCCTAAGCTTCTAAGGAGACAATCATCTAGAGGTTCAATCCTCACTACAGGCTAGTAACAAATCAGGAATACTTAACACTTGTACCTGATATGGCTACAGGAATCGGAACAGGCGACCCCCGTGGTTTCAATAAAAGACGTAGTTCGGAGTTCCTTGAAGGTTTCCGAGTTCGACAAACACCTGAAGAAGGCCGAAACGTTGTGGAAATAACAATAAAGATAAAGACAACAGTCCGAAAACCCTTAATGATAAAAATCATCAAGATTCGTCTCAGAAATTTAGACAACTCATGCGATAAAATAATAAGAATCCAAAAAAATATCCCAAATATCGTTTATATCTGACAATAAGACTAAAGAGTTATTAAGAAGTTGAACAGGTGCTCAGAGAGAAGGTTCACTGCTCATGTACCATCTCCCTAACACTTTTGTTTGGTTCCAGCCTGCATAGTTTTCAGCTGCAACAACTGAATCGTGATTACAAAATAAATCAAATAAAAAGATTTTAAAATATTTGCGTATGTATTTACTAAACTTTCTCACAACAAGTAGAATGTAAGAGAAATTCAATTTTTAAGCGGAGTAATGTTGGTTTGAAATCAAATTGTTTTTGTAGACTGACAACCATTTTGAAGTTAAAGAAGTTCATAAAGAGTAAGGGTAACAGAAGGAAGGGAAAAAGAGAGATAAATACCTGTGTAAATGAGGGAGCTACACATTACCATTGTACACCGACCAGTCACACACGTGACACCGTCAGAAGGGTTGACCATTTTATTACCATTTCTCCGAGCAGAACACACGTGTTGCCTGACAGCTACGATTTTAGACTTTGTGAAGGGGGCATTCTTTGAGGCGAACAGAGGTAAGGATCACACACAGTATCTGTATTTACCTGAATTATAGATGTGTGTGAAAGGGATTACAGAAGGTGTTTTCTATTTCATTTTATTTTTAGTTTCACGGTCAAAGAAGGATCAAAGAAGGAACGAAGACCCATTGCGAATAGACAACTTCTTTATCAGTCGAGCCTTTTACCTCATTTTTTGCCTCATGGTGCTACCGTTACCACCTGAACGTTGCAAGAGGATTGAGAAAAAAAATCTATGGGACATGAAAGTGACGGTGATGCCAATTATAATTGGTGCACTCTGTATAATCACCAAAGGATTGATACAAGGACTGGAGGACTTGGATATTAAAGGACGGATGGATACCATCCAAACTACGGCACTGTTGAGGCCGGACAGAATACTAAGAAGAGTCTTGAAGACTTGAGCTGACTCCAGTGAAAGATCATCAGCTAATTCTGGTATGAAAGACTCGCATAATAGTAATAACAATCGTGCAAGAGCCTAAAATCTGTCCATGTTGACAAATGGCATATTCATAAACCTGAATTTGTGTTGTATTGCAGTAATACAAATATAAGAAGAAACATAATCAAACATAATAAACGAACTTCAATAAACGAACGAACACACTTCTTTATAAAAATATATCTCTCGCACTTTATTCTCAAAAGGGTGATGTTTGTTGTGTGTGTGAGAGATGATTGTCTCCTTAGAAGCTTCGGGAACCAACGCCTATAACCATTATGCTATGTGTCCTACGTATACATAACTAATTTGTTTCCTAGATAGTTCTTCATAGTAGATATGTAAAAAAATCGCATAGCATTATTGCATTGTAAGGATTAACAATCAGGTGATGTAAAATAATTACATAGCAAAATCTGGACTGAAAATCTAAACATGACTGATTGGTTCCTATGGCAATCTAAGGATACGTCATCTCGTCAAGGGAATCATATACATATTTACATTTTTTGTGTAGTTGGTTCTTAAGAATTTTGTACACAGTTATACACTAGCTTGAATCAAAGTTTATGCAATATTTTTGGACATAGCATATCGGTCATAGGCATTGGTTCCCTAAGCTTCTAAGGAGACAATCATCTGGAGATTGCAGGTTCAATCCTGACTGCGGGCGAGTAACAATACAGGAATATTTAACACTTGTACCTCTTATGGCTAACGGAATCAGAACAGGTGACACCCCTGGATTCAATAAAGGACGTAGTTCAAAGTTCTGCGAAGGTTCCCGAGTTTGACAAATACCTGAAGAAGGCCGGAGGACATATCGGCCGAAACGTAATGGAAATAACAATAAAGATGAAGACAATAGTCAGAAAACCCTTTATGATAAAAATCACCAAGCTTCGTCTCAGAAATTTGACAACTAATTTTTGGACGTCCTTGTTTGCGGCGCGTGTATTACATAACCGAATCAGTTCAAGCCGTGGAAGGTACTCGCTGTGGTTTGTAGTACCATGGTAATTGGTGTGCTAACATGTTGTACATTGCTTAGCTTTGTGTATGATTTAAAAGATACATAGATGAACGTGTAACTTAGTCTAAATCAGGAACTTATTCTTTTTAAGTTTGAACTCTGCCATAACACCGCAATAGCAGCCAAAACATTTTGTGTCAAATGTGAAGGCACCGTTGATCACAGTACAGTAACTAGATGGATCAAATTTTACTTGGGTTACAACAACCTCGATGATTAGGCAAGATCAGATAGGCCATAGAAGCAAATCCAATGAATAGCACACAGAGAATATCAGGTGAGATTGGTATCTCACACAGTGTGGTTCGTTATCTTCATGATCTCAGCGAAAGCATCTGGAGCTGCCGCATGTTAATAAAATATTAAAAAGACTTTTGACTTACCCTTGTAATATCAAGTATTATTTCAAGTATTTCTATCTAATACAAAATATTTAAACACAAATATAGGATTTGAATTACCTATTTTTATAGAATTAGAGGCATTTGTTTACAAGTAGCTATATGGTTTTATGTAACTAATAATAATCCTTAGTAAAGATTTATAGATTCAAGTAACTATGATTAATACAAATAATTTACACAAATTAATATAGTATCAATTTTTCCTATCTAGGATTATTCATTTTCAAACGTATCTAGTTGACCTATAGATGGGGTCTTAACAGGTACAACAACTTTGGATTTAAACAGATATAGAAAGAATGACAACAAAGAGATACTCCACAGGTCTTTTTTTTTTCCTTTTTTTTTTTTTTGCATTCTCTTATATGATTTCATGTAACCTTTAACACAATGAATTTGTCCACAGTTATATGATTTTAAGCATTCTTATCTAATACTAATAATTTCCAAACTGATCTATCCGACCCAAAGATAGGACCCTTATAGGTACTACCAAACCGGCTCAGAGTGAACTTGGTAGTAATGGGAATCAAAGATTGATTGATTTTAATGGCACATCGACCCGTCTACGATTATCTTAAACCTTGAGGTTAGGAATTGTTTTTTCTGTTCGTTCATATTTACATTTTTGTGTAGTTTTTTCTTAAATCTTTTACTCACGATCCTTTTGAATACGAATAATTCTTTAAAAAAATCTGTTTGACTCATCGACAGGATACTAACTGCTAATACCACTCTGAGTCAGATTAGACCTGTGTAGGTACATCAAACTTCCCAGATTTTCAGAACGAGACTAGCATCATCAGCTGTTTTCAGAGTCAAACCCAGGACATCCCTTTTTTTGGATAAATTGCGAATCTTAAACCCAGGTAACAGGGCAATGAAAGAAGTGATTTGACTCTTTCAATATTTAGAGAACCAGAGCCTCACCACCAGATCCAGATTAATTTCTAAACCCAGGACTCTGTAATCGTTCAGTCTGAATGTTTTATAAGCATCAAAGATTATAATGCTGAAATTGTTTGGAAAAATGAGGGCAGAATAATTTTTTTCTATACGTATATTCATCTCGCCGTGTCTGAGATCCAAGCCTTGATCAGTTATCCTGCAGAGATGGGTAATTAGACTAGTGTTTTATAAACCCTGTGTTTGATGTTTTTCTTTAATATTTTATTTATTTATTTATTTACTTATTTATATGTAGGTTTGTGAGCGAGAATTTATCACACGAGACGCAAATAGAGAGACTCTGGAAAAATTAATCATATTTTAAACATTACGTATGAAAGCGATGAACGTTTCTCTGTGGTTACACAGGCGCTCATACAAGCCCACAGACAAAAGCGTAATACTGATAAAAAAAAAAGAGAGAGAAATAGATGATAGTCAGGGTCGCCTTAGCATACAAAAAAAGACATACTGTACTAACAGGCCATTGATAAAGAAACTCAGTAAACATCCTCTTACACGTCGATAAGTTCTGCGTAATGACATGAATAAAAAAAAGAGAGATTTGAGAGCTGAAAGCGGACCGCTCTTTCACCTGTAGCAATCAAGTCGTGGGAAAGGAAGCAAAACAGCTGCTGTCTCCATCCCACCTCACAAGCACGCCTCATTTCTATCCGTTTTCTTTTTGTTATGAGAAATAACATTAGTCGTTGAGGCAAGTGAAGAAGGAATGGAGTCGTGCATATATATATATATATATATATATATATATATATATATATATATATATATATTACGTCTTGTTTACACTTCTTCAATTTTTGTAAAGGTGTTTACTATTTCTTTAAGATAGGGGGCGAGAGAAAAAGGACAAAAAGCGCCCTCTATTGATCTATGATAACGGTCTTAACTTAGGGGAAAATGATTGAGAATGTGATCTTTTTTAATTTCCAGAATGAGTGAAGTTATTCTTCTAATTGACTCGTTTTCTCTTCTGTTTGTTCCTGTTAGCAGTAAATAAGTCAACTAATACAAAAAACAAAAAAAAAAAAAAATGGCACAGTTTTGTTTCGTGTTTTTATCAACTTTTACATATGTATTTAACACCATTTATGTCATCAATATTTTTCTTTGCTTAAGTAAACACAAGCAAACATCATGATTATTTCTTGTTATAATTCTTTGGTTGGTTGGTTGGTTGGATTTAACGGCATATCAACCTTTATAGGTTATTTAATGCCAGAGCCTTTTTACACATATATTATATATATGATTTGTAAATGCAAATGTTTAGGTTGGTGATAGTTGGGTTTAATGGCAAACTGACCTCTTAAGGGTCATTGAGTGTTAAATTCTGATATGTATGTGTGTGTGTGTATATATAAATGTCAAAGCTTTTTGTTTGTGTAAACTTGATGGTCGAAGGTGTTGGTAACAGAGTCTATATCTTCAATAGGAGGCTAATTGTTTTTAAGAAGTTCTTTATGTTTTTGAGAGCATTTTTCTAAATAGTTCCTTCATGCTATTCGCCTTATAAAACTTTTTTCTGCTGTGGTTGAGTTTTGTGCATTCTATCAAAATGTGCCTGATTGAGTATTATTCTTTGATACAGTTCATTATCATATATTTCAACTAAAAACTGAAATATATGAATATAAAATACATTTTAAATCGAGAGTATTTTTCTTAACATTTCTCAAACACTCCACTTCAGGAGGAGTATGACACAAAGTAACGTTTTTAGAGATTAACTTCTCGTAGACTGGTTAATCTCGTCCTCCTACCTTTCTTCTCGCAGTCAAACCAACATGTAGATCACGCCAACATATCCCTAGTTTAATCTCAAGCACCGGTCTGTCTACTCACACTCTACTCTACCTCCCTCCTCTCTCTATCTCTCTCAACTTAGCCAACACCTTCCTACTGATAGCTGAAGTGGAGGAACAAATGGATTCACGCCTTTTCTAAATGCCCTAGACCGAAGTGAAACACATTAAAACTCGTCCAAGATTTGAACTCAGATCACCAATTTTATTTCATACGACGATAACAGTTTTTTTTCTTAGTCCAGGAATAGTGTTCATCACTAAGATTCTTGTATTTCGGATAAAGACAAATTTTCAGGGAAGTTCTGAATCGGTGTATCAGTAACCGACTTAAACATGATAGTAGCTGTGTTTAAATGCTGCTTTTTTGCAAAGCCAATTTCGAGATCATTATATTTTGAAAGCTTCTTTGTTATATGCCATTGAATTAAAATCTGTTGTCTTTTATTACAATACTCTATGCGAGCGTTTCAGACCAGTATTAACTAGCGGCCTTCACCTAAATTTGAGTAACAGCAAGTTTTATCTACTCTTCAGAACTATTCTTAGAATTCTTGCTAATCTTAATAGTGCTATGAACTAGAAGACACCGATCTTTCCCTGGGTATCGACTTCCGTCAGTTTCTTTCCTAGATTCCAAGGGCTCTGACAGTGATTGGTATCACGTTTTTTTTTTTAGAAATCTTCAATTGCTTATAACAGTTCTCCGTCTAAGTCGAGGAATTTGTTTACAGTTTTCTTTCCCTTAATTTCACTCAATGTTTTGTTGGAACGGTGAAGTCTACTTACGTAGATGTTCTTTTTTCTTGTTGATTATAAAAAAAAAAATCTGGTCCCCTGATTTGAATTGGGTAGTATGTTTCTATCTGAAAATGCCAGAAAATGTTATGCGTCCATTTCCCAGTTGAAACTTTTGTCTGTTTGGTTCCGATTCAGTCGTTTGCACAGTTCCGAGTGTATCAACTTTCCCACTCATATATGTCCACTCTTTTAAACCTAGACTAGTTCATTTCATGACAATTATGTAGTTGATTGTCACATCTCTCTCTCTCTCTCTCTCTCTCTCTCTCTCTCTCTCTCTCTCAACAACCAGTCGGTTAGGGCTGTAGAATACACCGACTGTTTCTCTGTAGAGGGGTAAGACCCCTCCCCCCAACGAGTGTCCTGGATATGACACTTAACAATTTGATAGTGTGGTTCCAGTGATGCTGGGTCTTTGGAGAATGGGGAGCACCCCTTTATTGGAATTGCTCCCAGGTCCACTCTGGCCCGGAATGGTAGCGTCTGATAAGGGCTCTATCTATGGGTTAAATAGAACTAACTGTGTACTAATGCTAAACTGGATTGTTTGAAATAGAACAGTTTGACTAAACTGAATAGTTTGATATTGAAATATTTTTGACAATTAAACTGTACTTATATTTAAACTGAGTGCTTATGCTAAACTGAATTATGTGAAATAGAACTGTTTTTGACATTGAAACTCTACTTACACTAAACTGAATTGTTTAGTATAGAACTGTTTTGACATTTAACTGTGTGTAAATCAAATCTGTACTCATACTAAACTGAATTAGCTGAAATATAACTGTTTGAATAAACTGAATAGCTTCAAATAGAAATGTTTTTTGACAATTAAACTATGTGCTCATGCTAAACTGAATTGTTTGAAATAGAACTATATGCATAAAGATGGATTTGGTGTTAAATCACTTACAAAGGTTGATATACTATAAAACGCAAACAAACAAATCTCAACTTAGCCAACCCCTGCTTTCCTCCTGTGTATTTTACATATTTGTTTCTAAAATACATTATCTTACTCGTTGCGATTTCTTTTTACATCTGTTTAAACTACAGGTTAATCACTTAGTGAAAGCAAGTCTCCTTAGGTTTTCAGGACCCTGCTGTAATCTAGATGATCTCAATTATTCTTCTGATCTCTAAATCCCCTAAATTATTTTCGAGGCATCAGCTGTATAACTATCAATTTCAGTGTACCCCAACCATTTTTTTTTTAAATTTTAGTTCTTTAGTCAGCCGGTATGGCAAAATCTACTTGATGGCTAGTTCTTTTTTTCTCAATAATTAAAACTTGGTCTGGTCTGCTGGTCGGGATTAGGAAATCTTTGTATCATAATGTCCCAGGGAATTTCGTGGCTCTCATTTTCAAGGACAAATGTTATATATTGACCCTCGACCGGGCCGTCGATCAAGAGATGTACCGGTGTAAATAAGCGGAAGAACAGCGGAAGCAGGTGTACGTTAAACAATAATATAACCAGGTGCACAGACGGTTAGAGTCAGTTAGAAACAAGACGCCGAAATGAGAGCTAGCGGCAGACAGTGGGCTTTGCAACTCCAGCCATGATGATGGTGATTATACAGAGTGCACCAATTATAATTGGCATCACCGTCACTTTCATGTCCCATAGATTTTTTTTTCTCAATCCTCTTGCAACGTTCAGGTGGTAACGGTAGCACCATGAGGCAAAAAATGAGGTAAAAGGCTCGACTGGTAAAGAAGTTGTCTATTCGCAATGGGTTTTCGTTCCTCCTTTGATCCTTCTTTGACCGTGAAACTAAAAAAAAAATAGAAAGCAACTTCTGTAATCCCTTTCACACAGATCAATAATTCAAGTAAATACAGATACAGTGTGTGATCCTTACCTCTGTTCGCCTCAAAGAATGCCCCCTTCGCAAAGTCTAAAATCGCAGCTGTCAGGCAACACGTGTGTTCTGCTCGGAGAAATGGTAATAAAATGGTCAAACCTTCTGACGGTGTCACGTGTGTGACTGGTCGATGTACACTGGTAATGTGTACCCAACTCTGGCTCGTACCAAACAAGGGGGATAGCTCCCTCATTTACACTGGTATTTATCTCTCTTTTTCCCTTCTTTCTGTTACCCTTACACTTTATGAATTTTTTCAACTTCAAAATGGCTGTCAGTCTACAAAAACAATTTGATTTCAAACCAGCATTACTCCGCTTAAAAATTGAATTTCTGTTACATTCTACTCGTTGTGAGAAAGTTTAGTAAATACATACTCAAATATTTTAAAATCTTTTTGATTTATTTTGTAATCACGATTCAGTTGAAGCAGCTGAAAACTATGCAGGCTGGAACCAAACAAAAGTGTTAGGGAGATGGTACATGAGCAGTGAACACTCTCTCTGAGCACCTGTTCAACTTCTTAATAACTCTTTAGTCTTATTGTCAGATATAAATGATATTTGGGATATTTTATTGGATTCTAATTATTTTATCGCATGAGTTGTCTAAATTTCTGAGACGAATCTTGATGATTTTTATCATTAAGGGTTTTCGGACTATTGTCTTCATCTTTATAGTTATTTCCATAACGTTTCGGCCGATATGTCCTCCGGCCTTCTTCAGGTGTTTGTTGAACTCGCGAACCTTCACGGAACTTCGAACTACGTCCTTTATTGTATCTACGGGGGTCGCCTGTTCCGATTCCGTTAGCCATAACCAGGTACAAGTGTTAAGTATTCCTGTATTGTTACTCGCCCGCAGTCAGGATTGAACCTGCAACCTTCATATGATTATCTCCTTAGAATTTTAGTGAACCAAAGTAGTTCGAAGTTCCCTGAAGGTTCCCGAGTTCGACAAACACCTGAAGAAGGTCGGAGGACATGTCGGCCGAAACGTTGTTGAAATTACAAAAAAATATGAAGACAATAGTCTGAAAACCCTTAATGATAAAAAGTTATCCCATGACTTGGGAAGAAATTTTTGTGTCATCACTTCATTCCATCAACGTCCAAGTGTTTTGAGGTGTGCTCTCAGGTATCGTGGGTATGACTCTAAATAACATCCAGACTGAAACTCCAGTTATTGAGCTCCAGAGTGAGTGGAGTAAACTTTTTTTCAATTACTCCCAAATCCACTCTTACCCGGAGTGCTAGTACCTCTTAAGATCATATGTATATATCAAATATATCTGTATAGACATAAGTATTTGATAGGAATATTTGAAACGATAAAACTGTGCAAATAATTTGTTTAAGATGTTTAAGATGTGTTACTTGAAGTTATAATCGTGTACAGATTTCCCTACTCGCAAAAATAAAACTATACTAGGTATTGAATCATCCCAGATGAGTTTACATGATGTAAAACCAGCCAACTAACATACCAACCAACCATTTGATGCATTCAGTTTCTGATAAGCTGTTAGTCGCCTCTAAAATCTAGAGAAGCTAAACAGAACGTGTCGTCATAATCTACTGAACAGCCCCTTAAAATTTCATCATTTTAATGCTGTGTGTCACAATTCGAGATTTATGCAAGTTCTACGTATCATTAGATTTTTACAGAAACATAGAATTTAGGATCAACTGCGCTCCTTTGATAAGGAAGAGAAGTGTCGATGAAAAAGCTCGAAGTCTATAATATGATAATTATATAATTGCAATTACCTACTTACTTTGAAAGTGTGTCCATTATAAAAAGGAATTTAAAATTATTTGTTCATATTTTCTACTGTTGTTCATCGCTCTCCTTATTTTTACCTACTGGCAGGGTTTAAGGTCAAGGAATTGGGCCTGGTGTAAACTACAGAAGGCAGCAAATAGACCCGTTTCATATAAAATAAAGATAGTATTATTGAATTTTTACTTTCTGCATTCCATTAAATGTAATAGCTTGTTTATTTTTAAAATATTTCATTATCTTATTACTGATTTGTGATTAAAAAGAGGATCAATATTTAAATATAAATAACTATATACCGGACGTCGTAGAAGCCATTTGCATTTCTTACCTAAACTGAAAATTTTTAGTTGACTGACTTGACACTTTATACACAAGCAAAACACCCAGCTATGCGTTAAATAATATCACTGCTGTTCCTCCAAAAAAGGGGGGTTTTGGCAACCCGCAAAGTGATATATCATTAGAGAGAAAAAAAAAAACGAAAGAAAGAAAGAACAACATCATTGAGTTGAGAAAATCTATATTTTATTTAGTGAATTTATTTTTGGAAACTTTGGAGTCCAAACAGAAAAATCACACAGAAAATATAACAATTCCATTGTTAGACATAAAGGGGGAGTTAATTTTTACTTAATTTCATTTATTTAATATCATTCAATTATTTCCGAGTGTTTGTTAGACAACTTTATTATTTTTTGTTACTACTGACTATAGTCGTTATCGGTGTCTGCATGACATAAGGGCTAAAGTGCGAGACTGCGGAATCGACGTAAGCAAGTTCAAATTTCAGTTACCTATTACGCCTTATTCTCGGACTAATACCTGGCTAGAGGTTAAATGGTACCACTACTGTCTTCTGCAAGGATTGCTATGGCAATAAACAATCCACGAAGGTTAATATGTCGTAAATAAAGAAACTAGAAACTTGTTGTTGTTGTTGTTGTAGGTACTAAAACATCGACCCATCTATTCTACAGTATTCTTCGGATATGTAATCTAGAAAACAGCTGAAACTAAAAAATGATTCAAATTTGGAAACAAATGTTAATTCACTTTAAATGAGGATTGCAATTGTGTAAGCAAAGCAGGTATTAAACTGTTTTTACATTCGCTGCAGATGAAGTGAATAATTTGATAATATGAGTTAATGTAAAAAATGAATTCGAATAACTGAGATGTCTTCATTGAAGGATCATGTTTGGATCTATTTGCTAGAAAAAGAAGAAAATTAGAAGTAAAATGAGATTTGCGTATTTGAGATAGATTTGTGACCTTTTAATCCAATAGTTTTTTATGTAAATTTTGTTATACGAAATTATTTCTATTCAATCATGACTGATATCTTCGTACACAAAATATTAGACTGCGATTAAAAAATCTTCCAAAAGTAAAATATATGTTAAAATTTGATTCAACTAAAATTAGTTAATTTAATAGCTGCGAAACTAGATTTTACTATCTTGCTATTTCCTTTTTTTAAAATACGATATAATACGCATAGTGTAGAGCAGGTGTCAGTGCTCATGATTTGGTTTCTTTAGTTAATGGCATATCAACCTTCGTGGGTCATTTTACGTCAATACCATCCTTGTAGAAGAACAACAGTGACACTATTCAACGCATAGTTGGTGGAATAACGGGGTTCAAAACTTTCAGTCCGAAAATGAACGTAATAGCGCGAAAGGAGTTCGAACTTACCTCGAGGTTTTAGTCCAGCACTTTAGCCATAATTCAATGTCAACTCAGTTGAAAGGTTCACTGAATTCGAGGACGTTTTTCTTTAGGCGTTGGGGACAAAAGATCAAATATGTTTATGAGCGTTTCATTGAAAGGCTGGAGAATGGATGATCAATAAGACAAAAAGTGATATTACTTACGATGGCAAAAGTTTATTTCCAACATTAAAAAAATGACAATAATAATCAATTTCTGTAAGTCTGGCAAAGAATACACTGACTGTATACCTAGCTGAGGAATAAGACCCCCACCCGAAAAAAAGGTTGAATTGGATATGGCACTGGACTGCATCTGACAATGAGGCTAAAATTCTGGAGATTTGGGGAGTGTGGAATAGCACCTCATTGCCATTACTTCCAGGTCAACTCTGTCCCGAAGTCCAACTACATTCAAAGATGAAAATACCATTAACGTGATTCCTAACGTCAAAGCATAAAATAATCCTACTCCGATTGAAATGCCGTTAAAAACAAACAATAAATAAAACAAACAATATTAAAGAAAACGTTATGGGAAGAATAATTCTTGATAAGAAGTAATAGGGCCGACATGTGAATTTCGTAAACGTAATTGTAAAATTCACCTGCCGGCTCGATGGAACATTGGAGAACCTGACTGGAAGAATTCAAAAGCAGATGAAGAATCATGCTTATCCAGAAGAATACATTGTTAAGAACCGGCAGTATACTCAGAAAAGTCCTGGTGACCTGACGAGACTTGATGTAACTTAGTCTCCAGTAAATGACTACCAACTAACACGATTGGGAAAAAGAGCAGAGCTTATAATAATCAACAACAAAAAACAGAGAATTTGCGAAATTGTCGACTTTGCTATCCCGGCTCACCACAGAATAAAACTGAAAGAATGTGAAAAGAACGATAAGTACCTTGACCTTACTAGAGAATTGAAAAAAAGACTATGGAACATGAAAGTGACGATTGTAACAGTTGTGATTGGTGCTTTTGGCACAGTAACTAAAGGATTGTTAAATGGCCTGGAGGGTTTGGAAGTTGGCGGACGAGTGGACACCATCCAAACGACAGCATTATTGAAGACGGCTAGAATACTGAGAAGAGTCCTGGTGACTAGAGGAGACTTGCTGTCACTCAAACTCCAGCGAAAAACCATCAGCTAACGCTGATGTGAAAAACTCTAAAAGAGTAAATAATAATAATAAAAATAATAAGCAACAGCAAACTGGCACAGAGGAAATACAAGAACAAGAATGAATTGTTGGGGAGGTTGATTAACTCGTAATTGACCATCTAATTTTTGACTATCCTGAAAAATAATATATGCACAGATCACATCTGTCCTGGATAATGAGACCACAAATTCTCTGGGCTTTTGAGATACAAACGTATCACTTAATATCGACCAGTAGACCAGATCGAGTGGTATCTGATAAAAAGAAAACAACTTGCCAACTTGTCGATTTCACAGTTCAAGCAGATGAGAGTGAAAGTAAATGAAAGCGAAAAAAGGGATGAACTTCGTCAGAGATCTCATACTTTATGGAATATTAAGGTAAAATTGGAGGCTCCCGTGGTGTAATGGTTATCGTCGTAGGAAATGGACACGGCGACACGAGTTCAAATCCTGGCCGAAACTGATTGCATTTCACATAACACTAATACCATTGGGAAAGGTATGAATCGAATTATTCTCCTTCTAGCTATGGGTAAATAGTAGGGCAGACTAGGTTCTTCAGCCTCGGTGAGGCAACTAGTCTAGGAGAAGGAAAACTCTGAATTCAAACCTGTTGAACTTCGCTTTAAAACTGACTTTGTGTCATATCCTGCCCGAGCGGAGGGGGTTGGGAAATATGGATTAAGGTAAAATTGATACGAATCATATTTGGAGCTATCGAAACAATCTCGAAGAATTTGTAAAAGAGATTTAGAGAAATGGAATTCTGAGAAAGAACTGAGACCATCTATACAAAAGTATTGGTGAGTTCGGCCAAAATTGAAGAATCCCAGGGACATGCTGTCATTCAGACAGTCGTGGGTTTAAATCTTTAATTTTTTTTTTGTTACAGTTAAATGTAAAAACAGTTAATTTCAAACAATTCAGTTGAACGTAATTACACAGTTTACGTCTATTTCCCCCATAGATAGGACTCTATCAGGTGCTTCCACTCTGAGCCAAATTGGACCTGGGAGCAATGGCAATAATGTGGTACTCCGCATTCCCCAAAGCTCCAGCATTACCGAAACCTCACCATCAGATGGTTTGGTGTCACATCAAGACACTCGTTGGGGGAGAATTATCCCTCAGTAGAAATGCAACATCTACTTACAACTACAACTGGATACGACAGTAAACGTGATTCCCTAACCTCTAGGCATAAAATTAACCAAAAAGGGTCGACGTTCCATTAAAATCAATCACTCAATATGCAATCGTTTCATTAAAATATAATGTATACTGCTTTTATGACAAAACAAATTTAGTAAAAATACAATTTTGACCTGCTATTATATTAATAATTGCTGATATGACAACAAAAAAATTCAAACGATGAACTCTAAATGGTTTATAAAAATTTATATTTTTACCATCTTTTATTATACTTAAATTGCAAACAAAAACTTGAAAAATTATATTTGATTGATTGATTAATGAAAAATATATAAATACTTCAATTCCCTTTTTTTCGTTTTTTGTTCTTTTTAAAGAAAAAATTTGAATCATTCATACAAAAAATAAATAGGAATATTTTAAGTACGTCAAAACAGAAACTAAATTTTTATTTTCAAATATTACCTTGCGTACGAGAGTTTGCTTAAAAGTTATCAACTCAACCAAAAGGGGAATCTTCATCTATAAATTATGAATGCAATTCAACTTA
This sequence comes from Sepioteuthis lessoniana, assembly GCA_963585895.1. Classification (NCBI taxonomy): domain Eukaryota; kingdom Metazoa; phylum Mollusca; class Cephalopoda; order Myopsida; family Loliginidae; genus Sepioteuthis; species Sepioteuthis lessoniana. The sequence continues at coordinate 75,698,716 of OY757926.1, forward strand.
TTCATTATTTTATTGATCACTGGAGGTTTTGTAACGTGTAGGTCCAAAAATACGACCAAGATACGTGAATTGTACATAAGGAATCCCGAAATATACGAAATTGGTTCAGGTACGAAACTTTTTATTACCTTTTTGAGTTTAAGGTTTTTCGACATGAAGAAAGAGAGAGACACAATTTCTTTCTATGCTGACCATTCGTACATAGTCAGCTCTCGACTCACTGACTCAACAAACGCCCGACACATTTCGTAGACTCCAACTGATCTCGCCTCGGTGAGACCAAAAATCGACTACCTTCCTCTAGACTCGAATCTCAACTAACTCATTCGGAGTTTAAATCTCAACTAACTCTTTGTTTTTTTTTTGTTTTTTTTTCAAATTTCAAAATCCTCAGCGCTTCCGGGCATGACATCATTCACGTCCCAGGACTCATTTCCTATCTGGGTTTTTTATTGTGACATCTCTGATGGTCACATCCGCCCCGTGCTCGGATGAAAACCTGCACTCAATGTGTGCACCTAACTAACCCATGCACTAAGCGAAAGGTTCTCAGCCTAACTAAACCGGAAGGCAAGATATGTATAACGAAATCCCTCCGCAATTATATTACAGTTTTCTTTACCCTCAAAAAATAAAATAAAACTCACCCCAAAGAAGGTTTTCTTGGTTGTGCTGAGAACTTCTGAGCACCAGGTCATATAGAATTGTCATTTCTAATGTAGATGTATTGTTCTTAGCATTTTTATTTGCTTTTTTCGAATTGTTTGTTTGTTTGTATGTTTGACTGTTTTCTTTTGTTATCAGAATGATTCTTGTTTCCAGGTCTATGTTTTGTCTCTTTTTTGTTTTTGTTTTTGTTTTTACTTTTTATTTTTATTTTTTATTTTGTTTTTTGGGGATCTGTATTTTTTTTAGATCTGTTGGATGTTTTTGGGATTACGTACAGGTCACCATTGTGCATCTTTTTCTATTGATTCTATTGTCTACAATCAACGACCTTTCAGAATGGATTACAGTTTTAGGAAGAAAAAAGTCCTCAGGAGCCAGATCTGGAGAGTTAGCCAAATTCAGGATACAAGAGTAAGTCTCGTGTTTCATCAAAAAGTCTCACTGTGGTAGCCAACGATATGGAAGGTCGGCAGATTTGTGAACATTACTAGTGGATGTTCTTTCTGATTAAAAAACATTCTTTCCACTCGTGACATTTCGTACATCACAAATAATTCTCCTTATAAGCCTTGGGCAACATAGTAAATACTCCAAAAGTTT
>OY757926.1:75702484-75704984 GCA_963585895.1 Sepioteuthis lessoniana
ACGTGCTATATATATATATATATATATATATATATATATATATATATATATAGCGCGTCTAGCCACACTGATGAGCTCTGATAGAACGATAAACAGCTATATATATATATATATATATATATATATATATATATATATATATTGATTGATTGATTGATAGATTGAGAGACAGAGACAGAGACAGAGAGAGTGAGTGAGAGAGACAGAGAGAGGATTTTTTTTAAACAATTATCGAGAATGAAGCTAGATCGAAAGAGAGAATGAACGAAACATCAATTTTCTCCGAAACAGTCTCTTTAGTGTTAAACACATTTTTTCCTGCGAATTTTTCTTGGTTCAACATTTATCATACGGTATGAAATTGTGCCGTTATATTTCTTTCAGTGTCATGTTCATTCTCAAATTTCACTTTTGAGACAAATTTTCCATCTAAGAAACAATAAAAGTCGCATGGAGTTAAATTTGTTGGGTAAGAAGGATAGGATGCTGAACTTGAACTATCCTATATTGCCACCAAAACAGCCGATCAAAGAGGATTGAGACAGAAGATCAAGAAGTCTTTTGGCACTGATTCATCTCAACTACTACAAGATGTCTTGACGTCATCATTTTATCATTCAATGATCGTCTGCGAAAACGTCATCATTTAAACGTTAAATCTAAAAATCTAATATTATAATATTTTTTTTATCTCGCAGAGTTAAGATACGCTGACTGTATCCTATGCGGAAAGTTAAGACATCACAACAAAAAAAGGGATGTCTTTGGTATGACACTAATGATTCTGAGGCTCGAGTTCTGGACATTTGTGGAGAGTGGAGGAAACCGTCATTGCCATAATTTTCAAGTCTACTTTGACCCGGATTCGTAGTAACTGTTAGGATCACATCTATGGATCAAATAGATCTATTTAGAAATTATTAATTTTTGTTTTCCAAAAGTTTTCACTACAATATAATACTTCACTTTTGTTGGTGATAAATCGTCCTATTATCGAACTGTTTTGAACTTAACTCTTTTTGGACCCTCGCAAAAATTGATATTTCTTATCCAACTGAGGAGTTACGTCTCTATTCCGTGAGTGAAAAACGATTACATATTGCTTTGTAGATTCTGATCTTAGAGATATGTCGAAACCCCTGATATTCCAGATGCCCGTGGCAAGCGTATAAAGGTAGAGGTTTTTGATCTGTCAGTGTCAAACTCTGGGTGATGGGTTCTCGTGGGGTTACGATCGAAGTGATCCACTTCCAAATGTCCTTATTGATTTTGGAAGAAAAAGGAGAGTAAAGCTTCAAAATGAACAACCTGAAGACATGTATGCTCGAGCTGAAATATTCTGTTCGAGGAATAAAAGCTATTTCCCATATATATATATATATATATATATATATATATATATTCTGCTACTTCAGTTCTTTTCATCGGAGCAAAAACATCTCAATGATGTTTTTATTCTATATAATGACATAAAAAAAGAGATTGTCTTATAAATCAGCCACTAACAACGTTTACAACACTAAAACCACAAAACAAAAATTAAACCCAATAGAAAAACTTGACACTGCATAATTAGCGTTATTTAGAAAATTTTGAAGATCAATGTCGAATCATATCCTATTTATAAAATGTATATTATAATTCACTACGCATAAATAAATTAGGGTAAAAACTTAATCATTAACCCTTAATAATTAACTTATCTTATAAATAATAATAATGATTTGGGTGAACGCGAACGATAGAAATGTCTTTATTCCCTAAGTCTATTACGATGAAAATGTTTCGCGATGATGTGTAAATTTTCTTTCTCATATTAATGTATAAAAAATACGGCAAATCAATTTGAGATTTTTTGACATTAGTCTGATTTCATCAGATCCTAAAACTGGCTTTATTCTATGCCTTACTTATATCTATCTATCTATCTATCTATCTATCTATCTATCTCTCTCTCTCTCTATATATATATATATATATATATACTCGGGTTAATAAATAAGTCTCCATTTTTTTTTGTATGGGCATTTTTATTGATAGTACACACATGAAACTTTAGTCCCCTTTCGAAGTAATCTCCTCTGGTTGGAATGCAATTGTTATACCGTTCCAATAGCTTCTGGAAGGCCCCATGGAAGTCCTCTTGTGTGAGCGTGTCAATGACTTTCGTCACAGACTCTTTCATCTCCTAAATTGTCTCGTAACGATAGCCTCTAAGGTTTTCCTTGAGCTTAGGGAATAACCAAAAGTCACAGAGACCAAGGTCTGGACTATAGGGAGGAGGAGGAACTGTCTTGATGCCCATCTTGGTCAAATAGTCTTTGACAAAGATGGAGTTGTGGACTGATTGAAATGCTACTGACCCGATTTAAAGAGTGCTGGCCTGTTCTGATGGAATCTCTTCCTGAACTCCCTTAAGACCTCTACATAGTATTCCTTGTTGACTGTCTGTCCAGTGGGAACCCAGTGCATGTAGATCATGCCAGTGCTGTCAAAAAAA
>OY757926.1:75709984-75737484 GCA_963585895.1 Sepioteuthis lessoniana
TGAACCCAGGTCCCCCGGACCATTGGCGAACACTCTAACCGCTTGCCCAATGAGTAAATAGAAGCGTATATTGTGCGAACTATTTACAAGAGTATAAGAAGAAAAACTGTATTTAAACCTCTTCTACAGAAAACTGACATTGCTTTCAACCTCGTTTTTATAACTTCTGTGGTGACTTTAATTCCAAGGTGTACCTTGGAAAACATTGGTGTTGTGAATACGAAAGAACATAAACATAATAACTTCTGGTCTCCCATAATATCTTGCCCAGAGCTGTGCCGATACAATCTCGCGAGACTAACGGATACCGGATAAAAACGCAAACGCTGTATACATATGTACAAACAAACATATACGTGTGTGTGTATGTAATTAACGAAAGTATGTTTCTGCGCATGCAATTATATGTAATAATATATTGTTGTATATTTCTGTTTGTCTGCCTGTCTAATTTGCTATCCTTCCGTAAAGTCAAGTGGAAAATGTTACGACTTCAACAAGAACAGATGAATGAGAACTTAAAATTATGAGATTTGATAAAAGATTTGGATATTCTTTAAACATTCAATTTTAATAAATGCAATTTTCTAAAAAAAGTGGAGAAATAAATATTTCTTAATATCCAAGGATATGTATTTGTGTGATTTGATTTGGTTTGGTTTGGTGGGTTTTATGGCATATCAACCTTTGTAGGTTATTTAACGCCAAATCCATTTTTATGTAAATAATCAGTTCTATTTAAAACAAATCAGTTTAGCATGAGTACACAGTTTAATTGTCAAAAACATTTCTATTTCAAACTATTCAAGCAGTTATAAATAACAATTCAGTTTTGTGTAAGTACAGTTTCAATGCCAAAAATAGTTCAATTTAAAACAATTCAGTTTAGCAAAAGCACATAGTTTAAATGTAAGTACAGTGTAATTGTAAAAAAAAACATTTCTATTTCGAGCTATTCAGTTTAGTCAAGCAATTCTACTTCAGCTAATTCAGTTTAGTAAAAGTACAAATTTTGTTTACACACAGTTACATGTCAGAATAGTTCTATGTTAAAAAATTTAGTTTAGTGTAAATACACTTTCAATGTCAAAAAACTGTTCTATTTGAAATAATTCAGTTTAGCCCAAGCACACAGTTCAAATGTAAGCACAGCTCAATTGTCAAAAACATTTCTATTTGAAGATATTCAGTTTAGCATAAGTGTGGGATTTGAAAAATAAATTCTATATTCGCTGAAATCCAACTTTCATATATTCGATTTTTAAAGAAAGGAAGAAAATAAGTTTTTTTAAATAACACAAAAAAAAATTAGCTGTCAAAATTTTTGAGATTAAGCTTGATGATTTTTATTATTAAGGGTTTTTGGACTACAGTCATCATCTTTATTGTTATTTCCAAAACGTTTCTGCCGATATATCCACCGGGCTTCTTCAGGTGTTTGTCGAACACGGAAACCTTCACGGAACTTCGAACTACGTCCTTTATTGAATCCATGAGGGTCACCTGTTATGATTCCGTTAGCCATAACCAGGTACAAGTGCTAAGTATTCCTGTATTGTAACTCGCCAGCAGTACACATAGCGTAACGGTTATAGGCGTTGGTCCCCTAAGCCTCTAAGGAGACAATCATCTGGAGGTTGCAGGTTCAATCCTGACTGCAGACAAGTAACAATACAGGAATACTTAACACCTGTACCCGGTTATGACGGAATCAAAATAGGCGACCCCAGGGATTCACTAAAGGACGTAGTTCGAAGTTCCGTGTCGGTTTCCGAGTTCGACAAACGCCTGAAGAAGGCTGGAAGACCGCCCCTCCGTTTCCTGCTGAAACGTTTTAGAAATAACTATAAAGATGAAAACAATAGTCCGAAAACCCTTAATGATTAAAAAAAAACTTTAAAAAACAATCTTGCGAACAAAGAAAATATAAAGTTTCTTCTCTTAAGTTAATTCATTTGGATTTGTCTGCTGCCCAGGTTTAGACTCAACCTTTCAACACATCAGATCGACCCGACCATTTCAAATAACATTGATTGATCTCCCTTTATTAACACACTTTATCGTTCTCACGATTGCTACATACTTTAATCGTTCACACCATTTGAACACACGTTCCCGCTCCTCTTGGAGTTCATACGGAATAACTATCTAACGATTGCAAAAATCCTCATTATTTATAGGAACTTTGAAAAATCACCAAAAACTTTAAAAGACTCAAAATTCATACCTGACTTCAGGTAAGTATTTTCGGTTTGTATATATTTAGCTTCTGTCTTAGAAATATTTTGCTTGATATAACATAACTTTCAAAATCTTTTTTAGGTACAGATTTGAGTGAATAAATGGTTCGGTTAGAAGTTTTCAGCCCACGGCCGATATTATACGATATTATTTTGAGTCGACCTGTAGAAAAAGTTACTATGATCAAGGAATTCTGACAACAAACAGCTCACAAGACCACGTAAACATTTCTAAATAATCTCAATCCTTCTATTTATTTTTCAGCTTATTTCCTGGGCTTCCTCTTTCCATGCAAAGCTAACTGTTACGTCGTGGAGTTTCGCTTTTAGATGTTTTTTTCTTTTCTTTTCATTAGTTAAAAGCAATACAAATCCTAAATCACAAGCAAAAGGGGAAAAAGTATGATGATCCTCGTTACTTGCTTTTAGTTTTCCTTCTTATTGTTCCAAGTAAAAAAAAAAATCAAACAAAATCGATAGATATATATTCCACCTTCCCCATTTTTCCCGAATTTCAGAAGACACTTTACGTCAGCGAGAGGAAAGCCATTTTGGGGCCGGCTAAGATTTTCATCTTCTTTAGAAAATGTTTTTCCCTACTTCTTATAGAAGTTTGTCAGTACAAAACGAAAAGTCGGATGGATCAATTATTAGCCTCATGTGCAAGAAAAATAGTTTCTTTTTTTTAAAAAAAAAAAAAAGTAAAAGAAAACAGGACATTTCAAACAAAGAAAACAAAGATAAAATGAGAAAAAAAACATAAGAAGAAACACTCTACACATGAGCGTACATACATCCCACTTCCGAAAATAAAACGAAAAAAAAATTCAGTATAGATAGAATTATTAGCTACAAGTCGAAAGGCAGATAAACTTTACACAATTCATCACAGAAGAGAACGCGTCTATGTGTCATATAAATGCATATATGTGCACGTCTGAATTGAGTGAATATTTAGTGATGCAACAATGATATCAGTGATCAAACAGTTATTTAACTGCAAACTTCTTCGTCTTTCATTCGTGATAAGGACGAGCCGCTTAAAAAGCAAATTTTTGATGATTTTATGAGAATCCGAATTCTACCTATTGCTACCAGACACAAGACCACTATCGACCTCATTCTCAGGCAATGTCTATAGATATATACTGATTGAAATATGGCCAAAGAATATTGAATTTAAAAAAGAAATAGGTACATGCTAAGAGATGGGCTGATTGAGTAATACAAACTAACTCAATAAATAGAGTTCACTTTCGGGCAATTACCCTTGGGAAAGATATGAACCCCTTTATCCTCCCAGCTATGGGTTAAATAGTACCACTACTGTTCTTCTAGGAGAATGGCTTTGGCATTAAATAACCTACAAAGGCTGATATGCCATTAAACAAAGTAACCAAACCAAACCATCAATAAATAGACACATATATTCAGATATACAAGCATCAATATATATATATATATATATATATATATATATATATATATATGCGTGTGTGTGTGTGTGTGTGATTATTGCATTGGATATGATATGTCAAATATTGTAAGAAACATGACTTGAGAATATGAGGGAGGAGTTACAATTGTTTTGCCTACCTAACGTTTCGCCCCAAATCATGAAAATATTTTCATATGAACCTTAATCTTTTTAGTTGTGTTTAAAAATGGTTGCATGATAAAGAACAAAACGTTGCCACGGAAATAAAACAATTTTTGAAGTATAACTATCTTTTCAACTCTTATTTTTTGCTCACACACACACACACACACACACACACAGTCAAAATATGTTGATAATTGGAAGTTTTGGCTTCAGTTATTTAGTTCTTATCAATATTTATTAGGCCACCTCAATGTTTTCTGAAATATTTAAATTCTAGTAATTGCAACCTTTAATAAAACCTATTTGCATTCGAGTAAAGAGGATGTAACGGCCAAAGCGCAGGACTGCCACCTCGAAGTAAGTGATTTAGAGCGCCAATCGTGCCATTATACTTTATTGACATCTTCACTCTAGAAGGAACCCCTCTTAAACTAGTAGACAAATTCACTTACCTAGGAAGCAGCGTCGAATCAACCGAAAAGGACATCGACACGAGGTTGCCAAAGGCATGGACAGCTATCAATAGGCTATCGCTTATATGGAAATCAGACCTAACCGATAAAATGAAACGCAGTTTCTTCCAGGCAGCGGTCGCATCGATACTGCTATATGGATGCACTACATGGACTCTAACAAAACGGCTGGAAAAGAAGGGTATCTTCGGTTTCTTTCCTTTGTTAGCTTGAAACCGTTTTCTTTGATTTTATCAATAGATGTTCTAAGCACGTTGTCTAGACAGATGATAAAGAGGTATGGGGATAATGTGTTCCCTTGCAGAACACTTGCTACAATGTCGAGGTATTCTGTGTCTCCATCCGAGGAACGGACTATTACTTTAGTGTTTCTACAGAGCATTATTATGGCTGCAACGGTTTCTTTTAGTAGGCCGTAGGCGAGTAGAATTTGCTCCATCTTTCCTCTGTGTATGGAGTCAAAGGCCTTTGTAAAGTTGACAAATAATATTATTGTCTCTAGGTTTTTTTGTGCGTACACCTTCAAGAATTTGACGAATAGTCAAAATTTGTGACGTAGTGAATCTATTCCTCCGGAAGCCATTTTGGTTTTTCTTAAGTATGTTCTCAATTTTGGGTTCTATGTGATTGCGTAGTAAAGCATTGTATATCTTGGCCGCTATGGATGTAAGTGTTATACCTCTGTACTTCTTGGCAAATCCTAGGTCCTCCTTTTTAGAGAAGGGGAGGATGCATCCCTTCATCCATCTGTCCAAAGGGTTTTGATTTTATACAGCATTACAGTGTCGGAGCAGTATGTAGTCGAATTGTCTGGTATTCCATACTTCTGGGGGCATTTCATCGAGCCCTGCTGCTTTTCTATTTTTATTTTTTCTCAGTACCGAGTCGAATTCTTCTTGCGTAAACGGTCCAAGTTTGATGTCTAATTGCTTACATATAATCCTCGTGATTGATTCATGAGTAACTTTCGGAGGATTTCCGAGTACATTCTTGAAATGCTGTTTCCACAGGTGTCTTCGTTCTTGTTGGTTGGTAGCTTTCAGTTTAGCTTTCGTATTGCTCTTTCTTCTGCTCTCTTCGTAACTGACAGCATCTGCAGCCGAGCATAATATAAATATCATACATAGATACTATCTTAGCGAACGAGAACTAAAATTCCATGGTAATAGATGAACATATTTCCCGGCATTTGCAGGGAAAAATTCCGTCAATGCCACCAAAGGCGGTGTGGAAATGGAGATATGATTGCTTAAATTAGGAAAAACAGAAATGATAGATTCAACTAAGAACTCGCTAAGCAAAAGTGGTGAATATCTAAATGAGTTTTCACGAGAGAACATGCTAGCATGTGTAAACACTAAGTTCCAAAAAAGGAAAAGGAAAGCTGTATAGCCACATACATAAACATAATACAAATATAAGCGGGAACATAAGTTCCAAAAAAGGAAAAGGAACACTAAGTTCCAAAAAAGGAAAAGGAAAGCTGTATAGCCACATACATAAACATAATACAAATATAAGCGGGAACATAGTCAACAATAATGACGAACTTCAATGAACGAACGAACACCCTTCTTTATAAAAATATAATCTCTCACACTTTATTCTCGAAAGGGTTGATGTTGGTTGTGTGTGAGAGGTGAGTTGGAGACGGGGACAGACTGCTACATATTGACCCAAAGTTCTTCTGACCCTAGCAGCACTTCTTCCTCGTCTTGGCTGGGTTGCTCAACCGTAGATCACTGAAGGCCTCAAGCCCTCGGTCTGCAAGCTGATTCTCACGCAGGTATCTTATCTCCAACTGTCTCCAACTCCAACTGGAACTGACCCAAGTCGTCTGTGGAACCTGGTTATATAATTGTCTCACATACACCTGCTTCCGCTGTTCCTCCGCTTATTTACACAGGTGCATCTCTTGATTGACGGCTCGGTCGAGGGTCAATATATAACACAATCGTCCAAATAGCTCTTAATTACAGTTAGATTATATATTTATCCACAAGAAATTGATAAATAGCATTTTGAGCCATAAGGCATAATTCTCTTTTGAAGGGGTATTTTCTGATTACCGAGTGTGAATCGACACAAAGATAAGAAAAGAAACAGTCAAAGCTTCTCGATGCTAATGATGCCAATGATGACATTATGAATCACCCTACCGTAGCTGTAAGAAACAATTTTGGTACTTTACATAAGAGATCTGAACGACACACTCCCAGCAAATACGGAAATATGAGTTAACATGAAAAAAAAGTATCTGTACTTAATAAAAGAAACCCCAAAAATGCCAATGCACAGAAGCTTAAAATTCCCATACCAAAAATAACAACTAGATAACACTCACAACCAATTCAATAAAATCAGAAATTCTGTAAAAGGTAGAGAATCACAATTTGCATGGCAGAAAATAATGGAAGAAAAGACGCCTAGAGAGCAAAAAATAAAACTGCTAGCCAAAAAAAGAAATACTTTGGAAGTAGAAAGAACATTTCAAGAATCTACTCGAAAACCGTCCTGAAATTACTGATAAACCCACTGAAAAAATATTAAAGCAAACTAAACTTCAAACTCGGAGGAAGAACTTCACGCAATACCTTAAAAAAAGTAAACAGCAATAAAGCTGCACGCTTCAACAAAATACCTCCTGAAGTATAGAAAAAAAATATTACGGCATACTTATTTGATAATTCAAAGCTGTGTCCAAAAAAAAACACAATTGATAAATCATTGCATCCCCCTCTTCCCCATGAATGGAAAACTCGGAAGAACTAAGTACTAATAAAATATAACTCTAACTTCTGTTTCTATTTTCGTTTCTGATGCTCTACTTCTCAATCGTCTCTAATCTGAAAGCGAAAAGATTCTTACATAAAATCTGAACAGCTTTCAGAAAAATCGATCGACAACATTTCAGATTCTTGCTATCCTCCAAATTATCGAAGAAGAACGTGCAAAACTTCTAGAGGAAACACCGTTGTTCGTTGATTTCCCCGAAGCATTTGGTTCCAGACACAGAGGTTAGTCGGAGCAAGTGCTACTACCATACGATTTCCACAAAGAAACTTTAAACACTTTACAAAAAAAACATATTGCTTCACAAAATACGAAAGCAATGATTTGCTCACTTAATGGTGACACTGACTTCTTCGGTCTACTCACTGGAATCATGCTAGGAGATACATGAGCCTCATATTTGTTAATACTGTGCCGGGATTACGTATCTCTAACGTCAATAGAACTAAAAAAATGAAAATGGTTTCACACTAAAGAAAAAAGAAATAAGCCAAATCCCACAGAAAATATCACAGGCGCAAACTAGCTAGATGATTTAACACTTCTCGAAAATACACCAGCCCAAGCTAAATTGCTACTACACAGCCTGAAGCAGGTACCAAGAGGCAATTGCCTCTTTGTGAATGAAAATTAAACAGAGTTCTTGTGTTTTAAAAATAAAGTAGCAATCTCCATTTTTAGTCTAGTCTCAGAAATTAGTTGATTAGTTCACATACCTTGGCTGCAATATCTCATCTACTGAAACTGATATGAACATGAGCTAATCGAAATTGTCGATTATGAAAATCTGATCTTTCTGATAGAAGAAAATGTATTTCTTTCATACTATGGATGCTTTCAGTGCAATTATATGGATGCACCACTTAGATGCAAGCGAAAAGCATGGATAAAAAGTTAGATGGGAACTACACAAGAATACTTCATCCCGTTTTTAAACAAATCCTGGAAGTAGCGCTCTAGGATAATGCATCTATATGGCCACTTAGTACATATTTCTTAAACCATCCGAGTAAGACAAATTAGACATACCCAGCTGGAAAGTAAGGACGAAATGATTAACGACGTTCTCTTATGGACGTCTACCCATGGACGATCTTGTATTGCCTGATCAGCAAGTACTGTTATCATTAGTTGCATGTGGACATTAGATGCTTTCTAGAAGATCTGTCAAGAGGGATAGATGATAAGGACAGAGGGTGACAGATATAATCAAGGAAATCTTAGCTATTAGGACGAGTTGATTATGATGATGAGGAGGACGAGGATCCACATTCACACACACACACACACATACTCTCATATATATATGTTTTCATCATCAACATCATATCGCGCTGGTAGCACGGATATCCCTGACTCTCTCTCGCCACTCCTCCCTATCGTTCATCGCCCTAGGTAGGTCTTCAGGACAACATCCTGTATCCTCACATAGCTGCTGAATGCATGTTCGTGCTGGTCGTCCTGCTTTTGCACGGCCATGTGTGGGGGTCCATAAGAGTACATCTCTTATGAGTTCGTCCCTGCTTCTCCAGCAGTGTCCTGCATGTCTGGCTCGTCTAACTTGAATAGTTTTCGTGATAGGGGGCAGGTGGCCGTACAGTTGGTGTCTTGTGGGGTGTTACCGCAAGGACTTGTTTAAGATTGCACGTAGCATTCTTGTGTAATTGCCGTCTAGCTTCTTCTCCAGCCGTTTTGTTAGCGTCCATGTAGTGCAGCCATATAGCAGTATCGATGTGACCGCTGCCTGGAAGAAACTGCGTTTCATTTTATCGGTTAGGTCTGATTTCCAAATAATCGATAACCTATTGATAGCTGTCCATGCTTTCGCTAACCTCGTTTCGATGTCCTTTTCGGTTGATTCGACGCTGCTTCCTAGGTAAGTGAATTTGTCTACTAGTTTAAGAGGGGTTCCTTCTAGAGTGGAGGTGTCCCCCGTTTGATTATAGCACATATATTCCGTTTTGTGTGCATTAACATAGAGGCCTATGTTTGCTGCTGCTCGTTCCAAACTATGCAGTAATGTTTCGGCTTGGTCAGGTGTATTTGCCAATATCGCTATGTCATCGATGATATAATATTGTGTTATGTTGCCTGTTATATATTATGCTATATATTGCTTTATGCGAAACTATATATATAGATATATATATATGAATATTTGCTTCGTGTGTGCGTTTAGGTTTTACGCTTATCTCTATTGATATACACACATTTGTGCCCGAACAGAATGATACACATGTTTTTTTTTTGTTTTTTTTGTCTTTCAACGGCCTCCCTGTATCAGTATCCTATTTATGTCCCTCCCTTTTCTGAACATCATTGATTATTTTTCGATTGCACAGTTTCATTTATTTGCTTACGTTTCTCTTTTGCGTCCATTTTCTTTTCACGTTCTGCAGAAAGTTTTTCGGCACATTATCCGTTCCTATTTTGTTTTTCTATTTTTTTTTTTTGTCCAATCTTATGTTTTCCGAGAAGTATTTACTTTATTCTCCTAAAAATAGTTGAGGTTATCCATATGCGTATATATATATATATATATGTGTGTATGTGTGTATGTGTTTGCGTGTATGTTTCCGTGTGTGTTAAAATGCATTGTTATATATATATATATATATATATATATATATATATATATATATATATTTATGTGTGTGTGTGTGTGTGTGTGAACCTATGCATGCATCTTTTATTTATAGCTTTGGCAAAGGATCTTTAAATATCTGAGGTCACCTTTTCTTGTCTAAATACGAAGGAACATGTGTGGACCCAGTGAATATAAGTATTGTTCAAACATAAGCGATAAACTCTAAAGTCTTAGTTAATATTTCTTAGGCAACCAGAAAATTTCAAAAAATCACTCGATGTGCTCTGTCGAGAGTGAATCAAAAGCGTCCTGGAGAACATAACGTACTCTAAACGTAATTGTTTCTTCAGTTTTCACCAATAATAACACTCTTTTGCAATTAAACAAACCTCCATCAAAACGCTATTGTATATGTAAGATGATGTCAGTCGTCGTACAACAGCCGTTTTCCTTAATATCACTTCACATTATAATAAGCGTTTCGTTGGCAGAACTCAATCTTGTTTAACTCTTGCTATAGATAACGAAGCCATATACTAATATTTGTTTCGTTTGGTAAAAGCAAAACTGTTAAAATAAAATTCACAACGCTACCATCTGTTTTCTAACTAAGCTTGTTAACTATTAAGTAATATGATACATTTCTTTGATACTGAGGAATGAAGGAAATATTTTTTTTACGAGGATCAGATTCAATCATGCCTTTTCATTAGATCGCGTAATGGTCACTTCTCATTTTAAAGAATTACGTTTCAGTGTATTTATATCAGTGATATTTTCAAAACATCTCGGAGATTTTCCGTGGAGAATTACACAAAAAACAAAAATTGTCCGATTTTATAGTGAAAACAACCATTTCATCGTGTGTGTGCTCGCTCGTTTGTATGTGTGTGTGTATGTGTGTGTGGAGATTAGTTTCTTATAGAGCTCTTTTAAGTATTTTCTTAGCGAATAATCTCTCTTGCTATATATATATATATTTGTGTGTGTGTGTGTGTGTGTGTGTGTGTGTGTGTGTGTGTGTGTGTGTGTGTGTGTGTGTGTGTGTGTGTGATTAAACTATATAGAGATTTTCTCTACAAATTTATGCATTTATCCTTTCAAGTTGCCGTATCTTATTCTTTATAAAAGAAAACATTTTGTGCAGGAAAATAACTTTCATGGGATATTAGGTTATTAGTATTTTCTTATTTTATATAGGAAAGAGCATACGCTTTTATAATAGAGAATACAGGAGTTGGTATCAGTAAACTACTTAAGTTCCATTTTTGATCATCTGGGTAACATTTACATTCAATGAGACGGTGTGTCTATGGGATCGGTTCCGATTTCGATTTTCAGTAATTTCTGCACATCCGATCTTGAAAATGAAATATTTAATAGCATTAAAAAAAAACCTCAGTATACTTAAGATATATTGACATACTTATACTCACAAATGATACTAATCCAATAAACGTACTACTCGACAACTTCCAAGAAAATTCAGTTCTTAATTTTACTCAAGAACTAAACAAAACCAAAAAAAAACTTTCTTTTTAGATATTCCCATTGATACTAACGATAATGATAATAACTTGACAACTTCTACTTACAAAAATCACAAAAAAATCAATTACTAATAACCTAATATCCCGTGCAAAATTGTATATATATATATATATATATATATATATATATATATATGGAGAAATAGTAGATTGGAAAAATCCGACAAGATGTGAAAAATAGTTGGAAAAGTGGATAAGCCGAACACAGGCAACGGATTCAAATTATTATTTTGCTTTTATTTCATCAAAGACTTCTACAGACTGTTGGTTATTTAGTAGCGTCAAGCAATAAGAGCAATTAGATTTAAAAAGCGACGGATCGAAAGAAGGAGAGATAGAGAAGGAAAATAATATAAAACAGAAAGGGAAATATTGTAAATACAAATCTAAGTGTTGAAAAAGCGTGGTGACAGCAGGAATTATTGGAACAACTACAGTACATTTTAAAAACATCTGGGCCGTGGGTAAACACACAGAGGACAGGATACAGATTAGGTCAACCGTGTCAAATTTTATCTAAACCAAACTATCTGAATAAAATGTTTAAATGAAAAATCATCCAGGAGTTTGGAAGCGTGATAAGGAAAATATCTAAGTTTTTATTGTAAAATATTATTTTTATCCATTATCAATTTCGATATTATTCTCGCGAAAAAATTTCTGCCAAGTTGGGTGAAATATGAAAAAAGACAGGACGTTGTTTTATGGCGTGATTGGAATGAGAGATAACTGTAGATTCTAACAATAGACGAGAATTTTTTCTATGAATAAGTTCATTTAAATTGGTCTGGGAAATCTGTAAGTATTTTTGAAATCTAACACGGGGGAGAAAAGGACATTTCGGTCCTCATCTAATTTAATCGATCGTTCATATTCGTTAATCCTTTTGCCTAAATTACGTTGAGTTTCGCCAATGAAACATTTGTCGCAATCATTACACGGAAAGGCGTATATGCCTGCATGAGAAGTAGTTAGGCTTTTAGTGCACTTAGAAACTTTAGAGAAAATTTTAATGGTTTGTAATGTGGTTCGTATAATCGATATTCCGAATTTAGTTAATTGGTCATAAAAAGGTTTATTGTATATGTTAGTAAGTAGAGAGGTGTGTCTGTTGATGATAGAAATAGAGGGAGTGTTTTTGAGTGTATGTTGAGAGCTTTTTTTCAAGCGTTTATTAAATAAAATTTAGGGCACTTTAAGTTTTTAAGTGAATGATAGATTTATTCAAATTCATCGTTTCGGTATTGTGCACGTAAATGAGAACCGGTAATTTGGCTTGTCATATCTTAATTTTTTTGTGATGAGAGTAAAAATGTATATTATCCCTTTTGTGAGAACGTTTGCGATAGACTTTAAAAAGATAAATTATTTGGGGATTTAATGGGTAGGATGTCTAAGAGGGTATGGTATTGTTTGGTTTCCTTCTAAACCGAAGATGTAAACATTTTCTTATTTCTAGTGAAATATTATACAGTTATGATAGATTTAAGTTTTATTTATTTCCAAATTCTACAGTATAGAAACTATGTAACGAAAAATATCTATATGTTGCAAAAATAAGTACATTATATATATATATATATATATATATATATATATATATATATATATATATATCCTTTATTTACTCTTCATATACAAGTAGTTTATAAGTAACTCTATTTTTAAACAATTTGTTAGAGTTCATTTTTTTTTCTGAGTTAAATGGACTCAAGTATTCCAATCAAAAATTAATTATCCTATCAGATAGTAATCATTTGTTTGGACTCAGCCAAATAGTTTTAAGTATTGGTACCTTACATTAGTAGTTCATTTTATCAATTATTCCTATGTACTATGAATAGTTTGCACATAGCAGTATGATTTCCTAATACCAATAAAAAAATCTTTGTAAATGATTGAACTGTCCCATTTGATCCATAGAGTGGATTTGGAAATAATGATGGAGTAATCTCCACTCCATAGTTCTCCAGAAATAGAACCTCACCATTATATGCACTCAGGTGTCATACCCACAAGCCACGAAGCTTTTCACACTGAACATTTAATACGAATTGTTGATTTATACATTTTTTTTTATTTATTCAGTAATATTTGTCAATCACTGTTTCTGTAAAGATCGAGACAGCATTGTATAAAGTAAAGTAAAGTTGGCGCCTGTTGTCGAAGGCGACCCAGATGGCTCCCTTTTCAATAGCTACTACACCGAGGTGTAGGGGGGGCTACACCTTTCCCTGGATTGCTCCACTTCACCCTTGATACGTACCTTATATTGCTGAGTGTTAAGCAAGGAGGTATCAAGTACCATTTTTAAAGTCTTTGGTATGATGCGACCTTTGATTGAACCACAGACTATTGGCGAACACTCAACCCACTAGACAATCTGTATTCCTACATCTCTAAAGTAAACGCTGTTAAAACAAGTATTAACTTTTTTTGTTTGTTTTACTATTCACGTCTTTGTTTGCTTATAACTCTGTTATTGGAGGTGCCCGTGGTGTAATGGTTATCATCGCAGGAAAAGGACACGGCGACACGAGTTCAAATCCTGAACGAGACTGATTGCATTTCACATAGCACTAATACCCTTGGGAAAGGTATAAATCCAGTTATTCTCCATCCAGATATGGGTAAATAGTAGGGCAGACTAGGTTCTCCAGTCTTGGTGAGGCAACTAGTCTAGGAGAAGAAAAACTCTGAATTCAAACCTGTTTAACTCCTCTTAAAAATTGACCTTGTGTCATATCCTGCTCGAGCGAAGGGGTTGGTACATATATACATATAACTCTGTAAAGGTCAATATTGAACGTCTAAAAGTCATGTCGCGAAAACAGAACCTAAAATACCAATAGGTTCAAGGTCAACAAGAATATGATCAACGTGTGAAGATTAAAAAATGGACTAAATGAAATTTTGGTAAAAATAGACAACAGTAATACAAAAATCATTGAACAGTTAATGTGTTTGTGCTGGAAAATAGTAAGTAAACGTTTTGTAAAAGAAAATGGTGCCATCTTTATGAAACTAACTAGTACTGATAAAACACTTATATTGTTATATAATTACAGAATGATTTTTTTATATTAATCATTTTTCCTTAATTATCGGAAATGGGACTGGGGTGTCAATGACGTCATGCCCGGAAGCGATGGCCTGAGAATTTGATGATTTTTGAAAAAGCAGTTAGTTGAGATTTGACTCTGGGCTGGGCCAGTCCAGCTGGGGGTGGGGTTGACTGTGGGCGATGTAGGAACAGTCAGCATAGTAAAAATTGTGTCTCTCTCTCCTCGTGTCGAAAAACTAAAAGTCAAGGAGTAAATAAACGTTTCGTATCTGAACAACAGAGAGTCTTCAGTGTTTCGTATTTCGCATGCATATGTATATGTTACAATATTAATGTTTACTTTTGTGTTTTTTAATTGGACGATAAAACATAGACTTCTCATAACATCAGCTAACGTGTTAGTGTTGGCTGTAATTATTCCTACATCCTATGAGGAAGTATCTTATTTTATTTACGAGCATAAAATATAAAAATTCCCCGATCGGTTATGCTTAAAAGACGATCACTACATCCCTAATAAAACGACCACTAGATCTATTACAGAGGGATAAAAATCCACCAAAAAGACCATCCTGCGTATGATATTAAACTGCATCAGATTCTAATGCTGGAGATCTTGAAAATGTCGAGTCATCCCTTTGTTACGTTTAATTTCAGTTTTACTCTGACTCAGAGAGATAATACCTTTTAGGATCTGCTCTTTTGGTAAAATAGTTTTTTCGAGATTATTAGTGTTAGATAGAAATAGTTGATACTATAAGTAAAGTTGGTGACCGTAGTCCAGGGCTAACAGAAGACTCCCTTTTCAATAGCTACAACACCGAGGTATAGAGGAGGGCGCTACTCCTTTCCCTGGATTGCACCACTTTACCCTCGATACGTACCTTATATTGCTGAGTGTTAAGCAAGGAGATATCAAGTACCATTTTAAAAATATTTGGTATGACGCGCCCTGGGATTGAACCCAGGCCCCCCAGACCATTGGCGAACACCCTACCCACTATTTTTACAAATGGTTAACATCGTTAGTTACTTGGGGGGAGTCCTCTTTGTGTAAATGGTTAAAGTGCTGTATTGCAGAATCGTAGTACGCGAGTTCGACCTCCAGTTGCGCAATTACATTCACTTTCGGTCTAATACCCTGGGGAAAGTTATGAGCTGCCCTTATCCTCCCAGCCATGGGTTAAACAGTACCACTGCTATTCTTCAAAAAGCATTGATTTGTCATTAAAAAACTCAAACAGGTTGATAAGCCATTAAACAACAAAACAAATAAATATTAGTTACTTCAAACCATACAAATGCTTTCAAAACACTAATTTCGGCATTAAATAACCTATCAAGTGTTGACACGCCGTTAAACCGACCAACCAACCAATCAACCAAATTCAAGCCAATAATAATGCCTACAAATCCCCCTTTCTCATTGTTGCTATTATTTTCTCTTTTCCATCGGTCTATATTTATGTATAGAATACTACGAGCAATATTGAACAAATCCTGGAAGCAACATCCCACAAAACAGCAGCTGTACGGCCACCAACTTCCCATCTTAAAAACCATCCAATTTAGACATACAAGACAATCGGGACACTGAAGTAAAGACGAACTCATAAGTGATGTTCTCCCATGGACCCCTTCACACGGACGAGCAAATGTTCGACGACCAGTAAGAACTTTTCGACAACAACTCTGTACGAACATAGGATGTTCTCTAGAAGACCTGCCGGAAGAGATGGATGATAAAGACGAATAACGAGAAAGAGAGAGTTAAGGATATCCGTGCCAGTGGCATGACATGATCATGCTGATATATATATATATATATATATATATATATATATATACCTCTAATCGGCAAACTCCGTTCAAACTCCGATTGTGACAGTTTTGTTATCTTCGCACTAACGCCGTTGCAAAAGGAATGAACCTACTTCTGCTTCGACTATTGGCAACTAACAGGATAATTGAAATGCAATAGCGGTTAGAGGGTTCACCAATGGCCCGGGAGACCGGTGTTCAATCCCAGTTCGAGTCATACCAAAGACTAAAAAAATTGTACTTGATCCTCCTTGCTTACCATTCAGCATTATAAGGTATGGATCAAGGGTAAAGTGGAGCAATCCAGGGAAAGGAGCAGCGCCCTCCTCTACACCTCTATGTTGTAGCTACTGAAAAGGGAGCATTCGGGTCACCATCGACTACGGTCGCTAACTTTAATTTTTACTTAATTCTTATGAGCGTCCGATAGTGAGTCTAACTAGGTATCATTCTTCGCTAAAAAAGTTTTCCTAGTCGTTAAATATTACTATCGACAAGGCTCCCATTAATATGGGCATTATCTAGGTCAGTTTATGTGTCTTGTAGTGGTCGCCTCCAAGTCACTACCAGCTACCCAGGAACCTAACTATGTAGCTAACAGAAAAAAGTCAATCGTATGGACTCACTTTTTGAAAGCAAGAAGCAGTCAGACTGTAGACTTTGCGATGTTTTAATTACAGGAACAGCAACAAGTCATCACCTAAATTTCGAGGCTAAACGAAACGGTTTCTCCCAACTGGTGAGGAGAGATTTATAAATAGACTTAGACTTCCTCCATTGACACGACGCCTATGTTAATACTTTTTATTGGTGTACATTTTCTTTTTTAAGTAGAGGAATTATATTGTAAATTGACTTACCATGACCAGAAAATCCGGCAAACACTTGCGCGTGACATACAGATCCACTGAACAACTGTTTCGACTTTATTAGGTCTCATCAGGAGTATATACCATGATCACCCCCACTGAAGATTGAACCATTCTGTGGTCGCTGGTTCGATCTCTAGTGAGGGAGATCCCGGTATACACTCCTGATTAGACCTAATAAGGTCGAAACAGCTGTCCAGTGGTTCCGTATGTCGCACGCAAGTGTTTGCTGGATTTTCTGATCATGTTAATTCAATTTACAACTTTCCCATTGGTTTGAGAACGGTTACCGGAATAAACGTGTTTTGTTTTGTTTTTATTTCTTGTTTTGTTTTCGTTTTTTGTTTTTTGTTTTGTTTTTTATAACCCCTACTCTGTTTTTGTCCTTTCCTGGTGTACAGAACCTCTTCATCTCTTTGTCTACTCCGCTTTCCCCGACAACATTTTCTTCCGGAACTTTCGAGACTTGTACTACATAGCAGTATGCATATACGCACCGCGGGTTGTGCAATGGGTAACAAGCTTAGTCTGCAGATCATTGTTTGTGAATCCAATTCTTACTGGATACCCCATATTTCAGCAGTAATCTATTTGGATCTAGAAAGTAAGAGGGTAACAATCAAAGAAAAATTGTCGTCGACAAATACGTTTCTCACGACTCCACCCCACTCTATATTTTAGAAAACACATTTTCTTTAGACTAGTCTCACTGAAAGAAAGACTTAGCTTCTTTTTTTTTCAGTCGATGGAAGTAAAGTATCAGTCTTTCAATGATAAACCGTTGACCGCCTCCGTTGAACAAGTGGGTTAATTTAATGCCTAAACTAGTTAACTATTTCTCTTAAGTTCTTGATCTCAAAGTAACTTTGTGGATCTAAATGAATATCTCGATTACCAAGGGACCACCTATAGCCAATCAACAAGAACTCCTACGTTCCCAACAGTTTCCTATCGCTTGTTTCCACGGTCACTGAACATTGACCTGTTCCGATAAGTCACACCTCTACAAATATTTAATCATATATGCTAGTGTTTAGTACTCCTTGTGCTAAACAAAACTAACCTCATGAAATGACTATGTGAATGTATTTTTTCATTCATAGTGAGTTTATGATCAAAATTCCACCTGTGGAATAATTTGATTTCAGAGGAAAAATGCTTTTATTTCTAAATCCAAAAAATGATTCAATTTAAGGGGAATCATCTCTTTCAATTCATATCCATTTTTTAATCTTTATTCATTAAATTATTTATTGTAAAAATGAAACTGTTTTTTGAAGTTTTTGGGTGGATTTTATTAACTGTTTCACCTAAAACGTTCACCTCAATTGCAATTTTAATCATAGTGGTTTTACTTTAAGATTGAGTGTTTTACTAAAATTTTCCATATTTATTAATCCATTATTTTTCTTTGCATGAAAATCATCGTGGTTGATATTTACGACAATTGTTTCATAGCAAGTCCTTGAAAAAGGTTGTAGAAGAAATAATTGTCCCTTGATCCCGATGATGAAAGAAATGGACAAACACGCATTGAAACTTTAGTTCCCACATTTAATAATGTGTAAACGATTCCTACTCGCCATCTCCATGAGTTTTCAAACCGTCTTTTATAGAAAGGAAAAAACTCCCTGTATCTTCTACGGAAAACATTGAAGCTTAAAAAAGCAAATTCTAAAACGTTCACCATCTCCCAAAAAAAGATCGTTATGTAGTCTAGATAAGATTTAGCTTCTAATAATCAAAACGTAAATTTTCTCATTGCTTTCTTCGATTGAAACTGACCTCTAACACCAGCTGTCAGTCAAACCTCCACACTTCTGCTCGAAGGTGATGGTAGTGGAAGCAATTGCATAACTCAATATTGTAAAGTAGTAACTTTTGCAGGATAGTGTAACC
Source organism: Sepioteuthis lessoniana (assembly GCA_963585895.1). NCBI lineage: Eukaryota > Metazoa > Mollusca > Cephalopoda > Myopsida > Loliginidae > Sepioteuthis > Sepioteuthis lessoniana. Next base: position 75,728,884 of record OY757926.1, read on the forward strand.
GGCTTTTGATGGAATTTGGCTAATATCACTTACAGATCAATACGAACAGTACACGTGGTTTTCATTTTTAACGGTTGATAAGTCAGAAGGGACTGGCTGTATCCATGTGTCAATATGAATGTCGTTAATAAGGATTAAGTTTTGTTAAAAATAAGTGATGTTTTTTTTAAAAGGAATGATTAAGAAAAGAAGAGAAAAACTGAAATTGAGAAAGAAATAAAGCAAAAAAGAGACCAAGAAGGAGAGAGATTTTAAACTACTCTCAACTTTGTTTCTTCTCTCTCTAAATGAATTGATAGGAGCTTGAAAAAGAAAGAAAGAAAGAAAGAAAGAAAGAAAGAAAGAAAGAAAGAAAGAAAGATTAGTTTAAGAAATAAGAAAAATATCAAGAAGTGACAACTGATATAGCAAATAAAACAGTTATAGAAAATGACCCGAAAATAGAAAAATCAAAACGAGAAACATCAAAGAGATAGATAGATAGATGCGAATAGACTGAGATAGATAGATAGATAGATAGATAGATGGATGCGAATAGACTGAGATAGATAGATAGATAGATATTGAACAAACTGAGATAGATAGATAGATAGATAGATAGATAGATAGATAGATAGATAGATAGAAAGGATATAGTGACTGAATGATTGGGTAAGGAATTTAAAAAATAGATCAAGTGTTGAGAAAACAAAGAAATAATTCCCGTTCATGACATAATAATGTACAAGTATTGGAAAAGTCAATGCATATAAAATGATCATTTCTTATCAACTTTTATATTTTGTTAATATTACTTTTATCTTAATTGCCACTGCTTTTTCTTGCAGTTATTGACATTCCATTAAAACAGTCCTTAGTAAAGAAACCTTTATCAGAAATGAATAAAGATATTGTCAGCAAAGCCCGTAATTGCATTTCTTTTTCATCGGGAAATTTTACGGTGGTAGCTGCTTTACCGTTTGAGCTGCAAAAGTGAATGTTTTCATATCTAATCAAACCATAGATTTTCATTCATTATTTCCCTGATTGGGTATCATTCTTCGGTTCGATTCTAAAAGATACATTTCTTTGTCTGTTTATGAAACAAAGTCACAGGGATGGAACACTAAACTTTATTTATTTATTCAATTTTTATATTTTGCAACTCTTCAACTTTTGATAAAAATATTTGCTAAAGCCGAATTCGATATTTCTGCTTTGGCAAAAGTTTAACTATGAGGTTTTCTTCATTCTTTTTGCATTTTTCCATGATGAGTTGGTCCCATAACTGATAGGTTATCTAAGAAGAGCAAAGATAATTTTGTCAAAGTTTTAAAAGCGTTAACTTTGTAGGTCGGCAGTAACACAAACATCTATGCTGGTCATAGTAAATCTATCACTGTTTGCCATCACAGATAGAAAACAGGTTGGCGCCATCAATATTTTGAGAAGTATCATTGGCATTCAAAAAATCATATGCACTATTAAACAACTCGTTGCTTTTGTTTTTGTTTGTTTGTTTGTTTGTTTGTTTGTTTGTTTTGGCGGGTATCTTTTTTCTCTGTTTTTGTTGATACGAAATACATTCTCCATTGTGCTTTATAAGTAATATGAATTAAATTCTTCGGCTCTCTTTTTTATCAATGAAAGGCAGGTTAGAATGAGTATTTTTTTCTTTTTACATGGAATCCCTTTTATTAGTCTTTGCAAACTTCACAATCAACAGACAAGTCATATTACGTAATACAAACCAAACCAAGGATGACATTTGCAATATCCCTTGGGTATATTTATAAAAGATGCAACCAATTGTACTCTCAAAGTCAAATATAAGAAACAGAAAAGAGACCTAATAGAATGTGAAATAGAAAAGTCAGATATAGCAGACTAAATATGGAAAAAAAGGTTACACAAAACACTATGGAATGAAGTCAAAATAATTGACGAGGAATTCTACTGGAAAGTGAAAAAGGTTAATGAAGCAGAAAACTTTAAGGTGTCAGAGAAATAAAACCAGGTCAGAATTGATTTCTGCTGACTGTGGCTTCTTTTTCTTAAAAGAAACAAAGAACACAAAATGGAGTTAACAAAAAAAAACAAAAAAAAAAAACACCCAAAACAATACATTTGGTGCTGTTTTTTCTTTACACTCAGGAAAAAGAAACCCGAATAAATTTTTTTTTCAGGATTTGTATATCCAACCAGAAGAAGGTCAGAGAATATACTAGTTTGAAGTATGCGTGAACGACCAAAGAAAAAGGAGTTTGTGAAGAATTATCTTAAAAAACAAAATGAAATTGAATTCCCTTTATTGAATGGTACTGGGGAAAATATTTTCGTGTAAACCCAATATTAGCAGTAGGATATCAATGATATACTAACATTGAATACAACGTATGGAGAGACAAGATAAACTGATTTGTATTTATCAAGAACATTTTACATTTTATTTTCCCAATATTCCAGCAAGTGGAATTAAAAAAGAGAATACACAAATGTGTCCGAGCAGCTATAACAATACAAATATTGTTCTATGAACAAAAATATGTGTAAAAGGTACAAAATAGAAAATGACTTTTTGTTATTTAACTGCGGAAGGATTTTTTTTTCTTTATCATTTTTCCTTTTGTATATCTTACCTTTCGGTTTAGTTAGGCTGAGAACCTTTCAGCTAAGTGCATGGTTTGTTAGGTACACACATTGAGTGCAGGTGTTTACGCGCGTGCTGGGAGAATGTGACAATCACAGATGTCACAATAAAAACCCCAGATAGAAAATAGGACCGGAGTTGTGACTGATGTCATGCCCGGAAGCGATGGGCAGAGTATTTTGGAATTTGAAAAAAAAAAAACAGTTGAGATTCGACGCTAGAGGAAGAAAGTGGATTTTCAGAGTTCGCCGAGGCCAGACCAGTTGTTTGCAGCGGGGTGCCGCACGTGGTGGGGTCAGATGAAAAGTCAGCATAGTAAGAAATTGTGTCTCTCTCTCCTCATGTCGAAAAACCTTAAACTCAAAAAGGTAAATAAAAATTTCGTACCTGAACCAATTTCGTGTTTTTCGGATTTCTATATGCGTATACGAAAGTTTTTACATATTCGTATCTTGGTCGTATTTTTGGACCAATATATATTACATTATTTGATAAGGGTTGGTAAGATAGAGGCTTTACTATCCCTTGGCAGGAGACAATAACAACTTAGCTACTGTTCAAAAACCAGAGGGGGATAAAATCGAAATTGTTGTTTTTTTGGTTTTAGTTTGTTTTTTTTTTCTTAATCATGTAATCCCCTATGACCCTCCGATGAAACATGCAATTATTTAAGGGTAATAATAGTTCATTGTGTCCTTACAGCTTTATTCATCATTAAATCAGACATTATTCATGGGTTTTTCGGAGTCGCTTTCGTTATTGTCGTGATACCAGCATTTTGTAGCCTAGTCTTTTGCCAACATCATCATCATCATCATCATGTCGTGCTGGTAGTACGGATATCCCTGAACCTCTCTCGCCACTTTTCCCTATCGTTCATCGCCTCAGGCAGGTCTTTTGGACAACATCCTGTATCCTCACATAGTTGCTGAATGTATGTTCGTGCTGGTCCTCCTGCTTTTGCACGGCTATGTGTGGGGGTCCATAAGAGTACATCGCTTATGAGTACGTCCCTGCTTCTCCAGCAGTGTCCCGCATGTCTGGTTCGTCTAACTTGAATAGTTTTCGTGATAGGAGGCAGGTGGCCGTACAGTTGGTGTCTTGTGGGGTGTTGCCGCCAGGATTTGTTCAAGATTGCTCGCAGCATTCTTGTGTAATTGCCGTCTAGCTTCCTCTCCAGCACTTACCTAGGAAGCAGCGTCGCATCAACCGAAAAGGACATCGACACGAGGTTAACGAAAGCATGGACAGCTATCAATAGGCTATCGATTATATGGAAATCAGACCTAACCGATAAAATGAAACGCAGTTTCTTCCAGGCAGCGGTCGCATCGATACTGCTATATTGCCAAACATACAAAACATATATTTGTATAATAATTACATTAATAACAACTTCGCTTGCAAAGAATTCTTCTATTGCTAAGCGGAAAACCGCAGTAACTTACTTCAATGGGAATGTGTATCTGTTGTTGTTTATGACCCGTCATGATGGGATACCATTAGCGCCATCCTACTTCTATTCAAGACACAACACCACTTATGTTTTGAAAGATCGACGCTTAGTGATTAACCACCCCCCTTACCTCCAAACTTTGCAAGCACAACACGAACGAGGAATAATTGTGACTAGAAAGCACGGAAGAAGAATGACATTGACTTAATAAGTGATATTAGTCTTAATAACTGACGTTAGTCTCACTAATAAAACGTTATTAATTGATTTACTTCTTGTAATGCCTGAAAGAAAAAAATAAGAAAAAAGAGGAAAAACATATTTGCGACATCAGTTACAAAGCTACACTGTAAACAAAAACGAAACAGACATTTTCTGTTTTCGTGTTTAGTTGAGTTGTTTGTTCTTTGTGCTTTTTTTTTTTTTTCATATCAATCAACTTTTGGTATTTGATTTCACTGGGAGCTCAGTGATAGCAAGTCTTCTCATGATACGAAGACTCTGTTGTGTATTGTAGCCGATCTAAGCGATATGGTCTCTATTCGTCTTCCGATTTCCAACTCTTCCAGTCCCCTTTCTAAGCCTTTCTTTATTTGATTTTCACTCTATGATCTGCTAAGACGGCAAATTTCACGAGACAAGTTCTCTTTTTTCTTTTTTTTTTCTTTTTTCTTTTCTTTTCTTTTCTTTCATTTGTTTATTAACACTTGATCTGGTCGTCTGCGTGGGATCAGGTGATCTGTTTATATCTAAAGACCCCCGTCGGAAGGATTCTGATTTGTGTATATTCCATTTGGTATTATGGCCAAATTTCAATTTCTTGCTCAGTTCTTTGTAGATCACTTTCTCCACCCAGTCAGGCCTAGTCGTATACTCCCTTTCTTCTAGTCTGCTTCATTTGCTTATTATTGATTAATCATTTCATCTCCATCACCATGCAAACTAAACTTGCAATTCTGTTGCTTATTATCGATTTTCGTTTTGATATAATTGGTTCTCATGGCTTTATTTTGTGCTTCTATTAGAAGAGATTCTGTTTCCCTTTTAACGTTTCCTTTTCGTAGCTATGTTCAGGTTTTCCCATGCGAGATTTGACCAATTTGTTGCTTGAAATATCCATAGTGTTTTTTATTTCTGTTTCTGATTCCTAGTTTTGTTGTTCTATTTGTCCTTCTATTCTCAGTACTGTTACTGGGCGTGGTAGTTAGTCTTTATTGACTATTTCAATGTAGTCCTCGAGTCCTTGTATTTATGCACCCATGCAATATTCAATGCTGGTGAGTCCTATTGATTCTTTTCTTTTATTTACAGATATTGTTCAAATCATCTCTCGGATGTAAGGCCTTGTACATCATCATAATTAGTCCTCAAGTCCATTTTTCTGAGTTCCCCCTTTTTTCCATTTGAAAAAGGATCCAAATTATCTTACAAAGAAGACTACCCAGGTAATCCCTTTCTTGATATTTCGGCAGCAAAGATTGGTTTCCAGAGGTTTTCGCGCTCGTCTGAGGTAATCTTTTCTATTTTTTCGTCAATCTCAGCATAGTTGATAGCGTCCACTTTCAATTTTCCCAAGTACTTGTACTTTGTTTTTTTTTCTTTTTTTTGCTTTTTGCTTTTTGTTTATTTGTGTGCGTGCGCGTGCGCGTGTGTGCGTATGAGTGAGTGTGTGTGTGTGTGTGAGTGAGTGTGTGTGTATGAGTGAGTGCTTGAGTGTGTGTGTGTGTATGAGTGAGTGTGTGTGTGTGTGAGTGAGTGTGTATGTATGAGTGAGTATTTGAGTGTGTGTGTGTGTGTATGAGTGAGTGTTTGAGTGTGTGTGTGTGTGTGTGAATGAGTGAGTGTGTGTGTGTGTATGAGTGAGTGTGTGTGTATGAGTGAGTGTTTGAGTGAGTGTGTGTGTGTGTGAGTGAGTGTGTGTGTATGAGTGAGTGTGTGAGTGAGTGTGTGTGTGTGAGTGAGTGTGTGTGTGTGTGAGTGTGTATGAGTGTGTGTTTGAGTGTGTGTGTGCGTGTGTATGAGTGAGTGTATCTGTGAGTGAGTGCGTGTGTGTGTATGAGTGAGTGTGTGAGTGTGTTAGTGTGTGAGTGTGTGTGAGTGTGTATGAGTGAGCGTGTGTGTGAGTGAGTGTGTGTGTATGAGTGAGTGTGTGTTTCTGTGTGTGTGTGTGTGTGTGTGTGTGTGTGTGTGTGTGTGTGTGTGTGTTCTGATTTTTTCTTGATTTGCCAGTCCTATTCCTTCCTTTATTTGCTTTTGCCAATTACCATTTTAAATATGGTACATATTTCTATGCCAAATTTCATTTCTAAATTCTGGCGGTATATTTCTTATGGTTAGTATAAGAATCTCCACTTCTTTTTCCATCTCTTGAAAACAACTTGATGTCGTCCATTCAAATAAGGTGATTAATCTTTTCTAATGATTTTTAAATTTGTTATCAGTACAATCCTAAGTATATAAATGAAGGACATCATTGCTATTATTAATGGTAATATGATATGCCTCTTTGGATTTTCACTTCTACTAAAGTTTTTCCTTCTTCTGTTAATTCCACTTTCCACTTTTTCATGGTTTCCGTTATGAGGTTTTTCACTAAGTCGGATATCTTGTACATTTTCACAAATCTACAATCAAGATTTGCTGAACCCTATCAGTGGTCTTTTCGTTGTCGATTTGCGTTATTGCAATAGTTTCTGCTTCGCTTTGCTCTCTATGAAGATATTCTGATCAATGTAAAGTAAACCACTTGTTCCTTTTTTACTCTTTGACAGACTTTCTGCTTTTCGGGAAACGGTCTCCGGCATTCAAACGAGTAATAACTCACCATCCTAATCTGTGATGTTAGGATTTCCCATATCATACGTAGACATGCTATCGGTCTATATTTGCTGGGGATAATTTCTTTTTCGGGCGTCTTTCTAAATTAGAGTAGATTTACCTTAGTCATCCACTCAGGTTTGCTTGCTTCATCTAGACATCTACTCGGTTTAAGAGCCAGTCTTCTTTTGCACTGGAGTTTGAGTGACAGCAAGTCTCTTTGTGTCTCAGGAACACTTATGAGTATTCTATACTGTGGTCTTGATAGTCTCAATTCTTTCCCTAAATTTGAATTTATTTAGACATTTTTAGAAGCTTTCGGGGACCGTTCAAAGCGCAACAACAACAATTGGTTTCACCGTCAACCTCGTAGTTTAAATACCAGAAAATATCGAACTTTATACGTCAAAACATATTCATGAATGCTGTAACGGAGGTTTTAAAATAATGCCAATGTAGCAAACTGATGACAACTCATTACTCCAAATAAAAGAAAAAATATAGGCAAATATAAACCAACATTAAACAATATACTAACAACACACGCACACACGCGCGCGTGCAAACATATCAATTAAAAATACGCCTATGTAAGGGCGTAAAATTCATTCTCACACACATTAAATTAACACATTGCCCTTAAACATACAAGTATATTTATAAATTTACATACATATCTTTATGTGTGGACACACACACACACACACACAGATTATACATATGTAAAAACGTTATATTGACTTAAAGTCTTCACAGACATTTAACTCAAATTGGTCATTCACCGACACAAAATTGGAATTAAATAAATTCACAACAACCAATCAAAACAATCTTTACTATAAAAGAAACAGTTGGAAGTTATCAGTCAAATCTGAACTTATCTGACAAATCACCTAAAGAGGACGTAAAAGTCCAAAACACGTGTAGCGTACAACCAAATAAAATAATATGATGCAACTTAACCACATACAAAAAAAATGCACATCCGGATACAAACTTAGTAAAGGACAAAAAAAGATCGATCACTTAAAGTACATGGACGACATCAAACTATTTGCAAAAACTGAAAAAAAAAAAAAATGAAAAATTACCATTTTAAATATGGTACATATTTCTATGCCAAATTTCATAGAATAAAAGTGAAAAGAAGGATAAGTGCCTCAACCTTGCTAGGGAATTGAAAAAAAACTATGGAACATGAAGGTGACAATTATACCAATTGTGATTGGTTCTTTTGGTACAGTAACAAAAGCATTATTAGAAGGACTAGAGGACTTGGAGGTAGGAGGACGAGTGGAGACCATCCAAACTACTGCATCATTGAGAATGGCCGGGATATTGAGAAGAGTCCTGGAAACTTGAGGAGACTTGCTGTCACTCAAACTCCAGTGAAAAACCATCAGCTAAAACTGATGTGAAAAACTCTCAAGGAATAATAATAATAATAATAATAATAAAAATAATAATAATAATAATAATAATAATATGCTAAATACCAAATTTGAAATAATTTGCGGATCTATTATTTTAATACATATGCGTATGTGAGTGTTCTATTATTGCTACTGATTATCCTTTATTCACAAATATTGCATTATATATATATATATATATATATATATATATATACATATATATCAGGTCAGTGTATCTATGTCTGAAGTCTTATAGATACCTAAACGGTTGGACATGGATAGCT
>OY757926.1:75742484-75842484 GCA_963585895.1 Sepioteuthis lessoniana
AGTGATTCGGTCATTAAAGTAAAATACTTTGGCAGTCGAAAGAATTAATTTATTTTATTTTTTCATTCAATTTCAACAATAGTTTTATTTTTTAATATTTTTAACTTTTATGATTTTCATTATTTTTTGATAAATTTCATGTCATTCTTAATTTAGATTATTTTTATTTACCTGTTTGTTTGTTTTTTATTGCTTAATTCGTTTTTGTCACTTTTATTAAGACTATCTGATAAATGTACTTTCCAGGAGATTATTTTTTATTGGAGTTTTCAAATTAATTCCTCCGGATTTGGTGAATTACCAGTTTGATTTGGAAGTGTAACTTATTTTCAGATCTACCTATCTAGCCATTGATCCACGTTATCTGTTAATTTTGCAAGACCTTAACACTCGGATATTGGCACACTAGTAGGCCTTTTTTTTTCATACAAACCAGATGTTTTCACATGCACCAAAGTTTCCACGATACCCAAGGGAAAAGCGAAGGACAATGAAAGTTGACAAAAATCGGATCCCTGGAATTGTCAAAATCATGTTAAAGACAATGTCGGACTGAGTTGGGGACTCAACCTTTAACATATGAACATTTTGAAATAGTAAATTACTGGTATACCCTATTTACCAACCCCTTCGCTCGGGTAGGATATGACACAAGGTCAATTTTTAAGCCGAGCTTAGCAGGTTTGAATTCAGAGTTTTCCTTCTCCTAGACTAGTTGGCTCACCAAGGCTGAAGAACCTAGTCTGCCCTACTATTTACCCATAGCTGAAGGGGTATTAGTGCTACGTGAAATGCAATCAGTCTCGTCCCGGAATTGAACTCGTATCGCCGTGTCCATTTCCTACGACGATAACCATTACACCACGGGCACTTATTGGTATACGTTTCAAACGAAAACCATTAAAAAAATCAAATAAAAATAATTTTTTTGCGGCTGAAACTTGCTTCATCCAATAGTGGTATTGTGATATTTATATCTGTTGTAGTTTCCACGGAAATATTTTGAAGGTATTAGATTCGGGGCATTTCTCGGATTAGAATCTAATGAACATTTCACTGAATATTATTAATTACGTGGTTAATCTTTAAATATATTGAAACATAGCTGAAAGCTCTGCTTGTCCTCAGGTTATTTAATTTAAGCAGTAAAGAACGTGTATAGTTCGAATGTAAGCAGTAATGAAATGTTTAGTTCTAATTTAAGCAGCAATGAACATATATAGTTCTAATTTAATCAACAATCAACATGTATAGTTCTAATTTAAGCAGTAATGAACGTGTTTAGTTCTAATTTAAGCACTAATGAACACGTATAGTTCTAATCTAAGCAGCAATGAACACGTATAGTTCTAATCTAAGCAGCAATGAACACGTATAGTTCTAATTTAAGCAGCAATGAACATGTATAATTCTTGAATAGGTGACCATTTCGAAAGAGCGGATATTTTCAGCAACCTGAGTTCTGGGGACTAATCACGTGATTAAATGACCAGCGAGCTTAGTGAGCAAACCATTGATAATCAGTTTGATTCCTTTGGGTATCTCATACCTCTTAGTCTTGAGTTCCACAGAGATAATCTTTGTGAAGAAGACGAAGCTTTCTGTTGGCTCTTCTCTTTCAACATACAGGATCACAAAACACTTATATCGGGAATTTCTAATCGAACTCACTCCAATCCACAAAAAAAGTCGACGGTCTTGCTGATATAATTTGATCAAAGCTTAATCACTTGGTAACAAAATAAAGTAATAATTTGTCTGATGAGTCTCAAACAGTTATTTTCTGATAGCAAAAGATCGATGAGCTAAAACATATTCGAAATTGTCTGAAGATAAAATGGCAAATTGCAGATCGATTTCGACAAAGGACGAAAGAGACAAAGACTCAATTTATAACCATTCGGAAATAGAGTGGTTAGTGGCTGAGTTGTCGTAATTGCAGAGATGCCAACCTTTGAAGTTCTAAAAAAATCATTAACTCAACGCAGAGAGCGTCATCTATGTGTTCATTTTGATTGGAAGTATTAATGATGTATTTATGAAGATAACTCGGGACATACGTCGATTGATGTACTCTAGATTTGTCTTGCCTTTCCAAGAGACGATGAAGTTACGTAATAAAAAAAGCAAAAAGAGCTCGGCAGCCAACTTGGTAGATTCAAATCAATCAAAGACGGGAATGATAAACTCAAAGACGTCCTTTTATGAACTAAGTTCATTATAACTGACAAATCTTCTCTTCTAAAGAAGCAAATAGGTTTATGGCCTTTAAGGTTTAACCGCTCTTATCTAAAATAGAATTTTGAAGAAAGTCCCTTATGATAAATCAGATGAGGCGGCCAGTTATATAAAAACCTTTAAATAAGGATATCTTTGATTCTATCCACAAGGTTGATATGTCATTAAACAAAGAAACTAAAACTGAATTTCTCCATAAACTAGAGAATAGTATTCTATCTCAAAACCAAATAGTTTTATATATTTTACTAGTTGTAACTATGGAAACCCCACAGAATACATATATAGTAATTGCTCTACTTTTGACGATTAAAAATAAAGTTCTTGAAATGAAAATATTTCTAACTGAAATTCCGGCAGATAATTTGAGGATCTTGAGGATTGTCAACCTTTGTTGTATCATCATATTACGCCGAAGTCAGTTTAACAATTATGATCTCCAATTATATATACGGTTCTAACACATTGATAAATCTCTAACAGGAACATCTATTCTGTGTTAAAGTAGACCTGGGAATAATGACAAGGTAGTGGTATAGGTTGTGAGGTTCCAGTTCTAAATTTCTGGGAGATATTGCCCCTTTGTTGCAATTGATTATTACATTTGAAACCATATGATTGCTCTAGCAAAAGAAGATTGACGTCCGCATTAACCGACCCAACATGGTTTGTCATGTACTAAAAAAAAGAAACCAATTGAAAAACCTTGAGTTAAGAAGAAGTAATTCCTTTGAGAGCAATACTCAACAAGTCCTGGCGGCAACACCCCACAAGACACCAGCTGTACGGTCACCTGCCTCCCATCACGAAAAATATACAAGTCAGACGAGCCAGACACGCAGGACACTGCTGGAGAAGCAAGGACGAACTAATCAGTGATGCACTCCTATGGACCCCCGCATATGGCCAAGCAAAAGCAGGACGACCAGCTCGAACATACATACAGCAGCTATGTGAGGATACGGGATGTAGCCCTGAAGACCTGTCAAAAGCGATGAATGATAGGGAGGGGTGGCGAGAGAGGGTCAGGGATATCCGTGCTAGTGGCACGACATGATGATGACGATGATGAATTCCTTTGACGACACTCTTTTGTGAAGATCCCTGAACTCGGAAAAACGCACTTAACATCTTCATATATATATATATATATATATACATATATATTTACTAACATACTATCTACCAGCATTCACGGTTACCAGAAAATAAAACCGCCAGGAACAAGAGATAAAAATATCTCGAATCACCGCCCGGGGGAAAAAAGAAAAAATACCATAGGACAAAAAAACAAAAACAAAAGAAAAGGCCAACTCCCTCACACCAGTTGAAAAAAATCAAGAGATATGCTGTAAGTCGGTCAAAAGAAAAATAAAACCCACCGTAAAACGCTGCAATGCTACAATTACAAGAGTACTCAACACGAGTGGAGCCAATTACAAAATTAACTTTCAGTCAATTATATATATATATATATATATATATATATATATATATATATATTCGAGCTGTGTTTGATAAGTCAATGGACAAATATCACCAACAATTTATTTTAATTCCTGACTACAAACTACATGGTGACTTTTTTAAAGTAATTCTCTGCAAGTCTAATGAACTTTCCTTTGTGGACCCTTCGGCTGAGGCTGTAGAATACACCAACTGCATCTCTGCAAAGGGATGAGACTCCCCAAACGACTATCCTGATATGGCACAAAAAAATCTAATGGTATGGTACCAATAATGCTAGAGCTTTGGGGAATGTTCCCAGCTTCACTCTGGCCCGAATGTGTAACACCTGATAGGGTCCAATCTATGGGTCAAATAGAATTTTTTGGCATTTAAACTGAGTGCAAACAAATGACATGTTAAACTTAATAGCTTGGAATTTAATTGTGTGTAAACAAATGACTGAACCATTGAATTTTGCAGACTTATGCTTAACTGAATTGTTTGAAATTGAACAGCTTGATCATTCAACTATGCTTAAAAAATGACTGATGTTTAATTGAATTGCTAGTGCTAAATAGCATTACTTGAAAATATTTAACTGTGTGCAAACAAAAGATTAATAGTAAATTGAATTATTCGTATTCGATAGAAACAAGTGAAACAATTTAATTGTGTGCAAAAAGTTAGCTTTATCTCGTTAAAAAATATTTTCAACAAAATGTGCTTAGAAATCATATATTTGATATATGAGTATAAAAAGGATTTTTGGGGGAGTGGGTGTCCTCGTGGTTAAATGGTTAAAGCGATGGACTGCGGAATCGTAATACGCGCGTTCGTACTCCAGTCACGCTATTACGTTCACATTCGGGCAAATACCCTTGGGAAAGGTATGAACCCCCTTATCCTCCCAGCTATGGGTTAAATAGTACCACTACTGTTCTTCTAGGAGAACGGCTTTGGTATTAAATAACCTCAAAAGCGTTGATGTGCCATTAAACAAAGAAACCAAACCAAACCAAAAAGGGTTTTATATTAAATATGCTACAATGGTTGATATGCCATAAAACCAAACAAATCAAATATATTAAAAAGAAATACTTTAAACCATTTAACTGTATGGATTGGTTTGGTTTGGTTTGTTGGGTTTTATGGCATATCAACCTTTGTAGGTTATTTAACGTCAAATCCATTTTTATGTAAATAATCTGTGCTATTTAAAACAATTCAGTTTAGCATAAGTACACAGTTTAATGGTCAAAAATATTTCTATTTCAAACTATTGAAGCAGTTATATGTAACAATTCAGTTAAGTGTAAATACAGTTTTAATGTCGAAAAACATTTCTATTTGAAATAATTCAGTTAAGCATGAGCACGCAGTTTAAATGTAAGTACGGTTTAATTGTCAAAAACATTTCTATTTCAAGCTATTCAGTTTACTCAATTCAGTTTAGCATATGTATGCTGTTAGTTCTATGTAACCAATAGATTGGACCCTTATCAGGTGCTACTCCGTATTCCCCAAAGCTCCAGCACTGCTGGAACTTCACCATCAGATTGCTTAGTGTCATATCCAGGACACTCATGGGGGGGTTCTTACCCCTCTGCAGAAGTGCAGTCAGTGTATTCTACAGCCCCAGTCGACTGTATGGGAAAATATGCTCAGGTTCGTTTAAAAATGTAATAAGAAAAATGTTTATTAATTTTATATATATGTATAAACAGGATTTGCCATTAAATAACCTACAATGGTTGATGAACCATAAAACCATGCAAAACAAACCATAGGTTTAACGCAATGTGTCTCAAAATAAATGCAACCCATTATTATGATAATTCATATTGTATCAAGTCATCTTTCATCTGAGCCTTAAAAAGCACTCGTATCACTTCAGAAAGATAAAACCAGATGATACTATTTACCAAACCCTCCGCTCGGGCAGGATATGACTCAAGGTCAATTTTTAAGCGGAGTTTAACAGGTTTGAATTCAGAGTTTTCTTTCTCCTAGACTAGTTGCCTAACCAAGGCTGAAGAACCAAGTCTGTCCTACTATTTACCCATAGCTGGAGGGAGAATAATTGGATCCATACCTTTCCCAAGGGTATTAGTGCTATGTGAAATGCAATCAGTCTCGTCCAGGATTTGAACTCGTGTCGTCGTGTCTATTTCCTACGACGATAACGACTACACCAGATGATAAGGGCAAAAATTGATTGACTTTAACCTACTGTGTACGTGAAAGAACAAGTTCTTGGGAACATATTTGGAGGGAATTTTAAGGACTCCTTGCGACAGAATCTTTCACAGTATCTATATTGTCAGGACCTTTTGCTGTCAACTTCCTGCCAGAGAGATCTGAGGTTTTCTTCCTTCTACTTGAAGTTGTTTACTGATTCTGTGGCTTGAAATATGTGTACTTAATGATAAATTTTGTTTTCCGGGGATTGTTAAAGTTAAACTACCAGTGAAATTTTACTTGTACAGTTTTGAATGATTTTGTCTCCAATTAAGTGACACAAAATGTTTTTCCTCTCCAGTGCAAGGAATTGGGATTGAGGATTTACAGTTGTTATTGTTCGTTATTTTCAAATCTGAAACAAAAAAGAACACAATATTATTAGTAGTTAAGTTATTTGCACTCATATAAGTCCCAAGTATTTTGAGACACTCTGTATACGTATAAACATGATTTGACATCAAATAACCATACTTAACATTGGCATAATGGTTAGAGTGTTCACCAATGGACCACGAGACCTGGGTTCAATCCCAGGTCGAGTCATACCAAAGACACAAAAAAAAAATGGTACTTGACGCTACCTTGCTTAACACTCAGAATTATAAGGTAAGGGTAAAGTGAAGCAACCCAGGGAAAGGAGTAGCGCCATCCCTTACACTTTTGTGTAGTAGCTATCGAAAAGGGAGCCTTCAGGTTACCCTCGACTACGGTCGCCAACTTAACTTTTATTAATTGGTATGCTATAAAACACAACCAATCAAACAAAACTTTCTTATACTTCTCTACTGCACTTCTATACCCTGCTTGAAGGAATCTTATGTGATTCCCCTTTGCTCAATCGTCACGGTCCCCTGATGAATTCCACACTTTCAAAACGGGTACTTTTAATGATCCCCGTGAATTTTGAGAAAAATAAGTTACTTTTCAGACATGCTCAAATAATAGGTGATGATCTTCCAAACACTGTCTTTTTTATACTGAGCTGACTTTCGATCATTCCAGCAGTCAACCGACGATCGCCACACTCACCCAGCTTTACTAACACAACGCTGACCTGAGTCCTGCTTTCTGGGGTCATTTTCCCTCCTCATGATCTTCTTTGAGCCTCTTTTGCTTCTCAATGTTATGTATGCATAACATGATGCTATCTGCATACACTTGCTGAAGCATTTCAAGTGCGTATCACGAAGTTTTCCCAAACTAGTCAAAAAATTTCAGGTTTATTTGTTCTTCGGTGCTCACAGAAAACGGTAAAGTGTAAACTAATGGGGATAAATGTATTGGCTGCAGAAAGATAAAATTACAATTATATATTCCCAGGGTACCATCATTGATGATAACACAATCTACTTATCCTACTTTCGCCTATAGCTCAGATAGCGCATACAGCACACACAGTCCCATGACTTTTCAGACAGACCTCGAATATTTATTTATATATACGTGGGGGGTATGTGTTTGTGTTTTTGTGTGTGTATGTGTGTGTGTGAGAGAGAGAAAGAGAGAGAGAGAGAGAGAGCTGAACCAATAAAAACAACTATGAAGAGATAAAGTCCTTAAAAAGGATTTCTAATTCCAAATAACAGAAAATGCCAATGAAAACTGCTGTGAACCGAGTGTATCTATTTGTTTGATTCTGTAAAGTGAATTCGTTTATCCAAACATCCACCTCTTCCTAAAAGCTAGAAGGTAACGAAAAAATAATATGTATTTCGGGATTTTCTGTTCTATCTTACTCAAAAAAATAACACATTACATGTTTTTTTTGCTCATTTTTCTAAATCTAAATACTTGAAATATTTTCCCAGTGTGATTAATGAGCTGTTATCTCACCGAATTTCGGAATATCTGGACGATTTCAAATTCCTTACGAAAATCTATTTTTTTCTTTTTTCCTGTTTTTTTTTTCTTTATTTGTTGTTTTTGTTATGTTTTGTTTTGTTTTTCATTTATTTATTGATTTTGATAAAACATGGGAGTTTGGTGTGGTGGTGTTCACTCTGATTCCTAAATCTCAATTGTTGCAAATATTGTTCGAAGAAACAAAACCTTTATCCGGTGACATTGGTGGTGAACAGTTAAACAATGAATAGAGCCAAAATAACCGAGTGATTTGAAACAGCGGGTAGTGTAACATGATTATTTAAGCACTAAATGAACTTGTTCTCTACTCTTCCCAACTATTTTCTTTTTTCTTTTCTCTGTTCATTGGGGTAAAAATAATTGCGCTTTTTTTTTCAGACTTTGCTGCATATTTCAGAATAAACCATAATCACGTAATATAGCATTTTAAAGCATAAATTTCATCCTCGTGATTTATGCAAATGCTTTTATTTTCAGTGTTTCTTCTTATTCATTTTAAACGCTTAACTTAAAGAGAAAAAAAAAGGGCAAGTTCAATTGATTTTCCGCTTTCCTTCGATTCAAACTGGAAAATGAGAATGAATCGTCAAAAACAATTAAAATCCTTGCTTGCAATATAAAAAAGACCATCCCTATTTGGTTATATTTCCGGATGCAACTAAATATGTCATCCTGTAGGAATTAACATAACCCCGTGAGAAGGATCTGGAAGAGCACGTGGGTGGGAAGATCCCCAAATACAAGGAGTTAGAACAAAGTAGAACCTGAGGTTGCTGAGACCAATAGAAGTGGGCTGTACAAAGTTTACAGGGCTCTCTCTCTCTCTCTCTCTCTCTCTCTCTCTCTCTCTCTCTCTCTCTCTCTCTCTCTCTCTCTCTCTCTCTCTCTGCAGAGCTTTGTCTAGAACTTGGGCAGCTAAAAA
The DNA here is from genome assembly GCA_963585895.1 of Sepioteuthis lessoniana. Classification (NCBI taxonomy): domain Eukaryota; kingdom Metazoa; phylum Mollusca; class Cephalopoda; order Myopsida; family Loliginidae; genus Sepioteuthis; species Sepioteuthis lessoniana. The sequence goes on from OY757926.1 coordinate 75,751,198, forward strand.
ACAACATATTTAAGCCATCTCAAAATCTGCTCAGAAAGTCCCTTGAGAGTTTTGGATTAAAAGGGCGAGCACATGTATTGTTGATGCTGAGCAAAGATGTCAAGGTTCAAGCACAGCTGGGCAAGGTGATTGAAGGAAACTAAGAACATCATTGACGATGCATCTCTGTAATAATAAATTAGCAATATATTTAATTTATTCAGATGTTGTTTTTTTTCAATTCTAATATCTTAAGCAAGGATTAGACAAAGATTATTAATTTTGAATAGCGTATTGTTTATTGATATGATTATGACTTCTTTGGTATCAATTGTTCTTGTAACGAAGTGGATAACCTTGCTGGTAAGGATCCCCTGACACTTCTGATTGGCAAAGGGAACGAGAATTTGAATTTCACAGAGCGCTTATCCTTCATTACTATCATTGATAAACACTATTCAGTTCAAAAGAAATAAAAAAAAAGCGAAAAGAATATTTCAATCAATCAAATTGATTATAATGATAATAATAATTCTCATATAAAACAACAATATAATAATCAACAAAAAGAATAGAACTTGCAAAATTGTCAACTTTGCTGTCCCGGCTGACCACAGAATAAAACTGAAAGAATGTGAAAAGAAGGATAAGTACCTCGACTTTACTAGGGAATTCACAGAACTGTGGAACATGCAGGTGACAATAATACTAACTGTAATTGGTGCGTTTAGAACAGTAACTAAAGGATTACTAAAGGGACTGGAGGACTTGGAAATGGGCGAACGAGTGGAGATCATCCAAACTACTACATTATTGAGAACGGCCAGAATACTGAGAAGAGTCCTGGAGACTTGGAGAGACTTGCTGTCACTCAGACTCCAGTAAAAGCCATCAGCTAACTCTGATGTGAAAAGCTCTAATGAGTAAATAATATAAAACGAACATCGAAAAATACAGTCAAAAACCGTTGGGATTGTGTTGGAATCTTTACGTGTGTGTGTGTGTGTGTGTGTGTGTGTGTGTGTGTGTGTGTGTGTGTGTGTGTGTGTGTGTGTGTGCGCATATGTGTGAGTTGCAGTTGCGTATTATTGTGAGTGTATGTGTGTGTGAAGGTGCATGCGCTAGGATAAAGAATCTTTCCCGAAAATACTGTAGCAATATCAGATACATTGACGACTAACATCCGGTAAAACAACACGCTGCGTATGCACCTTCACACACACATGCAATATATACCACTCACACATATACATCTGTGTCAGGAACTCAATGCAGACTTATATTTCAAACAGCTGCAACATTTGCATGAAAATCTTCATAATAAACTCACTGCACTCGTCAATAGGAGAAACGCTGTGTTTCTCATATGATAACCCTTGACCGCATTCAGCAAAAATCACACAGAAAAATCAAATTGGATTCATACTGATCTGTTTTACTCCAACGAGTATATTAACTAGAATTCGTACCAAGTGATTTCCATCTTTTTATTCGCTGCAAAATGCTCTGAATGACAAGAACATTCCTCAAGTTCACCGGGTGAAACCATTTGTGGAAAATTTCTTGAGCTCAAAACCAGATAACTTTTACTTAATCAACAAACAATCTTATACATCGGAAGAGGTGATTCAAAATAATGGTAAATATACTATTGACTGAAATTAATTCATTGTTGAATTATTCATAAATAAATTATACTTTACTAAAACGGAACTTATTAATGACTCTACCCAAAGATATATATGTGTGTATTTGTGGGTGGATATTCGTGATGTGGGTATGGGTGTGTGAGTATGTATGTATCTTCAGTGTGTTCTGGCATGAATTGAGATAAATAATATCAAATCGATCTTTTGTTGATAGATGCTGAACATTAAACGAAGAAAGATGCCGTCTCATGTTCTTCGAGTCTTTGGATTTTTCCCAACGGTCGACCTTATCCCCAGAGTTCTTCTTGATCATTGCTTTTACAGACTTTCTAATATCGAAATCGCGTTGTTGTGTGTATCTTATGAGACGATTTCCTTCTTCAACGTCCATCTCAAGTGACAACTCATTCACGCTCAAATTTAGTCCAGCCCGTAAAAGACAGATGACTCCCCCGACGACCGGACGCCAAAAAGTGTTTGTCAGTATTTCGCTTTCCACGATCATCGTATCGTAAAGCATTGAGAATTGGTCGTCTTACAGAAGTTGATATCTGAGGATAAGTCAAAGAGATTTGGCATAAAAGAGACACTCCTATCGCAAAATGATATCAGGAGAGAGAAAAAAAAACCGTAAGAGACTAATCTGTATGTTTGTCGAGATCTAAAACCATTTTTTCAGTCTTTCTTTACTCTGAAATGACGTGACAAATATATCTTGTTTCCAAGGCACCTGATTTTAGGGATACTTTACTGAATTCTCGTTATCCACTCCTAAACTATGATATCTAATCTCATATAATACGATAAATTCGCTATAAAATTTCGGATCAAAATTGGTTACTAGTATTATAATCGAATATAAATATAACATTTGTGTTGTCTTATGCTTATCAAGTTATAAGATTCGGTAAATTTTGTAACCATCTACACTATAATAAGGCGGTGTTTGTGATATAATGGATATCATTGAGGGAAGTGAACTCAGCTACTCCAGTTCAAAACCTGAATGAGGCCGTGTACATTTCTTATAGTGCTAATGCCCTACTAATAAGATTTACTGTAATTCAGTAATTTAGTAAAATAAGACAGACTTGGGCTCTTTAACCTTAGTATAGCAACCAATCCAAGAGAAAGAAAACTCTGAATTCAAACCACATATAGGCTTACCCAGGGAAGGTCTTTGCCTGGTTATCATAGCCCTGTACACATTATTTGAGTAATGACCCACGACCGATTCGGGGTTAGAACCAGTGAAAAAAATCATGATTTCATATACCTTAAACAACTCAAGAAAATACCAATTTACTTCACGTACAGCAACTCAACATTTCCAATTCTTGATCCTCACTCACAATAACTAATAACGTTCTCGCATAAATACAAGAAAAACACAACCCTCTCTTTGTTGTACAAATGTCAATAGATATAATCCTGTAAATATGGAAAGAGTCGCGTCTTTACAATAGTTATTCGGTTCGAAGTTCACTTATACGATAATGTTTCCAATCTGTTTCTTTTCAGAACCATGTGGATGTCCAAAATTGTTTGATGGAGTGATTTTTTCAAATCCGAAATTATCCACAATTCTGACTTGGTGATTTTTACTTTTTTTTATAGACAAATATCGCGGCTCTGTGTATAGTAATATATTTCCGAATTCAGGAAGTTAATATTTTCTGGGAACTTGTGTTCATATTTGCTGTAGGAACTGTGTGATTTTGTTATTTTGATGACTATTTATGAGCGCCTATTATCATAAAACAGATTCTGTCATTATTATTTTAAATATAAATTTGAATTAGGCTAAATAATTTTAACTTTTTATTAAAATAAATCTAATAAACTGTATAAAACTGATCATTGTCGCGTGTGGAAATGGATCCTCGTGTTTCATTGTTTTTGAAACTTATATAGAAGCTATATAATTATTGGGTTTGTGACAGCTGAGAATGATGGGAATTATATATTTACCAAACCCTCCTTCACAGGCAGATGGGATATAAGATCAAATTTTAAGTGATTTACAGCAAGTTTGATTTTAGAGTTTTCTTCTGGGCCAGTTTATGTACCAAGACTAAAACGCCCAGTTTGTCCAGCTAGTGACCCATAGCTATGGTGAGGAGAGATGGGTCCATGCCTTTCCCGAGATCATTAGTTTAAAGTGAAATAGAAACAGCCTCACCTAGAATTCGAATTCAGTCAAAAACGACGATAAGTCACCTCACGTGAGCTTCCTGGGGGAACAGGTAAAAAGTCTTAGGTATGCGATGAGGGCAAAAAGTGTGGAGTATCGTGTGAGAGAAGATAAGAGGGAAAACATCTTTTTTTCTTCATTTCCTTCATCTTTCTTTTTGATTTTAGGAAAAAAATCAACATTGCTTTATAAATAGCAGTTTCCTCTTTCTCAGTAAATGACAGGCAAACCAAGGACAAACCAATTTATTTTGTATTTTCTGTGTTGTTGCGTCTACAAATGATTTTTAAACAGCACTATTTGACCCATTTACGAGACCTTAACAGGTAATACCACTCCAGGTCAGAATATATCAGGGAGTAACGGCAATAGAAGGGTACTGTACACTCCCTAGATATCGAGAACTGGAGCTTCATCATCAGATGCGTTTGTGTGTAATACCCAGGGCACCTTTTTTTATCCGAGGTCTTACTCGACTGTAAGGGACACAGGATATTCCCTCCAACAGGAGGGACTTGGAATTTTTACAACGTGTTTAAAAATGGGCAATGTTATTGGTTTCCGAAACAAAATATAAAAAAGTTCTGCTGCACTCACTTGTTGCATTCTAATAAAGGATAAACGTATTAGTCTTCTTTGGCTACAAATACTGGATTTTAAATCCCGTTAAGTAAATTTTAACTTCAGATTGACTAGAAAGAGATACTACGTGGAGATACTGTTTTGTAAAAAAATAATTATTTCTGACACTAGCAAAAGTATCCGTCTAAAACAATTAATGTGTGGTTTGATTTATTTGTTTAAAAGCGTATCAACTCTTATAAAATACTTATGCCAAAATTTGATTCACTTGCAAATGCTCGATTGTAATAATAACAATATTTTCAATGTTCCATTGCACTTTTTAAAATGGCTCTTTTTATCTATTTGTTTGCGTATAGTTATATCCTATCAAGTATTCCTATCAAATATGAATAATTTCCAAATAAACCAATTTGAAACATATGTACTATTACTGAGGGCTAGAGTGGACCTGGAAGTAATGTCAAAATGTAAAGTAAAAAAAAAAATTTCACTACTTTCTCCAGCGCTCTAGAACTAGAGCTTCATCACTGGATGTACTTTAGTGCTATACTTAGGGCCTCGTTTTATGTGGGTATCTAACCTTTCTCCAGGGTACATAGTGTATTCAGTGCTGCGGTGAGAAATTATGAGAGTGTTATATTTCAACTATTGGTAAGATGAAGCAATGTTGTTTTGCTATGGATGAATGAGGGAAATTTGGTTTGCGTTGTTTTGTTTGGTTAAACGAAAGAAAATTGCAGTTTTTTAATGATGATGACGTGAAAAAGGTAGTTTGTTTATGTCTAATGGTTATCGTCGAAGGAAATGGACACGGCGACACGAGTTCAAATTCTGGACGAGACCGATTGCATTTCACATTGCACTAATACCCTTGGGAAAGGTATGAATCCAATTATTCTCCCTCCACCTACGGGTAAAATAGTAGGGCAGACTAGGTTCTTCAGCCTTGGTAAGGCAACTAGTCTAGGTGAGGGAAACTCTGAATTCAAACCTGTTAAACTCCGCTTAAAAATGACCTTGTGTCATATCCTGTCCGAGCGGAGGGGTTGGTAAATATGTATTATATGAATTGCTTAGTAACGGCAATAGAAGGGTACTGTACACTCCCTAGATATCGAGAACTGGAGCTTCATCATCAGATGCGTTTGTGTGTAATACCCAGGGCACCTTTTTTTATCCGGGGTCTTACTCGACTGTAAGGGACAGAGGGTAATCCCTCCAACAGGCGGGACTTGGGATTTTTACAACGTGTTTAAAAATGGTCTGTATCTGAGTTTAAAATTTTGAGGTTCTGTCTCAATAAATTCTAATCACACCGCGTATTTTAAATTGGCTATACACTCCAAAAATAATGTAAAACCTCTCCTTAATTTCCACGGAATCTCTAACGGAGAGAATCATAGAACTTTTTTTTTACTCCTTATCACAATCCTTATCTATGCGATTTCGTCACTGATAAACAAGTGTTTGCATGCCAGATACGTACTAAGGTTGCACCGAAAGTTATGCATACTATTTTATCAAGCTTTTCCACAATGCCAGGAACGATTTTTGGTAATATGGCAGTAGAGGTTGAACCTTCCCGTCAATAAGCTATTCTTTTTTTGTATCGTACTGATAGCAGATGAGAGCTGTCCAACATAAAAGCCGAATATGTCACTGAAATTTTCTATGAAAAAGAGGCCGTAATGCGTTTCAGCAGTGACGAATTTCATACTAAACACAACCAATCAAAGCAGGAAATAAAGAGCACCTTGATCATTTCACCCTAATGAATCGGGCTGAAAAAAAATGAACTACATAAATATCTTTTTCTTGAAAATTACCCGGTGAGATGTCTTGTATTTGTCGCTGCCTCCCACCAGACACGACTTGACACAAGGTCAAAAGCCCGAAGGCCGATTAAAGTGGGGATAAAGGGGAGGGGAAGGTCAGGAACGAATCGAGACTCGAACCCTGCTTGTCTGTGCTGCTCATCGGCTCACTTAGTGCAATGTGAGCCTGATGAGGCAAGCAGTATCACGAACCCAAATGTGGGTCCGGACACGTATGCCAGTTTACGGCTTAAACTAGACGCATGGTCTAGTGCCGTCCAAGGGGGACAAAGGAGACAAAAATGCAGCTCGCCCACCCGAAGGTAGCCTAGTCGAAACTAGGTGCCTAATTAAAGGCCCCAAGTCTGCCATTGTTCCTTTTCCAGGGCCACGCTCCGGACCGAAGTCCAGAACAGGCCCAGGGGCGCTCGGTGAGATGTCTTTGTAGGAACAAATTTTGATAAGATTGCCATATAGACTCTTATCCACTGCTGAGCCAAATTGATAGCAAGAAGTGATGACTACGTAGATCATCTTTAGTGCTTTATAGCTGAAAATTTATTCTGTCTCTCGGTGTTATTGTGTTTCTTGTATTTGTTGTACTTTCTGGGGTGATAATTGAAAGTTATTTTCGAATCATCGGTCATACGCGTATGACGTATATACTCAGAAGCAAATAAAAGCTGAACAACTGAGAACATTATTCTAAATTAATTCACACTGTGAAAGTGGTTATGTTATATTGTAATGTAAGGGGGTTTGATCCGTCGTTGCGTTGTCTTTCTAAAAGATTCCTAAATGCGGAGTCAGGTTGAAATAGCCAGAGAAAACGCATCTATGGCAACTGGGATACGTCAGAAAAAGTCCTCATATATATATATATATATATATATATATATATATATATATATATATATATATATATGAATGCTGTTTTGGTTGAGTTTCTTCGCTTAATAGCATATCAATCGTCGAATACCAAAGCTATCCTTGTAAAAGGGTGGTTGTAGTATTATTTACCCTATTGCTGGAGGAATAAGGGAATATATATATATATATATATATATATATATATATATATATATATATATATAAAGACATCAAGTATGATTTAGTGATACCGAACGAGTGAGTCAAAAGGTCGGATTTGAAGAGGAATCCACATGTATAGGAATGAAGATGGAAAGAGAATATAAATCTTTAGCAGACGTAATAAGATAACATTTGTCTTGTGACACTTTAAGCCTTTCGGTTCCTGGTTGTCTGTATAAAGGTGTAATTATGCATGTTCCTCTGGGTGCAAGTGTATCATTTATGAGTGTGTATGCTAAAAGGCGTATGGTATATGAAGGTATATATATATATATATATAGGAATGAGTATATGAGTATGAATTTGTGTATATGTATGTGTAGTTTCATGTGCGGTTGTATAATACAAATTCACCTAAAGAAAATAAGGGGTTCGGCAAATTTCAAAAAGATAGATAACAAGATAGAGAGAGAAGGATCTTTTCGGTGGAAATGAAAGTCCGAGGTGGTCAAAGCAGGAAAATAGGGGAGGGTCCGGGAATTCAAACTTCAAGCTTTCAGAAGAAGCAGTGACCACAGGGAGTTGTTTGGCAATGTTGGACACAGAAAAAAAAAGGGTTGACAGACCAAGTTGAGCTCTTTCCACTGCCCACAATCTTATTGTTGGAGTAAGCTGGTGTCTGCAAGAAGGGTTTATGAACATTCCTAGTCTTGAGCAGCAGTGAACAGCAGGGCATTAGATAGAGAGAAGGAGGCCTTACAAGCCAAGCTGAGTTCTTTGGAAGTTTATTTTTAAGTCAATAATTGTCTGTTATTCATTGAACACAAAGAAAGAGAGCTGCCAGACCAAGCTGCAGTGCCCTAGCTGTTCGTAGAAAAAAGCCGACAGTGTTTGCTGTGAGTCGAAGCAAGACAGATGACTGTCAAGAACTGACCAGCGCCAAAGCTTTGTCCGCTCTCCATATCTCTATAGTTCGGTTCTGTTTGACTGAGTCTGATAAGCTAAGGGTCACGCACGCCGTTCAACTATAAAAACGACCATAAGATTGTATTCTCGGATTAATTTTTGTTTAATTTTTCTTTGTAGACCTGACCTTTGGGTTTTACAGTTTAAATCAAAACCGGTATCCTACATCTTTTTTATAATTTATTTATTGATCGTGGAGAGAGATTTGTTTGCCGGTGAGACTGGACGAACTGCAGATCGGCATTGCTCCAGGTTAAAAGCATGAAATCTTCCCAGATTCGAGAGATAAGAACGAACAAATTGGAAATTAAAAAAAAACACATATCTTTTCAAACTTGTTAAAAATAAATTCGTCGAAATCCTTTTATTATCTTCCTTCCACTCTGAAGATCACACCAAAATGGAAAAAAAACAAGCCTCCTTTTCCTAATAATCTCTCGCATTTATTTTATGTATCAAAGTCGAAATCAACAGCGGTTTTAACTTTTTCCAATTCCTCTCCTAGAGAAGCTTCCCATGAATTATAAATCATCTTTCTATTACAATATCCTCACTGAGGAAAGTGGGAACTGTAGTAAAATAAGGATTCCGTCCCAGTTTAGCAATGCACAGGGAGAAATGATTCAACATATTAAAACCGACATATTTAACTGTATGTTTCATCTCCACCTAGTTTCTGCAATTAATTCTAACCACTGGAAGCCTTTTCAGTTGATTAGTGTTTCCTTCCATATATTAATTCACTAATTTTACTTGGTTTTCTCGACTGTATTATTACAACAGAATAGACACGTGCCACTGATATAATTATAAGCTTTGAGCCTAACACGGTCATTGAGAGATTATTAGCATCAAGTAAGCTGGGAACCATCTGACTTGCTTTCTTCTTCTGCGATCAGATAATACTGCACACAAAGAGAGTAGCTCTACAATGTATATCTATACCCCAGCTTGCTTAATGGATTTCCTCTACTCTCTCTCTCTCTCTCTCTTTCTCTTTCACTCTTTCTCGTTCTCTCTCTCTCTCTATCTATCTCTTTCACTCTTTCTCGTTCTCTCTCTCTCTCTCTCTTTCTCTTTCACTCTTTCTCGTTCTCTCTCTCTCTCTATCTATCTCTTTCACTCTTTCTCGTTCTCTCTCTCTCTCTCTCTCTCTTTCTCTTTCACTCTTTCTCGTTCTCTCTCTTTCTCTCTCTCTCTCTTTCACTATTTCTCGTTCTCTCTCTTTCTTTCTCTCTCCCTTTCACTCTTTCTCGTTCTCTCTCTCTCTTTCTCTCCCTCTCTTTCTTTTTCACTATTTCTCGTTCTCTCTCTCTCTCTCTCTCTCTCTCTCTCTCTCTCTCTCTCTCTCTCTTACACATGCACACACACTGGTCAGTTACTCGTTATAAATACATTACGAAGATCAGTCAAAAAGTAATGCCTGTTCTTTACTTCTAAAATATTCAAAAAGTAAATAAGGTAGATGTTTCCCAACCAACTTGATGCTAACAATCTTTCAGCGACGGTGTGAGGCAAAGATATCATTACTGTTTCAGATGCACGTAAACATTCTACCGTAACGACACAGTCAAGAAACCCCCAAGAAAATTCATGAAGATGACTGATGTAGAACCAGACGGAACACATCAAAATGAACGCCAAACTCTCAAGATTCCAAATCAAGTCATCTACATAATCTTCATCCTTATCGTTGTATTCTATTTTTGAAGTACACCGGCCTTTTTTTTTTTCTTAGAGATCTAAGAGTTTTTTTTTTTCTTATATCTAATCATCACTGGAGAATTACAACTATTTAACAGACTTTTCCCCTGACCCAAATAGATGAGCGTATGAGGGTGCCATATCAAAACTGCAAAAGCGGATGATGTATAGTTGCCTAAATATGCATTCCAACCTTTCATCAAGTCTCTAAGATGCTTCATTGTAATGTGGTACCCTTAAACCTTCGATTCTGAGCGTTCATGAGAAAACCATTCAGAGATCAGCCAAGAACCTTCTACGACATAGATATATATGCCCTTATTCAAAAGTTTAATGCGATGATTAAGAATAGAAAAGATTATGCTGAGAAGTAAATTTGGAATTTTGAGACCTGTATATTTATTTCGTAATGATTTGTGTGCTAATATATAATTTTCTATCATATATCAATTATTTCTTCTGCGCACACAAAAAGAAAACAAAGATTTATCCTATTTACCAACCCCTCCGCTCGGGCAGGATATGACACAAGGTCAATTTTTAAGCGGAGTTTAACAGGTTTGAATTCAGAGTTTTCCTACTCTTAGACTAGTTGCTTCACCAAGGCTGAAGAACCCAGTCTGTCCTACTATTTATCCATAGCTGGAGGGAAAATAATTGGATTCATACCTTTCCCAAAGGTATTAGTGCTATGTGAAATGCAATCAGTCTCGTCCAGGATTTGAACTCGCGTCGTCGTGTCTATTTCCTACGACGATGACCATTAAACCACGGGCAGAGAGAGAGAGAGAGAGAGAGAGAGAGAGAGAGAGAGAGAGAGAGAAACAAAGATTTATTGCTGCTTATCATTTTCAAGGTCCAGAAACATGTTTTTGTTTGGTTTGGTTTGGTTGGTTTTATGGCATATCAACCTTTGTAGGTTATTTAACGCCAAATCCATTTTAATGTAAATAATCAGTTCTATTTAAAACAATTCGGTTTAGCATGAGTACACAGTTTAATTGTCAGAAACATTTTTATTTCAAACTATTCAGTTATATATAACAATTCAGTTTAGTGTAAGTACAGTTTCAGTGTCAAAAATAGTTCAATTTAAAACAATTCAGTTTAGCAAAAGCACGGTTTTAAATGTAAGTACAGTTTAATTGTAAAAAGACATTTTTATTTTGAGCTGTTTAGTTTTGTTTGGTGGGTTTTATGGCATATCAACCTTTGTAGGTTACTTAACGCCAAATACATTTTTATGTAAATAATCTGTTCTATTTAAAACAATTCAGTTTAGCATAAGTACACAGTTTAATTGTCAAAAACATTTATTTGAAACTATTCAAGAAGTTATATGTAACAATTCAGTTAAGTTCAGTTACAATTTTAATGTCGAAAAACAGTTCTATTTCAAATAATTCAGTTAAGCATAAGCACGCAGTTTAAATGTAAGTATGTTTTAATTGTCAAAAACATTTCTATTTAAAGCTATTCAGTTTACTCAAACAATTCAGTTTAGCATAAGTATGCTGTTAGTTCTATTTAACCCATAGATTGGGCCCAATCAGGTGCTACCACTCCGGGTCAGAGTGGACCTGGGAGCGATGGTAATGAAGGGGTTCTCCGCATTCCCCAAAGCTCCAGCATTGCTGGAACCTCACCATCAGATTGTTTAGTGTCATACCCAGGACACACGTTAGGGAGAGAGTCTTACCCCTCTGCAGAGAAGTAGTCGGTGTATTCTACAGCCCCAGCCGACTGGGCAAGAAACATGTTTTGGATTAACACAATACCCTATATACATGAATAAATTATTCTATCGTGTTGCAAGTTAATAAGAGATCTTCGACATTGCATAACCTTTATCAGTCTTTCATTTTATTGATTTTAATAACTTTTCCACAATTTTAGCTTCAACATTTCTTGTAGCAGTTTTTATTGTTCCCCAAAGGTCTTTGCTTGAATATTGTTAACTATTCTTGTTGGGTATCACCTATCTTTTCAGCATAATGAGCTGTTCCATCTGCCATATATGGCAGTAGCGGAGATCAGTCTGGGAAGGATAAGCCTACGAGTCAGACCAGAAGAGCCGTTCCTATTGTTGAAGTATATCCTTACTCTATAACTAATCCTTTGTTCTTATTACTAACTGTCTCTCTCTCTCTCTCTCTCTCTCTCTCTCTCTCTCTCTTCCATTCTCTCTCTCTCTCTCTCTCTCTCTCTCTGTCTCTTGTAAATATAACTATTTACCTCACATATCGTGGTTTGTCTTATTATTACTACTACTTGTGTTCACTAATCAGAACGCAACAGTCTGGGAATAAGCCTACGAGTCAGACCAGAAGAGCCGTTCCTATTGTTGAAGTATATCATTACTCTATCACTAATCCTATGTTCTTATTACTAACAGTCTCTCTCTTGTAAATACTCTTTCCTGTAAATATAACTATTTTCCTCACATATCGTGGTTTGTCTTATTATTACAACTACTTGTGTTCACTAACCAGAACACAAAAATTCTCAATATAAATTTATTTAGATTATACCCCAAATCTTTTCTTTAGGTTTAATATCTGGAGGGTCTGAACTCTAGTCTATAAGTTTTATCATTTTGATAACTTTTCTTTTATTGAGAAAACATGGCTTTGCAAATGATGAAGTTACATTGTTTCATGAATATACTCGGCAGCTGAAAAGTTCTTGATTATGATCTGTACCATTCAAAAACATCTTTTACAAGTACATAAAGAAATTATCTACATTTATCTTAACACCTTTTGTTGTATACTCAACATAATAAATATGTATATATATACATATACATACAGAATACATATTGACGCAATAATAAAGACGAGCGACACAGTTCTTAGAAAAATATACCTCTCACTTTATTTGAAGGGTGTTGTGTGTGAAAGGGAGTTGGAGACCGAACAGAACTGCAACATATTGACCTAGCCAGCCCCTCCGGACATAGTCGTGTGTCGTTCTCGTTCTCCTGGACTGCTCAACCGGGGGCTTGGGGGCCCAGCCTCTCTGGGACATGTTCTCATTCCAGCATCTTCTAACCAACTGGTCTCCAAACTAACTGATTTCTTGTCTTCACCGAGTTATATAATAGGTCAATCGCCCACTCAGTATCTTTGGAATGGCATGTATGATCGTCATTGAGCGGAAATAACTGTCATACAGTTCACAGGTCATTCTCTTCCGGTGCATCAGTCTATGACTGTACATTGGGATTTTACTTTGTCTCATATTGTCAGCCAAGCCCGCCTACGCGATTTCTTCCCATAATTGCCATCGGAATGTGTCACTTCCTTCCGGTGCATCACTTTGGAATTGCATGTTTGACCGGGTCGAAGGTCAACATACAACACTTTATCAACTTGAGTGGGACTCAGTTTTAATACCCTTATTTATACTAAACTAGAAATTTTTCGCAAATGATCCGGGAGACCGGGGTTCAATCCCACGTCGAGTCATACCAAAGACTTAAAAAAATGGTATTTGATACCTCCTCGCTAAACACTCAGCAATCCCAGGATATAAGTAGCGCCCTCCCCTACGCCTCGGTGTAGTAGCTATTGAAAAGGGAGCCTTCGGGTCGCCCTAGACTACAGTCGTCAACTTTACTTACTTGCTTAGGAATAGGTGTAAAGCTACCAAAATTTCTCCGCAGCACTTTATTATAACACGTAATAAGAATAAAACCTTGATGAGTTTGTTAAAATATAAAAAAATGTCTTTAAAACATTTGATTACAGTCGATGAAGCCTACAGCTAACTTTTCTTATTTTATCTCTTTAATTACAAATCAACATTGTCTCCTTCTAATGAGTAAGTAGGGCGTATTTCCACAGGAATATTCATTTTGGCATTTTTTTTATAAGGACTGTCAGGGAATTCATCACTAATTATTTTTAACATCGAACCTCAGTCAGTTTATTGAGGTAATTTAATATTGTTACATTTTACTCAATTCGGGAAGAGACCGGTCAACTAGAAAGTGGTTCATCTATAGTCTTTTGGCAAAAACATTGACACTTGCTGCCGAATAACCTATATATATCGTAGAACTTCATCTAAATATGTAAACTTGATAAATGTTTCTATTGAAGAGTTGTAAATGTGGCCAGAATTTATTTTACAGTTTTTGTTACACACGTTACAAAAAATACCCTTGTAATAATTCACGATTACTTCTCAGAACGTGGATTCTGAAAGGCGAACATGCACTGAATGTTTTCAAACTTATTCACTGTCAACATTAAACAGCTGATTTTGAATTAGGTTTGCCAACCTGAAAAAACAATAGTCTCGTTACTTTCCAGACTAAACTGTATGTCAGAGAAGCATTTGTGATCTAAAGTTTTCAAGGATTAATCATTTCATGATTTTCAAGAGCCCAGTGGTTAAAGTATGCAGTGTGACCGTTGAATCAATATGAGTACTTCAGCTATTCGTTCGTATAAGTACTCAGTGCATTCCATGCAAACGGGTAAGAACCTCTCCCCAAAATAAGGGAGTCATGAGTATCTCTCTAAACTGTATCTGGTAAAGATGTTCCTGCTTTGAAGCTCTTGGAAACATGGAGTTTACCTGTCGTTGCCATGACTCCCACACATGTTAGTAACTGTTGGAGTCACGTTTATGGAAAAGCACATCTTTATGAAAAAAATTTATTCTCGATATCATTTAACTGTATGAAAATTGTATTGTGTTAAGAAATTTTACTCGAAGCTCTAATTGTTTACTCAGCATTCTTGTTATCACTTACTTAAAACCATAAAATTGTGAGCAAGCAAGTGATTATTATGAAATAGGAATTTTCTTTAAACCAAGTTATAGTGTATCATCATCATCATCATCATGTCGTGCTGGTAGCACGGATATCCCTGACCCTCTCTCGCCACTTTTCCCAATCGTTCATCGCCTCAGGCAGGTCTTCTGGACAACATCCTGTATCCTCACATAGTTGCTGAATGTATGTTCGTACTGGTCGTCCTGATATTGCACGGCCATGTGTGGGGGTCCATAAGAGTACATTACTTATGAGTTTGTCCCTGCTTCTCCAGTAGTGTCTTGCATGTCTGGTTCGTCTAACTTGAATAGTTTTCGTGATAGGAGGCAGGTGGCCGTACAGTTGGTGTCTTGTGGGGTGTTGCTGCCAGGACTTGTTCAAGATTGCTTGCAGCATTCTTGTGTAATTGCCGTCTAGCTTCTTCTCCAGCCGTTTTGTTAGAGTCCATGTAGTGCATCCATAGAGCAGTATCGATGCGACCACTGCCTTGAAGAAATTGCGTTTCATTTTATCGGTTTCGAGAGGAATTTACGAAACTATTCGACTGTCTAAAATTATTTGTATCATATAAGAATAAATGATATATAATAAATGATATATAGTATTGTGCAATCAAATGATTATTGGCTGATGAAAAAAAAAGTGCAATTTACACAAACAGAAGGTAACACTGAAAATGTACTTATGATCACGATCTCATAGTTATAAATTGATTAAATGAGTACATCAAGTAATTCGTAAGGAGTTAAAATTGTTGTATATTGACCTTCGACCCAGCCAAACATGCCATTCCAAAGTGATGCACCGGAATGAAGTGACACATTCCGATGGCAGTTATGGGAAGAAATCGCGTAGGCGGGCTTGGCTGACAATATGGGACAAGGTAAAATCCCGCGATACAGTCATAGACTGATGCACCGGAAGAGAGTGACCTGTGAACTGCATGACAGTTATTTCCGCTCGATGACAATCAAACATGCCATTCCAAAGACAGCGGAAGTGACACATTTCCGATGGCCAGTCGTGGAGAGATATTGAGAGGGCGATTGAACTATTATATTACTCGGTGTAGACAGGAAGTCAGTGAGTTGGAGATCAGATTAGTTAGAGACAAGATGTAGTAGAGAAAGCCACTACCCGACAGATGAGGTCTTTGGGACCCCCGATTAAGTTTGGAGACCAGACCAGTTGGTGAGAAGATGCTGGAATGAGAACATGTCCCAGAGAGGCTGGGTCCCCAGGCCACCGGTGGAGCAGCCCAGGAGAACGAGAACGACACACGACTGTGTCCGGAGGGGCTGGGGAGACTAATATGTTGCAGTTCTGTTCGGTCTCCAACTGCCTCTCACACACAACACCTTTCAAATAAGGTGAGAGGATATTTTTTTAAAGAAGCCAACGCTCGTCTTATTCATTGCGTCAATATGTATTCTGCATGTACATGTGTATATGTGTATATATGCATATTTTTTATGTGTTGAGTATACAACAAAATGCCGTTAAAGAAAGGAACCAAATCAAACTGAACAACCTGCAACTTTTGAGCATTTAAACGCAGCTATTTGCCAGTAATTTAAAAAGCAGTAGACATTTCTTTGATGGGATTTACTTCTTCTTGTCGGATGAGTACGTTTTTATTTATTTATCGAGAATGATCGCTGAGTGGCTTCAGAACTCAACAATTACATAGAAAGATAACAAAGCATTCAATTCAACAAATAATGCATTACAGAATCTATTAAAATAATCAGTCACGTACATAATTGGGTGAAAGATAAATGAAAACTTTGCTTTTCGAAGAGAAAAAAAATTACAAGAACGTTTTTCAAGCATATGATAGATATGGAAAAAATTATCATTCTTTAATGTTGGTTTAGTGAAAATACCAATATAACAACAAGTTATCAATATGAAAGATACGCAATCCCATGACTGTTAAAGCCTCTATTTAAGCACTATTTGGAAAAAAAGAAACAATTTTTTGATATGAGCAATAAAATCTCTGATATCATCAGATTTTTCAAACAATTCATTTACTCTCATGATTACATAGTGAAAAATAAATGCTAAAAGAATATATAAGAAAAACAGACGCCAAAAATTCCTCAGAAGGTTGACGTATGAAAATACATCATGATCATGAGCATCATCATCATCATTATTATCATAATCATCGCCAAAAAAAAGCAACAGCAGCACCAGCATCAATTTTTGAATATCATGAAGTTGTAGAAACAAGGTTAACGGATTGAGGGGATGATTGTCGGATGGCAAGAAAAAATAAAACAAAAGGATTTCTAAAGACTTTGTGAGGTAATAGCGTTCTTCCTGGAAATAAGAGCCTAGCAATTTTTCTACAGTGACGTAAAGTCTTCGGAACTGGATAAATAATCGTTTGCAACCAGCATGATTTTTAATTATACCCTCTAGCGTAACGTACACCAAATATTAGAAACGAAAAAAGGATGCAGTGACTATCAGATTGATAGATAAGAGAGAGAGAGAGAGAGAGAGAGAGAGAGAGAGAAAGAGAAAGAGAGATTTTAGACATGTTCCACAAATATGTCAGAAAAGAATTGTGTATATAATTTTAATTTTTTTTATGATTGGTGAGTTATATATACAGTGACAAAATTTATTTCGTGTGTTAGGAACTAAAGTAATTTACGAAGGTCTTTACTTCGATTTAGCACAAGGCCAAGTGAATGGGGCACCCAATGAGACTCGAACTCACTCGTGTAGGTTTGCAAGTCTAACTTGCTAACCATTACACCACCAGAGGTGCCCTTCGTGTGTTAGGAACTAACCCAGGACAGTTATATATACATTTCTTAGTCGGGATTAGGTACCCTGATTAGCCGCTTAGGCAAAACTGTCGTAGGTTAGTTCCTGACTCACGAAATAATTTTTGTCACTATTTAGCTCTACTTAGTATTAAGCACATTTTTGCACTTGAAGCTTAGCAGCAATTTACGGTGTTTTTTTTCTTTTGACCAATCAATTGCGTTGATTTTTTTTAATTGGTTGGATAAGGTTGGCCTTTTCTTTTTTTTCATATATATATATATATATATTTTTTTTTTCCCCTAGACAGGGATTCGTTGTATGTTTTTATCTTCGAATAACTTGCAGCTTTTTTCCCTTACCGTAAGTGCTATTATTCAATAAGTTATTATATATATATATATATATATATATATATATAAATGACCCTTGCATATATATATATATATATATATGTAAAAGGAATATATATACATGGAATATACATATATATATATATATATGGAATATATATATATATATATATATATATATATGGTAATGTGGTCAAGGGATACATAAAAGCAGATTTAAAAGAACGTGTAAATATAATGAGTCTACAAATAAAGAACAATAACATCAAGAGTTTTCTTTTCTTTTTTTTTTCTTTTTAAACTATTTTCGAAAGCATTGGATTCCAAATATTTTGACAATAATTGCATAAATTTGATCCAGGCATGTCCTCCATTCTTTGCCGTTAAGAAAAATTAACTAAAATTTAATAAACCAACCTTCTTTAATCACACAAATACTATGACAAAAAAAAACCCTTCATTATACTCGTAACAACACCATAGCAAAACAAAACCGACGCATATGAAAACAGGTTTCTGTAGATCTTATTACAGGACAGCTGTGGCCACACAAACACACACACACACACACATATATATATATATATATATATATAATGATAAGAAATTTATATGATATAAACAATTTGGGATTTTTTTCGAGGATATCTTTGTCAAGTCGTAGGAAAATGGATGCAGTGAGTCAAGTTCAAATCCTGGAGAAGATAGTTTTCATTTTCCATAGTGCTTGAACCTTGGAAGTAAAATTCTGTATTCAAATCGATTTCATTCAGCTTAAGACTTGACCTTGAGCCACATTCTGCGATGGATTGGGTAGATATTTTTAGTATCTTCCTTAATATAAATCAGATTCCGTTTTATATTCCACGCATTACATGTACCACCCTTTTGTATTAATTTTAATTATTCAGAATATAATGTTGCCTAATTATCACAAAAGCGTGAAGCATGATATTGTATATATATATATATATATATATATATATTTGAACAAATTATTGATAGTTAATTAATAGCCAAGAATACATAAAGGTTTAGGGAAACTGTGGGCATGTTTATTGTTAAAAAGCGGGGAAACGACCGGTTTCGTCTGGCACTTCTCAAGCTGTTAACAGAAAAATTAAAAGAGGGAATGTAATGGAGAAAAAAGTGGAGAAGAGGCGAGGAAAAAAAAAGATTAAATTTTAATTTTAAAAAGAGGGGGGGTAGTAGGAAATATGAGTAGATGGTTAGAGACCTATCACATTCAACCCCAACAAACAGTCCCTCTGTTTACAGAGGGGAGGTTGAAGGGGTCGACCATAAAGGGTCTCCAACACTTTAAGATGATATAACGAAAGTGACCAACTCAGAAAACTGAATCGGTTGACATTAAAATCTGCCACGTATTCCCTGCTAGTAATCATGTGGTCTCCTATAGAAGACCCGGATGTGTTTACAAGCTGGCTTCTTTTAAGCTTAAGATTCAGAATATGAGCTGGCAAATGCTGCTTTATGCGCAGGTCCAACCGTTTAGACATCCTGCCTATGTATCCACTGCCACAACTACATGTATATTTATATATAATCGAATTGATATGGTGGCGAGGTAAGACATCTTTACGCACTGAGACGAATGTAGTACGAGTCAGAAAAATTACTCGCACAGCAGCTGAAAAATAACGCTTGCCAACTGCCGCGGTGATGCATTTGGCAAATTTCTCACCCCTAGAACATATATACGGCAAGCGCAAATAAACAGGGCACTTGTTAACGGTGCACCTTTTAGCCCTATCAAACATCCTGGACAACACTATCCAAAATAGACAACAGATATCCATTTTTAGACAAGGTTGACCTGATGAACTCTATTTCATCAAGAAAGTACTTGGACGAAATCATTAGGGCACGATGGACAAGAGTCTTAATTAAATTGATTTTGCGCTGCTGAGGGCAAAATGAATCCCATCTCGTATACAGGCTGGAAAAGGTGGGCTTCCTGTATACAGAAGTAAGAAAAGCTGAGGAAGTTTTATGCACAAATACATATAAAAAGTCGAGTTGATGATTGGACTCCTTTTCCACAGTAAAGTTTAAAGAGGATGCATAGAATTAAATTGTATGAGAAATGAATCGACTTGACCCCCAACAGTACACCATCAATCTGCCGATACATGATGTTATTACAGCTAAACTCAACAGAAGACGTGGCAAAATTCATGAGATGTTTGAATATATATATATATATATATATATATATATATATATATATATATATATATACATGGGTCGATCAATAAGTTTCTAGACTTTTTTTGTACAGGCATTTAAAATTGTCGTAGACTCTTGAAAATTCAGTGTGTGATTGCTATACATTTTATAAAATGTCTGACCAATTTTTATGATTTCAGGTATGAAGGAACAGCTACAGCAGTAGTTGGAATACACCCTACTAAAGCCTGATTGTCACAGCTGGTCTATTTCAAAAATTGCAATCTGGACATGAGAACATTTTAGAAGAACGATATGCAATAAGATTCGGTTTTAAACATGGAAAAATGCCACAGAAAGGTAGAAAAAGCGTCAGACTGCTTTTGGAGCATCTTACATGAATCGAGCATCTGATTTTGAGTGGCATAAGAGATTCAAGGAAGTCTGCGAGGGATGATGATAGGTATGGGAGTTGTAAGGAAGTCAATACACCAGAGTTGTTTGGCCAAAGGGTTAGGGTTAGGGTTACTTTGTTGAGGTTTTAAGGGAGTTCAGGAAGAGATAATGTCGGAAGAGGCCAGTACTCTTCAAGTCGGGTCAGTGGCATTTTCACCAGGACAATGCACCAGTCCACAACTCCATCTTTGTCACAGACTATTTGACCAAGATGGACATCAAGACAGTTCGTCACCCTCCCCATAGTCCAGACCTTGCTCCCTGTGACTTTTGGTTATTGCCTTAGCTCAGAGGCAGTCGTTATGAGACAATTAAGGTCATTGACACGCTCAGACAACAGGACTTCGATGGGGCCTTCCAGAAATTTTTGGAACGGTACAACACGTGCATTGCAGCCGGAGGAGATTACTTCTAAGGAGACTAGAGTTTCATGTGTGTACTATCAATAAAAGTGCGCACGATCCTCGTATATATACTATCGACAAATTAAAAACGTGCAGGGGAACATATTTTCCCAATTCAAACACTTTGAATAAACTTAATTTTTTTTTCATAGATATTATTACTTCAGAGTGAAAAACTATATCGCCCACTCGCTTTTTAAATCTCTGATTAATTGATGCTTGAATGAAGTAAAGGAAATGCTCTTATTTTGTAATCATTACATTCTCCAACCGGAGGATTCTGTGAACTTCGTTCACTGTAAATTGATGAAAGCCCCCAAGTGAATATTAAAGCCTTAAAATGAAATGTAATGCTTTAATCACTGAATTGTGTAATGCTAGCCTAAAATGTGTTATATTACTTTTCATAAATCAATCTGTATGTTGTGCATTGGAAATTAGAGAGAAATCGATAGCCAGTGATCCGGAATTAAAGACAATATGTCACTGACGAAATATATATATATATATATATATATAGCGTGCCAGAGACAAATTTTGACGTGGTAACATTATCTCTGTTTCCATTCGCATGCATAATGTAACCTTGTTCTCCTTCTGATAACAAAGTATAATCGAATTAATTTTGTTATTCTGGTGATACTACTCATGCTTCACTGCGCCAGTTTTTTTTTTCAAGTAGGGTTTCTGTATGCAATCATATAAAAAACGACCGTGCTTTAATTTCCGCTTCGAATTTTGTTTTCCAAAGCCCACCACAACAGGACCCGTGCGATATTTTACAAAAAGAAAGACTGAGACGGAGTGCATTTTTGTTTTCGTTCCTGAGTACTCTCTCTCTCTCTCTCTCTCTCTCTCTCTCTCTCTCTCAATACATAAAATATAATTAGAATAAGTATTTTGGGAAGTGATTGCTTAAATTGTATCATATTTTTATTAAGAAAAGTAGACGTAAAATCTAAAATCTTAAAATGGTCACAACGCTGAATACTATCTGGGTTTCATGTAAATTGGATTATGTAATCATCAGTACATTCATAAATAGATCATATATATATATATATATATATATATATATATATATATATATATATATATATATATAAATATACATACATATATATATATATATATATATATATATATTTATATTGGGGGATTAAGATAACGAGTTAGAGAGAGAATGGTAGAAATACATGTAGCGTTATAACGTTATGAATTATTATGAAATATTTTTTCTTAAATGTTATTTCAATACAGGATATGAAGCCTAATCAGATTGATTTTTTT
Source organism: Sepioteuthis lessoniana (assembly GCA_963585895.1). Classification (NCBI taxonomy): domain Eukaryota; kingdom Metazoa; phylum Mollusca; class Cephalopoda; order Myopsida; family Loliginidae; genus Sepioteuthis; species Sepioteuthis lessoniana. The sequence continues at coordinate 75,773,387 of OY757926.1, forward strand.
TGTCCATGCCCATATTCTCCGTGCAATTTCTCTGTCACAAAAAGAAACCAACTAGATGAATAAAGACAGCTTTCACTCGGAAATTTTCTCTTCGGCGCCGAAACTGGAAAATGAAAAAAAAAATCCAAGATGGCGATTCGAGTATGCAGTGCAAACAGTTCAAATCGTGTTGGAATAGTTTTTTTTTTTTTTTTTTGACGTTTGATTTGATGATATTTATAACTTAAAGTCTGAAAACTTTAAGATAAAAATTTCAATCTACTTAACCAACTGAAAATAGTATTTGCCCGGAGTTTGTTTTTAACCGCAAACACGTTGGTCATGATATGCTAAGAACTGCCCAACCAAACCCAGTTATAATTAAGCAAATGCTTAACTTTCATATGACGAAAGGAAAAAATGCAACGAATTTGGAATAAAGATAGTGAATCTTATTGAATGTCTAATGGCAATTCAGAAGCTAAATTGAAATCTAGCGAGACAAGGATAGAATAAACTTGGATCAGTAACTATCGGCAAATCTTCATCTAAATTTGTTGTCAACTCTGGTTGGAGGTTATCTAATTTCTGAAAGACATGAGCATGAAAACAAAACAAAAAAAGAAAGAAAAGTACACCATATTCATACAACTAATTAGAGCCCGACTCCTATGATCTAGATCAGAACTTCTCAAACATTTTACTTTTAATTTTCGTTCATCCCAGAATAAACCAATTGAATATTAAATTACAAAACTCAAATAATTTCTCTCTGTTTAATAAAATTTACACGCGAAAAGAAAGAGAAAATTATAAATGCGAAAGCACTTTTAATTCTTGAATCATTTTTAATGGGATGGATGGATGGTTGGTCACTGAGGAGATCACGAATATAGTTGGTTGTATGTTTTTAACTTTAGCACGCAGATCAGCTCAAACAATGCCACAAGTGCTTTTCTATTTGCTTTGTAAAGAATGGACATAGCTAAACTCAGATTCCACCATATACACGGTTAGAAAAATTTCGATTCGATTCATAAACAGGACCACCATAGATACTTATACACGGGATCTGAATGGATCTGGAAGTAATGACATTGAAAGTGTTATCTACACCCCAGATCTCGAACCTTATTTTCATATACATATTAGTGTCACACCTAGGATACCCTTTCCTTGGTAGGAGGTAAATCACTTCTCCGTCGGGAATATTCATAGCCCCGTCGACAGTGCGAGATAAAAGTGAATATTTTGATATCAACTTTTAAACAAAAATAAAGTGTTCGTACAGAATAGCAAAACAAAAAAATTTCCTTGATAATGAACAAAAAATTGTAGAAAAATAATTTTAATACATACCACCAAGATAAGAGTACGTTTAAGTTATTTCTTTATTTTTTTTTTATTCATATATTTATTTCTTTATTGAACAATTACATTTAAGTTTTAGAAATTATATATTGGAAATCGGAAGTCAATATCAGGGTGTTTGGAGGGGGTTAATACTAAGGAACCGGACATTGACCTAGCGGTTAGAGTGTTCGCCAATGGCCCGGGAGATCTGGGTTCAATCCCAGGTCGAGTCATACCAAAGACTCAAAAAATGGTACTTGATGCCTCCTTGCTTAACACTCAGCATTATAAGGTACGGATCAAGGGTAAAGTAGGGCAATCCAGGGAAGGAGTAGCGCCCTCCCCTACACCTTGGTGTAGTAGCTATCGAAAAGGGAGCCTTCGGGTTACCCTCGACTATGGTCGCCAACTTTACTTTTTACTTAATACTAAGGAAATATGGTAGATTGGTGAAATATAGCGAGTTAAAGAAGTTAATTTTGGCATTTAATTACAAATTATTTTCCCTAAAAATTCTTTGCACTATACTACGATTATTTCACGGGTGTCCGATTCTAAAATAAGCATCAAAAGTATGTACGTAGGTGGTTGATTGGTTAGGTTTAAGGGCAAAGATTAAAGCTGAAATTATAAACGCGGAATTCACAAACGAAGAAAATTCATAACCAAAATAAGTATGTACGCATGCAAAAATAATTTCAACAGGTACTTCGTGTATATAAAATATATTTACAGTTAGATTAACGTATACGGAATGTATGTGAGTGATCCAAATTTGTAATAACTCATTTAAAAATATATAAACATTAGTTTGTTTTTGTGAAAAAATAATTCATTTCAAAGAGCGATTCCTTCGTCAGTACACCTCCATTATCGAAAAGGCTCAATCTTGGGGTTTTCCATCATGAAACCGACTTTGTGTCACATCCTAAAATGACTTGGCAGGATATAAACACTGATTTATTTGTCTTTGTTGCTTGCCTTCAGTTCCTTAGACAGGGTCGAACGATGAAATTGTCGCCCTGAAAAAGACAACCTGATTCCATTTCCGTTAAATGAAAACCGGTTTTGTTTTTTTTGTTTTTTTGTTGTAGACCATCTATTAGTTGGCCAGTTGTGTACAAATCCCAAGAGCGATAGGAGCCTTCTATTCTGTCTGAAAGTGACACAATGTTCAACGAGCGAGATCGGAGATGCGTCGCTGTACAATTCATGCTCTCTACCGATCCAAGTTATGACAACAGGACCATTGCCAGCACCCTCAAAATGCAAATCCGGACGGTTCAACGCTTGAGAGGATAGCTCAACGCATCGGACGACCATTTGGAGGGGGTGGAGCGGAAGGACACCGCCAGGAAGACTCGGACGAAGGAGTTCATCGAAAAGGTCCAGGCAATCATTGATGAAACTCCCCAGCGGCCAATTCGGCAGATTGCCGGAGATTTAGGCGTCTCAGACACAACTGTGAATGCATGTGTGATGGAGGACTTTAAGTGTAGGTCCTACAGGCGCGAGACAAGTCAGATCTTGACTGAGAACACAAAGAACCTCTAGCTAATCAAGTCCGTCAGGCTCCCTCCTCGCCCGACCTGAACCCGCTGGACTACTTCGTTTGGTCATACGTTGAGAACATCACCAACATAACCTCCCACAACACCAAAACCAGCCTGATCACCGCCATCCGCCGAGTAATCACCGAACTCCCGCCGGCTCTTGTGGAAAAGGGATGCTCCCAGTTCCGGATCCGTATCGAAGCGGTGATTGAAGCTGAAGGCGGCTACATTGAATAGATGCCAGTTCTACTATATAATCAAGTTACCTGAATTGATATTTTCAATAAAATTTTTAAAATAAAGCTGTAGTGTTGTTTTCTTTAGGACGACAGTTTTAGCGTTCCACCCTGTAGATGTCAGCTCTACTACATAATCAAGTTACCTGAATTGATTTTTTCAATAAAAGTTTTAAAATAAAGCTGTAGTGTTGTTTTCTTTAGGACGACAATTTTATCGTTTCCCCATGTAATGATCATTTTACTGTATAGTTTCTGATTAGAGAGTGATCTCAGCAGATTTTAATTTCCGTATATACTACTGTACAAATCGTTATATTCTGTTAACAGAACCTTAATTTAGGATCAATTAATCTACGAAAATAAGTTGAAGCCAAAGGTTTCTTCAAACCCTTTCAATTATTTTTCAATTTTAACCATACAAAATTTCCAAAAAATTAATTCAGTAAAATTCGACCCATTCATCAGTATTCGTTCTGTAGAACAGAGTGACTAAGAGATGCAACTAATGTTTATGGCAGGTACGGCTGAACTTAAAACACTTAGATTTGTTTTCTTTCTTGAAAACAAGCCGTTAATAGACTTTTCGTCACTATCAGAGTAGATATTCGGAAAACAGTGACATGAACACGTCTAGGTTAATAAAATCTTTCAACGAAAAATTTACAGTTAATGATTAGTCATTTAAGGGAAAAGATAAAAGGAAAGATGATTGGGTATTGAATCCGGTTGAAAATTGAGCCAAGAAATATTGTCTATTTTAACCTCAGGGGAGGGAGTTGGACAATGTTTTTAGCAAATTTGCTACATAAAGAGATCAAAAAGAGCAAGCAAAATGTAGTTAGTGGCAGCTAAATATGTCAAGAGACGAGAACAGACAGACATAATTTGGAAGAATAAAGAAAAACTGAAAATCATTGAAAAAACTGTAAAACAGTAAAGGTTATTGTGGATGTAAATTAAAACAAGTAGACAAATCTGAACAAAATATATTGACAGATATACGAAGACATCGATTAAAGCAGGTTGGGCTAAAATTCGTGAAAGATAATTATCATTATTATCATTTACACCTCTAGAGTTTTTCACATTAGTATTAGCTGATGGTTTTTCACTGGAGCTTGAGTGACAGCAAGTCTCCTCAAGTCTCCAGGACTTGTTTCAGTATTCTGGCCGTCCTCAGCAATGCTGTCGTTTGGATAGTTTCTACCTGTCCGCCAAGCCGATGGTTTTTCATTGGAATCTGAGTGACAGCAAGTCTCCTCAAGTCTCCAGGACTCTTCTAAGTATTCTGGCCGTTCTCAATAATACTCTCGTTTGGGTGGTCTCCACCCATCCGCCAACTTCCAAGTCCTCCAGTCCCTTTAGTAATCCTCTAGTTACTGTTCCAAACGCAGCAATTACAATTGGTATAATTGTCACCTATAGAGTTTTTCACATTAGTGTTAGCTGATGGTTTTTCACTGGAGTTTGAGTAACAGCAAGTCTCCTCAAGTCTCCAGGACTCGTCTCAGGATTCTGGCCTTTCTTAGCAATGCTGTCGTTTGGATAGTCTCTACACGTCAGCCAACTTCCAAGTCTTTCAGGCATTTTAATAATCCTTTAGTTATTGTGCCTAACGCACCAATAACAATTGGCACAATCGTTACTTTCATGTTCCACAGCTTTTTTTTTTTTAATTCTCTAGCAAGGTCGAGGTACTTATCCTTCTTTTCACTTTCCTTCAGATTTATTCTGTGCTCATCGGGACAGCAAAGTCGACAATATTGCAGATTCTCTTTTTTTTTTTGTTGATTATTATGAGGTGTGGTCTTCTGGCCGGGATTAGGTGATCCGTTTGTATGTTAAAGTCCCATAGGAGTTTATGCGAGTCATTTTCTATTACAGGTGCTGGATTGCACATATACCATTTGTTTGTATGGTCGAATTAAAATTTCCTGCACATTTTCCAGTGGATCACCTTGACGACGCAGTCGTGTCTCACCTTATACTCCTTCTGTGCTAATTTGCTGCATTCGCTTATTATGTGATTATGTCCCTGCATAGCCTACATTTACTGTTTTGTTTTGTCTTATCTATTCTCGCTTTATTATTATTATTATTATTATCATTATTATTATTATTATTATTATTTACTCCTTTAGAGTTTTCTCATCAGTGTTAGCTGATGGTTTTTCACTGGAGTTAGAGTGACAGCAAGTCTCCTCAAGTCTCCAGGACTCGTATCGGGATTCTGGCCGTTCTCAGCAATGGTGTCATTTGGATAGTAAGTTGGATTTTATCTTTTTTAAGAGGAAAAAGCAGCTCAAAGAGAAATATTGTAAAAGCATAAACAATAAAGGATATACCTACATCCATCCTGACAGCCAGGCCGAGAATCATTTGACAGTATTCCAGCCCCTCAAAAATGTCCTGGAAATGATATCAAACCGTTTCGGAGGCTCCAGTTCTAGTCATTCAACGCTAAAACTATCTCTGCAGAAGGACAACATGGATATTATTTAAGCCATATAATAAAATCCCCACATATATTTAGATATTCATTTTTGTAGAGTTTCACACATCCACACTCAACCGCGGTGACCAACACAAGATCAAGTTTTATGTTGAACTCCTCTGGCGTACAGAAGGGTGAAGAAAAAATATTCGAGCCTCACCAGCATACACTATTGTGGAACTTCTCACACATCAAGAATTTAACCTGGTCCTAGCATATTTAGTTGCAGTGGTGAGGGATAACTCTATGAGACTAATATTGGATAAAGTTGTGTTTCGAGTCAGAGAACATAGAAGGCAATTTAAAGTACTAATGGGAGATGGCATCTTTTATGAAGAAAAGTCAGGAATGAGTTTGGATTAAATTATTCCAAAGTTCCCGTCTCACTGAGTGCACAATATTTCTGGCCTGCTGCCTAAATAAATAGTAGATAACTAGTACGATAAAACACTACGGTCGGTTGTATTTTTCTGTTTTGCTTAGGAGAAAACCTATTAAATCATAATCTCCATTAGTTTTTTTTTTTTTAAGTTGTTTACTAATACTGAAAGGGTTACCTAGTGGCTAAAGATAATCAAGTGTCGAGAAATGCAAATAAGGGCAATTTTTTTTCAGCATAGAGGAATTAAACTAAACGCAACTGCTTTCCTGTCAGTGGCTATTTATGATTTATGATTTCAGGTTCAAATGAACAGCTACAGCAGCAATTGGAATACACACTACTAATGCCTGATTGTCGCAGCTGGTGAATTTCATAAATGCAATCTGGACTTTAGAAGAAGGATATGCAATCAAATTCTGTTTAAAACTTGGAAAAAATGCCACAAAAACGTATGGAATGCTTCAGACTGCTTTTCGACCATCTTGCATGAATCGAGCATCGGTTTTTGAGTGGCAAAAGAGATACAAGGACGGCAGGGAACCTGTGAGGCATGATGAGAGGTATGGGAGTTGTAAGGAAGTCAATACACCAGAGTTGTTTGGCCAAAGGGTTAGGGTTAGGGTTACTATGTTGAGGTTTTAAGGGAGTTCGGCAAGAGATTCCGTCGGATGAGGCCAGCACTCTTCAAATTGGGTCAGTGGCATTTCCAGCAGGACAATGCACCAGTCCACAACTCCATCGTTGTCACAGACTATTTGACCAAGATGGGCATCAAGACAGTTCCTCACTGTCCCTATAGTCCATACCTTGCTCCCTGTGACTTTTGGCTATTCCCTAAGCTCAGAGGCTGTCGTTATGAGAGAATTGAGGAGATGAAAGAGGCTGTGACGAAGGTCATTGACACGCTCACACGAGAGGACTTGCATGGGGCCTCCCAGATGTTGCTGGAACGGTACAACAAGTGCATTGCAGCCGGAGGAGTTTACTTCGAAGGGGACTAGAGTTTCATGTGTGTACTATCAATAAAATTGCCCATACGAAAAAAGTCTGGAAACTTATTTTTATGATCCTCGCACTTCGTTTCTATTTTGACAAATCTTTTAAAAAAATCTCGAAGATTTTGATTTATAAAATGTTATCTTTTATTGTGTATTTAAAGGACGCAACAAAAATGTATTCACATTATGGTAATTTTGCAGGCGTCTTGAAGAAATTTGTCAGAGATAAAAAGATAAATACAAAATGAAGAGATGACGGCGAGATGAGGTAGTTTATATCAGGAGGAAAAGTCAGACACATGGTCACAGAAAAATCACATTAACCACATGACTGATGTAATAACTTCCTTCTGGACTGGCCTAAAAAACTGGAGGATATAAAGTGGTTTAATAAAGCTGATCAATTAAAGATTTTCTTTTGACAAATGGTAACCCACCTCCAATAGAGGAGCGATTTCACCAAGGCTCGTTTCCTGTTACTCTCCTTATAACTTACTGATTGGCTTTTAAAAATCCCCAAATCGTGTATTTGATAGTCTCTCGTACCTAAAACGAGATTTCCCGTGATTGTCGTGATGTTCTTGGTCACGCAGCTGAGCTATCAGGTCACTGGTTGTTAAAGATTGCAATTACACTAACATTAACAGTAATATGTAATTTTTTTTTTTTTTTTGAAAAATTTCACGAACGCCTTTACGCTGTAAAATTAAAACTGAACCTTCTAGAAAGACTTTGAAAAAATAACTAAATTGTTATTAACACTTTTGAGAACACTTTTCCCTTAACCGTCAGTGGGATATCTATTGGCATGAGGCAGAAACTAAGAATATTTGATAGGAAAGGATTACGAAATATTAGCTAATTTTGTATTCAGGAAGTCAAAACTGACGATGTAATTCTTTATGGAAAGTAACGTGGGGCGACAGGAAATATGTAGAGAACAGATGCTCCACGAAACATCTCTCTGTGTCCTACCTCTCAGTCGAATTATCAGAAAGCGGGGGAAATGCCACACCTCCAACCAATCATCAGAAGGAATTGGTTGATTTAGAGGTTGTAGAAATGTTTGTCAGTTGGCAGACAGAGACGTAATCTGACAATATGAATTGAGGTTCTACAGGTCTGTCAAGGTTACATTGTTAATAACAAAACGGGTCATGGCTTGTCTGAACTTTACAGAGGAACACTTAAAGACGACGAATACTGTAGCAATATACGAGAATCATTCAGTAAATAAGGTGAATTTTGCTCAAAGAGTTGGCAATAAGAAGCACTGCTTATTGATAAAATTATTTCAATGAAATCAAGAGTGATGGGTTCTGACAAAAGACTGTCAGCATGTTCTTCTTTACTGATCACTACGCCCAGAAGTTTTTCTTTACAGAAGAGTAAGTTTGTTTCCACTCCATGGGCTATCTTTTCGTCTTAGGCTCGTAGCGACAAACTTAAGTCAAGCTTATTTGTTAACAGTTTTCATGAAAACATTCTTCTCCATACAAATTACAAAGTCTTATGTAAATTTCACATGATTTGCAATTCTCAGCCACACAAAACTAGATGACAGGCCTCTGTTTAAATCTGGAATACTCTGTTTGATATACTGCCATTTTTTAATGCGCAAAACATATTTTTTGCGAGGTTAAGATATTTCTATCTATAAACCAATTCTAATTCTGAATTTACATTCATGGAAAAATTAATTTTTAAAAAACTATTAAACTTTTTCTTACAAGGGTCATTATATATATATATATATATATATATAGTATATATATTATAATATATATATAATATATATATATATGTATATTTAGGCAGCATTTCTTCGTTAATGCAAATTTCATTAAACATAATAGACATTTTATGTCTACATATTTTCTTTTGGATCCGTTCGAATTCCCGTATTACTTTTATTGTATTCTGGGGAATTGATTTATGTATTGTCCATAGTTGCATGTATCCCTAGTACTTTATTCCCGACTTTGGGCCATCATCAGGGGAGGATCTACTACAAAAGTGATGTAACTTTTGTTTTAGCATATTACAACTGTGTAAGGGCGTCTTTGCCGTTGAAGGTTTTGGCGTTTGTTTTTGAATGTGATTCTATATTTAGTGCCAGTAGCTAAAGACATTTAAGTACATTAGCACTGGTTTGAAAATTAATTCTATTAAGTGTTGACTGCAGGTTTCTGATATGTAATGCTTCGAGAATCTGAAGTTTTTGTTTATTATTTTGATGTTCTAATATTGTCGTGTTGTCGGTGAGAATTTTCCGTAGCTGTGCCGTTGGGCATGAATGTTTTTTTAAATGCTGAGCTATTGAACTTGTGTCTGAAAGGTGCATTGTAAGTCTCCTCGACAGGGTAGTTGAGGTTAAACCAACATATATATTATTATTATCAGAGATACAATCTCCTAAAGGACATTTAAATTTATATATAACATTGGTTTTTTGCAAAACTCCATCGAGGGAGGGGAATTATTTCTAATGAATAGATTCGAGGTTTTAAACTTATTATAATATATAACGAGTTTTATTTTTTTTATTAGGATCAGTGGGGAGTATGCTTTTGTGAATCAATGTTTTCAAGATTTTTTCATCGGATTTGTAATTGTAGTGCATTTGGTTACGATAAAAAAGTTTGATATATGTTTGTTGGCTGGATGGAGTAGTACACTGTTTATTTTGTTGGTTAACATTTTTGATCATTACGTTTAATTTGTTCATCAACAATATAGTTAGGAAACCCATTGTTGATGAGAGCCTGTTTTATGTTTTCTACCTCTTTATAAAATATTGTTTTGGAGGAGGAGATTAGTTTGGCACGGGATATTAGATTATGAATAATTGCTTTTTTAACATCAAAAATGTTAACCAACAAAATAAACAGTGTACTACTCCATCCAGCCAACAAACATATATCAAACTTTTTTTATCGTAACCAAATTCACTACAATTACAAATCCGATGAAAAAATCTTGAAAACATTGATTCACAAAAGCATACTCCCCACTGATCCTAATAAAAAAATAAAACTCGTTATATATTATAATAAGTTTAAAACCTCGAATCTAGTCATTAGAAATAATTCCCCTCCCTCGATTGGAGTTTTGCAAAAAACCAACGTTATATATAAATTTAAATGTCCTTTAGGAGATTGTATCTCTGATAATAATAATATATATGTTGGTTTAACTTCAACTACCCTGTCGAGGAGACTTACAATGCACCTTTCAGACACAAGTTCAATAGCTCAGCATTTAAAAAAACATTCATGCCCAACGGCACAGCTACGGAAAATTCTCACCGACAACACGACAATATTAGAACATCAAAATAATAAACAAAAACTTCAGATTCTCGAAGCATTACATATCAGAAACCTGCAGCCAACACTTAATAGAATTAATTTTCAAACCAGTGCTAATGTACTTAAATGTCTTTAGCTACTGGCACTAAATATAGAATCACATTCAAAAACAAACGCCAAAACCTTCAACGGCAAAGACGCCCTTACACAGTTGTAATATGCTAAAACAAAAGTTACATCACTTTTGTAGTAGATCCTCCCCTGATGATGGCCCAAAGTCGGGAATAAAGTACTAGGGATACATGCAACTATGGACAATACATAAATCAATTCCCCCAGAATACAATAAAAGTAATACGGGAATTCAAACGGATCCAAAAGAAAATATGTAGACATAAAATGTCTATTATGTTTAATGAAATTTGCATATATATATATATATATATATATATACAAGGGTCATTTATATATATATATATATATATAGATAGATAGAGAGAGAGAGATATATACAAGGGTCATTTATATATATATATATATATATATATATTATTTTAATCCTTTTCAGTTTTTTCTTACTAGTATTAACTGGTCTCCATTATTCCTTTTATCTTTAGTTTATCCAGTTTATTTTTAACGATTCAAAATACAACTAGTATCACTGCAACCTTTCTGTTTAACAATTTTTCAGCTCTCTGGCAAGATTCAAGTATTTGATAATCTCTTCTATTTCTTTTTTGTTCTCTATGGATAGCTGGAACGTCAAAATCGACCAGTCAAGTCATTTTTTCTTGCTAATATCTCAGTACATCTGATCTTCTGATAAAACCAATTATGTGATCCGTTTGTGTCTCAAAGACTAAGAGAAAGTTTTCAAAAAAACATCCTTATCTATAAAATGACCATTGTACTTTGATCATATGAGACCAAAACAAGAGTTATTCCGTTTCAATTCTGTTCATATAATTTGGAGCAGCCGACTCATATAGCTAGAATTCAAAAAAGTCTGAGAATATTTGTCGCGGACAGCCATTAAGAACGGAAATGAAAGAAAATATAATTACCGAGTATAAAAGAAAAACAAAAAAAACTTGAAAATAAAAGCCAGCAGCAGTAATTTAATCATAGGAATAAATACCTGTTCCTCTCCCTTGTAAGATACTCAGGATCATTTTGGTACTGGATAAGGGAGGAATACAGAAATATGGACAATAAATCCAGACAATTGATAACGATGCACCACGCCTTAAACTCAAAATACTCTTTGTGACAATAAAAGAATGAAGAAGGGAGTCGTAAACATTGAGAACTGCATGGATGAACAATAAAAGAACTGAAATAAAATATTAACAATTACAAAGAATGACTACTTCTATCAGTTAGTAATAGCAATGACAAAAAATAAACATAAAACATTACTAAAGATTGAAAACAAAAACAGTACATGAATACTTTAAGCGATAAAGGACATTGCACCTATTATGACCTGAACATGGTAATGAAAGTGGTACTTAAAGAGAGAAACTGAATATTTGATAATTGTACCTCAAAATAATGCCGTATGATCTAATTATATCAAAGCAAAATTTTATGATAGACCGGATAATAGCAAAGTGTAGGTTCTGTATTGAGAGAGATAAAAGAATTAATCATATATTGAGTGATTGATACAAACTAACACAAACTAATACAAAAAAGGTATGAGTGGGTGGATTAGGTGATCAATTGATAATTGTGCAAATAATGATAATTCAACATACTAACATATGGTATTTGCACAAACTAGAATCCGTCCTGGAAAAAGAAAGGCAAAAAATTCTCTGGGACTTTCAGATACAAACGGATCAACTAATCGCAACCAAAAGATCAGATCAAGTTTTAATTAAAAAGAGGAAAAGAAATTGTTATTTAGTGGATTTCGCTGTACCAATATATGAACGTCTAAAAAGAAAAGAGGCGAAAAACTTGAAAATTAACAGGATATTGTGCGAGAGTTGAAAAAGCAATAGAACATGAAGGTGACAGTGATAATAATCGTTGTTGGGGCCTTGGAACTGTCCCTAAGATACTGGAAAAGAACCCAGATGAATTGAAGATTAGAGAAGGAATTGAAATTATCCAGACCACATGTCAACGAACATCAGCTAGAGGTGTCGTGGAGACCTTGGAAGACATATTGACACTCAGATTTCGGAGAAAACCATCAGTTAGAACAAGCGTTAAAAACCATCAATTGAAGTTGGTGTGGAAATACTCACATGGAGAATAATAATAATAATAATAATAATAATAATATAATAATAATAATAATAATAGCAAATGCAGCAAATTAGAACAGAAGGAGTATAAGGTGAGACACGACTGGATCGGCAAGGTGATCCACTGGGAAATGTGCAGGAAATTTCAATTCGACCATACAAACAAATGGTATATGCACAACCCAGCACCTGTCCTAGAAAATGACTCCCATAAACTCCTATGCGACTTTAACATACAAACGGATCACCTAATCCCGGTCAGAAGACAAGACTTAATAATAATCAACAAAAAAAAAAAGAGAATTTGCAAAATTGTCGACTTTGCTGTCCCAGCGGACGACAGAATAATCTGAAGGAAAGTGAAAAGAAGGATAAGTACCTCGACCTTGCTAGAGAATTGAACAAAGATGTGGAACATGAAAGTAACGATTGTGCCAATTGTTATTGGTGCTTTAGGCACAATAAATAAAGATTATTAAAAGGCCTGGAGGACTTGGAAGTTGGCGGACGTGTAGAGACTATCCAAACGACATCATTGCTAAGAACGGCCAGAATCCTGAGACGATTCATGAGACTTGAGGAGACTTGCTGTCACTCAAACTCCAGTGAGAAAACCATCAGATGTTGTTGATGTGAAAAACTCTAAAGGAGTAAATAATAATAATAATAATAATCATAATAATAATAATAATAAGAAGAAGAAGAAGAAGAAGAAGAAGAATGCTGTGATGCAGACCAAAGAAAGACAAAGAGAACACAAAAAGGATAAATAGAAAAAAATATATATATTCAAGTAACAGAAACAAGATACAAGTGAACCTGGCTAAACAATAGTTAATTGATTGGAAGCTGAGAGTCAAGTGGGTTAATGGGTAATGGTCCATTACGCAAATGGTATCACACGTGATTTTGTCACGCCGATTGGTGAACTCTCTCTGACACTCTCGTTGACGTGTATTTATGGAGGAGGGCAAGTCCATTATGAAGGGAGTACAACAAAGAAGAAGAAGAATGAATCCCTTCTAATAGCAGTACAGAGCAACGCCATAAGAACCAATCATATCAAATCGAGAATTGGTGAGATGCAACAAAATAACAAATGTAGGTTATGTGGTGATAGAGATGAAACCATATATCACATAATAAGCGAATGTAGCAAATTAGCACAGAAGGAATATATGACTAAACACGACAGGGTGGGCAAGATGATCCACTGGAAACTGTGCAAGAAAATGAAATTTGACTATACGAACAAATGGCATATGCATATATCTCTCCTAGAACATGAGACGCATAAACTCCACTGGGATTTTGACATACAAACAGATCACCTAATTTCGACCAGAAGACCAGACCTCATAATAATCAAGAAGAAAAGAGAACTTGCATAATAGTGAACTTTGCTGTTCCGGCTGACCACAGGGTAAAATTGAAAGAAAGTGAAAAGAACGAAAAGTACCTCGAACTTGCTAAGGAATTGAAAAAATGTGGAAGATGAAAGCGACAATTATACTAATCGTGATTGGTGCATTTGGTGCAGTCACCAAAGGATTATTAAAAGTACTGGAGGACGTGAAAGTAAGAGAACGAGTGGAGACCATCCAAACTACTACATTATTGAGAATGGTCAGAATACAGAGACGAGTCCTACAAACTTGAAGAGACTTGCTGTTACTATGGCTCGAGTGAAAGACCATCAACTAATGCTGATGTGAAAAACTCTCAAGGAGTAACTAATAATGATAACTTGGAAATAAAAGGACGAGTAGAGACCATCGAAAATACAGAATTGTTGAGATCGGCCAGAATACTGAGAAAATTCCTTGAGACTTGTTGTCACTCAAACTCCAGTGAAAGGCCATCAGCTAACGCTGATGTGAAAAACTCTAAAAGATAAAAATAATAACTTATGAATATATATCGATGTTGTTTGTAAAAAATGAAAAAGAACGGGAGTCTCTGTTGCAAACAATAAGTATTTAAAGCTAATATAATGAGATGGAATTTAGTATAGAAAAATATGCCATGCTCGTTTTACAAAAATGATGTCATACAAGGGTTATATTCGGCTTCTAAAATAAGAGTCGAGAAACTCATTTGTAAAAGTTTTATTTTTGTTTTTGCGTGGGGAGTCTTACCTTTATGCAGAGGATAGAATTGGTGTATTTTAAATCACACCTACGAGGCAGTCACTTCGGTTTCCGCTGCATTGGCTCTTCGTAAAAGTTATATATTAACATTACTTTCAGGAATACATTCAAAAAGGAGTGTACTGGTTATGGCATTAAAACGCATCCGGTGTTGAGATTCTACTCTGAAGCTCTGAGTTGTGTGAAGTACGACTTGATGTTCATTCTAACACGGAGTGGTAGTGCCTGTTAGATCTTCATCTATGAGTCAAATAGATATGTTTATAACAGTATATTTGTATTTAGACTAGTAACTTCAAACTATAATTTTGAAAAAAGGGTATTATTATTATTATTATTTACTCCTTTAGAGTTTTCACATCAGTGTTAGCTGATGGTTTTCACTGGCGTTTGTATGACAGCATGTCACCTCAAGTCTCCAGGAATCGACTTAGGATTCTGGCCGTTCTTAGCAATGCTGTCGTTTGGATAGTCTCTACACGTCCGCCAACTTCCAAGTCCTCCAGGCCTTTTGATAATCCTTTAGTTATTGTGCCTAAAGCACCAATAACAATTGGCACAATCGTTACTTTCATGTTCCACATGTTTTTCAATCCTTCTTTTCACTTTCCTTCAGATTTATTCTGTGGTCCGCCGCGACAGCAAAGTCAACAATTTTGCAGATTCCCTTTTTTTATTGATTATTATGAGGTCTGGTCTTCTGGTCGGGATTAGGTGATCCGTTTGTATGTTAAAGTCGCATAGGAGTTTATGGGAGTCATTTTCTAGGACAGGAGCTGGGTTGTGCATATACCATTTGTTTGTATGGTCGAATTGAAATTTCTTGCACATTTCCCAGTGGATCACCTTGCCGACCCAGCCGTGTCTCGCCTTATACTCCTGTGATTATTATTATCATTATTATTATTATTATTATTATTCACTCATTAGAGCTTTTCACATCAGCGTTAGCCGATGGTTTTTCACTGGAGTCTGAGTAACAGCAAGTTTCCTCGAGTCTCCAGGACTCTTCTTAGTATTCTAGCCGTTCTCGTTTGGACGGTCTCCACCCGTCCGCCAACTTCCAAGTCCCCCGGTCCCTTTAGTAATCCTTTAGTTACTGTTCCAAACGCACCAATCACAATTGGTATAATTGTCATCTGCAAGTCCCACAGTTTTTTCAATTCCCTTGCATGGTCGATGTACTTATCGTTTTTTTTTTTTCACATTCTTTCAGTTTTATTCTGTGGTCAGCCGGGACAGCAAAATTGACAATTTTGCAAGTTCTCTTTTTCTTGATTATTATTAAGTCTGGTCTTCTGGCAAAGATTAGGTGATCTGTGTGTATGTTGAAGTCCCATAGGAGTTTATGTGTGTCTGTTCTCTTTTCAGAGTTTCTTACAACAGCATTAGCTAATGATTTCTCTCTGGAGTTTGAGTGACAACAAGTCTCTTCAAGTCTCCAAGATTCTTTTCAGTATTCTGGGCGATCTCAGTAATGCAGTAATTTGGATGTTGCATTCACTTATTATGGGATTGATCGTTTCGACTCTTTCACCACGTAACCTAGATCTGCTTTTTGTTGTGTCTTATCTATTCTCGTTTTTATATGGTTAGTCCTTATGGCGTTGTTTTGTGCTGCTAATTGAAGAGATTCAGTTTCTCTTTTAAGGTTTCCTTTTCTTAACGACGTCCAGGTTTGCTTGTGTGAGAGGTTGCTTGTTAGTCGCTTAAAACGTCCATAGAATTGCTTTTCTTCCTACTTTTCTTTTCTGGTTGTTTTCGTTCTGCTAGTCCTCGTGTCGTTAGTAATGTTTCTGGTGGGTGTAATCAGTGTTCCTTTGCATTTTTGTATGTTGTCTTTGAGTCGGTGTATCGATGCCTGAACGTTGTCTGTAATGCCCCCCACTGCCATTGTTGGTAGAATTTTGTTGTTGTTTCGAAACGTCCTGTTTTGTCTGTATTTTTGGTCTTGTTGCAGTATCTTTTTAGTCTTCCTTCTTTATCAAGTATTTTTGGTTAGTCTACTCAAACTTTTTTTTGAGTTCTACTTGCCGTGCTTTTTCAGTTTCGTCTGCAAATTTTTTAATGTTTCGTTTTAATATTATTGCTTGTTGTTGTAGTCTTTTTATCTGTGATTCAAGTCTTAATTCCCACTCGGGGTTTGGCTTTCTGTCTGTGGTTTTCAAGGTGACCCCAATTTTTTCACTGACTAATTTCGCATCTGCATATATCATGACGTTTAACTCCAGGATGTCATTTGTCGGAATAATTGTCAATACGTCGTTCACTTTTTCAGTTTCGGGCTTGACTGTTCACCAGTGTTGGTTCCAGAGAGAAGGTAATGTATTTTTTTTTCAGACATGATTTTTCTAATGGTATCTATATTAATTTTATTCCTCTTGGGTCAGTGTTTGCGTTTGTATGTTTGCGATGCATGAGTCTGTGTCATGTGTTTGGTTAGGAGTCTCTGGCTTTCCTGTATTTTTTGTCTCGGTTACTGTTGTAGGGGTTTGTTGATGTGTTTGCCTATATATTTATTGGTGGCTTTCTAGTATTTCAAGGTCAGAAAACCAACTATTCTTTGTTATTGTCCTAACCTGGTCAGTGAGCCTTTGGTTTGTTGTCTTAAATCTACCGAATTCTGACCAAATTTCTATCATTCTTTTTCTATACCCTCTTTTTGCACGCTTGCTTCTAAAATATAATGCTAGTTTGTTATCTTCTCTTGTCCATTTTCTACGCCGTTGTCTCTGGTGTTAGTGGTCGATTTGTTCATCGCTTGTGAACCTGAATTATTTGTGTACCTGAAAAACGAAGAGGCAGCATTCGCAGGATGCCTATTAGATCCCCCAAGTTGGCTATCAAGGGAACACCAGCCGATCATGATATCGAAACCTGTCGTCTGGGCCCCATGTTGATTTAGGTTTCGATTTGTAATTTTTCATGGGTAGTATATTGTGGCTATTATTATCAGCACGCCTGACACGGACATGACCGACAACAGTTACGGTGACTGTTCAGGTACAGTGGGTCACGAAAAAAAAAAATGTATATGTTCTTAACTTTTAACTCAGTTAAAGTCCGTTAACACGCTATTTTTATCACTTACCACTCAAAATAAGTAACTAAGGTACTTTCAGGTGTTCCTGTACCACCTTTTTGATTTTATATTAGCTGCACTATATTAAGACTGTTTTATAATAAAATGTAGGCTCCTTATGTGTTTCTGGTTTCATTGAGGATGGTAATTGTTTTTACTTTACGCTTTCTGACTATAGCAGGTATATATATTTTCATCGATTGAGGGAAGTCACACGTAAGCCATATAGAATTTTGCACAGAAAGTTTAAACAAATCTATTTCGTGATTTCGAAATGGTTTTGCAAGAAAAAATTCTAAAAAATAAAACCAAAATCTCACTTGTTGACTTAATTCCTTTTCCTTTCAGATTATTGCTAAATAATTAACATTTTGATATATTCAACCAACTTTAGTGAAAACCTACCTTAGACAATGGACCAGAATATCTTTTTGAGAAGACATATTATGCAACTATGTCTTCCAAGATTGCTGAAACAAGATACCGAAGGAACTTCATTTTCAACACATTTACTAACAGTAGAAAAAATTTCGAGTTGACCGAAAAATCTTTTCAAATGAACAGCTACAACAGCAATTGGAATACACCCTACTAAAGCCTGATTGTCACAGCTGGTCAATTTCAAAAATGCAATCTAGACGTAAGTACACTTTCGAAGAACGACATGCAATAAAATTCTGTTTTAAACTTGGAAAAAATGCCTCAGAAACGTATGGAATGCTTCAGACTGCTTTTCGACCATCTTGCATGAATCGAGCCTAAATGTTTGAGTGGCATTATAGATTCAAGGAAGCCAGGGAGTCTGTGAGGGATGATGAGAGGTATGCAAGGAGTAAGGAAGTCAATAGACCAGAGTTGATTGGCCAATGAGTTAGGGTTAGGGTTAGGGTTACTATGTTGAGGTTTTAAGGGAGTTCAGGAAGAGATTATGTCGGAAGAGGCCAGCACTTTTCAAGTCGGGTCAGTGGCATTTTCAGCAGGACAATTCACTAATCCACAACTCCATCCTTGTCACAGAGTATTTGACCAAGATGGGCATCAAGACAATTTTTCACCCTCCCTTTAGTCCAGACCTTGCTTCCTGTGACTTTTGGTTTTTCCTCAGCTCAGAGGCTGTCGTTATGAGAATTGAGGAGATGAAAGAGGCTGTGACGATGGTCATTGACACGCTGACACAAGAGGAATTCGATGGGGCCTTCCAGAAGTTGTTGGAACGGTACCACAAGTGCATTGCAGCCGGAGGAGATTACTTCGAAGGGGACTAGAGTTTTATGTGTGTACTATCAATAAAATTGCCCATACGAAACAAGTCTGGAAACCTATATAATGATCCTTGTATTTTAACTTTAATAAATGTAATTTCCGTTTTTCTATCATTTGTGGTCCTTGAATTGTGCCCGATCATTCTGTTTCAACACACACACACACACACACACAAACACACACACACACACGCACACACACATATATATATATATATATATATATATATATATATATATATATATATATATATAAAAACTTCTTTATTCACTTCTTTTCGTTACCCAGATTGGAATAATGATCAATAGCTTTCGAGTCCTCTCAATGAACAATCGCCGTCAGGATCCGCTCACAACATCCGGATAAAAACTCTATTCAAAATTGGATTAAAATATTTAGTGAGATTAATTTACTGAAGGTTCTCGTAATATAAGAGAAAAGATCCCAAGTTAGTGACGGATTTTAAACCACAGAAATGAATTTGCAATTAAGTAAAATTAGTGGATGCTGAGGGCATCAAAAGAGAAATGGGCACCATATTTTCTTCTCGTTAAGTTAGTTACTCAAAGTTTCATGTGGATTAAACAATCGCCAGACGGAAATAGACAAAAAATTGTAAGTTAAATGTATTTAAAGTATGAAGTCTTTCCATGGGACGTGATATTTGTGCACGCTATACACTCACATAGAAAAAAGTTATTTATTGATTTGTGTTATCAGAACAGTAGGTAGAGGCAAAAGGCATCAAGAAATCAGACAGGTTCTGTGGGTAAGAGACAGATTTTTATTGATACGTTGGGATCTAGAATTTAATTCATTTATTTTTCAGCAATTTATTATTATATTATATTTATAAACGTAGGAAAATGTATAGAGATGAAAAAATGCAAGCTTTTCAAAGGACATAAGTTTTTTCATTACTATATATTTTATACTGTCAGATTTTGCTATATATATATATATATATATATATATATATATTGGATCTGTAAATGAATTGTCAGAAATCGATAAGATGTATCTGACGTCAACAACTTTTGAAACTTCAATAATTAAAAGAGCTACAAATCATGCGTGAAACACTTCGTGAATGATAAGAATTTAACGCATGTCTTTAGTGAACTGAACTTTAGGTGTTAGCAATTTGACTGTGGTTAAAAATATCTTTAATTGCTGCTTCGCATAGAATGTTGTCCATCTACTATAGTTAGGAGACCGCTCTTATATAGCTCTACGATAACAAAGTTTAACAGGTTTTTAAAAATATTTCATTTAGAAAAAATACTTTTTGTCAGAGTCAGGAAATTCTATGTAATTTGAAGATTTTTATTTTATTGTTTTAAACCAAAACCCTTTCCTAAATTCAGCCTAAAATTGTGACTCATAAAAAGTCTGATAATTTTTATAGGCAACATCAAATCAAATTATTTCTTAATTGATTTGTCGCATGATACTATCACAAAACTCAGTCTTAGAGGTTTCTGAATATTCACTTTTTGCTTGAAATCTTTGCTGATCACCAACATAAAATGATGCCGGGAATATCGCTGGTCTTTGATAAAATCCAAGAAAACATTTTCAAAACACTCTTTTCTATTACCTCCAAGATTCTCAGTGGGATTAAGTTCAGAGGAATTTCCTGGCCACCTATCAAATCTATCTTTGTGGGAAGAAAATCCAGATTATTTTACGTAACTCTAAATGCAACACACTTTTTTTTATTCCTTCAGGGAGAAACAGCTATCTGCCAAAAAAACGTTGCTTTAATTGAGACACTTTTTGGATCTGAATAATATGCATGTTTTTTTTTAAAATCTCCTAAACATTACATGTGCCTTTGAGGAAGTCTTCCTATATTAGCCCTCAAGCCTCTTATGGAAATAAATAGTTTAAACGTAAATATAGTAAAAAATTCAGGAAGCCTTTTCAAATTGTTTCTATACGAAATAAAAAATGTTCAGTATGTTTTTAGGTTAATAAAATAATTGGTGTGTGTGTGTGTGTGTGTGCAATAGGTAATCTTTCTTAGAGAAATGATTAATATCATTCATTTCAAATTAATTGTTCTGCTGCCGAACAATCAAACCGGGACAACCTAAAGGAGTTCATAATTGCTGAATGATTTACGATTAGAAATTATTATTCAAAATCCCAGAGGACTCAATGTAAAATAATAATAGGATAAATTACAGAGGAAATAATTCCATATAAAAGAAAAACCTTTAAAAATATTCACACAAAGAAATAATGAAAAATTTCTCATAAGAAATAAGGAGAAATTTCTCATTATTTCTTTGTCTTAAGATGCAGATCTAATATTTTTTAAAATATAGGGTCCACTGAAAGAAATATTATTACAAAAAATATGAGTAATTTTTAAAGGTTTTTCTTATATATATATATATATATATATATAATTTGAAGAAAAAAAAACATTCGGTCACATTAGGATAATAAATTTATTTCCATCCTGTTAAGAGCATTGATATGAATCAAGGACTCTAAATAAATCTTTAACTGGATTCCATTAGATCCAATAAGAAAATAAAATATGTTAAAAGGGATACACAAAGGAATGACGGAGAGGGAGAAAAGAAATCCATTTCAGCTATGTATAGCCTTTACCCATGTAATGTTAGTTCCAGTCCCTTCTCGTTTCAGATTATGACAACTGCAAAACCAATAAAATTAACAATTTAGTAATTCAACCATTTCTAGCAAAATTATCAATTTATATTTTAGTATATCATCATTTTTATTGGTACCAAAACCCCTGCCGTTAACAAGACTTCTTTAACCATGTAAAAAATATCTATATCAATTTAATAAATTTTTGGTAAATATCAACTTTGACTATCTACTCAAATTTTAGACTACAATTTAGATTTATTTCTATACCTATATCTAGCTATTAAATCACATCTCTGATTTAATAGGTTACCGGGTTCAGGATACAACATAATTTGTATCGTTTTTTCTAGACCCAAATTACATCTATATTATCTTAATGTAACCGTATATTGTTTTTTTCTTGAAATAACATTATTTGATCTGTGAATTCATTTACATTGAGCTCTTTACCAGGAATATTTAAATATTCGAAATTTAAATAATTTATTTGTCCAGACGGAATTGTTCCCTACTCCAGATTTACTGCAATGAAAAATACCTTATATATATATATATATATATATACTAACCCCTCCGGTCAGGCAGGATGTGACACAAGGTCAATTTTTAAGTAGAGTTTAACAGGTTTGAATTCAGAGTTTTTCTTCTCCTTTACTGGTTGCTTTAGCAAGGCTAAAGATCTCAGTCTGCCCAACTATTTACTCATAGCTGGAGGGAGAATAATTGGATTCATACCTTTCACATGTGTAGTGGGAAATGCCATCAACAGCGTCCATGTTTTGAACTCGTATTGATGTATCCATTTCCTATGACAATAAACATTACACATTTCATATATATATATAGGCATGTGTACGTGTTTGACTTATCATATTTACTAACCCTTCCGCTCAGGCAGGATATGACACAAGGTCAATCTTTAAGCAGAGTTTAACAGGTTTGAATTCAGATTTTCCTTCTCCGAGACTAGTTGCCTCACCAAGACTGAAGAACCTAGGCTGCCCTATTATTTACCCATAGCTGGAGGGAGAATAATTGGATTTCTACCTTTCCCAAGGGTATTCGTGCAATGTGAAATGCAATCAGTCTCGTCCCGGATTTGAACTCGTGTCACCGTGTCCATTTCCTTCGACGGTAACCATTACACCACGGGCACCACCACGTGTGTCACTTATCATATACGTGTGTGCGTGTGTTTGTGTGTATGTGTGTGCGTGTGTTTATGAGTGTGTGTGTGTGTGGCTTACTAAATACTATTAAATATCTGAGTTACGAATTTTTTTAAAGTTCCCTAAATTCTTAAGGTATATTTAATTTTGAATTATTATTTTTATTTTCTTTAGAATTATGTTGTAACAAACAACCCAGAAAGGTATTTACTTGTGTGTCTAACTAACCCCTCCACCACGGGGAAGACGTGACACAGAGTTTGAATTCAGTTTCCCTTCTCTTAGAGCGGTTGACGTAAGAATGTTAAAAAAAAAGTCTATGATGATATTTACAAATAGCTGGAGAGAAATGATGGATTCATGCCTCTCCCAGAGACAAAGGTTGATATGCCGTTAAACAAATAAAACTGACAAAATAGTCTTTAAAGAATTAGCGTGAAATGATACGCAAAAAAACTTGGTTCAAAATTATTAGTTAACTTAGCAAGTCTTTTCCTACAACGATAACCGTGTCACCAGGCTCGTATTGTATATGTCAGTGTTTTCTTTTATTTCATCTAATGACGTAACTAAGTATTAAACTTTCAAGATATGAATTATGAATTTGGAATTAATTATTAATTTTTGAATTTGTATGAATCATTTTTCTTCTTTTTTTAAAATTATTTTAAGTTTACAACGTAACAGGAACACTAATTAATTATATTAGACTTTTAGATCTTTTGAATGTTTCAAACAGCATCTATCAAACAACTGGTAAAATTTAAATTATTTGTTAATTACGATTCTGGAGTCCAGAGTTTTAACCATTATACCAAGAAGACACCCCCAAAAGTTAAATTAAAAAATATGTCTCAATCATATGGGTCAAAGTATTTTACCAATTTTACAATGCCAGTTATTTTTCGTCAAACTAACCAACAGATATTAAATTTGATAATTACACGCCAAAGTAAAATAAAAATAAAAAGAACTGCCAAAACGGGTTAGTTTTTCTTGAAATTATAAGAATATAAATCCAGAACATTTCTCAATATTTTACAATTCAGAACATCATTTCTCTCAATGGGAACAAAAAAAAACAGTCGTCCCGGGTACATGGATAATCCCGATATTTTTATGAGTACTATGCTATATATATATATATATATATATACATAGATATATATATATAAAATGATTGTTCACAGCATAAAACTGTAGTCTCTTGCGTCTTAGGGGAGTAACATTTTTCTTTAGGTGAGATTGGAACTGATCCATGACTGTTTTAATATTGATCAATTTTTTATTCAAATGCATGCAGATGTTATCTAACCAAATGTTATTATATTGTTGGTTATATATAAAGATTTTGGCATCCTGCAAACAAGCCCTCTGAGAAGAACAAAGAGTGATTTGAGGAAATTCAAGAGCAAACCATTAAGCTCCCTTTTCTCCGCCAACTTGTCGTCAAATAAAAGCTGTATTCTGTTTTGCATACCGTGACCTTCATTGCAAGCTCTAAGAAATCAAAAATGAATGGTTTGCTGAAAGAATACAACTGGGCAGAGACGCAGGAGACATCAGAGACTTCTATGAAACCATGAATGCAGCGCACGGACCTAAAATGAATTCCAAAAGAGATTACCAATCCAAGCAGCCATAAGCTCCTCACAGACAATATATCCATAATAAGCCGTTTATAGAAGTATTTCCAGGCTTCCCTAAACGCTAAACGCACTGTCCGGCAATCAGCGATTCTCTGCATTCCTAAATGACCATTAAAAAAGGACCTAGATGAGGTGTGCACCATTGAAGAGATTACCAAAAGAGACTATTTAGATTACCAAAAGAGACTACTCAAAGAGATTACCAAAAGAGACTACTCAAAGAGATTACCAAAAGAAACTACTCAAAGAGATTACCAAAAGAGACTATTTAGATTACCAAAAGAGACTATTTAGATTACCAAAAGAGACTACTCAAAGAGATTACCAAAAGAGACTACCCAAACAGATTACGAAAAGAGACTTCCAAAAGAGATTACCAAAAGAGACTACCCAAAGAGATTACCAAAAGAGACTATTTAGATTACCAAAAGAGACTACCCAAACAGATTACGAAAAGAGACTACTCAAAGAGATTACCAAAAGAGACTTCCCAAAGAGGTTACCAAAAGAGACACACTCAGATTACCAAAAGAGACTACTCAAAGAGATTACCAAAGAGACTACCGAAAGAGATTACTAAAAGAGACTACTCAAAAAGATTACCCAAAGAGATTAGCAAAAGAGACTACCCAAAGAGATTAGCAAAAGAGACTACCAACGTCATTGAGCACCGGAAAAAGTTGTAAAGCTGTAACAAATCCCACCAGAAAGTTGAAATCACGGAAGCCCAAAATTCTATACCAAACTCTTTGAACTCTTCTGGCAAACTGCCACAAGTGCTCTACCATGTGGTCATCATTACGCAGTACCCGAACAAAGTGGAAAGATCATACTGCTCAAGTTACCGGGGTATTACTCTGCTCTCCATCGCAGGAAAATTCTTGCCAGAATTCTGCTCAACAGACGGGTACCTTCCATCAATAAAAAAAAACCTTTCAGAGAGCCTGTGTAGTTTCGGAGCCAACAGGAGCACCACAGACATTAAGATTGTTCTTAGGCAGCTCTAAGAGAAGATTCAGAATATAAACGAAGGGCTATAAGTAATGTTCGTTGATCTAACCGATGCATTCGACACGGTGAGCAGAGAGAGAGAGAGAGATGTGACAGAACATTGAACGATGCGGCTCCCCCAATAATCTAGATGCCCAAAGACCACCATAATTAAACCAGATGCAACTGTCGCATATTCGAACCGCTGGACAAACAAAAAAGGAATCGTAGATATATAAATACTTTTATCCTTCGACGGCGACGATTGTATGTTGAGTAAAGAAAATTTGCTCATATCTTTCTTCAGTAGTGGGGACCCTTTTTGTGAAGTAGTGCAACGGCCGGAGAAAATACACGAGAAGCTGAAAGGTCTGCTTCAATGACCAGCGGGTTTCTCTCCTTCGCTTGAGAGACCAGCAGGGTCTCTCCCCCTCTCTTGAGCGACAAGCGGATATATGCGTTCTGTTCAAAATTACAGACCTTACATTGTTTTTTTCAAGTCCCACGCGGAAGTATGAACATCCTCTTCGCTTCACGAATTTTTCTGTTCATGGCTGGTTATAAGAACTTAAATTGTTCCGTTTTATCTACGAACGGAAATATCTGTCACTCTTTCCAGAGGCAATAAATTAAATTCTCGCTATTATATTTCATATTTCTCTTTCCTGTAAAAATCACTTTGTTGATGTTATCTTGCGACCGCATTAAATCTGTTAAGTTCACCCATGGCACTCGGTCGCTAGCTAAGCTAGTATATTACACAACACTGACCTCTCAGTGCCCTATATTGCTCAACTGTGGTTCACATTATTATCGCCAACGATTCCTCGGTCGGTTCCACTAATACTGCCTCCATACTATCCTCAATATCCATTGAAGTTACTTCGTCAACAGTACTGAAATCCTCAAGCAGGCGAAGATTCCCTATATTTTGGCCATGCTATTAAAGTTCTCGCTACGTGAAGAAGGACACATCCCAAGGATTAGGAATCCTCAACCAAGATCATACCATCGTGATACAAGGAATGCTTGAAAAAATCCCTTGGTGCCGGTCACATCGACAGTTGCTGATGGTCTATCCTAGCTAAGAATTGTAACGCTTCAAGTCTTACCAGTAAGCATCGTGTCCCCTTGATTGAAAATATTTACAGTGCCATTCTCAAGATTAATTTGCGCTGGAGGAAGAACCGTATCACTACACCATCAAATCTTGAGTAGAATTTCAGCTGTAGCTGCTGCGACCGTACCCGCCCGTCCCACATAGGCTTGTCTTCTTAATCTTCCTAGACAGTCACTGTGTCTTATTCGAAAGATTTTTACTTTCAGTCGACTATCACTGACAACGTCTAACCTCTTCGTTTTCTTAAATTTCCTTTCACGAAGCCAAACTATAAATGTCGATTTACTTTGAATTTTGATTTTTTTTATCCCAGGGCTTAAGAATATAATCTGCTCTACAATTAACACATTGGTAGGAAGAGGAACAAATGGATTCATGCCTTTTCCAAGGGCATTAGAACTAAGTGAAAGGCAAACAGCTTTATCCAGGTTTCGAAACCTGGTCAGCGATGTCATTTCTTACGATGATAGCTATAACTCTATGCGCGTATCACACCATTTGAATACTCTAATGGTGTTATATTTACTCTCCACTTGTGTTTTATTTCAGTTTTCGTGTTTGAACATTGTAATTGTTTTACTGCCGTCAGAGATCTTATCTCTTATCGGCACGACTTAAATTACAAACACACACCCACGCACACTTGCACAAACACGTACAGACAAGCACACACACACACACACACACATATATATATATATATATGTGTGTGTGTGTGTGTGTGTAATCATTGAGGTTTTTTATGTAAGCAGATTATCAAATCAGAGATAGGAAAAAGATGGTGCGAAATAAAAACAATTATATTTGGGAAAAAGAAACAGTTGTAAAATGTACAGAAAAGAAAACGGATTTAGAGCAGCAAAACGACCGATCGAAAGAAAGACAAGCTTGTGGGTAGGAGCAGAGCCCACCGGCTAAGTGTTTTTTAAAGGCTGATATACCGTGAAGCATTTTGCCCCAGAATATTTGTTAACATGTTTATGGGGTGTGAGAGCATTTCCTTTTTGTTTACGGGATGATGATAACTCGTCAATGTGTCCTGTTTCCCCACACGTTTCTCTGTCAGAAACTCTCCCTCCCCGACCGACTCTCTAAATCTACTCAACCTCATTTAAGTGTAAGCCCTTCCCTGACAACAAGTGGTTTTGAAATAGCCTTGGGAAAATGTCTTCATAAATAGAATGGGCGGGCATGATAGGAAGAGTTGGGTGGGGTGGACCTTTCTCAGAAGATGGTATGTGGGAAAGACGAAAAACGAAAAGGGAAAAGTGCAAGGGAATATGTAAATACACTGAAACCAGAAAACGTGAAGAAGCAGAAAGAAGGAAAGAAGGAATGAAATAACAGGCAATTACAAAGAGTAAGCAAAAAGAAAGAAAAATTGATATATATAAATATATATATATACATATTTATAAATACAAATGTATATATATATATATATATATATATTTGCGCGTGTGAGTGCATCTTTTGAATTATATATATATATATATATATATAATTCAGTATAGGCATCACATTAACATTGCCCTGATGATGGTTTGATATAAAATAGTCACGTTAACATGAGCAGATTACATTCAACTAGGAACAGATTCATCCTCAGAATACCTTGTTTTGTCATTTTTGCACACACACACACACAAGGCTTTATGAAAATTTGATAAGGATTGTTTTATCTAAAAAAATAAATATAAATGAAACGGTGCTAGATTTCGGGTAGCCATTCTGTCCTCCAGCAGTGGAATTCTTAATACAAATGACACGTCTTGTCTGTAGAAGACTGCAAGACGGTAAGATAAAATGATAATTTACCCCAACTCTTATGTGTCTATACACGTCGCTGATTATCTGATAGTATCCAAGGCATTTTTGTGCTTACCAGGCGTATCCTGGCTACGGCCCTAAAACTTTCCCACCTTAAAAAAGGCCTTGTGCCGCACTCGCCCGTTTGATGGGGCGTGCGACAAATACTTGTACCCCGACAAACAGTTCAAAACATGGATATTCAAAATTAGTAATAATTATAATGATAATAAAAAGTAAGTAAGTAAAGTTGGCGACCGTAGTCGAGGGCGACCAGAAGGCTCCCTTTTCAATGGCTACTACATTAAGGCGTAAGGGAGGGCGCAACGCCATTCCCTGGAATGCTCCACTTTACCCTTGACATGTACCTTATATTGCTGAGTGTTAAGCAAGGAGGTTTCAAGTACCGTTTTTAAAGTCTTTCGTATGACGCGACCTGGGATTGAACCCAGGTCTCCAGGACCATTGGCGAACACTTTACCATCTAGGCCAATGAGCCGAGGTAATAATGATAATGCCAGCACAGTAAATGGACTATGGAAAACAACAAACTTGTACTTCATTGATATTTTAGAAGCAACACTACACAAAGAGGGAATAGGAGAAGAATGATAAAAATCTGGGAAGAATGCACTAGGTTTAAGACCACAAGCTTAATTAGGACAATCCTATAGAAAAGTTGGTTTTGTGATTTTAGAATATAATAAATACATCCATAAATCAAAACGGAATTAAGACAAAAAGAGACCCTACAATAATCGACACGCCAAATACCGAAAAACAAGAATAATCGAAAAGAATCACAAAGTAATAACAATCGAAACAACACAAACCAAAACAACACAAAACAAACACTAACTCAAGAAGAAATGAAAAAAGAAAAGTCAAAGAGAATTATGTCTGAAAAGAAGACTAGATTACCATCGCTAAGAAACCAAAACTGGATGACAATCGAGACAGAATATGGAAAATAAACGAATTATTAACATATATCTGAACGAAAAACATCACGACAACAAGCAAAAATGATAAGATAGGAAAAACGCTGGAACATCTTGGGAAAAAAAGGGAAAAGCAATAAAACAAGGAAAACAATACAACCGAAGGAAATAAATCTTAAAGTACTGTCTTAAGAAGGACGACTAAAAAGATAACGAGACATGATAAAACACTACACACAAACCAAGACATTCCAAAACAACGAAAAAATAATCTACCAGCATGTAGGGGGTGAAAGCGCTAACACATACAAACAACTGGATATAAAGGAAATAAAACAATTTTGGAGCGAAATATGAGAACGAAGAGAACATAACAGAAATCCGAATGTATAAGCAAGATCGGAAAAGAGTAAGAAGGACTCGAAGAAGGACCAAAGGCAAAAATACACAACGATTCACTCAGAGCAACACTCAAAAAAGAACCAAATTGAAAAATGCTTGGCCATGATGGCATACAAAGATTCTGGTTTAAAAAAGTTATTTCCATCCAAGACAGACTGGCTATCGAGATGCTGACAAGAAAAAGACATACCTGAATGAATGACAAAAGAAAATGCTACTCTGATCCCAAAAGACTCCCAAAAAGGAACCGCCCCCAATAACCACAAACCCATAAAGTGCCTACTGATGATGTGGAAAATACTAAGGGCACAAATTAGAGAAGAGATATACGATTTGCTAATAAGCCACTGGCTCTTCCCCGGTGAACAGAAAGGATGCTGCAAGTGGACTCGAGCTACAGAAGAGCTACTATACATTAATCAACATATACTCAAAGAAATAATGATTATTTGCATAAAAATGAATTTGGCATTAAATAACCTACAAAGGTTGATATGCCATAAAACCCAACAATCCACACAACCTCAAAGAAATCTACTATACATTAATCAACACATACTCAAAGAAATAATGATTTTTTACATAAAATGGATTTGGCATTAAATAACCTACAAAGGTTGATATGCCATAAAACCCAACAAACCACCCACCCTCAAAGAAATCTCATCATCATCATCATATCGTGCTGGCAGCACGGATATCCCTGACCCTCTCTCGCCACTCCTCCCTATCGTTCATCGCCCAAGGTAGGTCTTCAGGACAACAACCTGTATCCTCACATAGCTGCTGAATGTACGTTCGTGCTGGTCGTCCTGCTTTTGCGCGGCCATGTGTGGGGATCCATAAGAGTACATCTCTTATGAGTTCATCTCTGCTTCTCCAGCAGTGTCCTGCATGTCTGGTTCGTCTAACTTGAATAGTTTTCGTGATAGGGGGCAGGTGGCCGTACAGTTGGTGTCTTGTGGGGTGTTGCTGCCAGGACTTGTTCAGGATTGCACGCAGCATTCTTGTGTAATTGCCATCTAGTTTCTTCTCCAGCCGTTTTGTTAGCGTCCATGTAGTGCATCCATATAGCAGTATCGATGTGACCGCTGCCTGGAAGAAACTGCGTTTCATTTTATCGGTTAGGTCTGATTTCCATATAATCGATAGCCTATTGATAGCTGTCCATGCTTTCGTTAACCTCGTTTCGATGTCCTTTTCGGTTGATTCGACGCTGCTTCCTAGGTACGTGAATTTGTCTACTAGTTTAAGTGGGGTTCCTTGTTAATCAACACATACTCAAAGAAATAATGATTATTTACATAAAAATGAATTTGGCATTAAATAACCTACAAAGGTTGATATGCCATAAAACCCAACAATCCACCCAACCTCAAAGAAATAACTTGGAATTTCTCGTTCCAGCGGACGGTACAGTGAGAATCAAAGAAAACGAAATAATAGATTAATACGTAATATTTGCCAGAGTGTGGAATATGTTGTGAAACATAAAAACGACGATGATAAAAGTTGTTGTTGGTACCCTTGGATATAAATGTAAACATATATATATATATATATATATATATATATATATATATATATATATATAATTAAGAAAATATACCACGTATTAACATTGCCAGGATGATGGTTTTCTATGAAAACTGAAACTTTTAACAGTGTCAAAACATTCAACAAAAAATAAACTCATCCGCTGAATTCCTTGTTTTTTTTTCTTTTAATATTCATACACACACAGAGATATATTAGTAAATTGGCTAACTGTAGTCGAGAGCGATCCGAAGGCTCCCTTTTTAATAGCTACTAAACTAACGTGTAGAAGAGAACGCTACTCCTTTCCTTGGATGCTCTACTTACCATTGATCCGTACCTTATAATGCTGTGTGTTAAGTAAGGAGGAAGCAATTACCATGTTTGAGTTTTTGGTATGATTCGACCTGGGATGGATCCCTGGGCTCCCGAACCATTAGCGAACACTCTAACCATTATGCCAATCTGGCGACATCTAAAAATTCTGTAAGAAATGCATTATCTTAAATATAAAAAATAAAGACTTTAGTATTAAACTTTTGAATATATTTTTTTATAAGTAGTTCCTTTTGGTAGATTTGGAGTTCCTCTCATCAACTTGTACCTCTTCCGATTGTTCCAATTCCCTTCCCACCTCCTGTTTACACGATGTTTATAATTAATTCACTGTTTTATTTATTTACCTTAATTTTTCTTCCAGAATTATACTCATTCTTTTTCTATTGTTGTCTTTCTTTAACTTATTTTACAATTGATATTGTTGATTATATTTTACTTAATAGTATCTTAGTTTTCACTCAGGAGTTCATTCCGTTTGTTTCCTTTTTGCTTTATTTTTCATCACTGTTTCTAGCAAGTATCATTTATATTGTTTTCAATAGAATTTTTCCATCTTTGTTTTATTATTCCATACCTCTTCATACTCTTTATTTATTCATTTCGTTGACTCTTATTATTCAAAAGGATTTCTGTCAACCAATACTTCTTCGTTCTCAATCCACCCATATGCATGAAGAGGCACAGTCAATTATATATTATTATTATTATTATTATTATTATTATTATTATATCCATTGGAGTTTTTCGCACCAGCCTTAGGTGATGGTCTTTCACAGGAGTTTTAGTGACAGCAAGTCTCCTCAAGACTCCAGGACTCTTCTCGGTATTCTGGCCGTTCTCAATAATGTTGTTGCTTGGATGGTCTCCAATAGTCCACCAAATTCCAAGTTCTCCAGTCCCTTTAATTATCCTTTTGTTACTGTACCAAAAGCACCAATCACAATTGGTATAATTGTCACCTTTATATTCATCAGCTTTTTTCAATTCTCTTGCAAGGTCGAGGTATTTATCGTTCTTTTCATATTCTTTCAGTTTTATTCTGTGATCAGTCGGGAAAGCAAAGTCGACAATTCTGCAAGTTCTCCTTTTTTTGTTGTTGATTATTATAAGGTCTGGTCTTCTGGCCGAGATTAGGTGATCCATTTGTATATCAGTCCCATAGGAGTTTATGCGTGTCATTCTCCAAGACAAGTGCAGGGTGGTGCATATATCATTTGTTCGTATGATCACATGTACATTTCATGCACATCTCACAGTGAATTACCTTGCCCATCAAGTCGTGTCTAGTCTTAGACACCTTCTGTCCTTATTTGTCTAGTCTTAGATTCCTTCTGTCCTTATTTGTCTAGTCTTATTCTCCTTTTGTGCGATTTCTTTGTATAATGTTCCTCTAGAAATAATATACGAGGAATGTTGAACACACCTTCATTGCCATCGCTCCCAGGTCCACTCTGGCCCGGAGTGGGAGCATCTGATAAGGGTCCTATCTATGGGTTAAATAGAACTACACTGCATACTTATGCTAAACTGAATTGTTTGAATTAGAACTGTTTGACTAAACTGAATAGCTTGAAATAGAAATCTTTTGACCGTGTAATAACATTTAAACTGAGTACTTATGCTAAACTGAATTGTTTGAAATGGAACTGTTTTTGACATTGAAACTTTACTTACATTTAACTGAGTTGTTTAATATAGAACTGTTTTGACATTTAACTGTGCGTAAAGAAAATCTATACTTATACTAAACTGAATTAGCTGAATTAGAACTGTTTGACTAAACTGAATAGTTTGAAATAGAAATGTTTTTGACAATTAAACTGTGTACTAATGCTAAATTGAATTTTTTTTAAATAGAAGTGACTATTTGCATAAAAATGGATTTGGCGTTAAATAACCTACAATTGTTGATATGCCTTAAACTCAACCAACCAACCAGCCTATTATTATTATCATTATTAAAAAAATACTTTATTTTCTTGGATTATTAATGCATTGTTTATTATTATTTTACACCTTGCAAGTTTTTCATAACAGTCTCCCCTGGAGGTTTTTCATTGAAGTCAGAGTGACAGCAAGTCTTCTCAAGTTACATCCCAGTATTCTAGCGGATCGTGGCAGTGCTAGGGTATAGATAGCCTCGCTTCTTCCTTTAATCTTGAATTCCCCCGTTTTTTTTTTCCAGCCATTTGTCAAGAGAGGAAGAAAATAAAAAGAAGATGATAAAGTAAAAACGAAAAAAAGTCAAAAAGGGAATGAAAAGAGAAGGAATGTCAGAAAGAAATGAAAAAGAAAACGAACAGCAATAGAAAAGAAGTTGAATAATTTAAGTCTTAATAAAATGGGTGAAAGAAGTAACGTAATGAATAAAAAAGGAAAGAAAACAATGTATTGAAAGATTTATAATTAAGAAATGAAGAAAAGGAGAAAAAAGTTGAAAGGTAAAGAAGTTTAAAAAAAAGAAGATCAGAAGAAAAAATGTGAGCCAACAAAACGAAAATAAAAGTAGACCAAAAGAAGAACAGAAAAATGAAAGCAAATGAAGGAAAAGCAATTATAATACGAAACGCGGATTTTCATAGTAATTCTCCGAGTAAATAACAAAAGACTAGAATTTCTCTTTGGCCTTCAACAACTGAGGGCCTTATAAGTAGGCAAAGTAAGTTAACGTGACATTGTATTTCCTTCTCGTTTCATTTGAAGAGTTTATTAACATTCAAACTCTCGATAGGCTGTTATGCGGCTTGAAATACAACGAGGTGGTATGACGTTGTGTGTGGTTGCCGAGTGGAGGTGAAAAGCTTTCAAATAAGACAATATGATTGGCTGGGAGAATAAATAACGATGTTGAAAAAAAGCAGGAAGATATGAGAATTGGAAAGGAAAGATGGAAAAAAAAAAAAGAAGAAAATATTGACAGAAAGAATCAAATTGAGTCCAAGCTAAAGTCACGAGTTCAAACTCGTGAGCATTTTTGTTACAGACCCAACCCTGTGATAAAAAGTTGTCATCTCCTAATCTTAGTTTAGTTTTCCACAAGACTAAAAGTATGCAGTGCCCAGAAAGAATCGAACTCATTACAACTATCTGTAGCTCACTGACTATAACAATCAATGAGCTTTCTCTCTCTCTTATAATGGAAATTATGGTTAGGCAGACAACTGCATAGGGACATACGGAGTAATGAATATAAACTTTGATTGAATATAAGTTCTTCAGTCCGACAAAGTTTTAAGCTTGATAGAAAAACGGTGCACGTATCAAAATGAAGTAAACTAATTTCTCTTCAAAATGTTACGTTTCTTATTCAATGTCGTCACAAATTAGTGTAACAGAGTTTGATAAACTTTCTTTCTACTTTTGCATTCACCAATAGAATTTTTTCTTTTGCCTTTCATCCTATTTCATAGGAAATGGGTTCTGAAAACTATGTTCAAATCCCGGAGGAGGCTGTTCACATATAGCACTTATACGTTTGGGAAAACTATGAATCCAACTACTCTCCTTCCACAATAATATTTGAATAGTATGGTGAACTAGGCTCTTTAAACTAGGTATGGCAACCAGTCTAGGAGAAAGAAAAGAGTGAATCCAAACTAACTGTACTTCACTGAAAAATTGACATTTTGTCACATCCCCCTCATGAAGGAAGGATTTGGTAGGTACATACTTTTCATTCAATTAAACTTCACCTTCGGTGCTAGTTGAAAAATGTCGACTACTCGATATTTCACACAATTTCAAGAAAGAGCCAAAAATCTGCTGGTGCCAAACCGATAATATACGGAAGATGTACAACAAGCGTGAATTTTGGGCTTCTCGTTTATAGCTTACGCTGTGATGATGTGTGGAAAAAAAAAAGAATTCCCATTTTAGGTTGCTCAGTCGGCTGGGGCTGTAGAATACACTGACTGCACCTCTGCAGAGGGGTAAGACCCACCTAACGAGTGTCCTGGATATGACACTAAACAATCTGATGGTGAAGTTCCACCAGTGCTGGAGCTTTGGGGAATGCGGAGTACCCCTTCATTGCAATCGCTCCCAGGTCAACTATGGCCCGGAGTGGTAGCACCTGAGAGGGCTCTATTTATGGGTTAAATAGAACTAACAGCATACTTATGCTAAACTGAATTGTTTGAGTAAACTGGAAATGTTTTTGAAAATTAAACCGTACTTACATTTAAACTGCATGCTTATGTTTAACTGAATTATTTGAAATAGAAATGCTTTCCGACATTAAAACTGTATTTACACTTAACTGAATTGTTACATATAACTGCTTGGATAGTTTGAAATAGAAGTGTTTTTGACAATTAAACTGTGTACCTATGCTAAACTGAATTGTTTTAAATAGAACAGATAATTTACATAAAAATGGATTTGGCGTTAAATAACCTACAAATTTTGATATGCTATAAAACCCAAGATACCAAACCAAACCCATTTTAGGCCTTATTCAGAAGAGGCTTTGATTGGCTGTTAATTCTTTCATTTATTGGCGATTTTTAAATGGCAAGCAGCACTGACGTTAGAACTTCTTTCTGATCGCTATTTAATTCAAAAGCTGGGTGAACTACTGGTTACAAATTGATTCTAATATATTCTGACATATTTAAACCAGAATTTATGTACTACTGAATAGACTTTGAAAAAGGATGTTAATTTCCATTATTCGCGACGCAACGCTGAAGGGAGCCTTACTTATTAAACAAGACTAGTATGAACCGCAAATATTATGTTCACCTGATCGGACAAAGGTTGTTCCTGGTAACGATCAAGCTGATCAGAAATTGTTTCATTCATTAAACCATATTAGACATTACACTCTCATACATGTAAAAGTTTTTTTTTTTCTGTTTGGATCGACATTTTTCCGTGGTGATCTTCATTATTATTTAATGTTCAACTTTATCTTCTGTTTCTTACAATCTTTCACCGCGTCTTTATTATTATTATTATTATTATTATTATTATTATTATTATTATTATTATTCCTTTAGAGGTTTTCACATCAGTGTTAGCTGATGGTTTTTTATTGGAGTCTGAGTGACTGCAAGTCTCCTCAGGTCTCCCGTACTCGTCTCAGGATTCTGACCGTTCTCAGCAATGCTGTCGTTTGGATAGTCTCTACACGTCCGCCAACTTCCAAGTCCACCAGGCCTTTTAATAATCATTTACTTATTGTGCCTAAAGCACCAATCACAAATGGCACAATCGTTACTTTCATGTTTCACAGCTTTTTCAATTCTCTAGCAAGGTCGATATATTTATCCCTCTTTTCACTTTCCTTCAGATTTATTCTGTGGTCTGCTGGGACAGCAAAGTCGACAATTTTGCAAATTCTCTTTCTTTTTTTTTGTTGTTGGTTTTATAAGGTCTGGCCTTCTGGCTGAGATTGGGTGATCCATTTGTATGTGAAAGTCCCATAGGATTTTATGTGTGTCATTTTCTAGGACATGTGCAGGGTTGTGCATATACCATTTGTTGGCATGGTTGAATTGAAATTTCTTGCACATTTCCCAGTGGATCACCTTGCCGACCCAGTCGTGTCTCGCCTTATACTCTTTCTGTGCTAATTTGTTTCATTCGCTTATTATGTTCTTGATTGTTTCGTCTGTGTCACCACAAAGCCTTCATTTACTGCTTTGTTGCGTCTTATATATTCCCGCTTTGATATGATTGGTCCTTATGGCGTGGTCCTGTGCTGCTGTTAGGAGAGATTCCGTTTCGCTCTAAAGGTGTCCTTTTCTTAGCCAGGTCCAGGTTTTCTGGTGTGAGATGTTGTTTATTAGTCGTTTAAAGCGGCCATAGAGTTGTTTTTTCTCTCATTTTTGTTTCCTAGTTGTTGTCATTCTATCGTCTATCGTGTTGTCCGTATCGTTTCTGATGGCAGTTATTAGTCCTCGTTCGTGTTTTTCTATGTAGTCATAAAGCTGTTGTATGGGTGCACCAACGGTGTCTTTGATGCTGGCGAGTCCTCCTCCTCCCTCTTTTCGTGGTACATATAGACTGTCAACCTCGTCTCAGGGATGTAATGCCTTATACATAGTTTAGTTTCCTTGTTCTTTGATCCATTTGTTTTCGTTTAGCTCTGGTCCACTTGAGGAAGGGTCCCGAATATCTAACGAGGGGCACAGCCCAGGAATTTATTACTTTGATGAGGTTTCTGCTGGAGCGTTTTGTCTTGAGTAGTTTTCTAGTTCTGAGATATTCTTTCTGATGTTATCTTTCATTTCCAATTGTTTGATGGTGTCAGCCTCTAAGATACCCAAGTATTTGTGGGTTTCCTCTTCTCCGAGCGTTCTAATTTTGTCCTGATTTGGTAGTTCCATACCGGCAGTCATATGTCGTTTGCCACTTTTCATGACAAGCATGGCACATTTCTCTATGCCAAATTCCATTCCTATGTCCTGA
Organism: Sepioteuthis lessoniana; assembly: GCA_963585895.1. Classification (NCBI taxonomy): domain Eukaryota; kingdom Metazoa; phylum Mollusca; class Cephalopoda; order Myopsida; family Loliginidae; genus Sepioteuthis; species Sepioteuthis lessoniana. Next base: position 75,811,449 of record OY757926.1, read on the forward strand.
CGGTATATTCTAACGGCCTGTATGAGAGTTTCCAGTCCTTTTTCATTTTTTGCAAATAGTTTAATGTCATCCATGTACATTAGTTTATTGATCTTCTCTTATTATTATTATTATTATTATTATTATTATTATTATTATTTTTTACTCCTTGAGAGTTTTTCACCTCAGTTTGAGCAGATAGCTTTCCCTGGAGTTTGAGTGACATCAAATGTCTTCAAGTCTCCAGGACTCTTCTCAGTATTCTGGCCGTTCTCAATAATGTTGTAGTTTGTATAGTCTCTACTCGTCCTCCTACCACTAAGTCCTCCAGTCCCTTTAACGTTGGCAAATAATTCAAACTATAAATAAAATCATCTTCTAAAGACCTTATGTTTTTCATATTTGTAAATTTTCATATATATATATATATATATATATATTTGTATGTTGGAGTATGTGTTTTATAATATAAGTATGTATACACATATATATACATATATATATATATATGTGTGTGTGTGCGTGTGAGTGTGTATCTGCGTATATATCATCATCATCATGTCGTGCCGCCAGCACGGATATCCTTAACCATCTCTCGCCACTTTTCCCTATCGTTCATCGCCTCTGGCAGGTCTTCTGGGTTACATCCTGTGTCCTCATATAGCTGCTGTATGTAAGTTCGGGCTGGTCGTCCTGCTTTTGCTTGGCCATATGTGGGGGTCCATAGTAGTACGTCACTAACGAGCTCGTCTTTGCTTCTCCAGCAGTGTCCGGCGTGTCTGGCTCGTCTGACCTGAATAGTTTTCGTGATATGAGGCAGGTGGCCGTACAGTTGGCGTCTCGTAGGGTGTCGTCGCCAGGACTTGTTCAATATTGCTCTCAACATTCTTGTGCAGTTGCCGTCAAGTTTCTTCTCCAGCCGTTTGGTTAGCGTCCATGTAGTGCATCCATATAGCAGTATCGATAAAACCGCTGCCTGGAAGAAACTACGCTTCATTTCATCGGTCAGGTCTGATTTTCATATTATTGAGAGCCTATCTATAGCCGTCCATGCTTTCGTCAGCCGTGTGTCGATGTCGTTTTCTGTTGATGAGACGCTACTTCCTAGGTAGGTGAATTTGTCCACTAGCCTCAGAGAGGCTCCGTCTAGAGTGGTAATGTTGCCCGTTTGGTTGTAACACATATATTCAGTTTTGTGCGCATTGACATGGAGGCCAATGCCTGCTGCAGCTCGTTCCAAACTATGCAGTAGTGCCTCTGCTTGATTAGGCGTATTCGTCAGTAACGCTAAGTCATCGGCGTAGTCGGCGTCTGTGATTGTTTTTGCGGGGTACATTTTGCTTCTTTTCTTAGTCAGCTCGAAGCCATTTTCTCTGATTTTGTCGATCGAAGCTCTAAGCACGTAGTCTAGACAGATGATAAAGAGGTATGGGGCTAGCGTGTCTCCTTGTAGTACTCCTACAACAATGTCGAAGTATTCCGTGTCTCCATCTGGTGAACGTACTTTCACTTTTGTGTTTTTGTAGAGGATCATCATTGCTGCTACGGTTTCTTTAGGTAGGCCGTATGCTAGTAGGATTAGTTCCATTTTCCCTCTGTGTATGGAATCGAAGGCCTTGGTAAAGTTGACAAATAGTAATGTCGCCTGAAGGTTTTTTGCCCGGACGCCTTCAAGGATTCTACGGATGGTCAATATTTGTGAGGTTGTGGATCTATTTCTCCGGAAGCCATTTTGGTTTTTCCTAAGGATGTTGTCTATTTTGGGTTCTATGCGGTTTCGTAGTTGGGCATTGTAGATTTTGGCTGCTATGGATGTAAGTGTTATCCCTCGGTAGTTCTTGGCTAATCCAAGGTCGCCTTTTTTAGGGAAAGGAAGGATGCATACCTTCATCCATCTTTCTATCCTATATTGACTATAGACAGCGTTGCATTGCCGGAGCAGTATATCGTCGAAATGTCTAGTCTTCCACACTTCTGCAGCTTTCCTATTTTTAATTTTTTAAAGAACCGAGTCGAGTTCTTCTTTGGTGAAAGGCCCTAGTTTAATGTCTAATTGTTTACTGATAATTCTGGTGATCGGTTCATCCGTTATTTTCGGTAGGCTTCCTTGTAGATTTTTGAAATGCTGTTCCCACAGTTTTACTCTTTCTTGTTGGCTTGCAGCTTTCAATTTTGCTTTGGCTGTGCTCTTCCTTCTACTTACTTTGTTTATTGTTTGCCAGGCTATCCTGAATTGTCTATCTTCCACCGAGTCTCTAATCTTATCTATCTGATTTTGTATGTATTCTGCCTGTTCTTTTAGATATATTCCTGCTAATTGATATTGTGCTTTTTCTAGTTTTCGGGCATTTGTGTTTGTTGGGTTCTTCCGATAGCTTTTGGAGGCAGTTTTCACGAGTGCACGTTTTTCTCTAACCTCTGACGTTTCCCAAGGGACTCTAAGTAGAGATTAAATGAAGCTTATTATTATCTTATTACTCTCCAAATGAGATGAGTGGTGTCGTTTAGTGCAATTTTTTTTTTTTTTTTTGCATTTCATGTTGGCTGAAAGTATCAGGTATCTTGTAAATGTGTGGCACACACACACTCACACACACACACACACACATATGGTGTAATGGTCATGTCGTTGGAAAGGGACACGGTGACATGAGTTCAAATCCTGGACGAGACCGATTGCATTTCACATAGCACTTATACCCTTGGGAAAGGTACTATTTACCAACCCCTCCGCTCGGGCAGGATATGACACAAGGTCAATTTTTAAGCGGAGTTTAACAGGTTTGAATTCAGAGTTTTCCTTCTCCTAGACTAGTTGCCTAACCATGGCTGAAGAACCTAGTCTGTCCTACTATTTACCCATAGCTGGAGGGAGAATTATTGGATTCATACCTTTCCCAAGGGTATTAGTGCTATGTGAAATGCAATCAGTCTCGTCCAGGATTTGAACTCGTATCGCCGTGTTCATTTCCTACGGCGATAACGACTACACCACGGGCACCTTGGGAAAGGTAGGAATCCAATTATTCTCCCATCAGCTATGGGTAAATAGTAGGGCAGACTTAGTTCTTCAACCTTGCTTGTTGAGGCAAGCATTCTAGGAGAAAGAAAACTCTGAATACAAACCAGTTAAAATCCGCTTAAAAATTGACCTTGCGTCATATCCTGCCCGAGCGGAAGGGGTATATATATATATATGGGAAAACTGGAAGCAAATCAATATGGGTATTCAGGGCGTGTGAAATATTGAATGAATCGAAAAAACGAGAAAGTTTTAAATATGACCGGAACGCATAACGTTGGCAAATAATTCAAATTATAAATAAAATCATCTTCTGAAGACCTTATTTTTTTCATATTTGTAAATTTTTATATATATATATATATATATATATATATATTGTAATGGTTAAAGCGATGGACTGCGGAATCGTAATACGCGAGTTCGTACTCCAGTCGCGCTATTACGTTCACTTTCGGCCAAATACCCTTGGGAAAGGTATGAACCCCCTTTTCCTCCCAGCTATTGGTTGAATAGTACCACTACTGTTCTTCTAGGAGAATGGCTTTGGCATTAAATGGCCTAAAAAGAGTTGATATGCCATTAAACAAAGAAACCAACCATATATATATGTTTGTATGTGGGAGTATGCATATTGTGTGTGTGTATCTGCGTATACATATGTATATATATATATGTGTGTGTGTGTGTGTGTATCTGCATATATATATATATATATATATATATGTGCGCGCGTGTGTGTGTATCTGCGTATATATATATGTATCTTTTAAGTAGTGCATACATTGATTTCTAAAAAAGGACCCTTTTTTGGCCACATTTCGTTAGAGAAACTCCATGATAAAAAAAAAACAGTAGCAAAGAATAAATCAATCTATTTGACGGCAAAGGAGATAAAAAGAAGAAGAAAAAATAACCACAGTGGGGGAAATATCCTCGATGAATTGTTACGCGATTTATTTGTTTTTTTCTTTGACTAATTCAGGTCTATTCGCTGTATAATTAGTTGACGCCATTGTTGTCAACTACCTTGATTTATTCCTCAATTCTACTTGCTGTCAAAGAGTTTCTCTGAAGAGACGTGACCGAAAATAGGGTACTTTTTAGAACTCACAATATATGCTCTACTTAAAGATATTCTAATATTTTTTATGTAGCATAGAATTTATATATATGTATATATATATATATATATATATAAACTAAAAACAATTTAAGTCTCACCAGCTAAGTTTCGTTTCCTTAATAACAGTTTCATCATAGGTGTTCTAAATAATGGATAACAAATTGTTTAATGAACCCTTTTAGCTATGTTTTCCCCACTAAAAACAAACAAACAAAACAGAAAAGGGGAAATTGAATTTCTTTTATCATTCATATATATATATATATATATATACATTGTCATCCACAGACAGACTGTTTCGTTGCATCACAACACATCAGTGTGGCTAGACAGGCATATTCATTTGAGTGTACAAGTGAATTGAGATATTTGCATGAATTGTAAATTTTCTTAACGTAATATAATAGGACTGGATAATTTCTTCGGCTTCGAGAAATCCTAATAGGCAAGAAAAACAGCTATTTTTAAAAGTGGTTAGTTTTTAATTCAATGTACTTTTCATGAGCTCTAAAATTACAGCTTTAACTTATCTTTTTTATTGATTATTTTGGTTTGGTTTCTTCTGTTTAATGGCATATAAACCTTTATAGGTTATTTAAAGCCAAAGCCATTCTCCCAGAACAGTAGTGGTACTATTTAACCCATAGCTGGGAGGATAAGGGGGTTCATACCCTTCCTAAGGGTATGTGTCCGAAAGTGAACGTAATAACGCAACTGTAGTAAGAACTCGCTTACTACGATTCCGCCGTCCATCGCTTTAACCATTACACCACGAGGACACCCCCTTGACTATTCTGTATGTTATATTTATATTTAGTTATTTTAAGGATAGACCAATATCAAACAGACCGAGCTTCAAAAATACATTAATTTGTATCTGTTGAAACGGTTTCCGTCTCCATTGTTCATTGTTTGTTTTATGCTTTGAGTATATATTTAGCTAATATCTAGAAATCTGGCAAATCTTGATGTTGTCTTTTGGCCTTCGACCCGGCCAAAAATGCCATTCCAAGGTGATGCACCGGAAGGAAGTGACACATTCTAATGGCAATTATGAGAGGAAATTGCGTGGACGGAAATTGGCTGACGAAATGGGACGAGGCAAAAAAATTCCCATGGTACACTCATAGACTGATGTACCGGAAGAGAGGGACCTGTGAACTGCATGACAGTTATTTCCGCTTGATGACGATCAAACATGCGATTTCAAAGATCGAGTAGGCGACTGAGTGGGCGTTGAACTATCATATAACTCAGTTAAGACAGAAGTCAAGACAGTTGCAGTTAGAGCTGGAGACAGAGTTATAGGGAAAGCCACATCAGGCTGAAGGGGCTCTTGGAACCCCTGATAAGTTCCGCTTAGAGTTAGAGACGGAGATAGACAAGATGTGGTAGGTAAAGCCACATCAGGCCGGAGGGGCCTTGGGGCCCCTGATGAGTTCCAGTTAGAGATCGGACGGAGTTATAGACGAGATGTGGTAAGGAAAGCCACACCAGGGGCCCCCGATTGAGTTGGGGTGCAGAGAAGTTGCTGATAAGATGCAGCAGATCACCCAGCAGAGTGGGCCTCTGGGCCTCCGGTTGAACAGCCCTGGAGAACGAGAAAGACACAACGTGGACGGTCATAAGAGCGGGGGTCAAAATATTGCAATCTCTGTTCGGTCTCCAACACCCTCTCACACGCAAACCTTGAGTAACCCTTTTCGAACCCTTACAATAAAGTGAGAGGTACATATATTTATAAAGAAGTCTTCCTGCGTGCGTCTGTCTTTATCATTGTGTCGTTGTGAATTATTCTACATATATTTGTGCATGTATGTAGATGTGAATCAGCAGATGTGAGTATATAAAATAGATATCAAGATCACCTCCCATCCATATTTTGCCGAATAAATGGTCCAGTACGTATAAAGAGTTTTTCGGTCAGATGAATATTCAAGAATTATCAACGTTGGACAAACGTTTTTCGTTTTACATATCTGCAAAACTCTGTTGACTAGAACGAAAACTCTGGTTAAGATAGATAGATAGATAGATAGATAGGAGGATCATTAAATAAGTTTCCAAACTTTTTTCGTATGGGCACTTTATTGATAGTACACACATGAAACTCTAGTCCCTCTTCGAAGTAATCTCCTCCGGCTGCAATGCACTTGTTCTACCGTTCCAACAACTCGAAGGCCCCATGGAAGTCTTCTTGTGTGAGCGTGCCAATGACCTTCATCACAGCCTCTTTCATCTTCTCAATTCTCTCATAACGACAGCCTCTGAGCTAAGGGAATAACCAAGTCACGGGGAGCAAGGTCTGGACTATTGGGACGGTGAGGAATTTTCTTGATGCCCATCTTGGTCAAATAGTCTGTGAAAAGGATGGAGTTGTGGACTGGTGCATTGTCCTGCTGGAAATTCCACTGACCCGATTTGAAGAGTGCTGGTCTCTTCCGACCGAAGCTTTTCCTGAACTCCCTTAAAACCTCAACATAGTTACCCTAACCCTAACCCTTTGGCCAATCAACTCTGGTGTATTGACTTCCTGACTCCTCCAACACCTCTCATCATCCCTCACAGACACCCTGCCTTCCTTGAATCTATTATGCAACTCAAACACTGATGCTCGATTTATGCAAGATGGTCGAAAAGCAGTCTGAAGCATTCTATACGTTTCTGTGGCATCATTTTTTCCAAGTTTAAAACAGACTTTTATTGCATATCGTTCTTCTAAAGTGTCCTCACGTCCAGATTGCATTTTTGTAATTCACTAGTAGTGACAATCAGGCTTTAGTAGGGTGTATTCCAATTCCTGCTGTAGCTGTTTATTTGAAGCTGAAATCATAAAAATTGGTTAGTCATCTCATAAGATGTATAGCAATAACATGGCGAATTTTCAAGAGTCTACGACAATTTAATTGCCTGTACAAAATCGTCAGGAAACTTATTGAATGATCCACGTATCAACGTTGGACAAATTTTTTTTTTACATATCCGCAAAATTCTATTGACTTAGAACGAAAACTCTGATGAAGATAAATAGATAGATAGATGTTTAAGTAAAATTCACAAGGTTCAATAAATGAAGAACCATGTTGCTAGTAACGTCTTGTGAGATCGCAACGCTACTGCAGGTTCTTGCAATCTAGATCTTTATTCTGATTACGAAAGAGATATGGGTACATCTTACCAAAAGATTTACAGGAAAGCCACAGTGATTTGATTCGGTGTTACACGTACAACATCAATAACAAAAAGAACAAATGGGTTGTTGAAAAAGAATTTCACGCTCACTGCATGTAAGATACCAGGAAAAAAAATGTATCATTTGAGGAGAAAGTACAACCATTGAAAGCAGATCGCTGTGAAAAGAAAATGGAAGAAGTGAACACACAGACACAAAATAAAGTGGGGAAAGTTGAAGAAAGAAAGGAGAAATAATGTGAGGATGGGATTTCAACATGCTTTGATCTACGAAACATAAAAAAGTGTCGAATGATTGTGATGAAAAATGAATTGACTCAATTGCCATGTAATGCGAAAAAAAAAAAATAATGAAAGACAAGACGACAAAAAATAAGGACAGAATGCCTTGACGAAAAATTCTGAGCGATAGTTAGAAGGTTGCGGTGTGAATAGTAATTTTTTTAAATGAACAGAAAAAGAAATGTATATTAGTCACAAAGAATATAAAAACTATTAATCGGCAGAAAAAATAAAAATTAATATTCTGCAATGTCGATTGATATCATAATCAAGATAATTAAAATTACAATCAAAACTCATTATCCACGAAAAGTTTCATGTGAACCCTATGGATAAATGCAAAAAATAAATAATAATAATAATAATAATTTTGACGAAACGATTAACTACATAATAAACAAATGCAGCCAATTAGCACAGAAAGAATATAATACTAGACATGACTGGGTGGGAAAGGTGATCAATCTGGGAATTGTGCAAGAAATTTGGATCATACGAACAAATGGTATATCCACAACCCAGCATCTGTTCTGGAGAATGAAAGGCACCAACACCTCTAAAATGTTGAGATAAAAACGGATCATCTAATAACGGACAGACGACCAGATTTTTTAATTATCAAAAAAAAAAAAAAAAAGAACTTGCAGAATTGTAGACTTTGTTTTCCAAGCGCACCATTGTGTAAAGATGAAAAAGAGTCAAAACTTGGACCTTGCAAGGGAATTGAAAATACTGTGGAACTTTAAAGTGACGGTTACATTAATTGTAAATGGTGCTCTTGGTACATTCACCATAGGTTTGTTAAAAGGGAAGGCGAACTTGGAAATACCGGAATGAGTGGGGACCATCCATTCTACAGTATTTTTGAGATCGGCCAGAATATTGAGAGGAGTTCTGGAGATTTGAGGAGACTTGCTATCACTCAAACTCCACTGAAAGACCATCAGCTAAAACTGATGTGAAAAACTCTCAAATAGTAAAATAATAATGATAATAGTAAGTAGATTCAAAGACTTGGAAAATAAAATTGCAAAATACGTGGAATCTCAAACCTACTAGCATGCCAGTAATATTGAAAGCTGAGAGTAATATCTAGAAAGGTACAGATCATACATAAACATGATAGAGGTGCCCGTGGTGTAATGGTTATCGTCGTAGGAAATGGACACGGCGATACGAGTTCAAATAGCATTTTCACATAGCACTAATACCTTTGGGAAAGGTATGAATCCAATTATTCTCCCTCCAGCTATGGGTAAATAGTTGACTGAATTCTTCACCCTTGGTGAGGCAACTAGTCTAGGAGAAGGAGAAGGAAAAGTCTGAATTCAAACCTGTTAAACTCCGCTTAAAAATTGACCTTGTGTCATATCCTGCCCCAGAGGAGGGGTTGGTAAATATGGATAATGCATTAACGATACCTGGCAGTTCCAGCCTATTGAGATAAAAGTTTCACTTCCCGGAACTGTTCATCCCCTTCGGAGTGTACAAACAATATTAATTGAAAAGTATAACTCAAAAAGGACAGCGAAAATTAAATACATAGGATACATTTAGTCACTTCTTTTCCTTTCAATAGGATTAAGCAAAGACCTGGTAAAGAAACCCAAGGTAAAGCCGAAAATGAAATAATTATTATAAAGATAATTACCGAGAACTGTCGATCCAAACAGAAAAATCAAATTTGGGCTTGGATTGACAACAACAAAAAAACCTTTTTCATAACATACCCACATATGGACGATACGAGCAAAGAATCAAAAATGCCTAAATATAAAAACTGGCCGATGGCTGAAAAGAGCTGGTTTGAAGGTGAAGACAGTAGGCATAATAATTGTACCACAGAACCAGAGACTACCAACAAGAAACTATCAAGTAATCATGATCATTATCATCATGTCGTGCTATCAGAACGGATATCCCTGATCTTCTCTCGCCACTCCTCTCTATCGTTCATCGTTTCCGGCAGGTCCTCAGGGTTACATCCCGTATTTACACATAGCTGCTGTATGTAGGTTCGAGCTGGTCACCCTTCTTTTGCTAGGCTATGTGAAGGGGTCTACCAGAGTACATCAATTATGAGCTCGTCCCTACTTCTCCAACAGTGTCCCGCATGTCTGGTTCGTCTAATTTTGATTGTTTTCATGGTGGGTGGTTGGTGGCCGTACATCTGCTGCTTTGTGGGGTGTTGCCAACAGGAATTGTTCAATATTGCTTGCAACATTCTTGTGTAGTTGCCGTCAAGCTTTCTCTCCATCCGTTTGGTTAGCGTCCATGTAGTGCATCCACATAGCAGTATCGACACAACCGCTGCTTGGAAGAAACAGCGTTTCATTTTATCGGTCAGGTCTGACTTCCATATGACCGATAGCCTATCGATAGCTGCCCATGCCTTTGCTAGTCGCGTATTGATGTCTGTCTCGGTTGATGAGACACTGCTTCTTAGGTAGGTGAATCAAACCCAGTGTGTAAACTGTACAAACATAAAACTGAATTGAATGACCATTTAGTTCTCGGATTCTCAATCCTGAAACCAATTGAATATTAGGAAAGATATGATAGAATTAGACATTAGTTTCGTAAGAAAAGTTGCTCATACAATAGAGAATTGAAATCTGAAAAATGGTTTAAACACCAACCAGGACTAATGATAGAAATTAAAGAAGCTAATATTCAGTGATTTTGGAATCCAAACAAATTGAAAACTAAAAAATCAAAAACTAAATATATTCGTTAAGAACTATAAAAAGAAGCATGTCAATTGATATGTCAGAATCAATCAGTCAACAAATATTTTAAAATAAGTAAATGTGAAGTTGTTCGGAAAATACTATTCGATTTTAGTATAAACTGTTTAATTCCAGTTCTGAACTATCAGTTTAATTGTAGTGGCCTAAAATGTTTATGATATTCTTTATCAAGTGTCTATCATTTCTTTCGGAGGAGGTATCCTCGTGGTGTAATGGTTAAAGCGATAGACTGCGGAATCATAGTACGCGAGTTCGTACTCCAGTCGCGCTATTACATTCACTTTCAGGCAAATACCCTCGGGAAAGGCATGAACCCCCTTATCCTCTGAACAATACCACCATTACTGTTCTTCTATGAGAATAGAGTTGGCATTAAATAATCTACAAAGGTTGATATGCCATTAAACAACCAAACCATTTCTTTCGATTTTAGGGGTTATATGCCTCTAATCCTGATGATGAAAAATAAGTGAGGCTTTAACTTTTTTTTTTTTTACATCAGTTCATGCTTGCTCGTAATGCTTCTCATACATGGAATGAAGGACACACTTGTGATTGGATAGCACTGCGCTGCTTATAGAAGTTCCGTTGTAGAGATACAAATCTTGAGGATCAAAAGGATTGAGGACGTCAATTGAAGACAAACATCTGAAAACACTGGCAGAAGAAAACCCACGCCAAAATATCAGAGATATGAATCAGGCAATGGGTGTTAGAATTTCAACAACGTCGGATCATTTCAAGAAAATTAGCAAGATAAAGAAACCAGATAAATGGGTTCGAAATGAAAGTCAAAGAGCTCGACGTTTTGAAGTGTGTTCAGTGCTCTTTCTGTGAAACATAAATGGTCCATTTCTTGATAAAATAGTGATTTGTAATGAAAAATGGATTCCTAATAACAATTGTAAACGATTGGCTCAATAGCTTGATCATAACGAAGAAATCTAACACTTACTGAAACCGAAATTGTACGAACTAATTATGGCGACTTTTTGGTGGACTGCCATTGGCATTAACCATTAAAGCTTTTTTGTAATCCAACCAGAGAATAAGTGTGGCAGTTTACAACCTGCACATGGATGAAATGCGATCTCAGTTAAGCCAAATACTATAAACATTGGTTTAGAAACAAGGTTCATGAAAAGTCTCAGCCGTACGTTACCAGGATGTTACTGCAGAGGCTCACAGTCTTGGGATGCAAGACTTTGTCTTATACACCATAATATCCTTATATCTCATACACTGGCAATTTTTTCAAAAAACGTCTGGACACTTTTTCCCGCAAAAATAAATTATGTTCCAAAGGAAAAGACGAAACAGCACTTAAAGATTGTTGGCATCAAAACCTTTAGAGTTGTATCGTAAATGCATAAATACCATTGTTAATTAATGGCAGATATGCATATATATATATTCAGTTATCATTAGCTGGATTTATTAAAATACTGTTTAAATTCATTAATTGAGGAATTAATGTTTATTCTAAATTTGGACATTAATGCCTGAACGACCTAATACAAAGACGTCGAAAAAGAAACTGAAGCATTGTGTGGGCCTTAAAACTAGCAGGGTGCCTGCAATAGCAGAAGCTCCGAGTATGACAAAGAAAGTAACAGATAAACAATATCCCAGACCCAGTCAATATAAACTACAACCAATTCCACTTGGCTGATTTGTTCAACTCCATAAGAAGTCATAATCAATGTAAGTTGGAAAGTAACACCCAAAAGAGGCAGCAAAATGTAAATATATAGAATACCAGTGAAGAATTGTCAGAAATCGAAATTAAACACTGAAAATTATGGGACTTTGACATACAGATTGATCACCTAAACTCGGCCAGAAGAGCAGACCTAATAATAATCAACAAAAAAAAGATAATTTGCAAAATTGTCAGCTTTGCTGTCCTGGCTGATCACAGAATAAAATCGAAAGAATGTGAAAAGAAGCATAGGTTCCTCGACCTTGCTAGAGAATCTAAAAAGCTGTGGAACATGAAAGTGACGATTGTACCAGTTGTGATTGGCGCTTTTGGTACAGTACCTAAAGGATTATTAAAAAGCCTGGAAGATTTGGACGTTGGCGGCCGAGTGTAGACCATCCAAACTACTGCATTGTTGAGAACGGCCAGAATACTGAGAAGAGTTCTGGAGACTTGAGGAGACTTGCTGTCATTCAAACTCCAGTGAAAAACTGCCAGCTTAAACTGATGTGAAAAACTCTAATGAGTAAACAATAGTAATAATAATGTGGATACCAGCCCGACTACAGCATTATTCAGATTTGCCAAAATACTAAAAAGAATCCGGAAGACGTGAAGCGACTTGCTATCAGTCAAACTCCAGTGAAAAAACCATCAGCTAATAATGGTGCGAAAAACTCTCAAAGGAATAAACACTTTGGAAGTTTCTCTTCGTAAAATACTCAGGACCATTCTTAGAATGGAGAACAGGGAAATCAAGGGAAATTACCAAATGACAAGAAAACTGGTGACTATACAGAAAACCTTACACCCGAAAGATAACATAGTAATACTGTATATGTCAAGAAAAGGAGAGATAGAAGACTCAAGATCCATCGACACAAGAAGGCACCCGTGATGTAATGGTTATCGTCGTAGGAAATGGATACGGTGACTCGAGTTCAAATCCTGGACGAGACTGACTGCATTTCATATAGCACTAATACCCTCGGGAAAGGTATGAATCCAATTATCCTCCCTCCAGCAATGGGTAAATAGTAGGGCCGACTGGATTCTTCAGCCTTGGTGAGGCAACTAGTCTAGGAGAAGGAAAACTCTGAGTTCAAACCTGTTAAACTCCGCTTAAAAATTGACCTTGTGTCATATCCTACCCGAGCGGAGGGGTTGGGTAAATAAGGTACAAGGACTCGGGCAGTACATTTAAAAGAGCAAAGTAACTATATTTACATCAGCCAGTCTCAGATGGTGGAAATTTACTAAGCTTTTTGCTTAGATGTGGCACAAGGCCATATGAAAGGGGCACCCAATGAGACTCGAACTCACTCGTGTAGGTTTGCTAGTCGAGCTTGCTAACCATTACACCACCAGAGGCGCCAGCCAGTCTCAGATGGTGACGTGATAACAAATAGATAAACAAAAAACAAGGGAAAAGTGTAAAAAGTAAAAGTAAAGTTGTCTCCCTTTAGTCGCGGAAGACCCGAAGGCTCCCTTTTCAAGTGCTACTACACCGAAGTGTTGGGGAGGGCGCTACTCTATTCCCTAGATCACTCCACTTTACCCTTGATCCTTACCTTATAATACTGAGTGTTAAGCAAGGTGGAATCAAGTACCATTTTTTTTAAGTCTTTCGTATGACTCGACCTGGGATTGAACCCAGTCTCCCGGACCATTGGTGAACACTCTACTCATTAGGCCAATGGAAAAGGGAAAAGACATAGAACGAAAAACAACAGTATGTATATTTTGATTGATAAACATGTGATATTGCATACGAGAAGACGTAGACATGGCTAAGAAAAATAAATTTCCTGTAAAGCAACAAAATATTATTTGATATGTAAGAATTGTCTGCACTGTAATTCATACACAATTCTTACACGTTGATGCCATTTTAAAAAAATTCTGAATTATTAGTTGTTTAAATTTCTGAGACGAAGCGTGATGATTTTATCATTAAGGGTTTTGGGATTATTCATCGTTATTGTTATTTCCACAACACTTCGGCCGATATGTCCCCCGAACTCTTTCAAGTGCTTGTCGAGCTCGGGAACCTACACGGGACTTCGAACTGCGTCCTGTATTGAATCCACGGAGGGTCAGCTGTTCTGATTCTGTTAGCCATAACTGGGTACAAGTGTTAAGTATTCCTGTATTGTTACTCGTCTGCAGTCAAGATTGAAGCAGCAACCTCCAGATGATTATCTCCTTAGAAGCTTAGGGAACCAACGCCTATAACCGTTACGCTATGTGTCCTGCTGGACAGTTAAGAGTGACTTTTTGGCACTTATAATCTTAATGTTCTAACTTAACTAGGATTACAACTATTATGTATGATTTTTATACCTGTGCTCATAGAGGATTTTTTTTTTTTTTTTTGAGGTTGCAGGTTCAATCCTAACTGCAGGCGAGTAACAATACAAGGATACCTAACACTTGTACCCAGTTATAGCTAACGGAATCAGAACAGACGACCCCCGTGGATTCAATAAATGACGTAGCTCGAAGTTCTGTATAGGTTCCCGAGTTGGATAAGAAGGCCGGAGGAAATATCAGCCCAATCGTCATGGAAATGACTATAAAAATCAAGACAATAGTCCAAAAGCCTTTAATGATCTGAATTATTAATCTTAAATTACAGCTGCCAGGATAACACAATGATTATCCACGAAGAAAATTATGAATGAGGCTGTTTTATGCTTAACTTTATATTAATGTTATATGTAAAAGCTATATATCCTTCTCTTCTCCTATCTTTAAAGAAAATATTAGGTCAGGTAGGGTTCTTTAATATTACAAAGACAACACTTCGAGAAAAATTCAATGCTGAATTCAAAATCTGTTATTTGAGGCATTTGTGGTACCCTATTTCATCATTTATTCTTTTAATCAGCAGATCAAAAAGCCATCATCACTATTATAAACAAATTTGATGGTCATCAAGGAAGTTTCGGTTAAATGTTGAGAGCAATATTGAACAAGTCCTGGCGACAACACCTCACGAGACACCAACTATACGGCCACTTGCCTCCCATCACGAAAACTATCCAAGTTAGACGAACCAGACACGCAGGACACTGCTGGAGAAGCAAGGACGAGCTCGTAAGAGATGTACTCCTATGGACCCCCACATATGGCCAAGCAAAAGCAGGACGACCAGCTCGAACCTACATACAGCAGCTATGTGAAGACACAGGATGTAACCCTGAAGACCTGCCGGAGGCGATGAATGATAGGGAGAATTGGCGAGAGATGGTCTGGGATATCTGTGCTGGCGGCACGACATGATGATGATGATGATAATTGTGGATAGAGTGTTTGCCAGTGGTCCGGAAGTTTTGGGTTTAATCCCAGGTCGCATCATACCAAAGACTTTAAAAATGGTACTTGATACCTCTTTGCTTAACACATAGCATTATAAGATACATATCAAGGTTAAAGTGGACCAATCCAGGGAAAGGAGTAGCGCCCTCCTCTACACCTCACGGTAGTAGCTATTGAAAAGGGAGCTTTCTGGTCACTCTCGACTAAGGTCACTAACTTTACTTTTTAGTTTTATTGATGTTTTATTGACGAATGTTATTAGGTGTCGTAGAATTTCAGTATTTGTACTCGAATTGATAATAATTAGAGTGGAAATGCATAAACATCACGAAATATATTTGAATTATGCAGCAAACAAACTATACAGATTAGCTGAAAGCAATAAAAAAAAAAAAAAACGTTTCAGTTATTAATAAATTTTGTAAAAAATAAAATTAATTTGTTTCATCATTTTTCTTCAAAAGTCAATGAATCCGGTTTTAAGAACATTTAAGTTACATTTTTTTCTGTATTTTCGAAATATCAAAAATGTGCAGTTGTTTCATTTATTCATTTATTTTTTTTATTTATTTCTTTTTACTCCTTTGAAATATATTGTGCGAATTAGTTTTACTTTATTAAAACTTTTGAACACAGACATTTTAACATAGACATTTGAATGTCTGGTGCGACTAAAGTTCAGTGAATTCGCGATAAAAATATGCATTATGTCTGATTGACTGACAAAAAACAAAAATGTCCATTTAGTTGATTGTATTAAACATAAAACACTCATTCGAATAACTGCATTGAATATCAAACGTATATTAAATAAGTTAATCGAACATCAAACAGCTGTCATGGATTTAAATATTTAAGTATTGTACCGGTTCCCAATAAATAACCAAAGTTAAGAGGCAATAAGCTTGCTCGTTAGTGGGCGTCTGTCTATCCAGTTAGGTAAAGTTTTCGTTGATGGTTGGCTGGTTGGCTTTCAAAAAATTATAAGGTTTCACGTAATTAATGATAATCTTTTATAAAAACCTTATAGCTTCTTGTAACTATTCCTAACTAATAATAGTTATCATTTATTGGCTATCTAACACTCATAATTGGTGCTCGCATTGCTTCCAAATGTTTCAAACGATTCTGTGGTTTTAACTAATTAATAATAATAATCCTTTATAAACAATTGTAGCATAAAATAACTATTGATACAAATAATTTTCACTCAGTTATTCATGCTAATAATTCTCAAAGTGATCAATTTGATCCAATACAAGCACTCTGTATCAGAGTTGACCTGGGAGTAATAGCATCGAAAGTATGACGACATTCCCCTAAGTTCTAGAGCAGTAGTTTCACCATTTGATACAATTTAGTACCATATGCAAACACTCTTTTTTAGGAGTGAGAATTATATCCATTTACAGGGAATGCAGTCGATGTATTACAGGAGCAAGAAATAAATATATATGTGTGTGTGTGTGTGTGTGTTTGGCTGTGTGTGTGGGGGGGTTCCTTGTGCATAGAAAGATAAAAAACGTAGATACAATTAAGCAAAAAAATTTACATTAGTATCGACATTAAAGTTAACACAATCTCAAATGTTTGAAATTAAAACAGATCAATTCAAAAACGATTAATCAATAAATATGATCTGATTCTTAAAAATGAAGGTGACAAAATCCCACGAGAAGAAAAGTGATAAGATGTCATCTGATCATGTATTGCAAATTAATCGACTTGCAATAATCGTATCATTTGCAATTAACTTTTCAAAAGCAGCTCTACACAAAAATGGAGTGTTGGTCTCATGCATTTGAATAACGTTCATAAATCAAGAGGTGTTTCTGATTTAATAGATAGATAGATCGATAGATAGATTGATAGATGCGAATAGACTGAGATAGATAGATAGATAACGTTAGCTTAGGTTTTATCAAATTTTTATCGTTATTTAATACCAAAACCTGTAAGTGCCCGTGGTGTAATGGTTATCGTCGTAGGAATTGGACACGAAGATACGAGTTCAAATCCTGGACGAGACTGATTGCATTTCACATAGCACTAATACCCTTGGGAAAGGTATGAATCTAATTATTCTCCCTCCAACTATGGGTAAATAGTAGAACAGATTAGGTTCTTCAGCCTTGGTGAGGCAACTAGTCTAGGAGAAGGAAAACTCTGAATTCAAACCTGTTAAACCCCGCTTAAAAATTGACCTTGTGTCATATCCTACCCGAGCAGAGGGGTTGGGTAAATGTTAATACCAAAATCTGTTTATCCATATTATGAATTGGATTTATAAACAAAGTTTATAGGTAACGTTTTTAAACGAGCCAGAGCTCATCAGTTCGCTCACAGTTAAATGGTTATACGTAAACGATTTGTAAGTGAATAATTTGTAGTTTATTTTATCTTTAAAAATTTAGTAATATTTTTTGGCACATAGTTAAGTATTGCTACTGTTTGTACTCAGCATTACTATTGTATTCACAGAGTTAAATGGCTTCAAGTGTTGTTATTTAACATTATTGATTCTATTCAACTCTTCATTTGCTCACTGTCATGTGCTTCCAAGTGTTGTTATATAATACCGTTAATTCAGTTTTTTGCGCACAGTTTAACGGTTTCAGGCATGTCACACTAATAGTTGTATTTGCATACGATCAAATGGGTTTGCTATATAATACCGGTAATTCAGTTTAGGCGCAATGTTAAATGATTTCAACGCTTGCAATTCAATCTGAGATCAGACATTTGTTTGCACACAGTAAAATGGTCAAACAGTTTTATTTGACGCATAGATGGGACCCAAACAGGTTCTACCTCTATGAGTCAGAGTTGACCAAGGAAGAATGGCAATGAAGGGGTAGTCCACAACTCCGAAGCCTCACCATTACATAGTGGTTTATCCTGGACACTCGTTAAGGGGTCTTACCTCTTTGCAGAGATGCAAATAGTGTATTCTACAGCCCTAGCCGAGTGTACTTGACTAGATAGATAGATAGATAGATAGATTGTCATGGGATTGTGAGAAGATATTGGTTTATATTTGCTTTATGAATGCTTGTACTGTGCAGTTTGCTCTAAACTACGTGTTCAAAAGAGGATGTCTTCTGGTAAGATATAAAAAAATGAATACTGTATATATTTCTGTATAGGTTAACTAAGGGTACAAGAAAACCTTTGATTTATGATTAATCAGTTTATGAAATTGATTTGGAAACTAAGCTTAGCTCCAAATACTTCCTATCATGTTAATGGTTATCTACATTATAAGATTACTGAAAAAATTACCGAAAAGAAGATCTTCAAACTTCGACTATATCTAATATTTCTTCCATATCAAAATTTTTATACATCCAAAAACTTTGAACTTTATAAATATGAAACCACCAATCTACACGTATATGATCAGCGCAGAATCTTCAATATCTGATCTTCAATGTCAGTTCTTCTTTTGCTATGTTCTTGTCATTATATAAGACATGGATGAATCTATGAGACTGGTCCTGTAGATTACATCCCAGTTGCAGTCCCTCTCCATTGCGATAGGGTCGGAGTTGTCCGTGTACAGCGTACAGAGGGCTCTGGGGGTCAGGGATACTTCTAGCTTTGACCCTGTATACTCGCAGAGGATCCGTGATTAAATTGACAATTAGTTGCACACGGTATTCAAACTAATGGGGGTAAATGAAGAGAAATTACAGGTTTTTGTATATTTTAAGCAAAAGCCTGTGGCGTTTTATTTCAAAATTAAAGGAATCTTGACAACTTGGAAAGCAATGTAAAACATGCGTCCTACAAAGGGATTTTACGAAAATGATTTTATGAATGGATTGCAATGACTATGAGTGGAGATATGATTTAGCAGTCGCAAAGACTGTTTAAATATATAATAGAGGAAAAAAGAATTATCTAATCCTTAAGATGCAGTCATGTTTTTTTTTGCTGGGGATAGACAAATGTCTTGCAATTTGCTAGAGGCTAAGTAATTGATTGAATTTAGCTTCCCAAACTGAGAAGACAATTAACTGTATTTAATAGGCATTTTATCTAATTACGAAAAAAAAGTGTGTTAGTTGTTAGTTCGTTCGAAAAATATTTAACTTGCCAGATAGATAGATAGATTCTCTGAAAGATATCTTCAGAAAAAGACAGATTTATAGTGAGTGACAGACACAAATAAAATAAATGAAAACTCATAAAGATTGACAGTCACAGTGAGAAAATATTTGCAATCTTTGTCAATTGCCCTTTAATTAGAGCTGTAAACACACGTGGGCATTTATGAGGATAGAAAGAAAAATACAGAAACAAGAGAACGAATTAAGCACGAAATCTACGGAAAAGTTAACCAAAGAAAGGGAAGGGAGAACTAGCCAAAAAGTGAAGATAAATCATATAGAAAATATGTAGATCATGATGTAAATGACTTTTGCCGGTAAATATGAAAAAAACAATGACGTAAGAATTCAGTATCCTATTCTCTTCGTGATTATATGAAATACCTTCGAACATGATTCTTAGGGGAACATTGGTTCAGTGGCAGCAACCATTTATTTACTAAGCTTCCAAGAAAAACAAAAGGTCTTTTGTTTTATTTTACTTTATTTAAGCGGGCACCATACCATTTACATATGAGCAGTGACAAAAATAGCTTAGCCTCACCAGCATTCCTCATAACGGGGAGTCTCATGCATCAGAAATCGCACCTATCACCTTAAAGGGTCGGTGACGCTGGCAGATGGGCAACTGAACCTAAGCTTGATCATTTTTTCGATCGGTAAAGATAAAATTGGGAACCTTCGGGAATAAAATTGCACTGAAATAAAATCAATATCATAAGGCGGTTCATGGGATTAGGAATTATTCTTTGTTTTTTAATGGCATATTAACCTTTGTAGGTTATTTAATGCCAAAGCTATTCTCCGAGAAGAACAGTAGTAGTACTATTTAACCCATAGCTGGGAGGATAAGGGAGTTCATGCCATATGGGATTAGGGTTTTACTTTATGGTAATTGACATTGAAAATGTAATATATTATTCGAATCGTAACCAAGATGTTCTTTAAATCTTAGAAGCTATATGCGAAAAAAGATTCGAATTTTTAAAGTATTAGAACATTTGCTTTTGCTTTTGTTTTCGTTTTTTTTTTATTTTTGTCTTTTGTTTTACTTTTTTCTTTTCTTTTTAATAATCAAAGTTAAGCTTTTATCAAGTCCAAATGTCTTTGGATGCGGGACAATAATGACCTCATAAAATACATTACGATCACTTTCTCTGCTGCTTCAAGACCTTCCCAAATGGGATGGGAAATCCATTTGGAATGACAAACATTTTTCAACGGGAAATCGACACCTGATTTTAAAAACGTAATTAAAATTTAGAAAAAAAATGTTTTTTTCCAGAAATCCAAACATGTTTTCCTAAGAAAAGAAAACGGAAAATTTTTATTAACCATAACATTGAATTGATCTGATTGAAAGTAGATGTTTACTTCAGTTGGTAATAAATTGATCATTTGGTCATATTTAATGACAGCTGCCAAATTTGACCCTGTATACTCGCAGAGGATCCGTGATTAAATTGACAATTAGTTGCAAACGGTATTCAAACTAATGGGGGTAAATGAAGAGAAATTACAGGTTTTTGTATATTTTAAGCCAAAGCCTGTGGCTTTTAGTACTTGGATTTATATTTGATTTACACGGCAAACCAACTGTAAAAATGGAATGAATTTCACAAAAAAAAAAAAAAAAAAAAAACACTAATCAATAAATAAAACTATTTTTTTAAATTTATTTGATGTTTTGTATGTTTGATTTACTTCTGTAACGACATATCAACGCATTAATGGGTTATCTCACACCGAAACTTGATTCAGTTTTCACAGTTAGACTATAATCAAAACAAAATATTCAATAAAATTTATTAAATACCACTTTATTTTTATTTGTCAATGAAATTATGTTAGTTTAGTCATATGATACCAAATATTTCTAGGGGTGTCCTCGTGGTGTAATGGTTAAAGCGATGGACGGCGGAATCGTAGTACGCGAGTTCGTACTCTAGTCGCGCTATTACGTTCACTTTCGGGCAAATACCCTTGGGAAAGATATGAACCCCCTAATCCTCCAAGCTATGGGTTAAATAGTATCACTACTGTTCTTCTAGGAGAATAGCTTTGGCATTAAATAACCTACAAAGGTTGATATGCCATTAAACAAAGAAACCAAACCAAACTAATTTTTTCTAGCGAAAGCAAATAATTTATACACGACTATAAGAGTAATTATTCCTATTTAATAAAAATCATTTGATAGCACACGGGAATATGGTTTAGATTATTCTGATCTAACACCAATAATTCAGAAGCAATTATATTGTTTTAAGTATCGAACAATAATTATCCTTAGTAATCAAGTGTAACTTCAAGATTTGGTTTCTTTGCTTAAGCACATAACAACCTTCGTGGATTATTTAATGCTAAAGTCAGTCTTGTAGAAGAGCTACAGAGGTACTATTTAATACATAACTGTAGGGATAATGGTTATCGTCGTAGGAAATGAACACGGCGACACGAGTTCAAATCTTGGACGAGACTGATTGCATTTCACATAGCACTAATACCCTTGGGAAAGGTATGAATCCAATTATTCTCCCTCCAGCTATGGGTAAATAGTAGGGCAGACTGGGTTCTTCAGCCTTGGTGAGGCAACTAGTCTAGGAGAAGGAAAACTCTGAATTCAAACCTGTTAAACTCCGCATAAAAATTGACCTTGTGTCATATCCTACCCGAGCGGAGGGGTTGAGTAAATATGATAACTGTGGGGATAAATGGGTTCATACCTTTTCCAATGGTATTAGTTCGAACCCACTTACTATGATGTCGCTGGCCAGCACGTTAGACACTTGCCAACGAGGCTACCCCCTTATAGTTTCAAGTAACTATTCTAAATACAAACAATTTGCATATATCTAATTGCTAGTTGGTTGATGTTAATGGCATGTCAACATGTCTAGGATAATTTTACACGTTTCTGTAATCGCGTTTATTGTATATTCATATGAACGTTTTTTTTCGCCTAATTCTTTCTAAAGACTTTCTTCAATCTGTCCATTCGAATACGAGTTATTTTCAAATTTGAACCATATACAGGGCCCAAACAGAGGGATCTATTAGTAATGGCAATGAAAAGGTACTCAACATTCCCCAGATCTCCAGAACAGGCACGTCAACATTAGAGAAAGTTTAGAGCCATGCATATGTTTAGATGTTTCATGTATTCCAATCAAACATTTATAACTCTATTTAACCATAGTCAGTAGCTTCTTACATTAATATATTTTCACGTTTTCCTATCAAATACTGATAATTTTTAAACAGATCCGTTTGACCTATATATCGGACCCTAACAGGTACTCCCACTTCAAAATGGATTGGACCTGAGAGTAATGAGAACCGGAGCCACACTGAAAATGCACTTATTCATCACATCCTTTTTATAGAGATCTTACAAATCGTCAAAATTTCTGAGACGAAGCTTGTTGATTTTTATCACTAAGGTTTTCCGGACTATTGTCTTCATCATTATTGTTATTTCCACAACGTTTCGGCCGATATGTCCTCCGGCCTTCTTCAGGTGTTTGTTGTCTAAATTTCTGAGACTAAGCTTGTTGATTTTTATCATTAAGGTTGTTCGGACTATTGTCTTCATCTTTATTGTTATTTTCACCACCAGCAGGACACATGGCGTAACGGTTATAGGCGTTGGTTCCCTGAGCTTCTAAGAAGACAATCATCTGAAGGTTGCAGGTTCAATCCTCACTACAGGCGAGTAATATACAGGAATACTTAACACTTGTACCCGGATATGGCAAACGGAATCAGAACAGGCGACCCCCGTGGTTTCAATAAAGGACGTAGTTCAAAGTTCCGTGAAGTTTCCCGAGTTCGACAAACACCTGAAGAAGGCCAGAGGACATATCGACCGAAACGTTGTGGAAATAACAATAAAGATGAAGACAATAGTCCGAAAAACCTTAATGATAAAAAGACATCTTACTCCTCTGCAGGATATACAGTCAGCTTATTCTAAGCTAAATTAATTTGAGCTTTTCTTTTTGGGATCTGATTAGATATATTTTGAAAGATTTGAAAACCTTCAAATCAATCATTTTTTTAAATATTTTCTAAATGTAAATCAATATCAAAGACTTGTCTCCTGTGAAAATCCTTTTTAATACGACTACATATTTTGCAAAGTAGTTTTCATTAAATAAATTTTAAAAAAGAAAGCTTTGTGGTTTGGGCTAACTGTGGGGTAAGCGAAACTACTGATGCCGATTAGGTTGATAATGATGATTACTGTACCTACTTAAATAGGAAGCATTTCTTAGAATGGTGATTCAATAAGGTAATGATCTCAATTCTTGCTAGGAGCTCTCTAAACTCAGGAATCCTCAGATTTAGCAAGGGCACCTCGGGTAGTGTAATGGTTAGCAAGCTTGACTAGCAAACATGCAAGGGTGAGTTCGAGTCTCATTGGGTGCCCCATTCAATTGGCCTTGTGCCAAATAGAAGCAAAGAGCTTCGTAAATTACAATCCTCAGATTTAGCAAATTAGTCCACACACAATCACAAGAGATTAGAGATTGATTCTCTTATGGATGTCTGGCTCAAGGCTAAATATCTCAGTTCGTGCATAGTAGCCGAAATAGAAATCAATTTTCCAAAGGTGCTATTGATTGAAGTTCAATCTTAGCTAATCGGTATAATTTTGAATGTTAGCAGGACAAGTCAGCAGTTCTCACTTGAGAGATTGACGCAAAAGAATATTTTTTCATTAATTTTCCGCGTAATGTTATTGCCGAAGAAAGCGAACTCACTAAGCTAAGTTGAAATCCTGGTCGAGATTTTTTGCAATTCCCTTCCAGCAAACGCTATTTTTGAAAGGTTTGAGTCCATTTGTTCTTCCGCTGAGATATGAGTAAAGAAAGTTAGGCAGACTGAGCTCCTTAATCTTGGTAAGAAAACCAGGATAGAAGGAAAGAATCGGAATTCAAAACTTGGGCAATGTTGTTCAGGGACTCTATGGCAAATTGGTGCATCATTCTTCTATTATCACCTCATCCTAAAAGCGTAGCTGACTCTATACAATCCTTTATCACAATAAACAAATGGTGTCAAGTTTTGCAACGGAACTCTTAAGTTTCCTGTTCTGGTACCTATTCATTTTCATTACTTCTAGGTCTACTCAGACTCGGAGTGGTGGTAACTGTGAAGGTCCCATCTATTGGTTAAATAGCTCTGCATGAAAATTATTTTTTTTAGATAGGAATTCTTGGAAGCCATATAAGTAAGTAAAGTTGGCGACCGTAGTCGAGGGTGACCAGAGGGCTCCCTTTTCAATAGCTAATACACTGGGGTGTAGAGGAGGGCGCTACTCCTTTCTCTGAATTACTCCACTTTACCCTTGATATGTATCTTATAATGCTGAGAGTTAAGCAAGGAGGCATCAAGTACCATTTTTAAAGTCTTTGGTATGACACGACCTGGGATTGAACCCAGATCTTCCGGACCATTGGCGAACACTCTACCCACAATAGGCATCAATAATAACCATTAAACTAACCGAAAGGTGGGATCAAGTACCATTTTTTGATTCTTTGGTATGACATGACCTGGGATTATACCCTGGTCTCCCGGGCCATTGACGAACACTCTACTCATTAGGCCAATGACCCGCTGCTAATGTAAAGTTGGCGACCGTAGTCGAGGGTGACCAGAAGGCTCCCTTTTCAATAGTTACAACACCTGTGGGGTGTGGGGAGGGTGCTACTCTTTTCCCTGGATTGCACCAATTTATCCTTGATACGTACCTTAAATTGCAGAGTGTTAAGCAAGGAGGTATCAAGTACCATTTTAAAAGTCTTTGGTATGATGCGACCTGGGATTGAACCCAGGTCTTCCGGACCATTGAAGAACACCGAGTACAATTATTCATTTTAAGAATAACTACTTAAAGCCATAATCTTTTAAGGACTATTATTACTCACTTAAAGCCATATAATTACTTGCAAATTATTAGTGTTAGATATCATAACTTACAACCGTATAAACATGTGCAAACAAATGAATATTATTAAATGAGAACAGTTGCGTTAAGCCATATTGAGTATCGCTTATTGATACTAAATAGGAATGCCTGGTACAATATAACCGGCTCATTGGTCTAGTGGGTAGAGTGTTCGCCAATGGTCCGGGAGACCGGGGTTCAATCCCAGGTCGAGTCATACCAAAGACTTTTAAAAAATGGTACTTGATCCCGCCTTGCTTAACACTCAGCATTATAAGGTACGTATCAAGGGTAAAATAGAGCAATTCAGGGAAAGGAATAGCGCCCTCCTCTACACTTTGGTGTAGTAGCTATTGAAAAGGGAGCTTTCGGGTCACCGTCAACTACAGTCACCAACTTTACATACTTTTTAAAAGTACGATCAAATCAAAATAGTAATTTACGAACCACTTTTGCTTCGATGTGGCACAAGGCCGAATGAATCGGGCCCCCAAAAGAAAGTCGAACTCACTCGTGTAGGTTTGCTAGTCTACCTTGCTAACAATTAAACCACCAGAGGTGCCCATATTAAATATAATTGCGACGGAACTTTGAAAATCTAGTTCTGATTGTAATGAAACAATCAGATTTCGACATAAAATAAACCCATTGGGAAGTGATATGCCCTTAAACAACTAACTCCAAGGAAACGGATAAACAAATCACTGTTGCAGTTCATTTGCTGAATTTCAGTTCAGTTAATGATCGCCATCAATGCTGATTGACGACAGTTAGTTGTCCTTGTGCTATTGTAAGCTTAGGCAAATAGATTTCACGATTATATCTCATTAGTATTGTGTACAATGGTGCCCTCTGCCACTTTTCCAGCGAGTGTACAAAAGGATATATTCAGAATCAGATGTTAATCCTTTCCTTTGTATAAGCGACGAGTTAATCCTCATCGGGTTTGTTCACAACGCACACACCCGATTTCGGTTGTCAGGCTAGAGATTAGCGAGTGCTTAGTATGTGACTGTTCCTAAGCTGTTACTGCTTATATTGACAGTTTTATTAGGCCTATTTATTAGATCCATTTTTAAAAAACACAATGAAGGGGTGACTCCACTCTTCCCAGATCTCCAGAACTGAAGTCTCAACATAAGAAGCAGTTTAGAGTGATTCCCATGCAGAACACCCATTTTTAGGCATACCGGCAAGTTAGAAAGCTTTTATTGATTCAGGCTTACAGTCATACTGCTAACCGTACACGCAATGCCTAAGTTGTCACCCAGCCAAGAACTGAACAGGCTCATCGCTGCTCAACCGCAGTGCTCTAGCGTGACTTTGGATTTACTAAGTTTTGCTTAGTCTGGCACGCAATCCACAGATTCTAAGTGAAACCTGTTGTTTCTAAGTAGTCACCGATTTAAGTCTTCGACGGTCTCATCACTACTTAACTTCGATGATCTCGTGAGAACTGACGTTTCAACTAATTTTACAGCAAGTCATATTTATGCATTTATGGAAGGTTTTAATATAAAAATTTTAAATATCAAAATCATTTTTTATCATTAAGGGTTTTCGGACTATTGTCTTCACCTTTATTTTATTTCCACGAATAAAAATGAAGATAATTGTCCGAAAACCCTTAATTTTAAAAATCATCAATCTTCGTCTCAGAAATTTAGACACCTAATGAAAATTATATTTTCTTTCTCATGATGGAAGAGGAATCCTCATCAAGAGAACGTTTTTCATGATTAATGATTATAAGCTGGAAGCCATGTTGCTAAAAATCATTAAAAAATCCTACAAAACTTATATATCCAAAGATCAAAATAAAAAATGTCTAACTAAAATAAATATAAACATTTACTTCAGCATTAGTCATGTAAAAATCGTTGACCGTGTGATATCATATCATAAAAGTATTGTTTACTTAAGGCAAGCAATACAGTAAAAAATTTAAAATGTTTAAATGGATAAATCTCTAAAGTCTCACTAATTTAAGATGAAAAATATTTCTTTCCAAAACTCCGTGACATTTTTCATAGATAAATATTAAGTTTGGAAGATATATAAAGAATATGATTTTCAAATATTTTTTTCTTTTATGCAGATTTAGGTTAAATAGGAAAAATTACAGTTTTGTGAATATTTCAGTTGACATGGAAAGTTTTAAAATAAACAGTGTTTGAAAAAAGGAAATAATTATAGGGTATTTCTAACATTTTTATCTGTGATTCAAGTTTTGATCACTTAAGTGATCAACGCTAGTACAAATAATAACTGATCTCATAAAAGTTTTAAAAACATTACGTCTTCTGCCAGGGCTCCACTGATAAATATCTCTTTTAAAAAATCCCAGTTTTGACTTTTAAGAAGTGTTCGTTAACCATTGCACTGCGACAAAACAACTTTGAGTTCATTTTTCTTATATCGAGATTTTAATAATAATCACTAAAAGGTACAAGACCGAGAAGGCAGTGGTTAGGAAGAGGTCTCAAAAATATTATTTACTTATGGTAATTTCAATACTTATTATTATTTAAGCTTTGTAAATATCTAATCAAAACAAAAGAATTATATATATATATATATATATATATATATATATATATATATATATATATATATATATATATATTTATTGCTGATTGCATGAAACCCAGGATCACAAACAGTACCATGTAATATATATATATATATATATATATATATATATATTGGTGTCAGTCTGTCTGTCTGTGTGTGTGTGTGTGTGTGTGTGTGTGTGTGTGTGTGTGTGTGTGTGTGTGTGTGTGTGAGAGAGAGAGTGTGTGTGTGTATAAATGCTCTATCAGTGGATTGATATTGAGCACTATTTAACAATACTGTAACATTTGGTCCTCCATTAACTCACCAAGTGAGCCAGTAATGACCATAAAGCTATATATATATATATATATATATATATATATATATATATATATATATATATATGTATGTATATATTCTATTTTAGAGATGTTACTTTAATAGTCCAGACAAGGATTGTTCATACAGCATTTTTTTTTAGTTTTGTGTTTTGTTTTCGTTTTGTTTTTTGTTCTTTGATATTTTCTTTTTACTATTCCGATCGCAACATTAGATAAAATATCATTTGCTTTGGGGGTGATAAAAACTCAATAATATGAATAAGGGGAGGATAGATAGATAGATAGATAGATAGATAGATAGATAGATAGATAGATAGATAGATAGATAGATTAAAATATAAGTAATGATTTAAAACAGAAAGAAAGAAAGAAAGAAAGAAAGAAAGAAAGAAAGAAAGAAAGAAATTGTTAAATTTAAAAAGAAATAAAAATAAGGAGAAAATACATTTCCAAATTTTTAATGCATTTGAAAAATAACCACTGAAAACCATAACATAATTTATTACGTATTTCACTCTTAAATGATAAATCCTGTATCTTTAAAGCATTTGAGTGAACATAATTTTGGATCTGTTTGTAAATAAAAGGGAAATATCTTGATTCATCTACTAATGTACTTTATCGACCATTCAGTTTGAAGAAGACAACTCATGATATAATAGTTTGTATATCACTCTCGCTGATATTACCTTCACATATAGCAGGTTCACTTATAATCATGTGCCAAGCAACTGTAGATTTATTCAGCAACTTTGGAGAATTCTTAACCAGCAGGCATGATTAAAAAAACCAAATCTCTTAACTTTTATTTTAAAATGCTTCATTTTCAGTCAACTAGATCATACAAATCCATGTAGCTATACATTTACCCACACTACTATCTTCAGTGGAATGATTAGGACATGGGATTAGTTTTAATGTGAGAATCATTGAGAAAGTGAACCTTCTAGGTACTATTTACCCAACCCCTCCGCTCGGGCAGGATATGACACAAGGTCAATTTTTAAGCGGGGTTTAACAGGTTTGAATTCAGAGTTTTCCTTCTCCTAGACTAGTTGCCTAACCAAGGCTGAAGAACCTAGTCTGTCCTACTATTTACCCATAGCTGGAGGGAGAATAATTGGATTCATACCTTTCCCAAGGGTATTAGTGCAATGTGAAATGCAATCAGTCTCGTCCAGGATTTGAACTCGTATCGCCGCGTTCATTTCCTACAACGATAACGACTACACCACGGGCACCTTCTAGGTGGGTGGGTACAAAAGTCGCTAAATGTCTGTCGGCGTTTCCTGTTAAGAGTGTGCCTCAGGTATCAGGAAATAAACCTTATATATATATATATATATATATATATATATATATATATATATATATATATATATATATATATATATATATATATATATATATTCCCACAAATAGAGAAGGGAAAGTACTAACTGGAGAGATGACTCACTGAGACCAGCTTATATATATATATATATAATGTATTTGGTCATTGAGTTTCAATTAAGATATAAGGATTAATGATATCGTTCCATCATTAAAAGAAACAATCAGTTTTCATTGCTAGTCATCATCTTCATCTTCTGCCAAGGGATGTTATTTACAAAGCTAAGCTTCATTGTGGCACAAGGCCAGGAGTATAGGGTGTTCAGTGAGAATCTAACTCGATAACAAGGGTCACCTACTCTAGTTTGCCAACCACGTGATTTGTTCCTTTTCTGCCTGGCGTCGATGTGTTAAAGGGAACAAATAATTGTGATACTGAAATAAATGGATAAAAGAAACAAGATAAAAACAATCCCCACACACACATCCCATCTAAATTGGATTTTGCAAATCGAATATTACTTTCATTAACTTTAACCTTTTTTTTCTAACCTTGAAAAGAACAATTCATAACTGACTACTCACGTGATCAAATTTTAAAAGAACTGACTAATTTTATGTGCCACGTACTTTTTCAATAATGAACCACGTGACTAAGCTAGAGTTGCACATGTCCAAACACCGGGAGGATTCCACATAAATTCCTTACATTCTCACTTGAAAATCCTTTAATTAGTAATTACTTTGCGTCAAAGAAAGATATCTAAGTGACAAAAAGTCTTTATGTAAAAAAGATTAATAAATAATACCAAAGTGAAAAGAATTACAGCGAAGTGTTTGTGACAGAGGACAGAGGTATCTTCCTTCCATGATTCGTCGGTTCTGTCATCAATAGTTGCCATCACACCCAGTCAATTATTTAGCAAAAGTTGTAGGATGAAGAAGTGCCCTCCAACCCACTGGAAGTTACTTCCCCTATCATCTAAAAAAAAGTAAGGATTGGGTTTATTGCCTGACGCCTAAGGTGCCTCTTTGATATGAAATGCCAATGGAACTAGGGTGGTTTTCAATTCTTTCAACTGTGGGGCCTAATTCCTTAGGGTCATCCGACCTCATGTTACGACCAAACATCAGGTGGATTTGGTAAATTCCATTATCAGTGTCTATATCTCTGTTAATGAACTTATATGCTGATTGAATTGATGTCAGTGTGAAGTTATTTTAAATATTTCATTAAGAGACAACAAAAGACAGAAAGTTGTGCCGATAATTAGTTAAGTGATTGTAAAATCGGTGAATGTTAAAGAGAACAGATATTAGCAATTTTTTCTTCGGATGAAGAACTATGATGATGATTTTTTTTTT
>OY757926.1:75844984-75857484 GCA_963585895.1 Sepioteuthis lessoniana
GTGTGTGTGTGTGTGTGTGTGTGTGTGTGTGTGTGTGTGTGTGAGTGTGTGTGTCTTTCTGTTTACTACAGAAATATTATTACTGCAATATCTTATGATTTTCTTTGCTAATTTTTTCAATTCCATCGGCTGTTTTCATTTTAACGCAATTCCGGTAATTTTCGGCTAGTTTCGTTTCTTTTCGTATAAGCAAATTTATACTTAATCCTTTGTAATTCTGTTCTTCTTTCTATCTTTCTTTCTTTTTTTTTTCTTTTTCTTTTTCCATTTTGTTACATATCCATTTTTTTTTTCTAATTTGCCAACACTGTCTTATTTCTTTTCTTTTTTTTTTCTTTGGAAAAAAAACAACAAAAATTTAAAAAAAAACAAAAAACAAACTTGAACTCTGGCAATTTGTATCATTTTCCTCGTTTACTTTTTCACTCGTTCCGGTTTGCCACGTGTTTCTGTTGTTTGCCGTTACGAATTAACTGAATCACTTCCATTGATGGACGGACTCTGATGTGTCAGATTCACAATTCGGCCTGTCTTTCCTTGCTTCGCCCGACCCTGCACATGTTTGCATATATGCGTGTCTTTATGCTTGTCTTTCTTGTGTGTCTGTGTGTGCGTGTGTTAATGCGTGAGAGTGAGAGACGGAGAGACAGAGAAAGACCGAGAGAGAGAGAGAGAGAGAGAGAGAAAGAAATAGAGAGAGAGAAAGAGAGAGAGAGAGAAATAAAAGGGGGAAAAATATACGGAAAGAGAATAAGTCTTTCTTTTTTTTCTTTTTCTTCTTAAGTGTGTACAAATGTACATTTTACTCTCGTAACGAATAAAAAAAAGAAAGTTGAGTAAATTTTCCGATTTTAACTGAAGGAAAATTATTTCCAGTGTTTTTCGTGCCACATTCCAGGCTATTTCCCGATTACGTTAAGATATCGATCTATCGATACGTAACTACCTCTCGAAGTGTATTGATCGATTGATTTACACAGTCTACGTAACCTATACATCTATATCAATCTTCAAATATCACAAAGCGAGCCTTATGCCAGACTAAGATTTAAATCAATATTCTACTATATATACGTACCCTCATCTGCACTAACACTCACTCAAGCATTCTTTGTCTCACTCTCTCTCTCTCTCTCTGTCCGTCTCTGTGTTTGTCTCTACCCATCTCTCTCTCTCTCTCTCTCTGTCTCTCTCTCTCTCTCTCTTATTTACTTCCTTCCACGTATATATGCACTCAGATATACACAAACATCAATATACGCACATCCTCAAACTCTAAATCTCTCATTTAAACACACACACACACTCAGCTATACATAGATATAAACATACGCTCAGAGCAAGATTCTCTCGCCACTCCTCCCTATCGTTCATCGCCCTAGGTAGGTCTTCAGGACAACATCCCGTATCCTCACATAGCTGCTGAATGTACGTTCGTGCTGGTAGTCCTGCTTTTGCACGGCCATGTGTGGGGATCCATAAGAGTACATCTCTTATGAGTTCATCTCTGCTTCTCCAGCAGTGTCCTGCATGTCTGGTTCGTCTAACTTGAATAGTTTTCGTGATAGGGGGCAGGTGGCCGTACAGTTGGTGTCTTGTGGGATGTTGCTGCCAGGACTTGTTCAGGATTGCACGCAGCATTCTTGTGTAATTGCCATCTAGCTTCTTCTTCAGCCGTTTTGTTAGCGTCCATGTAGTGCAGCCATATAGCAGTATCGATGTGACCGCTGCCTGGAAGAAACTGCGTTTCATTTTATCGGTTAGGTCTGATTTCCATATAATCGATAGCCTATTGATAGCTGTCCATGCTTTCGTTAACCTCGTTTCGATGTCCTTTCATACACTTCTACTCAGATATATACAAATACATATCATGCACACAACAAATCCAGAAAAGATATGTAATATTTATATATATATATATAGAGAGAGATGCTCTCTCTCTCTCTCTCTCTCTATCTTTCTCTCTCTCTCTCTCTCTCTCTCTCTGTCATCCTGTCTCTCCTTCCACAGACAAAAACAAGCACACTAACGCCCACACAACATACGCACACAAACACACACACATGCTCTGTCATACACCTTTGTGCTTCACTGAAAGAAAGGGATATTCAGAGAGAGAGAGAGAGAGAGAGAGAGAAAGAGAGAGAGAGGGAGAGAGAGAGAAAGTATATAAGTGTTTGTGTTTACGTGTGTATGCATGATATCTTTTATATGCACACGATCACAAACGTGTATGCTATTTTTTTTAAATGACTAATTTTCAAAATATTTGAAACTAAATCATAAAAAACGATCAACTAAGGATGTTGAACTGAGAAAGAAATATTTATAAGAGTATGTTGGCTTTCAGGTGCTAATTTACTCCTCATTTCACCAGGCCGCGAGTACCTTTCAGCGCCCACCTGAATACACACACACACACACACACACACACACATATATATATATATATATATATATATATATATATATATATAAGAAGATAAAAGAGAAATTAGAAAAGTGCAGGATATTTCTATGGCAGATCTAAAATATAAAATATCCAATTATGTATGTTAAAATCTTAAGATATGATAGATTCATTCATTTTAACGTTATATAAACCTGTCTAGGGTATTTTATACATAGAGGTCAGGGAATAACACTTATTGTACGTTCATGTATAATTTTTTTGGTCCTGTAGTTTTTTCTGGGTTTTTTTTCTGCGGTTCTTCTACATGATTTTTATTCAGATCAATTTGACCCATTGATGGAATCCGGTCAGAGGGGACATGAGAGTAATGGCAATGATGAAATAATCCGTACTCCCCAGATCTCCCGAACTGGCGTTTCACAACCAGATCCGCCTTAACGTCATACATCAGGACACTCCGTTATGTAAAGTTTGATTTAGATCACATAATAGTCAGACATATATATGTATATATGCACACACTCACACACACACACACACACACACACATATATATATATATATATATATATATATATATATATATAAGTGGTAAAAGTAAAGTTGGCGACCTTTAGTCGAGGGCGATCAGAAGGCTCCCTTTTCAATAGCTACTACACCGAGGTGTAGGGGAAGGCGCTACTAATTTCCCTGGATTGTTCCACTTTACCCTTGATATGCACCTTTTATTGCTGAGTGTTAAGCAAGGAGGTTTCAAGTACAATTTTTAAAGTCTTTGGTATCACGCAACCTGGGATTGAACCTAGGTCTCCCGGATCATTGGCGAACACTCTATGCGTGTTTGCGTTCACTGCAGCGAGTGTGTGTGTGTGTGTGTGTCTTCACCCACATTTGATTATTGTTTTATTATACTGTTATGTATTGTTGACTGACTTTTACATTTCGTTACTCTTTTCCAGGTTTATTTTCCAAATAAAATTGTCCTTTAATAAGTATATTTTAATCATAACTAACTTCATAAATTCTTTTTTTTATCAATCTCCGAGTATATAAGACTTACTTCAACGCCAAGCTATAGTCGATTATGAGTTAATCGTTTTGGATTTTGATTTTCTTATCTCTTCGGATGAATCTTTTAAAATGACTAAGTTTCAATGGATTGATTGATCGATCAAATTAACAGAAGTTTACACTCTTGGACAAATAATCCACCACTAAAAGTCTTCGCAATGAACACCTAACTCAAAAACAGCCTAATCATTTAAGCAGATGATCTACGCATTCCTTTGTGCATGCAGATTGATTGACTTTCTTCCGGTATTTTTAAGGGGCCCCAGCAAACAACGAAATCTGTTCATTTAATGATGAATTACCCTTAAAATGGATAGGTGAATTGATAAAATGTTTGTAATCGAGAGGCAGACAAACAGACCGACAGAAACAGAGAGAGAAAAGAATATTTTCAGTAATCTGGTAATAGTGATACATCCAGTAAACATAGAACGGAACACTAACGCAGATAGATAGATAGATAGATAGATAGATAGATAGATACTGCCGTTGTTTATAGAGACTCATGTGTGTAGAGAATTGCTCTTTGGATCGATCGACCTATCATTTTATCAGCCAATACATTTTGATCTCATTTTGCAAGTAAAAATATTCTCTCGTTAAAATATTCTCTCCGTTATAATAAATCCTTATTCTTCAAGTCATTTTGCCACCTCGGAAATAAATAGCAACTTACCAAATCATTGTTACAAGAATTACAATCACTGATTTTGTCATTTACTAGGATTTGATTTGATATTTACATTTGAGATTATGATTTCACAGCGGCAATTTCTAGTCCCTGTCACCATCACGAAATAAAGCTTGTTTTTATTTTGTTTTCTTTTTATTTATTTATTTATTCATTTATTCATTTTTTGTTTTGTTTTTGTAACCTGCATGAGATAAAATTCAAAATGTATTGTTGGCGTTTTTCAATTAAAGCGTTTATTTATTTATTTGTTTATTTGTTTTTGTTTTTGTTTAATGTATGGGGTTTTATTTTATTAGTAGTGCTGCATTTCCCTTTATTTAACAAGTCAAATTATTATTATTATAATAATTATAATAATAATAATTATAATTATTATTATTATTGTTGTTATTATTATTATTATTATTAGTAGTAGTAGTAGTAGTATCCTCTCTACTCCTACACACTCTTGTGTGGGGCACCTCTGGTGGTGTAACGGTTAGCAAACTAGACTAGCAAACCTACACGAGTGAGTTCGAGTCTCATTGGGCACCCCATTCATTCGGCCTTGTGCCACATCGAAGCAAAGAGCTTAGTAAATTACTATACACTCTTGTGTATTCTTACAGGATTTTATTATTGCTGTTGTTGTTGCTGCTGCTGTTGCTTGCATTGTGTTCTCTGTGTAAGCTCCTGTTGAACTGAGTCAGGAGAGATATCACTTGATAGGACTTTCCATGGTATGGTAGTTGTTCCAAGTAGAGTGATTTTTGGTTGTTATTATTATAAGTTAGTTTTTTTTTTTGCTTCTATAATCTCCCCCCCCCCTCTCTCTCCTTATCTCATAGCCCAGGATTACTGACTTTTGCAGACGATGTTTTTTTTTCTTCTTCTCGGAAAATTGGTAGACAAATGTTTTAGTAAATTCTGCTGACATAGGAAAAAAAAAAAGAGATCTCGTGGCTGCTAGTCTTTTGCTCCAACCTCAAAGCTTTACATAAAGTGCCAACTGCTGTTAGTCTTTAATCATCAAGAAAATAGGCGCCTGTTTTGGGTGTCTTCATCTTAGATAACTTTTCCACTTGTTTTTGCTTGACCCGTTCTAAAAAGCTGTGATATTAAATATTTACACTGGAACGCATGCGTATTTTCATATGAGGACATTAATCAGTGTTTTTGGTTGTGTGAGTTAGGTTGAGTGTGCACATGTGAGTGCCAATGCTGGTGTGTGTGCGTGTGTGTGTGTGAGAGGGTGTGTTTATGTAATACACATGATTGTGCCGTTAAATCTATTATTTCTCTAGTAGTTTTCGTCTTTATATCTCCTTCGCACAACCATAATTCAAATCAAGTTTGCATCTGTGATTATGGATGTGTGTCTCTAACAACGTGTGCATCTCCGCGTGCATCTCTGTGTTTTTTTTCTTTGCATGAGCATTTGTGCATATGTGAGTGTTCATCACTATGTATCCCCATGGGTGAATCTGTATATATACCTGTATATATATTTATTGGTATGTATTTTGATGTGTATCTCTGTTCATTCGTTTTCGTTTTAACTGTGGTCTTCTTTTCGTTATTACGAGAATTTAAAACATTCTTTTTTATAATAGTCCAAATTAGTAATCTTAGAGAAAGTTGCTACTAAGTCCTTATTTAATCATAGTGTCATTAGATTGATTGATTTTAACGGCATGTCTACCCATCTAAGGTTATTTTATATCTAGAGTTCAGGGAATCGTCTTCACTGTCTATTCAGATGAATTTGATCCATAGATTAGACCCAAACATACACTAACTATCCAGATCAGAGTGGACCTGGGAGTAATGACAATAAAGGGGTTCTCCACACTCACCAGACACACGACAAATAAAACAAAATAAATAGCACATAGCACCTTGGGAAAGGTATGAATCCAATAATTCTCCCTCTAGTTATGGGTAAATAGTAGGACAGACTTGTTCTTCACCCTTGGTGAGGCAACTAGTCTAGGAGAAGGAAAACTCTGAATTCAAACCTGTTAAACTCCGCTTAAAGATTGACCTTGTGTCATTTCCTACCCGAGCGGAGGGGTTGGGTAAATAGGATAAAACAAAATAAATGAATGCATTATTCCAAAGCATGGAAGTCGCCGTGGCTAACCTACGCTGTTGCAACATCATAAATGAGTTCAAACCCCACTCACACAATCACGTTCAATTTCGGACTAAAACCCTGGAAAGGTTTGGGGTCTCTTTATCTCTATTAGTTATGAGTTAGATAATACCACTACTGAGGGCGGCGGTCCTCGTGGTGTAATGGTTAAAGCGATGGACTGCGGAATTGTCGTAAGCGAGTTCGTACTCCAGTTGCACTATTACGTTAACTTTCGGGCAAATACCCTTGGGAAAGATATGAACCCCCTTATCCTCCGAGCAATGGGTTAAATAGTACCACTCCTGTCTTCTAGGAGAATGGCTTAGGCATTAAATAACCAACAAAGGTTGATATGCCATTAAACAAAGAAACCCAGCCAAACTACTACTGTCCTTCTACAATGATGTCTTTGGCAATAAATAACCCATGAAGGTTGATACGAACAGATCAAATCCTTTCCTAAAGTGAGAAGAAATAATTATAATTAACAGAGCTTCACCTTAACTTAGAATTTTTTAAAAACCTGGGAAAGGTTTGTCGTTTATATCATTGTCAATAAGCTTCCGTAATACGTAAATCACTAATACCTTCCTCCTACTAATAAAATTACAAAGTACACATAAAAGATTTAGTGATAATTGTAGTGGCAGACCCTTGCAGTTCATTCATTTTATTGGAAAGACACATTATAAGCCTCCTTCGCTCCTGGCAAAACAAATACTAACATTTGAGAATAGCAGGCTGTGTCTCATTTGGTGAAAATGTGTTCCTCATTCGTTTTCGCCGTACGGTTGTCAGTATTGTTTCTTGAGAAAGATAAACAGATTAACAAAAAAAGGAAGAACCCGGGGTGGCAAGGTGATAGAAGAGATTTTAAAACAACAGCGATCTCCTTAAATAAACGTGTAGAAAATTCGGATCCGTAGCCTCAATTTGGCGAGTAACCGATGGAGAGAAAGAAAGTTGTCGAAATTGTCGATATAAGAAACTTTAAATGAAATCTTTCATCTACTTCCTATCCTCTCTCTCTCTCTCTCTCTCTCTCTCTCTCTCTCTCTCTTTGTCTTGGTTTTCCTCACTCTGCTTGAATCTCTCTTTTCTTTCGGTCTCTCTTTGTTACTCCTCAACTTACACACACACACACACACACTCACACACACACAAACTTATATAATCTGATGTATACGATTGTATATGAGTTATGCACCCAAACTCCCCCTTACGGGTAGAATGCGACACAAGGTACATTTGTACATGCATGCATTAAAAGATTTGCATGAAAATAAATACGTACACATTGAAATAAATATCATTTAACATTAATACGATTTTATTGGGTCACAAAACTTCTATTACAAGCATACATAAATAAAATATACATATTCATATCTTAATTAACATGGCCAGATCTACAAAGACACATACGCGAACCCAGTAGATGCATGTAGATGTATTAATGAGCTCATTTAATATGCATATATATGTGTGTGTGTGTGTGTGTGTGTGTGTGTGTGTGTGTGTGTGTGTGTGTGTGTGTGTGTGTCTATTCTAGTGTGAAAAAATTTTAAAACATCACTGAAAACGTAGTTACCCCCGTTTTTTATTAATAATTTACAAAAAGAATTATCTGGTATTAGTGACTCTATCATTGATATTGAGTAGTGTATCCTGAAATAAGTACGTTGGATTTCATATTTACACACACACACACACACACACACACACACACACACACACACACACACACACATATATATATATATATATATATATATATATATATATATATATATATATATATATATATATGTGTGTGTGTGTGTGTATCTATGTCTATATATATATGCCTCTCTCTCTATACATATATATACGTGTATGTGTGTGTATGTATATATATATATATATATATATATATATATGTGTGTGTGTGTGTGTGTGTGTGTGTGTGTGTGTGTGGGTGTGTGTGTGTGTGGGTGTGCGTGCGTGTGTAGATGTATCAATGCATATGTGTATACGGAAGTACCTTGTCGTAGCGTACTACTATTCCGAGATGGAGTCTCCCTGAAAAGCTCGTAGTTGTGGCCTTGTGTCAGATCTCTGCTGTACGTTCACATGTGTGTGTGTGTGTGTGTGTGTGTGTGTGTGTGTGTGTGTGTGTGTGTGTGTTTTGTGCCACAGAATGCATTTTAAAATTGGATATCTCCAAAAAAAAACTACCAATAGTTATGAACAGACCTAAATCATTGTAACAGTACCTTTCGCATCGTATCACTACGACCGAAACTTTTTGTATGTAAGGCGGTAGTGGCCGGGGGCTGTGATTTAAGCTAAATTGATAGACATGTACTAATTAAGAATCTATGTGTGGTAGGGTTGGCAGCCACCCCCGTCATCGTTGCCGCTTCCACCATCCGATCTACTGCCGCTGACAAGAAACAACAATGTAGTAATCATCGTCGTGATCGTCATTGCCAAAATAGGCGCCTTCATGACCACTGTTATCATCAATATGATCATCATTAATCAGCATCATTAAAACTGATGATCGACATCAGCAAAAAATGTAATACTACTTTTCTGTCCTCCTCCTGCATATTTTTCTCTCTCTCTTCTCTCTCTCTCTCTCTCTTCTCTCTTTCTCACTCTACACACACGCACACACATGCACATACACACATATATATATATATATATATATATATATATATATATATATATATATATATATGAAGCAGAGAAAAAAGCCGGATATATATATATATATATATATATATATATATATATATATATATATATATATATATATATATATATATATCCGGCTTTTTTCTCTGCTT
This sequence comes from Sepioteuthis lessoniana, assembly GCA_963585895.1. Classification (NCBI taxonomy): domain Eukaryota; kingdom Metazoa; phylum Mollusca; class Cephalopoda; order Myopsida; family Loliginidae; genus Sepioteuthis; species Sepioteuthis lessoniana. The sequence goes on from OY757926.1 coordinate 75,854,119, forward strand.
CATACAACTTCTCTTTCTCTCCTCCGCTCTTAAAAGCTTGCCATCTCTTCTTTCACAAATTCTGCCTCTCAATTTGGCCCTTATTCTTTCTCCCAACCTTCCATACAACCAAACCTGCACACTATCTATCTATCTATCTATCTATCTATGTCACACTGATCTATCTGTCTATCAGTCAATCTTTCTATATCACTGTTTATATCTATCTATCTTTCTATCTTTGTCAATTTGTTCATATCTATATTTCTATGTCTAGGTATATCTATCTATCTATCAATGGATCGATCAATCAATCAATCCATTATATGATCTGACTGTTCCTCACTCTCTTTAATTCAGATGTTCATATCTCTCATCTTGCTCTCTCTCTCTCTGATTTGCTGCTATTATAAACAGGTTAATTCGAGTTTCAATAGAAACTCAACAAACGAATCTTTTTAGCTCAGTTTATCAAACTATATATTTTTCCCTTTTTTTTTTCTTTTTTCTCTCTTTCTTTCTTTTAACCCACTTAACATCTCTCAGTCTATACATCTGTTGTTTTTTTTTATTTTGCGGGGAGGTGGTGAGCTTCATGCTTTTACTCCTTTACGGTACGTTGACATGTGCGCTAAACTCAATAGCCGGTATTAAATGAGTTCGATCCTCAGAAGTGGTACTCGATAAATTTAACCTTTTACTCAGTCATTGATCATTCGTCTATCTTACTTTTTGATAGTTATTGCCTTAGCCACAGCAACCATTGCTAGTGATGCTGCGACTACTCTAATCTCTACAACAGTATTCAAACTTCTTGTTACTACTACAGCTTCTACTGCCTCGTGTACTAAGATAGTAAATATTATTACTACACCAGCGTAAAAGTGTGAGCTTTATTGAAACAATTTTGACTCTAAATACCATTATGAATATCCTACTTTACATTTACAATAAATAGATTTGCAATATATATATATATATATATATATATATATATATATATATATATATATATATATATATGTATATATATATATATATATATATATATATATATATGTGTGTGTGTGTGTGTGTGTGTGTGTGTGTGTGTGTGTGTGTGTGTGTGTGTGTGTGTGTGTGTGTGTGTGTGTGTGTTGGGTGGAAAATGGTTTGTGAATATACATATATATATAGAGAGAGAAGTTGCAAAACGAAAAATTGCAGTTTCTTTAAAGGCACATAGAGATGATCAACATTGGTTACTTCACTACAAAGCACTCAATATCAATATTACCAAGTAATAGTAATATTAGTAAAGCCACTGCAAATAATAATAGGTTAATAATTACGAAGCTTGTAATACTGAAATCCCATTGAGTAAACTTGTAATCACTAAAACAAATATTGATAAGTCAATAAGTACTACTAATGTTGTTATTTTTTCTTTCCAGCCCAAATCAGTCAAATAATAATAATAATAATAATAATAATAATAATAATAATAATAAGAAGAAGAAGAAGAAGAAGAAGAAGAAGAAGGAACAGTTCCGGCTGACCATAAGGTAAAACTAAAGGAAAGGAAAAAGAGAGATAAGTACATAGACCTTGCTAGAGAACCGAAAAAAAAACTATAGAATATGAAAGTGACGCTGATACCAATTGGAGCACTCGGTACAGTCACCTAATGGATTGCAACAGGAACTGGAGGACTTGGAAATAAGACTACGAGTGGAGACCATCCAAACTACAGCATGATTGAGATCCAGATTACTGAGAAGAGTCCTGGAGACTTGACGAGTCTTGCTGTCACTCAAACTCCAGTGTGAAACCATCAGCTAACGCTGGTGTGAAAAACTCTCAAAAGAGTTTTTAAAAAAATGCAAAGAAGAAGAAGAACAACAACAACAACATCATCAACAATAACAACAATTACTACTAAAACAATAAAACCTGGGGAAAGTGTTTTCACTTTTCATTCATGGAGGGATACCATCTGTTAATAATAATAATAATAATAATAATAATAGGGACAACGCTTGAGTGTCAGATTCATGATGTAAATTACTGAACCCTATTTCTTTGTCATCATTTCAGTTGAATAAAATAAAATGCATTTGTATTAAATACTATTCACCACTATCACCTATTTCTTTTCCGTTTTGTTTTGTATTTTTTTGGGTTTTTTTTTTTTTTTTTGGTTTTTTACGTAAGGAAGAGCAGTGCTTGCACGGGCGCCAACCTTCACACAACCGCCGCCACCGCCACCGCCCGAACGTAAATGTAAAGCTCTTACACCAAAACCGACACGATTTCCCCCTCTTCCTTTTTGCCTTCTGTTGTCGTCACTTTTTTCTTTATTTATTTACCTTCTTCTTCTTCTTCTTCTTCTTCTTCTTCTTCTTTCTTCTTCTTCTTCTTCTTCTTCTTCTTCTTCTTCTTCTTCTTCTTCTTCTTCTTCTTCTTCTCTAAGCAGCACTTGGGGTTGTTGCTTCTGCTGCTGCTGTCGTCGTCGCTGCCGTATTGTTATCGTCTTTATTCTCTTCTTTTACTCCTCTTTCACTGTCGTCTGCCTAGCCGCTTCTTGTGTGTGCTCTCTTTCTCTCTTTCAATTTCATTCATTTTTTTTAAAACTACCTTCCCTTTTTTTTTCCCCAGTTAGAAAAAAAGACAAATACCTTTCCTATCTTTTCTTCACATATATAACGCAAACCTATCAAAGAAAAAAAAAAGATAGAAATATCGCGTTTACACGTTATTTTTATTTTATCATTACCCACCAACTCCCATTATTACAATAGAAAACTATTAACACTAATTCAGCTTCACCAAAAAGTTTCTTTCTTGTTAAGAGAACAAAAAAGTGGACCCCTTAAAAAGAAAAAAATGCCCTTTCATCCGTACCGTATCTATCACCGCCCTCACCGCACGCTTCGTCAATTTCTTTTCAACTTACGCCACCATCAACACTAATATCAACATCACTAACAACAAACCACCTTTCACTGTATTTCTCTCTCCCTTCCCTCCCTCATTCACTAACATATCTCTCTCTTCCTTTCTTTCTCTCTCTCTCTCTCTCTCTCTCTCTCTCTCTCTCTCTTTTGCGTTTTATCGTCGTCGTCGCCGTCATTGTGCCACACAACTGCTGCTGCCCATGGACTTTACCCACCATCACCGTCGTCGTCGTCGTCGTCGTTGTCTACCGTTCCTGCACATCTTGTTCCTCTTCAAGCTACATCAACTATACTACAAACAACCACCTATCGCCTTGTTGTTGGACTAAAACAATGAAGACCGTAACGTTTAGAGTCGCTCTAGCGACCACCTTCTTCATCACGTTCTTCTCTTCCACTCTAGTAGTGATTACAGACTGCAAGTGCCTGCAGGATGACGAGGGTACGTTTT
>OY757926.1:75867484-75877484 GCA_963585895.1 Sepioteuthis lessoniana
CAATCTATTTTATATCTGATATATCAATCTGAGATAGATAGATAGATACTAACAGAATAGGATAGATATATAGATGGATAGATAGATAGATAGATATGAACAGAATAGATAGATAGATAGATAGATAGATAGATAGATAGATAGATAGATAGATCAGAGAGAGGAGTCATATATGAATATACACTGATACTTTTTGTTTGTCCAAACAATAGCACAGTTCAAAGAGAACCAATTTTTATCATTTACTCCCCACATAGGAACACGTATATTTCCCCTCTTTCTTTTAAATATTTTGAACGTATATATATATATATATATATATATATATATATATATATAGAGAGAGAGAGAGAGAGACAGAGAGATTTGTGTTAGTGCGTGTGTACAGATTGTTAGAGAGAAAAGGAAAGAAGGGAGTCTCCTTGGTGTTGTGGCTAACAAGCTGTTCTGCGACACCGTAATGAGTTACTTCAAACCCTAGCCGCGCTTATTCATTCCCTTTTGGATAAGTGTGTTTGGATTTGTTTTCCTTGTTTAATAGCATATCAACTTTCATGAATTATTTAAAACCAAAGCCATCCTTGTAAAAGAACGCTCGTGGTGCTATTTAAATCAAATCTGGGGTGTATAAGAGGATTTAAACTTTTCCCGAGGATTAGTCCAAGAGTGAACAAAATAGCACGACTGCAGTTCGAACTAGCTTACAAAAATGTCGTACTCCAGCACATTAGCCACGACGCAGCTGCGATTACTTTCGGACTAATGCCCTAAAGAAATAATAATAACTTCCTTACTAACCCCTGCTATGGGTTAAAAAGTGCAACTACTGTCATTCTACAAGCATTAAATAACCCTCGATCGTTGATATGCCATTAAACAAAGAAACTAAACCAGTGACATAGATAAACAGACTGAGACAAAGAAAGAAACGTGAGATCGTTATGAATTAGTGACATATAAGCTAATCTTACACCAACATTACTACAGTTAAGAATTAATCAGGCAACCAAGATTGATTAGTGATAATGAAGATGATGATGTAGCGCCAGTCACTGTGTCTGAGTATTATAAACATTTACCATGTTTAACATGAACCCCCTTATTCTCTCTCCAGCTATGGGTAAATAGTAGGACGGACTAGGTTCCTCAGCCTTGGTGAGGCAACTAGTCTAGGAGAAGGAAAAGTCTGAATTCAAAACCCGTTAAACTCCGCTTAAAAATTGACCTTGTGTCATATCCTGCCCGAGCGGAGGGGTTGGGTAAATAGTACCATGTTTAACTCCATGCAAACCTTCCCAAAAAGTAAATTAAACATGCAAAACCATATCGTGTCAGAATGAACCTCATAAAGAAAGCAACCATCCGTGACTCTCATTATGTATGTGTATGTGGCTTTATATTGCTTTAGTAAGAATAAAATGAGTTCATTTCAGCGAGCCATCAACAAAGTATTTCACTTCCTTTGTTATAGTGTAAAACTGACGATCTTATTTTAATACTGAAACTTAAATAATGTATGTACTTTCATATGTTTAAGCGTTGGTATAGTACAATTTATTTACCTTTGTCTGGTTATCTCTACAAATATGCATTTTAGCGTTTATGCAAATGTGTGCTTCTCTCTCTTTTTCTTTCTGCCTGTACTTATTTGAGTAACTGCTTGTTTATCTCTCTCTCTATATATATATATATATATATATATATTGACAGAGAAAGAGATAGATAGATAGAGAGAGAGAGAGAGAGAGGGGGGGAGAGGGAGAGGAAACAGGAAAATAATAGAGCAAGCGATTAATAAGGAATTTAAAATTTATAGGCAATAGAAAATGAATTAATTTTGCGACCCATATCTCCAATTTCCCTCGGTCAGAACCTTGGGTCTTTTTTTAAAAATCAGCAATGTCTAGAAGGTATCAGTATCTTTATGATATATATATATATATATATATATATATATATATATATATATATATATATATATATATATGTGTGTGTGTGTGTGTGTGTGTATGTGTCAAAATATTTACCTGATGATTGACTTTATGAAATAACAAGTGGACATTTTTTTTTAATTACAAAATAGGTCATTATTGTAATATTTTGCTATTTGTTATATTCTTAATATTGTAATATCTCTAAGCTTTCGTTGTATTTACAACTTTTATTGGTCTTACTATTCTATCTGATATCATTAAACGTCTTATATTTTAACTTACGCTTTGTTTACTAGTTTAAATTCCATATATATATATATATATACTATATATATATATGTGTGTGTGTGTGTGTGTGTGTGTGTGTGTGTGTGTGTGTGTGTGTAAACCTTGTGCACCAATACCAAAATTTTGCTCTTCAATCATTTTTTTATCATCAAACACATCCTCTTATAAGTTTACTTGGGTTGTTACTATATATATATATATATATATATATATATATATATATATATTATATATATATATATATATATGAATCGTTGTGGATCATGACAACCCAAAATTCTTATTAGAATGTGTCTGATTATAAAACAAGACTGGAAGGAAAAATTTGGTTTTGATGCCTCAATGTTCCCAAGTGCAGTTAACTATGTTTAATGCTGAAAAAATACTTTCTTTCCATTTAGTTTATGATTCGATACTTTATGAAGCCTGAGAATACTTACATTTTTCATTATAAGCAAATAAACTTATATAAACGTTAAAATTAGTTTACACATACAAAACACGAGGACTCAAACTCATGCCCTTATAAGCATGTGTATATAAATAAATAAATATACACACATATATATATATGTGTGTGTGTGTGTGTGTGTGTGTGTGTGTGTGTGTGTTTAATCAGTATTTGATTTAATAATCAGACACTTTTTAGATTTATTATTGGAGTTTTAATGTGAAGTCTACACATAGTCTACACACAATACCTATATATCTGATCTGATAAGTAACTCTTTTATTGAAACCAAAAAAAAGAAAGAATCCAGAAAGAATCGAACTTACTCCTTAGTATTCATTTATCTTTGTGGATAGTTTGTTAACTACACAACAAAGTACTACCCTCTTTAACTTTTAGCAGTTTTTTGATTTGTCATATGCATGGAGCAATTTGTGAGAAGCAAACTCAGTATAGAGGAGCAGTTGACCTACTAGTCTTATTTTGTTATCAAATATACCACAATCAGTTTCCATATATATATATGTGTGTGTGTGTATGTGTGTGTGTGTGTGTGTGTGTGTGTGTCAGCGTTTATGTTTGTGTGTGTGTGTGTGTGTGTATGTGCGCGCGTGTAACTTTCTTGCAATGTGCGTGGTTATTTTGGCAACCAATTAAACATACTATCAAGCAGTGTCCACCATTCTTTCCGAGTCATCGCTATATAATTATTTGGTGAATGTCTTTGAGTAACACATGGATGGATAGCAAAACTGCTTAAACAAATCTCATGGCTGCATTGAATTTTCTCGTGAAGACAAAAGATATAAAAATGCCATCATTTCCTTGGAACATATTTAATAAAAACCTCTTGCACACACATATACCATCCTTCATTATTAAATTCATTGTAAACGTATGGCTGAGAGAAATACATATTGTCATTAACATATATTGTCTGTATCGTTTTCTGTACACTTTGAACAAACCTAGTAGTCAAGCTTGTATATATTTCATCTTCATTACACATACATTGCATAATTGTCTAACCTTTTCCGTAATATCTGACGAAAAACATTAACTATACTCCTGCATACAAACTTGGACTCCGACAAACAAAACAAACATATATCATTGTATGTGTATATGAACAGAGAAGTGTTTACCGTTCTATAAATCAGTATATAAATATATATATGTATATATATATATATATATATATATATATATATATATATATACTGATTTATAGAATGATGACTTTACTTTCACAATTATAGAATCACCTTTTATAAAGGTATTGCAGTATCTGAATAAATTTGTGTGTATAAAAAACCAATATATATATGGAGTTGCTCTAAAGTTTTCAGTGTGAAGGGTCCTGACTGCTTAGTGAGCTCAGTTTCCAAATGAAAGCTTTTAACAAAACTAGAACTCTGAGTCTTGCTGTTGGCTGTGTACCCATTTTAGAGATCAATTAGGACTGCAAATAAGTAGGGAAAAAGAAAGAGCATGTAAGTGAGTGAGTGAGTGGGTAAATGAGACAGAGTGTAACCTATTTGTAGCTGAGTTTTGATAAAAATTCTTACAAGATTTTGTGTTTAGGTAAAAGGGTTCAAACACAACAAGATTGGCCATGTACATTATAACTGAAGAAACAGGAGAAGCAATATAGGTCTACAGGGATAGATAGATAGATAGATAGATAGATAGATAGATAGCATGTGAGAGCTGAACACATTATTATCGGTCTTCCAGACAAGATGCCCAAATATATGCAATCATATATTTGTATATCCATCAATCTAGCAGCATAGTTATCATGCATTGTTCTCATAAGTAATTTGTGTGTGAATTTCGTGCAGAAAAACAAAGATTTATCGAAACAATGCATAAGCATTATATGATAGATTTTGAATTGACCTGACAAAAAATTAAACAAAATTCTATGTCCAACAATATAAATAGAAACTTAAATTTCATCTTTCTTTCTTTCTCATTCTCTCACTCTCTCTCTCTTCTCACACACACTCGCTCTCTCTCTCTCTTTCTTACCCTCTCACGAATTGAACCCACATTGAGTAATATCTTGGTCTTGTGTTACCAGTGCTCTATCTATCGATCGATAGATAGATAAATAGATAGATACTGTATCCGTTTCTTTGACAGGGTCCGGATTCTCCATAAAAATGTATCACCAAAACAACAGCTTTTTACCACATGAAACACGTTTCTGAATAATTTAGTATATAACCTGACAAAGATACCGATCTATTCTTAATTGGGTGAGCTAACTGCATATTGTTCTAAAAAAAGGGTTATTAGAAAAAAAAAAAGATTAAAAATTAGAATATATTTTTGATTATCTATTTTCAATATTTCATACCTTTCTTTTACTTTTTCTGTTTCTTTAGATTTTTCTTTCTTGGTAGATTTCATCGTTATTTTTAGCTGTGATAATGTTGTTATCAAGAGTAAACTTCTCACGGATTGACAACGTTAGCCTTATTGAACTAGCCATAAAAAGTCATTTTTTCTCAAAAATATGATAAATATATCTACATACGAATGTAAGCTACTTGATAAAACTCCATGTTCAATTTTTCTTTGCAAAGTCGTAAGTATTATCGTTATTTTACTCATCTGGGAGTTTTTCACACCAACGTTAGCTGATGGTTTTTCACTAGATTCTGAGTTACAGAAAGTCTCCTCAAGTCTCCAGGGCTCTCCTTAGTATTCTGCTCAGTCTTAATAATGCTGCACTACGGATGTTCTCCACTCGTCCTCTTATTTCCTAGTCCTCCAGTCCCATTGTCAATCCTTTGGTGACTGTAGCGAGTGCACCAATTATAATTGGTATCACCGTCAGTCACTTTTATGTTCCAAAGTTTTTTTTCAGTTCTCTTGCAAGGTCCTGGTACTTATCTTTCTTTTTGAAACCCTGTGGTCAACTGGAACAGTAAAGTCCACTATCTGGCAGGGTCTCTTTTTGTTTATTTTTATTCATTTTTTTAACTATTACTAGGTCTGGTTATTTTTTTACCATTACTAGGTCTGGTCATCTAGCTGAGATTATGCGATCTGTTTGTTTATCAAAATCCCAGAAACGTTTATGTGTCTCATTTTCCAAGATGAATTGTGGGTTGTGTATATACCATTTGTTCGCATGGTAAAATTTGAGCTTCTTGCACAATTCTTAGTGGATCACCTTGCTCACCCAGTCGTGTCTAGTCTTATATTCTTTTTATGTTAGTCTACTGCATTTTATTATTATGTGATTGATTGTGTCATCTCTATCATTACATAGCCTACATCTGCAATTTTGTTGTGTCTTGTCTATTTTGCGTTGATATAGTTAGTCCTTACGGCGTTATTTTCTGCTGCTATCAGAAGAGATACTGTTTTTTCTCTTCAGGCTTCCCGTTCTCAACCATGTGCAAGTTTTTTCGTGTGAAATTTCGCTTATTATTATTACTCCTGTGAAAGTTTTTCACACCAACGTTAACCGATGGTCATCCACTGGAGTTTGAGTCGCCCGAACTCTTCTTAGCACTCTAGCCGATCTGAATAATGATGCCGTTTGAATTGTTTCAACTCATCCTTTTATTTCCAGGTCCCCCAGTCCCATAATAAATCCTTTGGATCCTGTAGTAAGCTAACCAATGACAATGAGTATCACCGTCACTTTCATGTTTCATAGTTTGTTTGTTTTTTCAGTTCTCTATCACGGTCTAGTTCCTTATGGTTCTTTTAACTTTCTTTCAGTTTTACCTTGTGATCAGACACAATGTCAGTTTTTAAGCGGAGTTTAACAGGTTTGAATTCAGAGTTTTCCTTCTCCTAGACTAGTTGTCTCACCAAGATTGAAGAACCCAGTCTGCCTTACTATTTACCCATAGCTGGAGGGAGACTAATTGGATTCGTACCTTTTCCAAGGGTATTAGTGCTATGTAAAATGCAATCAGTCTCGTCCAGGATTTGAACTCGCGTCACTGTGTCCATTTCCTACGACAATACCATTACACCACCGCAGGTTCTCTTGTTTTTGTTGACTATCGCAAGTTCTGGTTTTCTGACCGATATTAGGTGATTTGTTTGTATTTCAAAATTCCAGCGTATTATTATTATAACGTTTCATTAATTCTATTATTTTTGTTGGATAGATCTGTTGGTATTAATTCACCAAATATAAAAAAAAATGAAATAGGAATCAACTTGCAATGACTCACAATTATATGTATAGTTTAAATTATTGCAATTTTGATACACATATTTCAGAGAATTTCCACATATGCAACTTGTACATGGTGGCTCACAAAATACCGAAACATTTTCAAAAATCGTAAGATTTTTTTTTTTGTTTTTAACTTAATTTTATTTTGCAGAAGTATGAAAGAACAAATAAAACTAACCGAATTTTACAGTTTCTTTTTGAGGTTTATGATTTTTTTTCGGAAAGAGAATAATTTTAAGAAATTCAGAATTCAAATAGCCTCCTCATTCACCCGTTTTTTCTACCTGACTTCTTTTTGTAGAGTCATTTAAACGAGCTTGTGTATGTGAATAAGTCAAACACTCTGCAACAGCTCAAGAATGATATTCATGCCAACAAGAGAGGCTTATCCCCGAGAATTCTGAGTAAAGTTATGCAAAGTCCTCGAATTAGGTGGTATCTTTGTATATGTGAAAATAGAGACGATCAACAAGATATGATTTTTCACAAATAGCTAAAAGTATATATCAAAAGACAAAATAATAAGATTTTTTCACGTGTCAATCTTTTACAGGCCACCCTGTATTATATATTTTACGTACATGCAAAGATTTCATGGAGAAAGTTGGTTTTCAATTGTGAATTCAGTCTTCGGTTTGCAAACAAAAGTATTTGTCTGATATAGAGTCAAGGTTACCGAGCTAATCACGGATACCATATTTACCAACCCCTCGCTCGGACAGGATATGACACAAGGTCAGTTTTTAAGCGGAGTTTAACAGGTTTGAATTCAGAGTTTTCCTTCTCCTAGACTAGTTGCCTTACCAAGGCTGAAGAACCTAGTCTGCCCTACTATCTACCCATAGCTGGAGGGAGAATCATTGGATTCATACTTTTCTCAAGGGTATTAGTGGTATGTAAAATGCAATCAGTCTTGTCCAGGATTTGAACTCGTATCGCCGTGTCCTTTTCCTACGACGATAACCATTACACCACGGGCACCTCCTCCAAAGCTAATCTCGGATACAACTGCTCGGATATCGGGTTCTAACCTCACAGGCTAAACCACTACTTCAGCCGGATCAAGATGAAACGATCTATATCAAACGACTCGTATGTATTTATCTAGGCGTCTATCTATTCATAAACATCTAGCAGGAAATGTCCCTGTGGCGAAGTGGTTAGCATGCTGTTCAACGATATCGTAATAAGCGAGTTAGAACTCAACTTTCACTATTACTTTCACTTTTTGACTGTTACTTCAGAGAAACGTATGAACCTCCTAACTATGAGTTAAATTGTACTTCTTATGTCATCTTACTTTGCTTAGGCAAATATCCCACGAAGGTTCACATATCATTAAACTATGAAACCAAGCCAAACGTTAAAACAAGCTCGAGAGATTGATATCACTATATGCGTATAATACCACTTGATATACAAGTTATGGTTTTAAGTACTTGACACACACACACACACACATATTTTAGACATTCATCATGAATCGAAACCTTTTTAGCAATAGTTTTTTTTTTCAGACAGAAAAATTGACTTTATATATATATATATATATCAGAATTAGGTACCCTGATGAACCGTTTAGACGAGACTATAGTAGGTTAGTTCCTGACTCACAGAATAATTTTTGTAACTATATATATATATATATATGGAAGCGTGTATTTGCCTTACCCATCGATGCCAGTCAATTCCTGACTATCCCTTTCTTCCTTTCCCTATCTATCTATCTATCTATCTATCTATCAAAACAAATAAATAAATAAATAAATAACATCATGTCTACATGACTTTTATTCGCAGATATCAAGTTGGATATATTTTTAATGAAATTATCATCCACATTGAGGATTACCAAACTATCCCTACTTTTTTCCCTTCTTTTTGTGAGTGGGGGAGTCAATCTTATAACGTTATCTGCATCATTTCTTTTTGGCTTTTTACAAAAACACAGACACACACACAAACACACACACTCACCGTTATGCATACCGAAAATTTTGCACAGGTAGAAAAGCAGAGATTTACATCTGCGTGTGCTTATAGACTTTCTTTCTCATCCTTTCGTTGTCTTGTGTTAAGCGAAATTGTCTCACAAGTTATTGAAAGTGAATTCGATCCGGTGTTATCCATTTTCATGACCTTGTGCCACAATGATTTAAATGGTAAATACCAAAATTATACTTAATATGTGAAATTGCAAAGCTAAGTACTTTGCTGGATTTACATAGGAACACAAGGCCAGAAATATTGGGCATCGTGCGAGAACTAAACTCAAAAGAAATACTTTGTTAGCGTAGTTTTCAAACTATTATATTGCACAAGGTGCCCTAGAAATAATCAATCGTAGATCAAGGCTGGATATAATGGGTGCCTAGTGAGGATTGAATTCACAACTCCCTAGTTATCTGTCTGTGAGATTAGGTTTCTGATACTTAAAACAAACATGAATATACGTGCGACTCTGTACCAATTTTTGCATGATTTTAAGTAGATTTGTGTGGGTACATATTACTGCATGTAAGTTCTCTCCATATATATATATATATATATATATATATATATATATGTTATAATCATCTTAGGCAATCGTTTGGTCAAAATGTAAAAGAATAGTTTTGAATTTGCTTGGTGATCTTAAAGGACCGGATTTAAAATCTAAAATATTCAAATGGTTTCAAAAAACGTGAAACTCGAATTCACGGGTAGTGTTTGGGATCGGGATCATTTTGATAAATCTCTATAAATATGTATATATATCTATATATATATATGTGTGTGTGTGTGTGTGTGTGTGTGTGTGTGAATTCTAATGACTAGAGACGAATAGAGTAAATAAATAACATAATTAAAACACACACACACACACACACATATATATATATATATATATATATATATATATATATATATATATATATATATATATCAACAAGTAAATCCGTTTGCAGAATTTACACTGCAATCATAATAGTGTTTAACTCCTGATAAAATATGCAATTATTCATTTGTTTGCATCCAAACCTTCTACTTAAATCACGTTTCCGGGAATTTTTATTGATTTCTTTCACCTTTTCGTCTCCTGATTAATATTGATCTTTGCCAAGCTTATTTCAG
>OY757926.1:75882484-75887098 GCA_963585895.1 Sepioteuthis lessoniana
TTATTCTCTTCACATCACTCACTCACTTTCTTTGAATCAATCAATCAATATATTTCTCTATCTCCTCTCTCTGTAACTGTTTCTGTCTGTCTGTCTGTCTCAGACGGTCTTCCTCTCTTTCTCTCTATCTATTTCTTTATCTCTCTCTCTCTCTCTCCCCCCCTCTCTCTCTCTCTCTATATATATATATATATATACCTATTCATGTCGATCTATCCTTCTTATCGATCTGTGTTTGTTCATATCTCTCGATTAGCCTTTCACTTAACCTATGCCTATTTTACCATTCAACTTTCTTTGCCAACGTATCAGCTTTTTTTTCCTCATTCATTCTTCAATTCCCTCTTTCACCCTCTTTCTCTCAATCTTCTTACATTCTTTCATTTTTTATCATTTTCAAATCCTCCTCGTCAGGAAGCATGATTCTCTTTATTGATGTCCCATTCTATTCATCATTCTATCATCAGCAGGGACGCCAAATCCTTGGCCTTATGTCAAGCTTTCCTAATCTTAGTAGCTTGGTAAATTACTAATACTTTTAGTTCACAGTTATTTGCTCGTATCTATCAACTACTCTGTAAATATGTGTACCCAAGTCAGTTTTTGAATCTATGATTTTCTATTTGTCAAATTACTTAGCGGATTTGTAGGTTAATATAAGATATCCGATACTGTCTTCTGTAGAATTGTGTTACTCCTCTTCTTCTTCTTCTTCCTCTGAAGCAGAATCTGAGTTAAAGTACGTTTCCTTCTTCTTCTTCTTCTTCTTCTTCTTCTTCTTAAGAAGAAGAAGAAGAAGAAGAAGAAGAAGAAGAAGAAGAAGAAGAAGAAGAAGAAGAGAAGAAGAAGAAGAAGGAAACGTGCTGTAACTCAGACTTTGCTTTTCCATATCATACATAAGAGACGAACTTATGTCATTCGGACTTACCGTCCAAAAGACAAAACTTTTTTTCTTTATATTTCATTCATTTATTTATTTATTTTCCTATCATTTTCTCCACTTACTTCTCTGCTAACTTCACGCCTCTCTACTTGATTCTACTGAACTGAATCTGTGTTCGTCCGCTGATTTCTTCCATTTTCTTTCCTTTCTTAGTTCCCCACCGATTTATTCATTCTTATCAATGGTGCTTTTTTATCCTTAGCGGCGCGAAATCATACTCGACACTTGCTGTCTCCTTCATTCTGAAAATAACAACGTGCTTGTTTCCCTTCTTTTAATATATTCTTTAAGGATTCGCTTTATGCAAGGATGAAGGATGTCGGGGAGGGTTCTGTCGTCTGCATCTTCCTTGACGTTTTATCCTGTTCACTCAGTCATTCATTTTATACCAAGAAACACTATCAACACGTTCGTTTATTCGTTTGCCTAGCTTTATGTAAATACATGGCAAAAACGCATAAACACAGAAAGATAAAATCGCTTTTGATTTGGTATGTGCAAAAGTTCTTAGTGCGCTGTCTTTTTAAAACTAGAGAATATGGTTTGAAGAATGGTCAAAGCCGTGGAAAATAGAATGTACGTGCCGAGATCAAATTCTGTTCGTGGCTGTTTGCTTTCTTTTCCCATTAATGTTTTTTCGATTGTCATGAAAGTATGAAATCACACGTTGGATTTTATTATTTAGGCATTATTTTCTACTTCGAAGTATATAGAGCTTTTGATTGACATGAGGAGTCTGTAATGAACAACAATTCATATTGTCTCATTATATATATCATCATCATCATCATATATATATATATTGTCTCATTATATATTGTCTCATTATACATATCATATTGTCTCATTATATATATCATCATCATCATCATTATATATATCATCATCATCATCATCATCATGTCGTGCTGGTAGCACGGATATCTCTGACCCTCTCTCGTCACTTTTCCCAATCGTTCATCTCCTCTGGCAGGTCTTCTGGACTACATCCCGTATCCTCACATAGTTGCTGAATGCATGTTCGTGCTTGTCGTCCTGATTTTACTGGCCATGTGTGGGGGTCCATAAGAGTACATCACTTATGAGTTCGTCCTTGCTTCTCCAGCGGTGTCTTGCATGTCTGGTTCGTCTAACTTGAATAGTTTTCATGACAGGAGGCAGGTGGCCGTACAGTTGGTGTATTGTTGGGTGTTTGCCGCAAGGACTTGTTCAAGATTGCTCACAGCATTCTTGTGTAATTGCCGTCTAGCTTCTTCTCCAGCCGTTTTGTTAGTGTCCATGTAGTGCATCCATATAGCAGTATCGATGCGACCGTTGCCTGGAAGAAACTGTGTTTCATTTTATCGGTTAGGTCTGATTTCCATAAAATCGATAGCCTATTGATAGCTCTCCATGCCTTCTTTAACCTCGTGTCGATGTCCTTTTCGGTTGATGCGATGCTGCTTCCTAGATAAGTGAATTTGTCTACAAGTTATATATATATATATATATATATATATATATATATATATATATATAGTGAGATGAGCGCAACGGATGCAGGATTATGGTTGATATATACACTAAATTCACAATCTATGAAGAAAGAATTTTTTCCTTTCAGAATGTTCCAAGAATCTAACCTTACCTGTAATTCAGTTTAGTTCAATGAATATCAGAATATATTTTCGAGAGAATTATTTGCTAGATAGTGGTTATTAGAAACCTCGCCCAACGAAGCATCGCTTGTGAGTCAGCCTTTACTAAGGGGGACCATTCTGATGATAAACAACGGAAGCTTAATAATACCTAAATGATTGTACCTAAACAGGCGATAAATTAGGCTTCTGAGTTCATTCTCTCTATGTGACCCACTGGCTTGAAAATATCCAGAATTCTTCAATGAACCTTCGTTCAATTTCTAAATATTTTCTTTCTTTTTTAGTTAATTCTATTCCTTCATTGATTTTTTTTTCCGTTTATTCTTTCGTTGTTGAATATTCATCCGCAAAATGAGGGATGAATCATAGATGCCAAATTCAGATAAGAAAACTTTACCTCACTTTTTCGCAATCTATCAATATGCTGTTCAAATTCTTGTTTGTTTAATTACTTACACGTATGTTCGTACACACCGTAATCAGTCAAAAACGGAACAACCTAGCTAGATTTGTATTGAAAGAATACAGTATAATCCTTCCAAAAAGAAGAAGTACCGAGGTACCGGGAAACGTTGTTGTAACAGATTTCTAACAGGTTCATGGATAGTCTTGTATATAACTATAATTTTAATTATGCTTATATATATATATATATATATATATATATATATATATATATATATATATATATATATATATATATATATATATATATATATATATATATATATATATATATATATATATATATATATATATATATATATATATATATATATATATATATATATATATATATATATAATATATATATATATATATATATATATATATATATATATATATATATATATATATATATATATAATATATATATATATATATATATTATAATATATATATATATATATATATATATATATATATATATATATATATATATATATATATATATATATATATATATATATATATATATATATATATATATATATATATATAACCGGACATTGGCCTAGCGGTTAGAGTGTTCGCCAATCGCCCGGGAGACCTGGTTCAATCCCAGGTCGAGTCATACCAAAGACTCAAAAAATGGTACTTGATGCCTCCTTGCTTAACACTCAGCATTATAAGGTCCGGATCAAGGGTAAAGTGGAGCAATCCAGGGAAAGAAGTAGCGCCCTCCCCTACACCTTGGCTATCGAAAAGGGAGCCTTCTGGTCTCCCTCGACTATGGTCGCCTACTTATATATATATATATATCTGGAGACAGCACCCCACAAAACAGCAACTGTACGGCCACCTACCACCCGTCACGAAAACTATCAAAATTAGAAGAACCAGACATGTGGAACACTGCTCAAGAAGTAGGGACGAGATCGTAATGATACACTCCTGTGGACCCTTTCACAGGGACGAGCAAAGCCAGGACGTCCAAAAGCAATGGACGATAGGGAGGGGTGGCGAGAGAGAGTGAGACATATCTATGCATATAGCGTGACATGATGATAATATATGTGTGTGTGTGTGTGTGTGTGTGTCCAAAGGAATGAAATCATTCTTCAGAAAAATGGCACACCAAATGAAGATATTTATTTTGCAACATGCTTAAGATTCTATAACATAATGAACAAAATAAGTTCCAATTTAATTTGCTACTGAATAGTGAGACACAAACACACATTCACGCACACACTTCTTCTCACTCTGTTTTCCATCTTTTTGTTTCAATCACTCTCTATTCTGATAATAAACTCTCTTTTTCGATAAATAATCTTATGCAATCGGAATCACAATTTACTAGTAACTTTTAAGAAATCTATTTCATTATCTTATGTAACTCTGACCAAAATCAAGTACAAGAAAATCAATTTTGACGAGTTTAATACTTACTTAGTGCTTCAGAAGTCGTAATTGCCAAACACTTGTTCGTATAACTTCGTACAAATCTATATTTGTTTAATCGGTTGCTGCCTCTTTCTCTACTTTCCTTTACTATATATATATATATATATATATGTCTCTCTATAT
>OY757926.1:75894798-75897298 GCA_963585895.1 Sepioteuthis lessoniana
TTTTTTTTTTCCTAAAAATTGATGTTCCTGGGTTAAAATATTTTTGTAAATTTTCGTCCTTGTCAGAGTATAGAAATTTTCTCATATCAAAAAAATTAATTTATCTGCTTATAAATATATTCAAAGACATCTACCCAAGCAGAAATCAGTAGATAGATAGATAGATGTTTCATCCTGAATAAATTTATGCACTTTTAAACTTTTTCGGTAAACAGATTATAAAGGAATAGATTATTTTATTTGTTAGCTCATACAAAATTGTTTGTAGCTACAGTTTACATTTGGGAATCACTTGCTGAAGATTAGACTTATTATTTTGCAAAATCAGCATCGTGCTCTTTGTAGCGCTAAAAGCTCACAGATTAAATTTTGTTCAGAGAAGTAACACACACACACACACACACGCACACACACACACACACACACGCACGCACGCACGAACACACACTCTCTCTCTCTCTCTATCTCTCTCTTTCTAAACATATATATATATATATATATAGTCATCCACAGACAGATCTGTTATATATATATATATATATATATATATATATATATATATGTGTGTGTGTGTGTGTGTGTGTGTGTGTGTGTGTGTGTGTTTAATTTGAATTTCAAAATCCTATGTCTATATGTATAGTCAACGATGTTCACAAATATCTTACTATATACAGGAGCGCGTTCGAAATATTTAGCCGATAAATCTATCAATCTATCTATTTATGAGGCTGAGATTTTGCATGAACAATCCCGTGTGTTTTGGCCAATCTTTAATAATTCATGAAAAATATCTGGACAACGCTTGATTCATGCATCATCAACTTCAAATCACTTATGTAATTGCTCATGAGCCAATTGAAACAAGTCCATTTTCTTTGGTTTATTTTGTAAAATGTACACAACGATACCAAGAACATGACGAACACACATGCATGATCACATTCGCTAACAATTGATAACAGTAGCAGAAACATGAACGCAACACACACACGCGCACATACACACATACACTTACTCATTGGTATATATACACACGGATGGCAACAATTATTGAGGAGATAGATAGATAGATAGATAGATAGATAGATAGATGCAGATTTACATAGTAGTGATAGAGATGGTGCAGATTTCCTCTCTCGATCAGAAATGTGCATGTGAGATGCACAAACCGCTGTTCTTTGTAACTGCATTGTATCTCATTCGTTCGATTCTAAATTGTTGCGTTACATAGCGGTGCTCTTCCATCTGCCAATATAGATAAGCAGTGAATGCATATGCAAAACACAGGCTTATAGAGACGACGCGGACGTTCCAAACTCTCCCTGCCTGTTCTCCCTATCAAAGCAAACTCATGCGGCAAGAAATATGTGGCTGTTTAACTTATGCGTCGGTCAACCCACATTTGTCTCTGAGAACACTTGTATATATATATATATATAGAGAGAGAGAGAGAGAAAGAGAAACAGACTGACAGAGACAAAGGGAAAAGAGTGGGAAATAATATGTATTGATATTCATTATTTGCTCAAGCAATAGCACAGTGAGAAGCTTAATTATTCTTATTATCAACGCACTACACAAGGACACAAACTTTCTCGATCTCTCTTTTCTCCCTTTATGTTTCTTACCACACACACACACAAGCACACACACACACACACACATATATATATATATATATATATATATATAAGTGTGTGTGTGTAAATAGAAAAAAGAAAGAAAGAAAGAGTCATCGCGATAAAGACATACTGATATATCTCCATTGGGTGCCCCTTTCATATGGCCTTGTGCCACATCTAAGCAAAAAGCTTAGTAAATTCCCATACTGATATATCTCCATAGTTGCCTGTATATGTGTGCATCTACATACATGCATATACTTATAAGTGTATACAAGGTATCAATCTATTTTATATCTGATATATCAATCTGAGATAGATAGATAGATACTAACAGAATAGGATAGATATATAGATGGATAGATAGATAGATAGATATGAACAGAATAGATAGATAGATAGATAGATAGATAGATAGATCAGAGAGAGGAGTCATATATGAATATACACTGATACTTTTTGTTTGTCCAAACAATAGCACAGTTCAAAGAGAACCAATTTTTATCATTTACTCCCCACATAGGAACACGTATATTTCCCCTCTTTCTTTTAAATATTTTGAACGTATATATATATATATATATAGAGAGAGAGAGAGAGAGAGAGACAGAGAGATTTGTGTTAGTGCGTGTGTACAGATTGTTAGAGAGAAAAGGAAAGAAGGGAGTCTCCTTGGTGTTGTGGCTAACAAGCTGTTCTGCGACACCGTAATGAGTTACTTCAAACCCTAGCCGCGCTTATTCATTCCCTTTTGGATAAGTGTGTTTGGATTTGTTTTCCTTGTTTAATAGCATATCAACTTTCATGAATTATTTAAAACCAAAGCCATCCTTGTAAAAGAACGCTCGTGGTGCTATTTAAATCAAATCTGGGGTGTA
>OY757926.1:75902298-76064798 GCA_963585895.1 Sepioteuthis lessoniana
TCATTTTTTTAACTATTACTAGGTCTGGTTATTTTTTTACCATTACTAGGTCTGGTCATCTAGCTGAGATTATGCGATCTGTTTGTTTATCAAAATCCCAGAAACGTTTATGTGTCTCATTTTCCAAGATGAATTGTGGGTTGTGTATATACCATTTGTTCGCATGGTAAAATTTGAGCTTCTTGCACAATTCTTAGTGGATCACCTTGCTCACCCAGTCGTGTCTAGTCTTATATTCTTTTTATGTTAGTCTACTGCATTTTATTATTATGTGATTGATTGTGTCATCTCTATCATTACATAGCCTACATCTGCAATTTTGTTGTGTCTTGTCTATTTTGCGTTGATATAGTTAGTCCTTACGGCGTTATTTTCTGCTGCTATCAGAAGAGATACTGTTTTTTCTCTTCAGGCTTCCCGTTCTCAACCATGTGCAAGTTTTTTCGTGTGAAATTTCGCTTATTATTATTACTCCTGTGAAAGTTTTTCACACCAACGTTAACCGATGGTCATCCACTGGAGTTTGAGTCGCCCGAACTCTTCTTAGCACTCTAGCCGATCTGAATAATGATGCCGTTTGAATTGTTTCAACTCATCCTTTTATTTCCAGGTCCCCCAGTCCCATAATAAATCCTTTGGATCCTGTAGTAAGCTAACCAATGACAATGAGTATCACCGTCACTTTCATGTTTCATAGTTTGTTTGTTTTTTCAGTTCTCTATCACGGTCTAGTTCCTTATGGTTCTTTTAACTTTCTTTCAGTTTTACCTTGTGATCAGACACAATGTCAGTTTTTAAGCGGAGTTTAACAGGCTTGAATTCAGAGTTTTCCTTCTCCTAGACTAGTTGTCTCACCAAGATTGAAGAACCCAGTCTGCCTTACTATTTACCCATAGCTGGAGGGAGACTAATTGGATTCGTACCTTTTCCAAGGGTATTAGTGCTATGTAAAATGCAATCAGTCTCGTCCAGGATTTGAACTCGCGTCACTGTGTCCATTTCCTACGACGATAACCATTACACCACCGCAGGTTCTCTTGTTTTTGTTGACTATCGCAAGTTCTGGTTTTCTGACCGATATTAGGTGATTTGTTTGTATTTCAAAATTCCAGCGTATTATTATTATAACGTTTCATTAATTCTATTATTTTTGTTGGATAGATCTGTTGGTATTAATTCACCAAATATAAAAAAAACTGAAATAGGAATCAACTTGCAATGACTCACAATTATATGTATAGTTTAAATTATTGCAATTTTGATACACATATTTCAGAGAATTTCCACATATGCAACTTGTACATGGTGGCTCACAAAATACCGAAACATTTTCAAAAATCGTAAGATTTTTTTTTTGTTTTTAACTTAATTTTATTTTGCAGAAGTATGAAAGAACAAATAAAACTAACCGAATTTTACAGTTTCTTTTTGAGGTTTATGATTTTTTTTCGGAAAGAGAATAATTTTAAGAAATTCAGAATTCAAATAGCCTCCTCATTCACCCGTTTTTTCTACCTGACTTCTTTTTGTAGAGTCATTTAAACGAGCTTGTGTATGTGAATAAGTCAAACACTCTGCAACAGCTCAAGAATGATATTCATGCCAACAAGAGAGGCTTATCCCCGAGAATTCTGAGTAAAGTTATGCAAAGTCCTCGAATTAGGTGGTATCTTTGTATATGTGAAAATAGAGACGATCAACAAGATATGATTTTTCACAAATAGCTAAAAGTATATATCAAAAGACAAAATAATAAGATTTTTTCACGTGTCAATCTTTTACAGGCCACCCTGTATTATATATTTTACGTACATGCAAAGATTTCATGGAGAAAGTTGGTTTTCAATTGTGAATTCAGTCTTCGGTTTGCAAACAAAAGTATTTGTCTGATATAGAGTCAAGGTTACCGAGCTAATCACGGATACCATATTTACCAACCCCTCCGCTCGGACAGGATATGACACAAGGTCAGTTTTTAAGCGGAGTTTAACAGGTTTGAATTCAGAGTTTTCCTTCTCCTAGACTAGTTGCCTTACCAAGGCTGAAGAACCTAG
Organism: Sepioteuthis lessoniana; assembly: GCA_963585895.1. Taxonomy (NCBI): domain Eukaryota; kingdom Metazoa; phylum Mollusca; class Cephalopoda; order Myopsida; family Loliginidae; genus Sepioteuthis; species Sepioteuthis lessoniana. Next base: position 75,904,353 of record OY757926.1, read on the forward strand.
TCTGCCCTACTATCTACCCATAGCTGGAGGGAGAATCATTGGATTCATACTTTTCTCAAGGGTATTAGTGGTATGTAAAATGCAATCAGTCTTGTCCAGGATTTGAACTCGTATCGCCGTGTCCTTTTCCTACGACGATAACCATTACACCACGGGCACCTCCTCCAAAGCTAATCTCGGATACAACTGCTCGGATATCGGGTTCTAACCTCACAGGCTAAACCACTACTTCAGCCCGGATCAAGATGAAACGATCTATATCAAACGACTCGTATGTATTTATCTAGGCGTCTATCTATTCATAAACATCTAGCAGGAAATGTCCCTGTGGCGAAGTGGTTAGCATGCTGTTCAACGATATCGTAATAAGCGAGTTAGAACTCAACTTTCACTATTACTTTCACTTTTTGACTGTTACTTCAGAGAAACGTATGAACCTCCTTAACTATGAGTTAAATTGTACTTCTTATGTCATCTTACTTTGCTTAGGCAAATATCCCACGAAGGTTCACATATCATTAAACTATGAAACCAAGCCAAACGTTAAAACAAGCTCGAGAGATTGATATCACTATATGCGTATAATACCACTTGATGTACAAGTTATGGTTTTAAGTACTTGACACACACACACACACACATATTTTAGACATTCATCATGAATCGAAACCTTTTTAGCAATAGTTTTTTTTTCAGACAGAAAAATTGACTTTATATATATATATATATATCAGAATTAGGTACCCTGATGAACCGTTTAGACGAGACTATAGTAGGTTAGTTCCTGACTCACAGAATAATTTTTGTAACTATATATATATATATATATGGAAGCGTGTATTTGCTTACCCATCGATGCCAGTCAATTCCTGACTATCCCTTTCTTCCTTTCCCTATCTATCTATCTATCTATCTATCTATCAAAACAAATAAATAAATAAATAAATAACATCATGTCTACATGACTTTTATTCGCAGATATCAAGTTGGATATATTTTTAATGAAATTATCATCCACATTGAGGATTACCAAACTATCCCTACTTTTTTCCCTTCTTTTTGTGAGTGGGGGAGTCAATCTTATAACGTTATCTGCATCATTTCTTTTTGGCTTTTTACAAAAACACAGACACACACACAAACACACACACTCACCGTTATGCATACCGAAAATTTTGCACAGGTAGAAAAGCAGAGATTTACATCTGCGTGTGCTTATAGACTTTCTTTCTCATCCTTTCGTTGTCTTGTGTTAAGCGAAATTGTCTCACAAGTTATTGAAAGTGAATTCGATCCGGTGTTATCCATTTTCATGACCTTGTGCCACAATGATTTAAATGGTAAATACCAAAATTATACTTAATATGTGAAATTGCAAAGCTAAGTACTTTGCTGGATTTACATAGGAACACAAGGCCAGAAATATTGGGCATCGTGCGAGAACTAAACTCAAAAGAAATACTTTGTTAGCGTAGTTTTCAAACTATTATATTGCACAAGGTGCCCTAGAAATAATCAATCGTAGATCAAGGCTGGATATAATGGGTGCCTAGTGAGGATTGAATTCACAACTCCCTAGTTATCTGTCTGTGAGATTAGGTTTCTGATACTTAAAACAAACATGAATATACGTGCGACTGTGTACCAATTTTTGCATGATTTTAAGTAGATTTGTGTGGGTACATATTACTGCATGTAAGTTCTCTCCATATATATATATATATATATATATATATATATATGTTATAATCATCTTAGGCAATCGTTTGGTCAAAATGTAAAAGAATAGTTTTGAATTTGCTTGGTGATCTTAAAGGACCGGATTTAAAATCTAAAATATTCAAATGGTTTCAAAAAACGTGAAACTCGAATTCACGGGTAGTGTTTGGGATCGGGATCATTTTGATAAATCTCTATAAATATGTATATATATCTATATATATATATGTGTGTGTGTGTGTGTGTGTGTGTGTGTGTGTGTGTGTGAATTCTAATGACTAGAGACGAATAGAGTAAATAAATAACATAATTAAAACACACACACACACACACATATATATATATATATATATATATATATATATATCAACAAGTAAATCCGTTTGCAGAATTTACACTGCAATCATAATAGTGTTTAACTCCTGATAAAAATATGCAATTATTCATTTGTTTGCATCCAAACCTTCTACTTAAATCACGTTTCCGGGAATTTTTATTGATTTCTTTCACCTTTTCGTCTCCTGATTAATATTGATCTTTGCCAAGCTTATTTCAGTTTGGCACAAGACTTCATCCAGTGAGGAACGAACTTACTTATTCAGTTATTGTCTACGAAGCTATTTTATTTTGATAAACATTGCTGTTCCACAGATAAATTCTCTCTGTCTCTCTGTTTCTCTGTCTCTCTCAGTCTTTCTTCTTCCTCTTCTTCCTCTTCGACTTCTTCTGTTTGTTATTATTTTTATCATTGTCACTCGTCTAAATATCAGAAGTAATGGAACATGTGAAAATTCCGTGGTTTAAACATTTTGACGTTTTTATCATTATCGTTGTTACTGCCACTGGCACCATCGCCATCTTAGATCGGCTACTTATTCATATTCATTTTACCTGTCAATAGATTTCATCATTATTACGAGTCTATTGCCATCTATATACTCCTTCTCCTTTTCCTCCTCCTCTTCTTCTTCTTCTTCTTCTTCTGCTTCTTCTTCTGCTTCTTCTTCTATTACTACTGTACATATTATTACTATGTTTTTTTTTTCCAGACTCGAGCAGAGTTCAATAATTCGTGCTACGTGCCTATGTTATGCATGTTCTGGGTCATATATATACATACGCAAATAAATATATATTGATGGGTTACAATAAAGAAAGATGTAGATTGAAGATGACAATCGTGCGTTCGAGTCACTTGTGTCTGCATTTACAGAAACTCAGAGAATCACATATATATAAGTGTGTGTGTGTGTGTGTGCATCTGCACATACGTATGAACAGCACATGCATATGCACACATACGCACAAATGAATGAATACATGCAAATATATGTATGTGTGTATATGTGTGTGTATGTAGGCGTGAGAGAGAGAAAGAGAGGTAAAGAGAGAGAGAGAGAGAGAAATGTAGATGTGTATGTGTACGTGTGAGTGAATGAGAGAGAGAGAAATGTATGTGTGTATATGTGTGTATGTGTGTGCCCGTGGTGTAATGGTTATCGTCGTAGGAAATGGACACGGCGACACGAGTTCAAATCCTGGACGATACTGATTGCATTTCACATAGCACTAATACCCTTGGGAAAGGTATGAATCCAACTATTCTCCCTTCAGCTATGGGTAAATAGTAGGGCAGACTAGGTTCTTCAGCCTTGGTAAGGCAGCTGGTCTAGGAGAAGGAAAACTCTGAATTCAAACCCGTTAAAAAACTCCGCATAAAAATTGACCTTGTGTCATATCCTGACCGAGCGGAGGGGTTGGGTAAATATCATATGTGTGTATGTGTGTGTAAGAGATATATAGAGAGACAGACAAACAGACAGAGTCAGAGAACAATTATCCTTCTCTACTGCATGCTTTTTTTTTATGCAACAAATTTAGCAACATATTTAGTGTCATGCGTTCATTTTGAACAGTGGAATTATAAACTGTGATAAAATATTGGGAAATAGCCTGTTTTGCATTTCTTACCGGCATTTGTAATAATTTAAAAGCCAATATTTCGAATCGGAGTTTTCAAGTTAGACAAGCCAGCCTTATAAAAAAAAAAAAAAGAACTATAGTTACACCCTTACAACCCTCGTTACCCTCACGCCTAACTAACGGTCTTCATGCTGAACTAACCCAAGTTTAGCAAATACCTATAGTCATTAATGAATGTTTGCTCTTCGAGCCGTATACCTCTCAACTTATTCTCGGGTGAACTAATGTAAAAAAAAAAAGAAAAGTTATCAAGTCACTTAAAGTACGTCAGATTCCAAATTTTCATAAAATAACAAAAAGAAAGGGTAAACTGCTAACTTGTTGCTTCTGAAAGTCAAATAATATTGTTTAGCAAAATTTATTTCGAAAAATAAATAAGAACGTATTAGATCATTTTAGACTTGAAGTTCAGCGTGGATCTATATCTTATAATCGAGGAATTGTGACTCCACTTCGTCTTAAACTACTGAGAACGCGTTAATTATACCTGTGTCTATAAACCGTTTGGATCGATTCTGGTTCATGTGTGTTGCAGGTGTATCCACCAATCTACACTCACCAGAAGTTGTTTTTTTTTCTTCATCTTAAACAGTAAAATGTCAGCTTAGTTGTCTTTTATAATACACCTGTTCGTCTCATCGCCTTTTTTGTAAGTCTCGGCAATCCTTTTGTTACTGTCCAGCAGAAGGAAAAAAAAAGAGAAAAAAAGAAATAATAAAAGAATAAAACGTTTGCCGAGCGTCTGGCAATATCTCGTTTAAATCAGACCCTATAACTTGAAATACTCAATACGAATCTCATTTGAGTTTGCGTACGCCAAAATCTAAACTTAACATTTTTTTTATACCTCGATCTACTGTTTGTGGATTTTATTGTTTTAAAATACAAGCAAATAAATCTATATATTCAAAAATTTTGCAAAATGTTATTTTTATCGATAAATTTTCATTGATATTTTAGCAATTGAATTTTCTTTTAATTTGTCAATATCTTTTTAAATTGCTTTTAAAGAAAAATATTATTTTCCTTTCAATTCAAACGATTGTTATTTCCGATTTTTTAATGGATACATTCATAAAATTAAAAAAAATACTATTGGAACTTTCGATTTGCTTTTAATCATTTCTATTACCGAATCCTTTTTTTTTTTATTCCTTGATAGCCTTTCTTAAATTTTACTTTGATGTGTATATTCATCTTATATTTTTTTTAAAAAGCCTGAAAACATCTGATTTTTTTTTCTAACAATCACCTAGTGAAATATTGTATTGTATCCTTTTTTTATTTTTTGTTTCTTATTCAAGAAATATTCACTATTTTTTTGTAAAAGAAAAATCGTATTGGAAGAATTGAAAGAGGAGAACAACACCGCTAAAATGCTTAAGGCAATAATTTATTCTCTCCTTTGGTCAGAGTCATTCACAGACACCCACTCATCATTGTCATCATCTCAGTTGTCTTTTCTTCAAGATCTCTTTCGAAATCATCATTATCGTCATCACAATCATCTATACTTCTTGCTGCGCAGGTTTAATTCTTTCTTTCTTTTTTTTTTAGATTATCGTCCACATTATTATTATTATCATTATTATTATTAGTTTTTCACATCAGTATTAGCTGATGGTTTTTCACTGGAGTTTGAGTGACAGCAAGTCTCCTCAAATTATTATTATTATTATTATTATTATTATTATTATTATTATTATTATTATTATGATCATTATTATTATTTCTTCAGACTTCGCGATCAAAATTGTCGCACCTGATACACTTCAGTTGGATCTGCTTTTGAAGCATAACCGAATTATTTTGAGATGCTTAATCCTTTTTCTTTATTTAGACACATTTAAAGAGGAATTTCAAGAAAGTAATTTTAAATATAATTTTAGATATATGAGTATTATTGTAACTATATTCTATAGATATCTACTGTTCATTGCATTTGATATATATATATATATATATATATATATATATATATATATATATATATATATGTATGTATGTATATATATATGTACATATAGATATATATATATATGTACACACACACATATATATATATATATATATATATATATATATATATATATATATATATATATATCACAGTATTTGCGTGTAATAGCGGTGACAAAAAATGACCCCATATTTTCACAGTCTTCCTATATATTTTTCTTAGTTTCCATATTATATCTACATTGCTTCTCTTTGAATTCAGAATCTCTCTCTCTCTCTCTCTCTCTCTCTCGCTCTCTCTTTCTCTCTATCTCTCTCTCCCACTCTTTTGTTCTCTCTCTCAATCACACACACACACACATATATATATATATATATATATATATATATATATATATATGTGTGTGTGTGTGTGTGTGTGTGTGTGTGTGTGTGTGTGTGTGTGTGATATTGGTTCTGTTGATGATGAAGATTCCTAAAGCATCATCAATATCTTCATCTTCATTAGAAACAATGTATATATGTAATAAATAACGGATCTTTGGCGCTCTATTCTACTCATCATTAGCATCCTCATCACTATTGTCATTAATTTCTTTTGCTTCGAAGTTGATAAATTGCATGAGATTACTTTTATTGGCCCAAATCCGTCCTTTGTAAGCATTTTTTTTTTTTTGAAAATTGGTGTCACTTTAGCTTTATCCCTTCATTTTACCGTTTCATTGAATTTACGGTCGTTTTTAATTCTAGTTGGAGTTATTTGTTGAATTAATCTTTGTCGTAGTCGTCGTCGCCGTCGTAGTCGTCGATGTTGTTGTTGTTGTTGTTGTGCTGTTGAATAACAACACCAGTGCGGTAATCACGGCGATTGCATTTTACTTGCGAGGCAACCAGTTAAATAAAAATAAATAACCTCTCATAAAATAATTTCATTTAACCGTTTCACGAACGTTGTTCGTGATACCTGACAATAGTGGTCAGAAAAATCTATAAGAATGGACTTTTCTTCAGTTCTTCAATTGCATTGTTTCCTTTCGATAATGGGTTCTATTCGTAGAAAAAAAGAACGGTTATTCTTTCATTATATCTTTAAAGTTAACTTGACATTATATCGGATTTTAACAAAAAATAACTGCACATAACAATCGCTTCTCTTTCTAATTCCTAAAAGAATATAGATCTTAGGTTGATAACGATCTTAATTTGAAAACATGACCTATATGTGTGCACACATGCTTATTCCTCATTTCCATGCCTATCTATCTAATTTTGTTCTAGCTAGCAGCTAGCTAGTTTCTTCTGTCCTAATCTAAATATCTGCCCAACTTGGTCCATTATCTATCTATCTATCTATCCTTTTTACCAACCCCTCCGCTCGGGCAGGATATAACACAAGGTCAATTTTTAAGCGGAGTTTAACAGGTTTGAATTCAGAGTTTTTCTTCTCCTAGGCTAGTTGCCTCACCAAGGCTGAAGAACCTAGTCTGTCCTACTATTTACCCATAGCTGGAGGGAGAATAATTGGATTCATACCTTTCCCAAGGGTATTAGTGCTATGTGAAATGCAATCAGTCTCGTCCAGGATTTGAACTCGTGTCGCCGTGTTCATATCTATCTATCTATCTATCTATCTTATTCTCTTCACATCACTCACTCACTTTCTTTGAATCAATCAATCAATATATTTCTCTATCTCCTCTCTCTGTAACTGTTTCTGTCTGTCTGTCTGTCTCAGACGGTCTTCCTCTCTTTCTCTCTATCTATTTCTTTATCTCTCTCTCTCTCTCTCTCCCCCCCTCTCTCTCTCTCTCTCTATATATATATATATATACCTATTCATGTCGATCTATCCTTCTTATCGATCTGTGTTTGTTCATATCTCTCGATTAGCCTTTCACTTAACCTATGCCTATTTTACCATTCAACTTTCTTTGCCAACGTATCAGCTTTTTTTTCCTCATTCTTCAATTCCCTCTTTCACCCTCTTTCTCTCAATCTTCTTACATTCTTTCATTTTTTATCATTTTCAAATCCTCCTCGTCAGGAAGCATGATTCTCTTTATTGATGTCCCATTCTATTCATCATTCTATCATCAGCAGGGGACGCCAAATCCTTGGCCTTATGTCAAGCTTTCCTAATCTTAGTAGCTTGGTAAATTACTAATACTTTTAGTTCACAGTTATTTGCTCGTATCTATCAACTACTCTGTAAATATGTGTACCCAAGTCAGTTTTTGAATCTATGATTTTCTATTTGTCAAATTACTTAGCGGATTTGTAGGTTAATATAAGATATCCGATACTGTCTTCTGTAGAATTGTATTACTCCTCTTCTTCTTCTTCTTCTGAAGCAGAATCTGAGTTAAAGTACGTTTCCTTCTTCTTCTTCTTCTTCTTCTTCTTAAGAAGAAGAAGAAGAAGAAGAAGAAGAAGAAGAAGAAGAAGAAGAAGAAGAAGGAAACGTGCGGTAACTCAGACTTTGCTTTTCAATATCATACATAAGAGACGAACTTATGTCATTCGGACTTACCGTCCAAAAGACAAAACTTTTTTTCTTTATATTTTATTTATTTATTTATTTATTTTCCTATCATTTTCTCCACTTACTTCTCTGCTAACTTCTCGCCTCTCTACTTGATTCTACTGAACTGAATCTGTGTTCGTCCGCTGATTTCTTCCATTTTCTTTCCTTTCTTAGTTCCCCACCGATTTATTCATTCTTATCAATGGTGCTTTTTTATCCTTAGCGGCGCGAAATCATACTCGACACTTGCTGTCTCCTTCATTCTGAAAATAACAACGTGCTTGTTTCCCTTCTTTTAATATATTCTTTAAGGATTCGCTTTACGCAAGGATGGAGGATGTCGGGGAGGGTTCTGTCGTCTGCATCTTCCTTGACGTTTTATCCTGTTCACTCAGTCATTCATTTTATACCAAGAAACACTATCAACACGTTCGTTTATTCGTTTGCCTAGCTTTATGTAAATACATGGCAAAAACGCATAAACACAGAAAGATAAAATCGCTTTTGATTTGGTATGTGCAAAAGTTCTTAGTGCGCTGTCTTTTTAAAACTAGAGAATATGGTTAGAAGAATGGTCAAAGCCGTGGAAAATAGAATGTACGTGCCGAGATCAAATTCTGTTCGTGGCTGTTTGCTTTCTTTTCCCATTAATGTTTTTTCGATTGTCATGAAAAGTATGAAATCACACGTTGGATTTTATTATTTAGGCATTATTTTCTACTTCGAAGTATATAGAGCTTTTGATTGACATGAGGAGTCTGTAATGAACAACAATTCATATTGTCTCATTATATATATCATCATCATCATCATCATCATCATATATATATATTGTCTCATTATATATTGTCTCATTATACATATCCTATTGTCTCATTATATATATCATCATCATCATCATCATTATATATATCATCATCATCATCATGTCGTGCTGGTAGCACGGATATCTCTGACCCTCTCTCGCCACTTTTCCCAATCGTTCATCGCCTCTGGCAGGTCTTCTGGACTACATCCCGTATCCTCACATAGTTGCTGAATGCATGTTCGTGCTTGTCGTCCTGATTTTGCTGGCCATGTGTGGGGGTCCATAAGAGTACATCACTTATGAGTTCGTCCTTGCTTCTCCAGCGGTGTCTTGCATGTCTGGTTCGTCTAACTTGAATAGTTTTCATGACAGGAGGCAGGTGGCCGTACAGTTGGTGTATTGTTGGGTGTTGCCGCAAGGACTTGTTCAAGATTGCTCACAGCATTCTTGTGTAATTGCCGTCTAGCTTCTTCTCCAGCCGTTTTGTTAGTGTCCATGTAGTGCATCCATATAGCAGTATCGATGCGACCGTTGCCTGGAAGAAACTGTTTCATTTTATCGGTTAGGTCTGATTTCCATATAATCGATAGCCTATTGATAGCTGTCCATGCCTTCTTTAACCTCGTGTCGATGTCCTTTTCGGTTGATGCGATGCTGCTTCCTAGATAAGTGAATTTGTCTACAAGTTATATATATATATATATATAGTGAGATGAGCGCAACGGATGCAGGATTATGGTTGATATATACACTAAATTCACAATCTATGAAGAAAGAATTTTTTCCTTTCAGAATGTTCCAAGAATCTAACCTTACCTGTAATTCAGTTTAGTTCAATGAATATCAGAATATATTTTCGAGAGAATTATTTGCTAGATAGTGGTTATTAGAAACCTCGCCCAACGAAGCATCGCTTGTGAGTCAGCCTTTACTAAGGGGACCATTCTGATGATAAACAACGGAAGCTTAATAATACCTAAATGATTGTACCTAAACAGGCGATAAATTAGGCTTCTGAGTTCATTCTCTCTATGTGACCCACTGGCTTGAAAATATCCAGAATTCTTCAATGAACCTTCGTTCAATTTCTAAATATTTTCTTTCTTTTTTAGTTAATTCTATTCCTTCATTGATTTTTTTTTCCGTTTATTCTTTCGTTGTTGAATATTCATCCGCAAAATGAGGGATGAATCATAGATGCCAAATTCAGATAAGAAAACTTTACCTCACTTTTTCGCAATCTATCAATATGCTGTTCAAATTCTTGTTTGTTTAATTACTTACACGTATGTTCGTACACACCGTAATCAGTCAAAAACGGAACAACCGAGCTAGATTTGAATTGAAAGAATACAGTTTAATCCTTCCAAAAAAGAAGTACCGAGGTACCGGGAAACGTTGTTGTAACAGATTTCTAACAGGTTCATGGATAGTCTTGTATATAACTATAATTTTAATTATGCTTGCATATATGTATATATATATATATATATATATGTATATATATATATATATATGTATATGTATATATATATATATGTATATGTATATATGTATATATATATATATATATATATATATATATCTGGAGACAGCACCCCACAAAACAGCAACTGTACGGCCACCTACCACCCGTCACGAAAACTATCAAAATTAGAAGAACCAGACATGTGGAACACTGCTCAAGAAGTAGGGACGAGATCGTAAATGATACACTCCTGTGGACCCTTTCACAGGGACGAGCAAAGCCAGGACGTCCAAAAGCAATGGACGATAGGGAGGGGTGGCGAGAGAGAGTGAGACATATCTATGCATATAGCGTGACATGATGATAATACATGTGTGTGTGTGTGTGTGTCCAAAGGAATGAAATCATTCTTCAGAAAAATGGCACACCAAATGAAGATATTTATTTTGCAACATGCTTAAGATTCTATAACATAATGAACAAAATAAGTTCCAATTTAATTTGCTACTGAATAGTGAGACACAAACACACATTCACGCACACACTTCTTCTCACTCTGTTTTCCATCTTTTTGTTTCAATCACTCTCTATTCTGATAATAAACTCTCTTTTTCGATAAATAATCTTATGCAATCGGAATCACAATTTACTAGTAACTTTTAAGAAATCTATTTCATTATCTTATGTAACTCTGACCAAAATCAAGTACAAGAAAATCAATTTTGACGAGTTTAATACTTACTTAGTGCTTCAGAAGTCGTAATTGCCAAACACTTGTTCGTATAACTTCGTACAAATCTATATTTGTTTAATCGGTTGCTGCCTCTTTCTCTACTTTCCTTTACTATATATATATATATATATATATATATATATGTCTCTCTCTATATATATATGTCTATATATATATATATGTCTCTATATATATATATGTATATATATGTATATGTATATATATGTATATATATATATATATATATATATTCAAGCAAGTTTTGTTAAAGACGATTTTTATTTTTAATTTTGTTTTTTCCAGACTCCTTGTTATTTTTCTAGCATCGGAATCTAGATGGTAAAGAAATTGTCCCATATTTTCTACCGTTTTCGACCATACTCTTGGTCATCACCAGGGGTAGTATAGTTTTGAGTTAACAGTTGAGATTTTACTGTTTTAAGAAAAACCACCCTACTCCTAATGACGACCGAAAATGAATGATCGAAAGCGCTTGGGCAGAAAATATGGGACAATTCCTTTACCATCTAGATCCCGACAAGAAAAGTAACAAGGAGTCTTGAAAAAATTAAATTAAAACTAATGTTCCATCATCATTAACAAAACTCGTCTGAATATCTTGCAGCCTAAATATACACTCTTCTATATATATATATATATATATATATATATATATATATATATATATATATATATATATATAGAGAGAGAGAGAGAGAGAGAGAGAGAATACTTAGTCCAGTTAAACCGGAGTTGGGAGTAATTCCATCAGGACAAGAAATTATTCATGAATGAATATTTAAATCTTCCTGGTAAAGAGCTCAATGTACCAATAATACAGAGCAATAATTTCTTTAAGAAAAAAACAATGAAACCAATCACAAAGGATTATAAATTTATTTCCATCCTGTTACGCATTTTTGAAAGTTTCAAAAACACGAAAAAACCGAAGTGGGCTTAATGAAGAGGTAACTCTTCACCCTCCCACTCTTATGTGTCTACTCTAGTTTTTTTATCTAAAAGATCTGATGAAGTCCAGTTAATTTTTTTTCGTGTTTTTGAAAATTTCAAAAATGCGTAACAGGATGGAAATAAATTTATAATCCTTTGTGATTGGTTTCGTTGTTTTTTTCTTAAAGAAATATATATATATATATATATACAGAGAGAGAGAGACAGACAGAGAGAGTAATTATCTAATCAAACTCAACGCTGGTCACATAAATCATTTTCTGTCGCGTTTATCACTGTTTTGAGTTAAATTTGGCCTGTTAAACAAACCTCATTTAGTCCATATTTAACTTTTTGAAATCAATCTTCTCAATTTGTTTATGTTTATCTATTAGTACTTTTGTCAATGTATTCATCGACCATCATAGTCACAAGAAATTACGGAATTATTTATACTCGGTCGTCACGTTGTCACAGCATCAGAGTAAAGGATTTGTGCCTTCTACTTCGTATCAAAGTGACACTCTTCACCTAGATTCAAATTGTAGTACATGTAGTTATAAAAATCTCGTCATTATCTATAAGAACATGAGATAAGTTTCTATGATAATGCAAGTAAAAATAAATATTTTATTTTTAAATCTCAAATTAAACAAAAATCTTATTACAATTATATTATTACATTATTTTTTAAAAAAGAGTCAAATTTGAACATTTTAGCAGTGGCAGCACACTACCACTTCTCATAAAAGTAGAATAAATGATTCAGATTTCAGTCTTAATTTCCGTGCAGGTGAAACTCATACAAAGGTGAGAGGTGTATGCGTCTAAAATCTGGATGAGGCTTAGAAATTTTTGAATGACCCTTGTATATAAACATACACACACACACACACATATATATATATATATATATATATATATATATATATATATATATATATATGATAATTGGATTCTTTCGATATATTATCATGTAGAATACACCGACTGCTTCTCTGCAGAGGGGTAAGACCGCCCCCCAACGAGTGTCCTGATATGACACTAAACAATCTGATGGTGAGGTTCCAGCAATGCTGGAGCTTTGGGGAATGCGGAGTACTCCTTCATTGCCATCGCTCCCAGGTCCACTCTGACCCGGAGTGGTAGCACCTGATAGGGCCCTATCTATGGGTTAAATAGAACTAACAGCATACTTTTGCTAAACTGAATTGATTAATCTGAATAGCTTGAAATAGAAACATTTTTGACAATTAAACCGTACTTACACTTAAACTGCGTGCTTATGCTTAACTGAATTATTTCAAATTGAACTGTTTTTCGACATTAAAACTGTATTTACACTTAACTGAATTATTACATATAACTGCTTGAATAGTTTGAAATGGAAATGTTTTTGACAATTAAAATGTGTAGTTGTGCTAAACTGAACTAGTTTCAATAGAACAGATTATTTACATAAAAATGGATTTGGCGTTAAATAACCTACAAAGGTTGATATGCCATAAAACCCACAAATCAATCCTATATTACTGTGTTTTATATATCCCTTCATTAGTCAGTCAATTTTCATTCTAGAGTTGGTATTTCATATATTTTCATTTATTCACGTTTACCTTTTCCTCTTTTCCATCAGGATCATCTCAAATCTATTTCCCCCCTCCACTCCTTTGCCCTCTATTTTACAATTCTTTACTCTCTCTGAGCATCACCCTCACCAAATAACTGCACCAAGGTGGCCATTTTGTCTTCTTTCTTGCAAAGCAAAAAAAAAGTGGAGAATTATTCAACATAATCCTATGTTCATTTTTTTCTTTCTGACCAAAATCGCCCCTACGTAAACACGCCCATCTGCCTCTTCTAAGCAAGTTCACAACCAACAGAACAGCCTACATCGAATGACTGTTAAAAAAAATGATCTCTCTTTCCACACCTCTTCTTTTCTCTTTGTGCTTACCAAAGAAAATAAAGTAATACCATTTTATCCTGTTTTATTATAGACCATTTATTTATTCATTTATTTATATTTTCTCTTTTGATTCAGTCTGACTTCAGCCCCTCACCAAGGCAGAGGAAAAAAAATTATTTTTTATAATGCATATTAATACTTTCACAAGATCTAGGAGAAAAAATATTGTAAATATATTTTTTTTCTTTTTTCTTTGTTTTTTGTTAGGTTTTTTTTTTACAATAATCTTTTTTCTTTTGTTCACTCTAAAAATTTCATGACCACTCTTTGCATTGTTTTTTTTTTTCTATTTTACTTAGAAATTACTTTATTTATCTCTTTTTTTCTTTTTCCTTTTATTTTCTTCCTTTTTCTTTTTAATCGGCACACGTCGTACCTTCTATTTTTTCTTTACTTCTCTTTTTTCCTCTTTTCTTTAAATTTACAAAGCTTTCCTCAATCTAGCTAACAGGAGTCAACTTGCTCATGGTTCTGGAAGTTCCTAAGTGACCATTGACTCAGCTTAGTTTGGCAAAAGGCTAAATTGTATGAGCGCGTCAATGAGAATCAGTAATGATTAATTTTTTTTTTTTTTTGCAGACCTTTGTGTCCACATCTTGGTAGTTTTTTGTTGTTTTTTCTCACTACGTTTTGGTCAAATTTCACTTCTGGCCTTCTTCGGGTGATTAACCGAGACCTCGGATAGCAATGCTGAGTCTTGTAACCGTATGCCCTGTAATTACTGCCTTCCATAGTTGTTGTCTATCACACCACGTTTTTAACCAAGTAAACCTCTGGCCGGCTTGGGTAGGAATTGAAACCGCTATCTTCTGACAATGGTCACCTGGAACCGTAGAGACTCAACGCCTCTATCCTGTGCGCCACGGGCCCCGAAACGTAGTGAGAAGAAACAACACAAAAAACTACCAAGATGAGGACAAAAAGTCCGCAATAAATAAAAATTAATTCTCAGATTAAGAAGCCTCATCTCAAAAAAAGGATTCCCAAAAAAGACATCAGTAATGATATACTATTTTAGTTTGGAGAATTATACATTTTCTTAGAGGATAACCATTCACTAATAAAGATTATAGACCTGCGTCTGGATTTCGTCGCTAACCTGGGCAAGATTGCATGGAAGAGGGGTCAAGAATTTACAAAGTTTTGCTTTTGTAAGTTACACAGGTCTCATATTGCTTTTGAGATTAGGTGTTTCTTAGCGGTCGACATTTGGCAGTAAACCGCAAGTATAGAACTCATAGTGAGAATAAAACTCATTAAACAGCAGAAACTGGTCTGAGAGACTAACTCGTTAACCATTACTCCATAACAAAGTGCTCTTCCTCCCTCTTTCTTTAGTTATTTCTTTTGCAGCACTTTTTGTTTCCTTTCCTTCTCGCATATTTATGAAGTTTACTATGACAAAATGCCAACAATAGAAACAAAAATTATTTTCCAATTTTGAAGAATTTATTCTCATAAAACATCAGCATTTAAAAATGTAACTATTACCAAGATTCGATCACAGTCTACCCTTCTATTTATCCATTGCTGTTGGAAAAAGGCATGTAGACATATATTTCCGAAGACCATTAGCGCACAGTGAAACATAAATAACTTCAGCCAGAATTTAAACTTGGCTCGCCAAATACAGTTTCTTAGAGGATAACCATTCACTAATAAAGATTATAGACCTGCGTCTGGATTTCGTCGCTAACCTGGGCAAGATTGTATGGAAGACCAGCAGCTTCCCAAACAGCAGTTCTTCTCTCCTCACAACTCCATTGTTGTACAAGAGAAAGAAAAGTTAAAATACGACTTGGCATTAATGTACCCACAGGAGTTGTCTGAACAAGGCTAAACACTACGTCGAACTTCCTTTGGAAATCAAGTCCCTTGGTTTACCACTTTACGTTATCGTAGAGGATTTGAATCCTCCTCCTTCTAATTGTATTGCCTTTACGAAATCTATTGAACATAGTCTACCCTACTATTTGCTCATAACTTGAAAGGGAAGATACGGATTCATATCTTTTGCTATGAAGCAAAAATAGCCCTATCAAGACTTTGGACATGACTTGCTAAATTATTTTTTTTTAGATGGAGAATTATACACCATTCACCTATGTTTAAGAAATAACTAATGTAGCCACTAAGCAAGATAACATAAAATTCCTTCTATTTCGGATTTCTTGTCTGCAATTCACATCTGTTCTTTTTGTTTAATCGATAGGTTTCTTTTCTACTCTCATTTGCACTACTAAATTTTACTTTAAATTTCTCGATGATTCGACCCTAGATTATTTTCTTCGCTTTTTTTTTCTTTCTGTTCTTAACTTTGTTATCCTATAACTCTTCCAATATTTTGTTTTTACTGATATATTCCTATGTCTTTGGCATCGGTAAAGTTATAACTTCCCTTTATGATTTCTGCTTTAAAATCGTTGTGGCATTATTTAAAAGTATTCTTTCTCGTCAAGCACTAAGATTGGTTTGGTTTCTTTTATTTTAATCGCATATCAACCTTTGTAGGTTATTTAATGCCAAAGCTATTCTCCTAGTAGAACAGTAGTGGTAATATTTAACCCATAGCTGGGAGGATAAGGGGGTTCATACCTTTCCCAAGGGCATTTGCCCGAAAGTGAACGTAAATAGCGCGACTGGAGTACGGATGCGCGACCTACGATTCCAGAGTCCATCGCTTAAGCCATTAAACCACAAGGACACCATTTCAAGCACTTAGAGTTGTGTTTTATCCACTATCGTAAAATTGTACTTTTGTGATTAAATAGTAAAGGATTAATATAGTTTATTTGGATTTTGAAACAGTGGATATATATATATATATATATATATATATATATATATATATATGAAATCTTGAAAAGATACAATCGCGATATTTTTATTTGTGTTTGATTTAAAATTCAGAATTTTATTTGTGACATAGGAGCACATCATACCCATGCGCCCACACATGCATGCATATACTCATGTAATAACCCCCCCCACACGCGCGCATGCATGCGTGTATATATATATGTGTGTGTGTGTGTGTGTGTGCATTCACATTCTTTCTATATATTTATATAACTGTTACCGAGCAAAAGTAACCCATGTTAGCATTATATTCATTAAAGCAATACATTTAAAGTGCTCTGACAAATCATAAATACATTTCTAATTAAATTTGTGACAGAATAGAAATATTGTGACGTCTGCGCAGCTCTGAATCTAATTTTACTCAATCAAAATGTTCAATTTAACGGAAAGGATTATCAAATGCTTATTAAAATCCTTCACTTTTTCCTAATAGCATCAATATCATTATGGACCAAGTTAAACTGATTCAGGTGTCAAATAAATAAATAAATAAATAAATATATATATATATATAAATATATATATATATATATATATATATATATATATATATATATATATATATATATATATATATATATAATGTCGACTGCTGTTGGAGGAGCACATTAGTGGTCTAGATGACAGTGGTTACCTTTCATTCAAATTTTGTTATCAATACCATGGCTATTAGCCATTATATTCTAAGAAGGTAAAGTATGATTTTCAGTCAAATAATAATAATAATAATAATAGTTAATGCGCAAGGTGTCCGTGCTGTAATGGTTATCGTCGGAGAAAATGAACACAGCGACACGAGTTCAAATCCTGAACCAGGCTAATTACATTTCACACGACACTAATACCCTTGGGAAAGGTATGAATCCAATTATTCTCCCTCCAGCTATGGGTAAATAGTAGGACAGACTGTGTTCTTCAGCCTTGGTAAGGCAACTAGTCTAGGAGAAGGAAAACTCTGAATTCAAACCTGTTGAACTTCGCTTAAAAAATTGACCTTGTGTCATATCCTGCCCGAGCGGAGGGGTTGGGTAAATGAGGATATGGATAAGGCGCAACAAACAGCAGATGTAGATTATGTGGTAATAGAGACAAATTGATCAATCCTATAATGAGCAACTGAAGCTAACTTGCACAGAAGGAATATAAGACTAGACACGACTGAGTGGGCAATTTAAGTAAAAAAGGTAAAGTTAATGACCGTTGTCGAGGGCGACTAAAAGGCTCCCTTTTCAGTAGCTATTACACAAAGGTGTAGGGGAGGGCGTTACTCCTTTCCCTGGATTACTCCACTTTACTTTTGATACACAACTTATATTGCTGAGTGTTATGCAAGAAGGTATCAAGTACCATTTTTAAAGTGTTTGGTAAGAGGCGACCAGGGATTGAACCCGGGTCTCCCGGACCATTAGGTGAACACTCTAAAAAGTGTGCAAGTAATTCAAATTTGACCATACGATAAAATGGTACTTGCTCAACCCAGAATCTGTCCTTGAGAACGAGACGCACAAACTCCTCTGGGATTTTCCGATACAAACGGATCTCCTAAACTCGGCCAGACAACCAGACTTTGTGATGAATAAAGTTGGCGACCTTATTCGAGGGTGACCCGAAATCTTCCATTTCAATAGCTACTACACCGAGGTGTAGGGGAGGGCGCTAATCCATTCCCTTGATTGTTCCACTTTACCCTTGATACTTACCTTATAATGCGGAGTGTTAAGCAAGGCGGCATCAAGTACCATTTTTTGAGTCTTTGGTATGACTCGACGTGGGACAGAACCCCGGTCTCCTAGACCATTGCTGAACACTTTACTCATTAGGCCAATAGCTCAGACCTAGTGACGATCAATTACAAAAAAAAAAAGGAGAATCTAGTGGATAGTGAACGTTAGCGTCTCGGCTAACCACATCGAAAATTGAAAGAAAGTGAAGAAAAAGATAAGTACCTGGAGCTTGCTTGAGAATTGAAAAAACTGTCGAAAATGAAAGTGAATGTGATACCAATTATAATTGGTGCTCTTTGTACAGTCACCAAACGATTGGTACAATGAATGGAGCACTTGGTCATAAGAGGATGAGTGGAGACCATCCAAACTACAGAATAGTTAAGTTCAGCCAGAATACTGAGAAGAGTCTTGCCCAGTCGGCTGGGCTGTAGAATACACCGACTGAATGTCTGCAGAGGGGTAAGACCCCCCAATGAGAGACCTGGATATGGCACTAAACAATATGATGGCGAGGCTCCAGAGATGCTGGGGCTTTAGGGAATGAGGATTACCCCTTCATCACCATTGCTCCCAGGTCCACTCTGGCCCGGCGTAGTAGGACATTATAGTGCCCTATCTATGGGTTAAATAGAACTAACGGTATACATATGCTAAACTGAATTGTTTGACTAAACTGAATAGCTTGAAATAGAAATGTTTTTGACAATTCAACTGTATTTACATTTAAACTGCGTGCTTATGCTAACCTAAATTATTTGAAATTGAACTGTTTTTTGACATTGAAACTCTAGTTACACTAATCTGATTTGTTTGATATAGAACCGTTTTGACATTTAAATGTGCGTAAAAAAACTGTACTTATAGTAAACTGAATAAGTTCTGCTTGACTAACCTGAACAGCTTGAAATAAAAGTGTTTTTCACAATTGAACTGTGTACTCATGCTAAACTGAATTGTTTGAAACAGAACTTATCATTAACATAAAAATGGATTTAGCGTTAAATGACCTACAAAGGTTGATACGCCATAAAAACCCAACCGACCACCCAACCAACTGAGAAGAGTCTTGGAGACTTAAAGAGACTTGCTATCACTCAAACTCCTGTGAGAAACCATCGGTTAACTTTGGTGTGAATTACTCAAATAGGAGTAAATAATACTAATTACTATTTATGACGGATCACAAATTTATAACAGGAATATAGAAATTACAGACGATAACAATGAAACTGTTAAGAAGCGAATATTGTAAATTAGCACAAATAAGTATATAGAAGCAAGCATGATTTTATTCTAGAAAATGAGAACGCACAAATTTCTATGGGACTTTGAAATACCTACAAAATACTCAATTCTGGCCAGGTACTATTTACCAACCCCTCCGCTCGGGCAGGATATGACACAAGGTCAATTTTTTTTTTAAGCGGAGTTAAACAGGTTTGAATTCAGAGTTTTCCTTCTCCTAGACTAGTTGCCTCACCAAGGCTGAAGAACCTAGTCCGTCCTACTATTTACCCATAGCTGGAGGGAGAATAAGGGGGTTCATACCTTTCCCAAGGGTATTTGCCCGAAAGTGAACGTAATAGCGCGACTGGAGTACGAACTCGCGTACTACGATTCCGCAGTTCATCGCTTTAACCATTACACCACGAGGCCAGGTGACCAAGCCTAGTTTTACTTAACAAGAAGAAAAACTTATCACCAAGTGGATTTTACCATTCACACAGAGCTCAAAGTGAAAATAAAAGAAAACTAAAATCTGAACAAATATCTTTAGAGAGCGTTAAAAAGTTGTGGAATATGAAGATGACGGTGACAATAGCTGTTGTTAGAGCTCTTCAAATAAACTCCAAAAACCTGGACTGTCCACACTACAGCATTGCTGAAATAAACCTGGGAATTTAGCAGATTCCTGAAGATCTGAAAAGATCCACTGTCTCTCAGAATTCGGTGCAAAACATCGATTAAATCTGCTGTTAAAAACTTGAAAGGAATAAAATATTTATATGCTTAGTTTGATTTCCTCTCTCACATCAACTCCGGCAAGTTTCTTCCAGGCAGCGGTCACATCGATACTGCTATATGGATGCACTACATGGACGCTAACAAAACGGCTGGAGAAGAAACTAGATGGCAATTACACAAGAATGCTTCGTGCAATCCTCAACAAGTCCTGGCAGCAACACCCCACGAGACACCAACTGTACGGCCACCTGCCCCCTATCACGAAAACTATTCAAGTTAGGCGAACCAGACATGCAGGACATTGCTGGAGAAGCAGAGATGAACTCATAAGAGATGTACTCTTATGGATCCCCACACACGGCCGCGCAAAAGCAGGACGACCAGCACGAACGTACATTCAGCAGCTATGTGAGGATACAGGTTGTTGTCCTGAAGACCTACCTAGGGCGATGAACGATAGGGAGGAGTGGCGAGAGAGGGTCAGGGATATCCGTACTGCCAGCACGATATGATGATGATGATGATGATGACTATTTGCAAGCAATATTCGCAGTTACAGTGGCAAGGGATTTTTTATCGATTACAACATACTTGGATTCTTGCAAAATCTACAGTCTCCATGCTGAATATAGATGGATGCAGTATTTTTAGCTTTAAATATGCATTGTTTCATAACTCCACCGATTGCAAACAAAAGTAGATACCTCATTGATCTTTCAAACGGACATTCAAAAACATATTCTTCGTCATTTCTAGACTATTTGGTTAATGCAATATTCTTAAAAATTCACTTCTACACTATTTGCTGGCCCAGCTGTCTGTGTGTAACGTTAACGCTTCTCGAGTAATAGTAACATATTTGAAGGGATAACTATTATATTATTATTAAATATTAAGATTTTTTAAATAAATGAGCCGATTTATTTTTAGCACCGTTGAGGCGAGAGTGTAAAGTGCCTATCTTCATTTATTAAGCTAAGCTTACTTTGGCACAGGATCACACGTATTAGACAACTAGAGAGCGCCCAATTCCCTAACCATTATCTGTGAGACGGCTTACAACCAATTCACAATGAAAGCACCACTTACAGCAAGATCACCGAAGTTAAGCAGGGATGAGCTTGCTTAGTACTTAGAGGGGTGATTATTCAATAACGGCCGGTACTGTAAGCAACCTGAAGCTTAGTAAATGACAATTATCTGTTGGACTTACGATGAGAGTTCGTGTTTAAAACCCCAGTTCCCGCTAGATCACAGAAATAAAGCAGTGAGGAGCCTGCTTACTAATTAGAAGGCTCGTTGGTTTTACGGTATGACAACCATTTTTGGGTCATTTAATGCAGCGATATGGTTTCAAGAAATCAATGATTATTATCTTTGAAAACAATAATAACTTAAGAATTAACGAGGTGTTAGCTGGTAGGTAACACCCCGTTTCATATAATGTATTAAGGTATCCAAAAAAGAGTAACCTAACACAGAATATTCAATGGGAAGAAAAACTAACAAGTGAATTAATACTATGTAACATTTAATTCTACAACATACTAGGAGGTAACTCTGTTCATGCCCCAAGCTATAAATGAATCACACTGCGTTCGGGGAACATGAAAAAAGTCCATACAACAAAGAGTTGGAAACCACTTACTGCTTCTCAGGTTTGGTAAAATCGAGAGACACGAAGTGTATCGTTTCTGAGGAACCAAACGACTTCATATACCGCTTCTGAAGTCCTATTCGTAAAAGGTGGATTCCCTGTTTCGCTTTGTCACATGACCAAAAAATACTCGTGACGTGAGAGAGTTCCTCAAACAGTGACAAGAGAGTCCACTCCATTTAGTCTCCCAACTATAGAATCAATTAAAAACAGCTACTGTCATCAACTTAAGGCCTCCGTGTTAGATTATAGTAAATAACAATAATCGTCTGCTTGTTAAAATATTAACGTTTTACATCAAAGGGTTGACGTTTTCTTATTCAATTTATAATTTGTAAAGTAGAATTTCTCGTAATTTACAAAGCTTTGCTTCGTTGAAGCACAAGTTCGGATATATAATGACACCCAGTGAGACACGAACTCATTAGTAAAGGTCTGGTTATCTAGTTTGCTGACCAGTGCACCACGCAAGGCTCGCGAGTATTCCCA
Source organism: Sepioteuthis lessoniana (assembly GCA_963585895.1). Lineage (NCBI taxonomy): Eukaryota > Metazoa > Mollusca > Cephalopoda > Myopsida > Loliginidae > Sepioteuthis > Sepioteuthis lessoniana. The sequence continues at coordinate 75,927,167 of OY757926.1, forward strand.
GTATATCTTGACCAATCAAGCTCTTCTTCCTTAATGGAAATAACTAATTTGGATAATCAGGTTTAAAATCAAATTTTTGGCATTCATTTCTAACCTGCATTTTGTAATCATTAAAGATAAGCAATTATTTTATTAATAGTTTTTTTTTTATTTGATTGTTATTTAAATAAAACTATTAATGACCACGATATTCTCAGTGTCTAATCTAGAGCCAAATTTAAAGACTGAATTTTTTTATCCACCCACCCATACCTATTAGCGTTTGTCCTCAACAAAAAACACAAAAAAAATACTTCATTGGTTTTTGTTTCAAAAATTTCATTTAGCCTATGACCATACTCACTCAGGCCTAATATAAATGTTGATTGCTTATGAAGAAATATCAAATTATTTTGTGTTTATACGATTACTATAGCTCACATATTGCTACCTCTCAAGTCTTTTTCCCAGACAACGCCGAAAACTTCTGCTAATTCAAGTTAATATATCCATCTAATATATTTTTATTAGAATAATGAACAGACGATATTAATAATCGATCTTATGGTCAGATGGTAAAATTTTCAGCTGCACAAAATTGCAAATAGATTGAAACTAACAGGTTTTCCCTTCGAATTTCTCTTTTGGGCGTTCGATAAACAGGAGGAAATGTTAACTAAGTCATAAGATAAAAAATTAAAGAAAGCTATTTTAATCCAGGCATTAGGAAGAAATAGTGTTAATCAAATAAAGATATTTACTTAGTTTAGCTAAACTTAACCTTGGCTTTCACATATCCAGAATTGAGTGAGAATCGAACTCAGTATTCAGTATATACGGTCGTTAGAGCTTAGTTCGAGCTGACTGTATACCCCACCGAGTATTCATACACTTTCCTAAAAAAAAACGGGGTCCTGCGTATTTTACTAAATGACATCTGATGGTGAGGTTCAACCTCTGGAGAGTTGTGGAGAGTAGCCATTTTTATTGTCATCACTCCCTGGCCCACTTTGACTCTGAGTAGATGTACCTGTTTTGGGCCTATCTATGAATCAAATAGATTTGTTTACAAAGTTTTCGCATTCTATAGGACCACGCGTGAAAACATCTTTAGAAACAACAACACAAAAATGTTAATAAAAACGTAAAATGAACAGGATTTCATAACCTTTTAGCATAAAATAGCCCTAGACTGGTTGATATACCATAAAAATCAATCAATCAACTAATCATTGCTGAGACAAGTTCCTTAAGCCTTTTCTGGGTATGCAATGTTTAAACATCTAGTCTAATGGAATATTATGAATGAGTTTGATTCTCACAGGGCGCCAAGGCATCTAACCTTTTCCAAAATTAAACGAAGAAGAGTAAATCAGAATTTTGTTTGCGAATTTAATTCCTACTCATTGCTTCATACTTTTGTCTTAGTGCCAAACTAAGCTAAGCTTAGTCAAGAACTTACAGAATGAACTCGGTCACTATTAACGGACCGTAAATCGCCTAATTTGTTTACGAAGCTTCACTAAGAACGGCAGAAATTTACAACGAGGGAGTTGCCGAGTGAAGATCGAATTGTACCAACAACAGTTAAACAAGACGAGCTTGCTTAGCGCTATTCGATTACAAGTCTTTGCAAATCTAGTCAACTTGTTTATTATTTTCAACGGATTTATGTCAAAACCAAAAAGCAACGAAGGTACTTGTTCTTAGGAATCTTGTGAGAATGGTGTAACGATTATCGATGGGAGCAGTGATCTTGATGATCTGCGTTCAAATCCCGTTGAGAGCTGTTTATATTTTCACTCAAATATACTTTCGAAAAACACAAATCAATTTGGTCTCACCATCACAGCTATGCATAAATAGCCGGGCAGACTGGTTTCTTTGGAATTGGTATAGAAACCGGACCAAGCTAAAGATAACTCTGAATTTAAACCAGTTGAGCTCTGAGCGATTGATTTGCTCATCGAGCAATCTTTAGGTATTGGGCTGCATGTACATGTCTGAAGATTGAGTTTTCTAGCAATTGTTTTCAAGGAAACAAATAACTTAAAATTCTTTTGATAAAATATATCAAAAAGACAGTTGCATTTTTAAAGGCTATAAACATATACACCCTCCACACGTGCATATATATGCATAAATAATTTTGTCGTGCTCATGAAAAAACTTTATGCTTTTTACTTAGGCAACATGGTTAAATCATAGATTTTATTGACATTATTTATCATCTCGGACTATTGATCTAATAATTTTCACAAACTTTTAGCTTGGCACTCTGGTCTTCTTTAAGTATCTTTTATTATAGTAACTTTCAAGAAATTTTAAGCTAAATGTTTTATTCAAATATACGGATGTTGAGTGTACTCATTAGCTTTGTGGATTGGATAAAGGATTCAGCAAGAGAATTTTTAAAGTTAATTTTAGATCTCTTTAACTAGAGGACTGGCTTAATACATTCTTCTTTTAATTTCTTTTGAAGAACTCTATAAAAAGTAATGTTTCTTTTTTCAACTTCGATCGGGACTGTTGTTTCTTCTTCTTCTTCTTCTTCTTCTTCTTCTTCTTCTTCTTCTTCTTCTTCTTCTTCTTCTTCTTCTTTCAGTGTGAACAACTTCTAAAATGAACAACCCCTACAAACGATTTACTCAACAAAACGATTAGATAAATGAAATAAGACTAGAACAAAAAGAGGACCTAAATCGTTTACTTCCCTCCATCATCACCACCCCCATTGCTATTAACCCTTCTCACATCAATCTGCCCCCGACCCTAGTAAGATATCACACTAATATTTTTTTTTTAAGTAGCTACAAAGAAGCTCCCATGCTGATCTCTCCTTTCTGCCCTCTCAGTTATTTTATCTATTCAGTTTCATTCCGTTCTTTCCTTCATTCATTCATTTTTTTTTCGTCTCTTTAGGCTTCATTGATGCTTTACTATTGTTCAGTCACGTGTTTTGCCTTCTTTATCTGAGTTTGCCGCCTTCCTTTATATGTTTGCTTATCCGCTATCACCAACTATGTCACCTGCAGCTGACATCTTTCTACGCAAGCTTTATTTAAGGGTTTTCCTTCTTTTTCCGATCATTTACTGACACGAAATGGCGAATAGGAATAAACACGTGCTACACTGCTTTTAAAATTGTCACGGAAACATCATTTAAAGTAAAAGGTGAGCTTCATATATTTGATAAGAGTAGTGATGTACCCCTAAAAGTGACCCGTTTGCAAAGTACTGACCCTTTTCTTATTATAAGCATAGCTATATGTGACCTACCCTGTCGATGAGCCTTAGAATATGCCTACTGTATCCCCTGAAAAGACCCTTCAACCATAAAATGTGTCCTAAACATCATCCGGTGGTGAGGCTCCAGTTCTGGAGCACTGGGGAGTGCCATAACTTATAAGTTCACTTACCCTTAGTGGTAATACCTGTTAGGGTCCAATCTATGGATAAAATAGATATGTTCGAATTTTTTTTTCTTATTAAGAATATTAACTTATACCTATAATGGTCTAGTATGGATGAAACTATATAATTTCTTGGAAACTATTGAACTTAGAGAGTTGGTTGATTGGTTGAGTAGAATATTTAATTCAAAATCCTGTTCCTGCATTTATATATCATATGGGCTTTGTACACGAATACTTAGTCGATTATGTTATTATAAAACGAAGATGAGCTCATTTGTTTGAACACAGTGTAATGGTTTCAAGTATTGATATCTAATACTAATTATTCAATTCAATATTAATCTATTGTTTCCACCCAGTTAAAAGGTTTCAATTATAGTAAATGATTAAATAGTTCTATTCAAGCCATTGGGAGAACCTCACAGGTACAACCACTCTAGTTCATAGTGGATCTGGAAGTAATGGCAGTGAAGGGGAACTCTCCATTCCCTAAATCTGATGGACTGGAGCCTAACCATCAGATGGTTTTAGTGTCATATTTGGACACTCATTGTGTGAGTGGGGTCTTACGACTCTGAAGAGATGTCATCGGTGAATTCTACAGCCTAAGCCGACGGGGCTTGGGCTTAGATAAAATACTTGAAACCATTCGACTATTGTCACAAATGGTAATGAATGCGTTAATTCGTATATTTCTTGTCTTAGAATCTCTGCTGTTGATGATGGTGATGATGATAATGATGAGGATGCTGATGTGACTGCTTTCTGAGATGCATCAATTCACTCTGCATGACTGCTAAAACCCCTCGCTGTTTCTAATAATTGAATATTTTATCCTTATTGATAACGTTTTACATTATAACTATCGTATTAAGACAGATAAATACGGTAATTATTACAAGATGATATGCATTCTTTCCCTGATTTTCAAAACTAAAAGTTAGTGATGTGTATTACTTTGGAGAAGTAAGCATTAACTGTTCCTTCCGACCAAGAACAAGCCGAGCACGAGATTTAAATTCATGTTTCATATATTTGGGAACGTATCTTTAATTAATAAGTCATCATCATCATCATATCGCGCTGGTAGCACGGATATCCCTGACCCTCTCTCACCACTCCTCCTGATCGTTCATCGCCCTAGGTAGGTCTTCAGGACAACAGCCTGTATCCTCACATAGCTGCTGAATGTACGTTCGAGCTGGTCGTCCTGCTTTTGCGCGGCCATGTGTGGGGATCCATAGCCGTATCACTTATTTTCCTTGTCCAGTCGACTGGGGCTAGAGAATACATCGACTGCATCGCTGCAAAGGGCTAAGACTCCTCCAATAAGTGTCCTGTTATGACACTAAACAATCGGATGGTGAGACTTCAGTAATACTAGCTCTTTAAGGAATGCAGAGTACCCCTTTATTGACATCTCTTCATAGTTCGCTTTGGCTCGGAGTTGTAGCACCTGATAGGGTCCTATCTATGAGTCAAGCAGAACTAAACTGTACTTGTGCTAAACTGATTTGTTTGAGATTGGACTGTTTTGACATTAAAACTGTGCACTTATGTTAAATTTAATTGCTTGAAATAGAACTGTTTAACATTTAACTCTGTGTAAAACAAAAAACTATTCTAAACAGAATAGTTTGAAATAGAATTGTATATATGTAAAAAGATAAAGGATTTAATTGCATATAATGGTTGAGGTACCATGAAACCAAATACAGTCAAACCAAACCTTATTTTCCCGTCGCTGGTATATACAAGTATTTGTTGAGGTAAATGCCTATGAATTTCCTTGAATAATTGTTTAATAATTTTAGTTTAAGTACTTTTTCAAAGTAAAGCTTAAAATATTAGAAGATAATGTTATTGAGAAAACATGTACCCATGCCACAGCTAGATATCTCAACTATAATTAAATATATATATATATATATATATATATATATATATATATATATATATATATATATATATATATATATATATATATATAATCGAAATAAAATGCAAATAAGAAAAGTTGTATAAAAGTACTCAAAGCCACTATAACATAATGAGTCTAAAACGTAAAATGTAAAAAAAATTGTTTCCGCTGAGTCAATTATTTTGATTCTTATGTGGAGCACACAATTGTTAAGCGGGAAAAAAAGGTGAAAAAATGGCTAAGCAGTAAGAATTTAAGGGACGATAATGTTGTCAAATAACATAATGTACCTGATTTCACACACACACACACACACACACAGATTCTTTTTATTGATTTTTACGGTCTTGACAAAAAAAAAAATGAATGAAACGTCTAGAAAGTTAACATTTTATTTTTAAAGATACATTGCTTATAAATTTAAACCCTAGATCTTAAATTCTTTTAAGCTTAATCGACTTATATCTCATAGTAATTCTTTATATATATTAACCTATCAACACGGTAAATTCCATACCGTGGTTTTTTGTGGTGGGGCTAGTTATGTAGCATGTTTTGGGTACCAATTGCCGGTCGAAGCCTATCTCTTCAAATCATACAACTACTTTGAATCGAGTGTTTTCCTTCTTCAATACCAAGTTTAAAAAAAACAGTTTGCCTTACTAATTACCCATTGCTGGAATGAGAAGGGTTTGATTCATATCTTTTTAAGGGTTTTACGGCAATGAGAAATGCAAATAGGCTCGTAACTCGGGTTGATGAGTCCATTTCCTACGACAATAATCGTTATACCACGAATGCCTTGTGTTTCTCTGTGTGCGTGTCCGAGCATGCGCGTTTATGAGTTGAAAGACGGATATGTTTTGATATTTTGGTAACAACAGCAGATTAATTTTTCTCTGACATTAAATTTATTTCAAGAAGACATAGCCTTCAGCAGTCTTCGAATAATTTATGACAATAAAATGCAAGATTACATTTGTTTATATTTTTTTCTTTGTTTTTACCTTATCCTCATCATCCACCAACCAGGAGTGATTCCACATTTTTGATGGCTAAGGTGGTCCTGGCGTCACCAGTATCTTTTACCGCTGGATAGGGACGATGACAATCAAAACGAAAGTTACTCCTTGTCGCTTAAGTGATACTTTTTATAAGTCAAAGTTATAAACTCACATTTTTATTCTAATTCATTCTTGGAATTGTAACAAGTCAAACCACAATGCTGTACACTTCAGATTGTAAATATTGGTCAATAGTTATTCATTGGACCACTTCAGCACAGGAAACCCTCTAGTCAGTAACCTAAAGCTCACCTTTGACTTTATATGACTTAACCAACTCACCAACTCGAGCAGAATCCTACACAAGGTCAATTCTTTTAATCAGGTTTTAACAAATTTGATTTCAAAGTTTTTCTTCTTCTTGATTGGTTGTCATATCAACGTTAAAGACCCCGAACTAACTTAGTATTTTACCCACAGTTGTAAGGCGAATAGTTGGATGCATCCCATTCCCAATGAAGGCAAACATGATTTGAACTCGGGTCGATGGGTCCTTTCCTTACGGTGATAACCATTACACTACGACCTTTGATCGAGTAAGACGCAGGATGACTTTCAAGGACATTTTTTTAAAAAGTCGTCAAATATGATAGATAAAACAGGTTCTGGAAGCCTATCAAGGTGCCCGAGGTGTAATGGTTACCGTCGTAGGAAATAGACACGGCGACCCTAATTCAAATTGACCTTGTGTCGCATCCTGCCCGAGCGGAGGGGTTGGGTAAATAGGATCGAGTTTGTGCGACAAATGCCTTTGTGAGTATTAATAAACTTATGCCTTATTAATATCTAACGATGCAAGTTAGTCTCTACGTAAATTCAAATCTTCCTAAGTGGGATTTCTTGCATTTGCTTCCAACCGACGGAAGATGCATTTGTTTGTATTTTAGTGGGTTTTTTTAATGCAATTTAAATGTCGATAACTGCAATGCTTTGAGTGCTGACATGTAGATGAGTGTTTTTGCCAACAAATTGATCCGTAAAATCTTTTGAGAAAAAATACTACGATTGCCGATTTATTTCTAAATAATTTCAATACATAATTGATCGACAATTGATGTAATACGATTTATTTTTCTTCTATTTCTTTCTGTCTTTTGTTGCATAAAATCAAAGCTTAATGAAATAAATTAAGATTATCATATTTTAATTTTTATTTTATTAATGCCAGACTAAAAAATTCTATGGAAGAATCTAACGCGATTTAAAACTACCAATTAATTATGCGGATTAAATTAATAGTCTGTCTGCAACATTTATGCGGATAAAGCGGAATTAGAAGCAGGATAATTATTTGAAATTATAAAAATGTTGAAAATCAACTGTAAAAAAAAAAAAAAAAGGAGTGAAAAATGAAATATTTGCCTAAGGTGTAAAAAGTTCAAGATTAAAATCGCGAGTGAGTTGACAGCACAAAGTGTTTGCTAGCGCTCACAAACATATTTTTTTTATCAAGTCTTCCGTTTTTTAGAATACACAAAAATGCACTCATGCTAAACAGGGGATTCATAACAGATTATTGTTTTTATTTTAAATTGGTTTCAGCTCAATATTATTCTCGCCAAGATCCTATCATTTTTGGCGGGATTATTTACTTCCGTTTGTCTACGTGTTCAAAAGGATGATGCCAGTCTTCTTGGGACGTAGAACTCTTTTCAGTTCATTCGAGTAAACAGAAATGTAGAACGACAGAAAGTATAGGAAAAATATGATAAGAGAGAATAAGTTGGAAAGAGACAGAGAATGAAAACGAAGTGACACAAAGAAAGAAAAAACTGCAATATAAAAAAAGTTAGAGTTAGAAACAAAAGACAATAGAAAAAGAGAGAGAAAGAGATAGAGAGAACGAGAGAAAGAGAAAGAGAAAGAGAGTGATTAAGTAAGGTAGTCTATCACGATATTACCAATAGAAAATATTCTCTCGGCCGCACCAAAACTTTCTCAAAATTATAAATCAACTTCCAACTGGATAAGAAATTGTTTTATTCAGGGTATCCCGATCCTCCAAAAATTACTGATTATAATGTGTTATTTTTATGGAGGTGGCCGTAGTGTTATGGTTATCGTCGCAGGAATTGGACACGGCGACAAGAGTTCAAATCCTGGACGAGACTGGTTGCATTTCACATAGCACTAATACCCTTGGGAAAGGTATGAATCCAATTATTCTCCCTCCAGCTATGGGTAAAAAGTAGGGCAGACTAGGTTCTTCAGCCTTGGGGAGGCAACTAATCTAGGAGAAGGAAAACTCTGAATTGAAACCTGTTAAACTCCGCTTAAAAATTGACCTTGTGTCATATCCTGCCTGAGAGGAGGGGTTGGGTAAATATGATAATGTGTTATTTTTATGAGTTCTGGCAATGTACATAAGCACACATACATATATATATATACGAGGATCATTAAATAAGTTTCCAGACTTTTTTCGTATGGGCACTTTTATTGATAGTACACACGTAAAACTCAATTCCCCTTCGTAGTAATCATCTCCGGCTGCAATGCACTTGTTCCAACAACTTCTAGAAAGCCCCATGGAAGTCATCTTGTGTGAGCGTGTCAATGACCTTTGTCACGGCCTCTTTCATCTCCTCAATTGTCTCATAACGACAGCCTCTGAGCTTTAGGAATAACCAAAAGTCACAGCGAGCAAGGTCTGGTCTATAGGGACATTGAGGAACTGTCTTGATGCCCATCTTGGTCAAATAGTCTGTGACAAGGATGGAGTTGTGGACTGGTGTATTGTCCTGGTGGAAATGCCACTGACCGATTTCAAGAGTGCTGGCCTCTTCCGACGGAATCTCTTCCTGAACTCCTTTAAAACCTCAACATAGTAACCCTAACTCTAATCCTTTGGCCAGTCAACTCTGGTTCATTGACTTTCCTACTCCTGGCACACCTCTCATCATCCCTCACAGACTCCCTGGCTTCCTTGAATCTCTTATGCCACTCAAAGACTGATGCTCGATTCATACAAAATGGTCTAAAAGCAGTCTGAAGCATTCCATACGTTTCTGTGGCATTTTTTCCAAGTTTAAAATAGAATTTTATAGCATAGCGTTCTTCTAAAGTGTCAGATTGCATTTTTGAAATTCACCAGCTGTGACAATCAGGCTTTAGTAGGGTGTATTCCAATTCCTGCTGTAGCTGTTGATTTGAACCTGAAATCATAAAAATTGGTCAGTCATCTGATAAGATGTATAGTAATAACATACTGAAGTTTCAAGAGTCTACGACAATTTTAAATGCCAGTACAAAAAAAGTCTGTAAACTTATTGAAGACACCACGTATATGTATATATATATATATATACATATAGTAAGAAATGAAAGTGCTCAATACACTATATGTCTTCGATGCATTAAAAGCGTGGAGAAAATATAAAAACAGATTATTATGATTACCGGTTGGAATCATAATAAACGAACTCGGGGTATATTCTAAGATCACTTTCTACAGCAAATTAAATTTAAAATTTTTTAAAGATCTAAATACATTTCAACGTAAATCTCCAGATTTAATAATAATTTAGGGAAATAAACCATTTATTTTTAACCTTATGTAAAGATTACGGTAATTGTCTATTCCGTCTGTAATTATTTTAACCATTAGATCTGAAAAAGGTGTTATTGATTCATATCAACACCCATAACAGGATGGAAATAAATCTATCAACCTAATGTGACCGGTTTTTGTTTTTCTTAAAGGTAAAGGTATATATATATATATATATAGATATATATATATATATATATAATCACCCTCAAGTCACGCTGACAGAACTGATTTCTCTGATTCTCTCTGTTCCTCTGTCCCTATCATCCACCGCCTCCAGCCGATCTTCCAAACTTCATCCTTTGTCCGCACAGAGCTGATGTAAATAAATTCTTACTAGTCGGCCAACACTTGCACGTGTAGGGCCCATAGAAGAAAATCAGATGATCTCGTCCTTGCTTCTACGACAGTTACCAGCATGTCTTTTTCGTCTTACTTGGATTCTTTTATATATATATATATATATATATATATATATATATATATATATATATATGAGTAGTATATAGATATGACAAACATTCAATCTCATAAATAAACGCATTTTTGGAACAACTCCATGTCAAATATCCGTTTGATACAAAAAAAAAAAAGAAAGAAAATCTGAAAAAGAACATCTGAACATATTTACAGTGGTACATATTACAACTGGAGAAAACTGGTGAATGTTCTGGTCGAATTGTCATGTAAGCAATTAAAAAACAAAATATATTTTTGGGAGAATTCTTTGATCAAATCGAATATTTGTAAGAATTCAGTAATATGGTTAACTTAGCCACAGCACAGAGAATATTCGATTTGCTCATTAATTATCCACTTTCTTATCGGATGTAATATCTTACATTTTGTCATCTTTCTTTTATTTACTTTGATGGATTCATTTTTCTTTAATGGCTCCTTTAACACTCTCATCTGAGTAGCAGGACTTCATTAATAGATAATTCAGTTTGTTTTCCTTTATAATATATAGACCTTTAAGGGTCCAAAATGGAAGGTGTACATGGTCGGAAAATAAAATGACAATACCTTGGAAGGGCAATGTCGCTCGTATGTATACCGTGGTGAGGTAGTAAAAATTTTTAAAAATGCACTAGTCTTCGGCGATCCTAAGACGTTGTAAAATTTTGGATGACTCAAAGGTTGTCACTTGTTCCAATGGAGGGATGGAACAACATACACCTTGGTCAAAGAAAAGGATCATGTTTATTTTTTAGATTTTAGATTTTTTCTTTTTGGACAGGTCTCAAAAGAAAGATGTGTGGCTTTGCACAGTCGATAAAGAAATAATGACACTTAATCATTTGTAAGTTGTTTTCCCCTCTCTAATGACGATGGAAGAACAGTTTCACTTAAGTTTCAGATATTCGACTTTACTCTTAAATAGCCTGTCATTAAGTGCCTGAATCTCAAGTGACTGCCTCAAACCAATCAACATACGTCCGAGTTCCGTGTTCCTACGTTATGCTACGGATTAATGACGTTTGATGCCACAGTAAATGTTTGATACATCTGCTATCCAGTGTGTCGAGCGTGGTGGAGGTTACTTCTTTAAATGTAAAGTAAAAGTAAGTAAAGTAAGCGACCATAGTCGAGGGTGACCCGAAGGCTCCCTTTTCGATAGCTACTACACCAAGGTGTAGGGGAGGGCGCTACTCCATTCCCAGGATTGCTCCACTTTACCCTTGAACCGTACCTTATAGTGAGTGTTAAGCAAGGTGGTATCAAGTTCCATTTTTAAAGTCTTTGGTATGACTCGACCTGGGATTGAACCCAGGTCTCCCGGGCCATTGGCGAACACTCTAACCGCTGGGCCAATGTCTTTAAATGTAGTAACACAAAATAATGGAAGAGGGACCCTCAGCGTAACAGTTATCATCGTATGAAACGGAATCACTAAGACGAGTGTAAATCCTAGACAAAGCTGATTGCATTTCACTTCATGCTAATGCCCTTGGGAAAGCATGGATCCATCTCTTCACTCCTAGTTATGGGTAAATAGTAGGGCAGACTAGTTTCTTTAGTCTTGGTTAATTAACTCGCTCTAGGAAAAGGAAAACTCTGAATTAAAACCAGCTTTACTCCGCTGAAAAATTGACTTTTTGAGTTATCTTCTTTTCGATGGATGGACCTTACGAATCGTATGGATTCGAGTATACAAGTTTCTATTCACGTACAATATGTTAATATGGAACCTGAATATTATTGATTCACCCCTTTTTTTGCCTCTGCTTGTAATTAACAGTAAATATGATCATTTAATATCATCATCATCATCAAGTCGTGCCACCAGCACGGATATCCCTGACCCTCTCTCGCCACTTCTCCCTATCGTTCATCGCCTCTGACAGGTCTTTAGTGCTGCATCCCATATCATCGCATAGCTGCTGCATGTATGTTCGGGCTGGTCGTCCTGCTTTTGCCCGGCCATATGTGGGGGTCCACTGCCTGGAAAAAACTGCGTTTCAATCGAGCTATATTACTAGAACATTTAACCATGAGTGAATTTAATAACATCATGATGCAATTTATTTTTTAATAGCGCATGATGAACGGAAGAAGGGAAAGAAGAGGTATACTCTGAATAAGAAGTTTCTTTCTTAGACTATATCTGATTATTTCAACCGCATGCAATGTTTCCTCGGGTGATACGCTTCCCTCTTGAGCCGCACATCCAGGGACGTCTGTCTCCTTCGGTGGTCTATTCTCTTCACCTGATGCCGACTTTACATAGCTATTCCTTTTCCATTAATCACGTGTTTCACTTCAGTTCACGCGCATCAACCTCTTTCGATCAGACGTGGGCAAATCACCGGATCTTAGTTCAAACATATCTTACCGCTTCCTTTGGTTCAACCACAGAATATATGCTTGCATGCTACATAATACTGAATTTTGATATTTCGAATTTTACCGTGGATTATTTTTCTGTTTGGATAGTTTAAAATATGAACGTGAGAGGGGGAAACAACTGAAACATTACTTCTCTCTCTCTCTCTCTCTCTCTCTCTCTCTCTCTCTCTCTCTCTCTTCCTACACTGAGCAGAAATAGAAAAATTATTCAAAGTTGGTGTTCAGCTTGGAAGATGGTGGTAATTAAGAACCTGATGCTTACAATCTTATTCACTCCTCAACACTACCACCACCATATTGTCTTCCATCTTTTGCTTTGACAATTTTTCCAAAACAAACCTCGTTAAAATTTGTTCCGCTAATTTTGCTGTGAGACTCGTGCGGTCATGTTGAAAGTTTCGAATACCTTTAGAACCAAGTGTTTATGATACACAGGGGCTTTCATGATTGACCCCACGGGCATTCAAATATCAATTACATTATCTGCATCAACACTCACTTCACCAGGGACACTTGCTATACAATTTTCCTGATATATCACAATTAATACATTCAAGTCATTGTAAGTCAGCACCTTCTTTTTATCTGTCAATCTATCAATCTATCTTACACACACACACACACACACACACACACACACACACATATACACATATGTGGGGGTCCTCGTTGTGTAATGGTTAAAGCGATGAACTGCGGAATCGTAGTACGCGAGTTCGTACTCCAGTCGTACTATTAGGTTCACTTTCGGGCAAATACCCTTGGGAAATGTATGAACCCCCTTATCCTCTCAGCTATGGGTTAAATAGTATCACTACTGTTCTTCTAGGAGAATAGCATTGGCATTAAATAACCTACAAAGGTTGATATACCATTAAACAAAGAACCCCCCCCCACATATATATATATATATATATATCATCCTGAAGTTATTCACCTCAATCCTGTTATATCTATCTATCGATCGATCAATATATATCAATCCGTATATATATATATATATATATATATATATATATATATATATATATATATATATATAATTATGTTCATTTCTATCTGTATGTCTATCGATATTCTATCCATCTATCTACCTATCTATCTTGGTATCTTTTAGAGTGTGTTCATATCTATCTATCTATCTATCTATCTATCTATCTATCTATCTATCAGTGAGGTTTATATTTAGTATTTACTATTTACAGAAAAGTAATCAAATCGGGCAATAAATGAATAAACAAAAATTGAAAATGTAAAGATTAGTCAGTCGAGACATTTCAAACAACATAACATTTATTTCCAATCGGTTCATATAATCCCCGTTTGCACGTTTATTTATAACAATTGCACTGTTAGTCTCCTCTCTAGTTTCTCTACAGACCATATGATTTCAGTATTTTTGGAAAACTTGAAATTCTTTAGTGGTTTAGATTTCCAAATTCTATTGACGCTTCATCCACTGAATCATTCCTGAAAGTCTTATTATCATTCGATTAATATTGGAGGTGCCCGTGGTGTAATTGTTATCGTCGCAGGATGTGGACACGACGACACGAGTTCAAATCCTGGACGAGCCTGATTACATTTCACATAGCACTAATACCCTTGGGAAAGGTATGAATCCAAATATTCTCCCTCCAGCTATGGGTAAATAGTAGGGCAGACTGGGTTCTTCAGCCTTGGTGAGGCGACTAGTCTAGGAGAAGGAAAACTCTGAATTCAAACCTGTTAAACTCCGCTTAAAAATTGACCTTGTGTCATATCCTGCCCGAGCGGAGGGGTTGGGTAAATAGGATTATCCTTCGATTAATTTCTCCAAAGCAATATCTGAATTTTTACAACATCTGACGCATGTTAACCGTCAATGTGACGTTGATAGAATACAACAAACCCAGTCAATGGTTTCTTCCTAATGAATGACAAACTCGAAGGGAAAGTGTCTGCTCATGTAAATGAAGTAATGTTACCACGGACTGGGTGCCAAGAGGCATCAAAGCAGAGCAATATGCCCAAAAAATGCCTGGGATACTTTTATTCAAACACTTTATCTATCTCAGTCGATTCTATCAATCTATCTATCTATATATCTATGTTCGGTTTATTCTATGTGTGTCTATCCATATTTTTATCTATCTGTTTTGGTGCTTTTTGATGAATTCAATGATACTATAGTGTCATGATGCTTTTGTGGTCACGTTAATGTCTTGTTTTATTATCGTATCTGCATTTACTGCTTAAAAACATTGATCGGTTAGGTTTTCAGAACTGAATTTTGCAGTAGACACACCCATCCACAAGAGATTCGTGCTACACAACCTAAGGGTGAATACGATCACGTGTCAAACTGTAAAAAAAAAAGGTGGGGCGCGCTTCCTAACATCTTGACTGCATTTTCCGCTTTTGCGCCTTCTCAGTTTATTAAAGCTAATCTAATTCAACATATAAACAAATGACACTTTAATAATTACTAAAAACACGCATTCCTTTACGGCATACGCGTTGCCTTTGAAATAGAATGTGCATGAAATTACGCAAACAAGTTTAAAGTTTCGTCATGTCTTGCACATCTGAAGATAATCAGAGATAACTTTAAGAGCTTGCCTACTCTTATTCAATTATTATTTTATGTAATATATGGAAGAGCAGTTCATTTTTTAGGAATAAATTGCATTACGAAAAGCGCGAATCCAATATTTCCTGAGTTGTTTTTTATCTAGTGTCATCTTGACCATGATTTTCTTACCGATACACTTGGAGGCTATGTAAATAAATGAATGTATCTTTTTTTCCCTAATTACCAAACTAATAGCAACAAAATAGCTACTATACTCACTTTCAGCTTGGAGAGGTAGAGGTCTGTAAAGTTTCCAACTACAAACTTGTACCTTATTATTTCATGCATGGCAAGAAAGATCCAAAGCTGAATGATAAGGTATCCTCGTGGTGAAATGGTTAAAACACTGAGCAGTGGAATTGTAATAAAATTATTTCGAACTCAAATTGCGCTATTACTTTCACTTTCAGACAAATAACTTTGGGAAAGGCATGAACCCCCTTATTCTCCAAGCTATGTGGTAAATAGTGCCACTACTGATCTTCTAGACGGATGGCTTTGGTGTTAAATATCCTATATGCCATTAAATAAAGAAACTAAACCAAAGCTGAATGAAAAGTAAGAAGGCGTGCTATTCTCAAATATACGTGAATAACCTGTGTAACTAAAACTAACAATTTTCGCAGTAATCTTTTTAGTTGGTGGGATAGTTTCTTTGTTGGTTGTTTTTATGTCTCATCAACCCTTGTGGTTTATTACGGTAGCAAGTAATGTGATCTAGTGCGATCTCCAGTCTCCAACGCTCTAATACTATTCCTATAAGAAGCTGCTCCTCACCTTCTAGTCTGCCCTGGTATTAGTAGCTACTGCTATATATGGCAGATGGACAATTTCATTGTGTGGCAAAAGGTGGTTGATACCCAACACTTATGTAATTTGCACCCAGGTGTATGGTTTCAAATAGCCAACTATAACAATCTTTATTAACAGTTCTATTTGATTCGAAAATGGGAACTTAACAGGTACTACCATTCCGTATCAGAGTGGACTTAAAAGTAATTGTAATGAAGAGAAACTCAACATTCCTCAAAGCTCCAGGATTGAACCCTATCAGTCGGATGTAGTTTAGTCGACACTAAGTCTTGTTTTTCTTAACGCGATTGATCTTCAGCCATTGTCTTCCAGTACCTTTCAAATAAAAAGTGTTGCCACGAGAGCAATTTAAAGAATACGGTAGGGATAATCGTATAGTGCTTGACATGACCATTTGGTTGATCAGATCGAGGCTTTCCGACCGGCCATCTAACCCAGTAAAGGCCCAAATGGGTAGTTGCAGGTCACGTGATCACTTTAGCTGCCAGATCACGGAGTGTTCGCAAGTAATGAGAACCACCACCGACGGTATCCTAGGAGTGAGATAGGGGTCTTACTCCTCTTCTGAGGTGCAGTTATCCTATTCTACACTCGCAGCTAACAAGGCAATTCTGTAACCTTTGAATATCACAACATTTATTTCCTCCCAGTGATAAACTTGCAAGTCAAACTTTAAAAAAAACTGGAATTGAATAAACAAAAAATTTATTCATTCACGTGTAACAAATTTTCTTTAAGAATATAGAAAAAAGAAAAAAGAAATATCTTATATACATATGTTATTACTTTATAGAAAGAAGATAATTTTGAAATTATAGTCTGCATTTAAAAACATAAATAGGACGTATGAAGTCGTTAAGAAAATATTCAGTGACAAAGACACTTGGTAAATTTGTTTAAGTTTTTTTTTGGGGGGGGCGTTTTATTTTTGCGTTTGTACGTTTTAATTAAGAATAAGTACCATGTTAATATGCACAATATAAAACAATAAAGAGCGATTGTTTTTCTGCAGGATTAGAGTACAAAATTTGGAACATCAAAGCAGAAAAAAACGCGTGGGAGATTACAAAACTGTTTTGCTAAATGGAATACCTGTGCTGTGTTAGACCTCTTTCACAGCTAAAAACTCTCGTAGTATGATAGAAAATTGAATAATGCGCAAATAAATTCCATACATGATATTTAATTCCAGCACAAACACACATACACTCACACACGTGTATATATATATATATATATATATATATATATATATACGATGAGTGTAAGGAAACGTAGTTGTGGGTTAATACATTATTTTTCTTTTAATTTTTCTCTGTTATTATATGTTCTCCACGCTTTTAATGCATCAAAGACATATAGTGTATTGAGCACTTTCATTTCTTACTATATATATATATATATATATGGTGCCTTCAATAAATTTAATGATCCTCGTATATATATATATATATATATATATATATATATGTCATCATCATCATCGTCATGTCGTGCCACTAGCACGGAAAACCCTGACCCTCTCTCGCCACTTCTCCCTATCATTCATCGCTTCTGGCAGGTCTTCAGGGCTACACATCCCGTAAC
The DNA here is from genome assembly GCA_963585895.1 of Sepioteuthis lessoniana. Classification (NCBI taxonomy): domain Eukaryota; kingdom Metazoa; phylum Mollusca; class Cephalopoda; order Myopsida; family Loliginidae; genus Sepioteuthis; species Sepioteuthis lessoniana. The sequence continues at coordinate 75,944,961 of OY757926.1, forward strand.
CTCATATAGCTGCTGTATGTATGTTCGCGCTGGTCGTCTTGCTTTTGATTGGCGATATGCGGGGGTCCATAGGAGTACATCACTGATGAGCTCGCCCTTGTTTCTCCAGCTGTGTCCTGCGTGTCTGGATTGTCTAACTTGTATAGTTTTCGTGATGGGAGGCAGGTGGCCGTAGAGTTAATGCCTTGTGGGATGTTGCCGCCAGGACTTGTTCAATATTGCTCGCAGCATTCTTGTGTAATTGCCGTCTAGCTTCTTCTTCGGGCGCTTAGTTAGCGTCCAAGTAGTGCATCCATATAGCAGTATCGATACGACCGCTGCTTGGAAGAAACTGTGTTTCATTTTATCGGTCAGGTCTGATTCCCATATGATCGAGAGCCTATCGATAGCTGATCACACATATATATATATATATATATATAATGAAAGGCAGGGTAAAAATTCATGACTCAGAGGTTCACGTTTTCGATCGTCAGTTGTGCTAATTCACACGTACTGCTTAATGACAAAAATATTTATCTGGCAAGAACTTTTTAATATAATCTCCTTCCACTTCAATACACTGAATGCCACGAAAATTTCAGATCAAAATTCAGATCACCTATTAGCTTTCAGAGGATGATCTTAGATGTCTACTCTCATGTGAGTTGAATAGTATTGATAATAAACTTAGTATGCATATTAATTCTCTATTTTCCTTCTTAATAGAAAGAGCAGTAAGTAAGACCTTTGTCAATGTAAACAAGAAATAAGGTGTAATGTACATATGATTAAAATATTTCTCATTTTACCGCCTATTCAGTTGGTGTGTACAACATTCCTAGATGCAGTTCATGTAATCTCAGTAACTGCACATTTGCAAAGACATGTTTTTTGTGTAAAAGCCTTCAGATGACTCTATTCTTTGGGATAAATATTCAAAAAGCTATTTGGGTACTGGAGTTTACTTTTTATTTTATTCAAATTCCTATGCCAATAAGATATTGCTAGTTTTCTTGTTTTCAAACAATAACCGTGTATACAACTCCTTGAATATAAAAATCGTTTCATATGCGCTAATTAAATTAAAAAGTAATGTCTGATTTTGACTTAAAGCGTCATTATTGTCAGCCCTCCATATTTGTGAGGATTAGAGGTGTAGGATTCCCGGAAAGTGGAAAAATTCTGATACCTCTGGCTCCCTAGATGCTTAATTGATCGTTAATTCGAAATGCAAAACAAAATAATATATTCCCACAAAATCTTTTATAACTTTAAAATTACCGTATCCAAAGTTTACGCTAAGTGAAGAGACTGACAGACAGACAGACAGATTTTTGAAGACATGTCAACCCTTCTTGTGCTATTTGTTCATCTTTTACCTTTCTTTTTTTTTTTTTTGGAAACAGTTATATAATTTCTAGTACCTTATAATGATAATTTAGGAACAACTCCAACTTCGAGTAACAATTCTTTAAAAAAATAATTAACTACCGTTATAATGTTTCTATTATTTCTTGCTTAGTTTGGCAGAAGAACAATCGCAGGTAGAACGAACTCACTAAAAATGGTCCGCTAGTCGAGCTCGCTTATCATTATACCACGGTCGATTACCTAGAAAACTCAAAGCGGAGCTTAGATTTGACTCAAGTCAGAAAATATGGAACCCCAGTGAGGATAACATTTCTTTATCAGTCGTAATTAAACACCAAATGATGAAGTCTCTAAAGTAAGTATAATTTACTGGGATCATTATCCTAGTGGGTAGAGTGTTCGCCAATGGTCCAGAAGACCTGAGTTCAATCCCAGGTCGCGTCATACCAAAGACTTTTAAAATGGTACTTGATAGCTCTTTATTTAACACTCAGCAATATAAGGTACGTATCAAGGGTAAAGGGGAGCAATCCAGGGAAAGAAGTAGCGCCCTCCCCTACATCTCGGTGTAGTAGCTATTGAAAAGGGAGCCTTCGGGTCATCCTCGACTCCGGTCGACTGCTATACTTTACTTATAGGGATCTTAGTGAGAATCTAATTCGTCACCCGGAAATAACTGATGTACACGAATAGCTCGCTAATCATTATAAAACGACAAGGTGATTAAAGTAATTGTAGATTTCCTACGGCACAAGTATGTTGCACCCAGTGATGATCGAACTCGCTTCTAAAAAGCAAGGATTCCAAAGATTTGCTCGCAAACTATTAGATCAGAATGAGCTGCCCTACAGTGAATAGATATTAATATCGGAATTTAGATAAACTCCAGCCGAGTTCGAACATTCACTAAACAACGCATCGGCGATCGCGGCTAATTTGGGTTGGATAAATGAGCTAAACGCAATCGATTCGTGTTTCATCTCTTCCAGAATTTCGTCACTCCCAACCTCTCTCACCGTCGGCGGGTGTGAGTCAGTGATAAGACAGAGGCGCAAGTATCTGAGAGGTATTAACTGCGTTTCCCGACTTTCAGGTTTGTTATCTTGATTCACACTTAGCTAGAATCACACTTAAGAAAATCTTCAGTCAAAGCTCGTCATTAAAGACTAGACTTAACATACAAAATTTGAGACACACACAGATAGACAGGAACTACTAAACATTGATACGTCCAAATAGACATGAACAGATTTAGATCTTCAATGAACAGATTATATATATATATATATCCACTTACACACATACATATATTTACATATACACATATGCGTGTGTTTGCGTGCGTGTGTTTGCGCGTGTGTGAGTGAGATAAACTATCCCACTGAATTCGACATATAAGGCCCAGTAGTTCAGTTTATGATGTAAAACTGTTGAATTACCAACACAAGTTAATTGTTTATGGAAGTGAAGACGTTTATAGAACCAGGCACTCTTTATTGATGAGCTGTAAACAGAAGAATGGTTCAATAGATATTTTTGAAAACAGCCTGAGTCGATTATTATTTTATTCTTTGCGAGTTTTTCACACCAGTTTTAACTGGTAATTTTTTGCTGTAGTCTGAAAGACAGCCAGGATTCTTCATAATATTTTAGCAAATTTTATATGTCCTGTGATTTGATGATTTTGATTCTTCCTGTGATCTCCAGTTTATAGTCTCTTTTCCAGGCCTTTGGGGATTGTTCCAAAGGCACAAATAAAGTAAAGTAAAGTTGGCGACCCTAGTCGAGGGCGACCAGAAGGTTCCTTTTTCAATAGCTACTACACCGATGTGTAGGGGAGGGCGCTACTCCTTTCCCCGAATTGCTCCACTTTACTCTTCATACGTACCTTATATTGCTGAGTGTTAAGCAAGGAGATATCAAGTACCATTTTTAAAATCTTTGGTATGACGCGACCTGGGATTGAACCTAGGTCTCCCGGACCATAGGCGAACACTCTACCCACTAAACCAATGAGCCGTTTAAAATCGTCACTTTCATATCCCATAGCTTTTTTCAACTGTCTAACACGATCCAGGTATTTTTTCCAGCTTTTTGCTTACTTTTATTTTCAGTCTAAATTCTGTTCTTCTTAATTAGTTTTAAGTCTTCCGTCCAGGATTTAATTGTCTGTTTATATCTCTTAAACACAGAGGATTTTATGCATCTTATTTTCTAGTTTTGCCATGTACCATTTGTCAGTGCGGTCAAAGTTTAAGCTCTTGCCTATTTCTCAGTTGATTACCTCTCCTACCCAGTCATGCCTACACTTGAATTTCTTTTGTGTCACTTTTCCACAATCAACTATGATGTGATTATTTGTTTCATGTGTCACAACACAATTTACGCTTGCTATTCCTTGGCTTATTATTATTATTATTTTTACTCCTTTAGAGTTTTTCACATCAGTATTAGCTAATGGTTTTTCACAGGAGTTTGAGTGACAGCAAGTCTCATCAAGTCTCCAGGACTCTTCTCAGTATTCTGGACGTTCTCAGAAATGCTGTCATTTGGATAGTCTTTACCCGTTCGTCAAATTCCAAGTTATTATTATTATTATTATTATTATTCCTTGCAAGTTTTTTTCACCCCAGAGTTAGCCAATAATCTGTCACTGAAGTTTGAGAGACAACTAGTTTCCTTAAGTCTTCAGGGCCCTTCTCAGTAATCTGAGTGATCTAAAAAATGCTGTAGTTTTGAGGGTCTTGGCTCATCCTCTGGTTTCTAACTCTTCCAGCTTCCTTTGAGGGATCGTTCCAAGTTCACCAATAACAACTGAAATCACCGTCACTTTCATATTCATTAGTTTTTTTTCAGTTCTCTCGCAAAGTCTAAGTAAGTGAGTAAAGTAAAGTTGTCTCCCTTTAGTCGAGGGTGACTGGAAGGTGCAGGGGAGGGCGGTACTCCTTTCCCTGGATTGCTCCTCTTTACCCTTAGTCCGGGAGACTGGGGTTCAATCCCAGGTCGAGTCATTCCAAAGACTCAAAAAATGGAGCGAGATGCCGCCTTGCCTAACACTCAGCATTATAAGGAATAGATCAAAGGTAAAGTGGAGCAATCCAGGGAATGGAGTAGCGCTCTGCCTAATACTTCGGTGTCGTAGCTATTGAAAAGGGAGCCTTCGGGTTACCTTCGACTAAGGTCACCAAGTTACTTAAGATTTAAGTAAAGTAAAGTTAGCGACCATAGTCGAGGGTGACCCGAAGGCTCCCTTTTCGATAGCTACTACACCAAGGTGTAGGGGAGGGCGCTACTCCATTCCCAGGATTGCTCCACTTTACCCTTGAACCGTACCTTATAATGCTGAGTGTTAAGCAAGGTGGTATCAAGTTCCATATTTAAGTACTTTATTATTATTATTACGATTGAAGTGATCTGTAAAATGCCAACTGATACTTCCTTCCCAGCAGTTTTACAAAACTTTTTTTTATTTCTTTTTATTATTATATGATAATTGTTCTCGCTGTTATCCAGTTATTTTATATATGTAGGGTTTTCATTCATCAATTGTTTATACAAATTCTCCCTCCATCTTTAACCAAAGAAGTTTTTTCTTCAGCTTTTTCGCCATCGGTCAGCCGTGAAATAACAATCTGTTAGACTTTATCATTATATCAAGTACTCCGGTTCCTCACGACGCTAAGTGAATAAGAACGCAGTAGGAAGCAAGATTTCTGTTCTCTTTGCACAAGTGTCTTTCTTCCTGCCGACAAGTGATTCTCATGAAATGATTAAACACAAGCGTCTTGCAGAGATTTCAGTTTATTCTATTAGCATCGGGATTCTCATTGCTTATTTGATTTTACTACTACTAAGACTACGACTACTACTACTACCACCACGACGATTGACGACGACTACGACTACTACTTTACCTAATCGGTGAGCTTAGAATACACCGTTCAGAGGCATATGACTATTGCGAAAGAGATCTCTTAGGTACTACACTAAATAGTATCCAGTGGTGAGGCTCCAGTCCTGAACTTCTGGGAAGTATGAAACTTCTTCATGTCTATTACTCTCTGACCCAGAGTGGTAGGTCTTATCTATGGGTCAAACGGGTTTTAAATTATTCATATTAGAAAATCTGGTTTCGTTATTTAATGGCATACCAACTTTCGTGGCTTATTCAATGCCACAGACATCTTTGAGAAGGGCAGAAGTCGTTCGATTTTACATAACTAGTGTTCATATCTTTCCCAAGGATATTTAGTCGAAAATGAACTTAAAAGCGCGCTTAGAGTTCGAGCTCGTTTACTAGGATGTCACAGTCCTGCACATTAGCCAATGCATCATAGGGTCTTTCTTCAAGTATTTGACAGGAATACTTGAATGCGTATAACCACGTGTAAACAAACAATTATTATAAAATAATAAAAGTTACTTAAACCCTTATAACTGTGAATAAATAATTGGGTATTAACACTTGAAACTGTCCCACATTGTGCAAATTATTTGCATCAGATTGTAACTCTTGATATCATATAACTGTGAATAAATGATTTGATATTAACACTTGAAACTGTCCCACATTGTGCAAATTATTTGCATCAGATTGTAACTCTTGATATCATATAACTGTGAATAAATGATTAGATATTAACACTTGAAACTGTCCAACATTGTGCAAATTATTTGCATCAGATTGTAACTCTTGATATCATATAACTGTGAATAAATGATTAGGTATTAAGACTTGAAACTGTCCCACATTGTGCAAATTATTTGCATCAAATTGTAACTCTTGATATCATATAACTGTGAATAAATGATTAGATATTAACACTTGAAACTGTCCCACATTGTGCAAATTATTTGCATCAGATTGTAACTCTTGATATCATATAACTGTGAATAAATGATTTGATATTAACACTTGAAACTGTCCCACATTGTGCAAATTATTTGCATCAGATTGTAACTCTTGACATCATATAACTGTGAATAAATGATTTGATATTAACACTTGAAACTGTCCAACATTGTGCAAATTATTTCCATCAGATTGTAACTCTTGATATCATATAGCTGTGAATAAATAATTATATATTAACACTTGAAACTGTCCCACATTGTGCAAATTATTTGCATCAGATTGTAACTCTTGATATCATATAACTGTGAATAAGTGACTGGATACTAACACTTGAAACTGTCCCACATTGTGCAAATTATTTGCATCAGATTGTAACTCGTGATATCATATAACTGTGAATAAGTGATTGGATACTAACACTTGAAACTGTCCCACATTGTGCAAATTATTTGCATCAGATTGTAACTCTTGATATGATATAACTGTGAATAAGTGATTGGATATTAACACTTGAAACTGTCCCACATTGTGCAAATTATTTGCATCAGATTGTAACTCTTGATATCATATAACTGTGAATAAATGATTTGATATTAACACTTGAAACTGTCCCACATTGTGCAAATTATTTGCATCAGATTGTAACTCTTGATATGATATAACTGTGAATAAGTGATTGGATATTAACACTTGAAACTGTCCCACATTGTGCAAATTATTTGCATCAGATTGTAACTCTTGATATCATATAACTGTGAATAAATGATTTGATATTAACACTTGAAACTGTCCCACATTGTGCAAATTATTTGCATCAGATTGTAACTCTTGATATCATATAACTGTGAATAAATGATTTGATATTAACACTTGAAACTGTCCAACATTGTGCAAATTATTTGCATCAGATTGTAACTCTTGATATCATATAACTGTGAATAAATGATTAGATATTAACACTTGAAACTGTCCAACATTGTGCAAATTATTTGCATCAGATTGTAACTCTTGATATCATATAACTGTGAGTAAAGAAAAATGTATAGATTTAAAAATTGACATATTTTTAAAAATGCAATGATATATATAAAATGTAGTTATGATTTCGTATACGAGGGTTATTCAGTTTGATACAATTAAGTAAATTTACCAAAGATGTTGGCAACAGGAAGGTTTATTTACAGTTAAACTTTTTTCAAGGAAATCATAAGAGATAGGTCTTTTCATGTCCAAAAAGACTGTCAGCTTGACCTTCTTTATTGAACACAATGCCCAGAACTGTTTCCACTCCATGGATTGTTTCTTGATTCCAGTTCGTCGTGGAAAATCTATGTTTAGGTCATCTGTAAGCATTTTTTTTACTAAACATGTTTCTCCATATACATCATACATTCTTCAGTAAATTTCACATCTCAGCTATTGTATAATACAGCCATAATGATATCAATCACAACAGTTATACAAATATATATACAAGTGGACCTTTCGTTTCGGATATGGACGGGTTTATTAATTTCTGGCTTCGGTCCATAGTACCACGAGGAGAGAGACTCAAATCTTAAAAGCCTATGCTAACCATTCTATGCTGACCTCACCCTAACGCGCTGCGCATCTTGTGATGTTTAAGATCTCAATTCATCTTTGCCGGTCGAAATCCGAAAAATTCAACTGCATGCTTCAACGGTCGAATACCCAACTACACCTTTCAACGGTCGAATACTCAACTACTGTCTTTTCAAAATCCTCAAATTCTCAGGACCATCTCTTCTGGGCCTGACGTCATCCGCACCCCCATTTCTTGTCTGGGGGTTTATTATGACAAATGGTGATTGTCATATATTTTGCGTGCGGGCGTAAGACAGCACCCAATGACTATGCACCTGGACAAAGAGCCCCGAGTGTTTCGAAGCCTTACCAAACTGAATGATAAAATATAATTAACGAAAAATGATTAAAATAAAAAAAATTATTCCTTAATTTTATAACACAGCAACCAAACATTTGACGACAGACATCTGACCAAGTCTGAGTGCACTGTTTGATTTGCCATTTTGAAAAACCTCAAAAATTTACAGATACAAAATATTTTTGCTTATAAACCAATGCAAATCCTTTTATGGACAAATATTCAAAAAGAGAAATTTACTTTGCTAGTTCAAAAAAGAATTCCCTTATTTATTGAACGACCTTCCTCTCTCTCTCCCTCCCTCTCTCCCTCTCTGTCTCTGTCTCTCTCTGTCTCTCTGTCTCTGTCTCTCTGTATAGAAATAAACTACAGAAAAAAGTTATAATGCTGAGAAAAGAAGTTAAATTTTGGGCGAAAAAAAACGCAGTTGTGTTGAATGCAGATCTTGCTGGCGCTTGTTTGTGGTGGATATATGGCTTTTATGATTGCTGTTGAGCACTTCCTAGAAGGATACTTAAACACACACTGTGGAAGAGGTGACTCTTAGCATCTATCTGTCTAAATGACCATGAAAGCATAAAACAGAATGCAATAGAAGAATAGCACATGACTAAAATTTTTCCATCGTCTAAAATTTAAACCTAATTTGTTGCAAGAGCAGTGGGCACTTTTTGCATAAGTTGTTTTCATTAATGCATTATCTTGTTTTCATTCAGTATTGGCATTATATATATATATATATATATATATATATATATATATATATATATATGGACCATTGTATTTTATGAGTAGATTGAATATTATTACTAGAATAGCTATTTCTGTTATTACTTGTGAGTTACTAAAATGAGTGTTTGCAGCCTGAAACATATTGCCTATCATTATTATTAGTGGGAGAATTGATAGTTACCAGACTTTGCTTTGCACAGATCGAGTCTAAATGATAATTGAATATTGTTGAGCCAGTCTTCCTAATGAGGAAACTCTTCCGAACTTGAAAGCCAGTTTTAAACATTCAGTTTAAACAGAGCTCAAATATCGAGCATTCACATTAGCGAGAAACATACACCTATTATTACTATCTCTGCACTTATTGACTTTTCACATCAACAGCAACTGGTAGTTTACACAGCGAATCAAGTGACAGAAAGGCTTTTCCATACTCGCACTCACTGTAGCATGATAAGTGAGAGCTCTTATTGCTGTTGACCCATTTCGACATCGGATTGGTGATTGATACTTTGGTGATTGTGTCAGGTGTGACCTCAGCAAAGATGTGAGAACAAGAATGTGAAGCGAGGATTTGGAAAAGATATGGATTTGTAATGTTTAAAACGAACACAAATTTTGAACCGGGAAATTTATTCTTTTCAGTTATTTAGAGGGAAGCAAACGAAACAGAGAGACATGATTTAAATCTTTAATTCTTTTTCCACTATTCTAAAAGAAATCAGTTTTACCTTCTCAAACAAGTTGAATATCAGTTACCTACTATCAAAACCTGTCGAAACATTTTGGTTGGATTTTATGGCATATCAACTTTTTTAGGTTATTTAATGCCACATTCATTTTATTCGAATTATCAGTTCTATTTTAAACAATTCAGTTTTGCATGAGTACAGTTTAATTGTCAAAAACTTTTCTATTTCAACATATTCAGTTTAGTCAAACAGTTCTAATCTAAACCATTCAGTTTAGCATAAGTATGCAGTTTAGTTCTATCTAATCCACAGTTAGGGCCCTATCAGGTGCTACCACTACGGACAAGAGTGGACCTGGGAACGATGGCAATGAAGAGGTACTCCGCATCCCCCAAAGCTCCAGCATCACTGGAACCTTACCATCAGATTATTTGGTGTCATACCCATGACACTCGTTTGACGGGGAGTCTTACCCCTCTGCAGCGGCGCAGTCGGTGAATTTAACAGTCCCAGCCGGCTGGACAACTGACGTTAGTGAGAAACCATATATATATATATATATATGTGTGCGTGTGTGTGTGTGTGTGTGTGTGTGTGAAACGCGTTTTTCGATAAGGACAGGAATGACAATCAATGGCTGTTAAGTCCTATTCAAGAACAAATATGTGCAAGATACGCTTGCAATGTAACAGCACTTTTTTCTCATAACATAAAAAATTCTTCACAGCATTAAAATATTTAATAATTCAATTATTTAGACGTTTCTTTTATTTTCCGTTCCTTGATAGTTTTGTTAAGCATTTCAGATCTGATCCCAGTACTCTACCGACGATTGCCACTACCATTACCTTCAGGTTATATATTTTCTTCAGAGTTCGCGCTAGCTCAAGTTACTTATCTAGCTAACAGCTTTATTTCATTTTTTCTTTATGGTCTTACTGAACAGTGAAATACACTCTTTGACATTTTCGTTTTTTACTTGTAAACGATCGTTAGGTTTATTCTTATTAACGTTTCCATTACTTTTTAGGAATGAAAGAGAAAAGGAGAAAAAGTGAAAGACAAATACATGTAGACCTTTAGTTTATATTCTTTTTAGAACGGACTATGTAATTTTAATGAAAACTCGTTCCAAAATATCACCCATGTATTTCGTAAAATACGCAACTTTTATGATTTTTCTCTCAAGTTTAGATTAAAGATAATAAAAACAAACAAACAAACAAAAAATATAGTATTTAACACCCAATCTGGCTGTAATATATAACACAGCTTTTTTTTCATGAAGTTAGTATGTGTGTCCGAATGAGCAAAGTTCAAAATAACTCTGGTCCCTATGAAAAGGGTCACAAAGTTTAGGTAGAAAAAGACATCTCTTACAATTTGTACTCTTGACACTTGATTTTTCCCCCAACATTATTTTTTAAATGCACCGTTAAAGTCAAAATGGATAGCAAAGACATTTCCTAGTGTATGCATTTATAACTTGTCTTCAAAAAGTCTTTTTTTATTGTGACTTAAAAGACTTTGTATTATGATGACTAATAAACTACACTGCTTTATATTTCAATTCTTTCTTTTGGATTGATACCAGTAAATTCATTAAAGATTGCATTTTACAGGCTTACACAGATTGCACACCTGCATTGATCTGAATTCTGTATTTTGGTATTACATGTTCGACAATATGAACTTGCAACCTCATATGGCTTTCTAAAACATCAAGTGTAGTCTTCCAATGCCTATTCAAAAGATCAGGTAAAGCAATATACCCGACCTCCACGTTAGAAGCTGTTGTGATGCTGGCAAAAGAAAGATACAGGGAACACAAAAAGGTTGATAGAAAACATACATTTTCAAGTAACAGAAAAAAAAATTCAAGTGAATCAGGTTAGACAGTAGTTAGTTAATAGAAAGCTGAGAGTCCAGTGGGGTTGCGACTATCCGTCCACTAAGCATGTGGTATCACACGTGATTGTGTTACGTGGGTTTGGATCACTCCCCTGACGCTCTGTTGACGTGTATTTATGGAGGAGAGCGAGTCCATTATGTCGGGAGTACAACAGAAGCAAAATTACAAATCCTTTTTCGAAAAAAAGCAATCTCAAAAAGTCATTACAAGATTCGTAATAATGTTTATTTCTTTTGTGTATATATATATATATATATTTAAATAAAAAAAACCAAAGACCGGTTATTTTAGGATTATAAATTTATTTCCATCCTGTTTTTCAGTTTCTGGTGTGAACCAAAAACACAAAGAAAAATATAACAGGACTTCTTCAGATCCAATGGATAAATAAAACAGAATAGATACGTGGGCAGGAGGGAAAGGGAGGAAGAGATTAAAAGAGTTACCTCCTCGTTTTATTGAATTTCCGTTTTTTTTTTAATTTCAATTCAATAAAACGAGGAGGTAACACTTTTAATCTCTTCCTCCCTTCTCCTCCCTCCACGTGTCTATTCTGTTTTATTCATCCATTAGATCTGAAGAAGTCCTGTTATATTTTTCTTCGTGTTTTTGGTTCACACCAGAAACTGAAAAACAGGATGGAAATAAATTTATAATCCTAAAATAACCGGTCTTTTTTTTTTCTTTAAAGAAATAATGCTCTGTAAAAAAATTACATTGAGCTCTCCAGCAGGAAAATTTAAATGTTCAGCTCCTGAATGATTTTCTTGTCCTGAAGGAATTACTCCCAACTCTGGTTTAACTGGACCGAATAATACTATATATATATATATATATATATATATATATATATATATATATATGTTTAGTATGTTAATTATTGAAGAAAATTAGTATGTGAATACTATTTCATTTATACTTGTTGGTTAATTGTCAATATATAACTTGGTGGGTTTGTAGGCGTTTTTATTTTCTGTATATATATATATATATATATATATATATATATATATATATATATATATATAGTGTGTAGCTTTTAGAATAAAAACCATACTTGTAAAATTTGTACGATATGAGACATGCTGAACTCAGCTGTAGAAGGAAGAGTAAATTGATTAGTGACGTTCTCCCATATACTTCAACATATGTATGCAGTGGAGTTGGTCGACCGGAAAAAAAAACGTACATCAGTCATCTCTATGTAGAGAATGGGTGCCATTTAGAGAAATTACTAAAGTGATAACCGATGGAGACAGTGACCATGAGAGATTCTAAAGAATATGTACTTTTGGTATACCTTACTAATGGGAATCGTATATATATATATATATATATATATATATATATATATATATATATATATAAAAGAAAAAATCTTTAAAAATTACTCATATTTTTGTAATAATATTTATTTCAGCAAATCTTATATTTTTAAAAATGTTAGATCTGCATTTCAGACAAAGAAATATTATGAAATTTTTAATAAAGATTTAGAAGAACCCAGAAAATTCCTTGCCACTCTATCTCCCTCACCCAAATTTCCTTTACTTTTTTTTATTATTTATTTATTTATTTTATTATGTAAAGACCAGGCCATTTTTTTCCCTGTCTGGTTGATAAATGTCATTCAGTTCCTGTATCAAGATGAATCAATTTTTGAATTCCCTTTCCTTTCCACTTATTTTTTATGTAATGGCAAACAAACTTTTAAACCCAAATGAAGGAGATAAGTAAAAAATATAGAATAAAGGAATAAACTGATTTGGGAAGAGAAAATTAACTACTAAAACAACTTACATGGCAATTAATACATCTTAACATCAAATTATAATATAAAATATTAAATGGTATATAAATACTATGTTATAAAAAAGATAACTAAGAAAATTGCCATTTTAATACTGTTCAATATAATTGATCTCATTAATAGTAAAAAATAAATCATAGCAGTTACGGTTAAGACATAATCTAATATATATATATATATATATATATATATATATATATATATATATATATATATATATATATATGCATGAATTGAATTGGGACTAATTTATTAACTAGAAGTTTAAACCTTAGAATTTGTTTTAAACATACTAATAATTGATTAATTTCAACGTAATAGGCATACCAAATATTTAAATAGGGCTTTTAAACAAAAGGCTTCCCGTCCTTGAAATGCGCTTGACTCAATTGGAAACAGAAAATGCCAACTGATTTTGAGAGAAATCTTCGTTGCTTATCTAAATATCACAGTTTATCAACCTTTAATAACAATGTTTTTTTTTTCAATTTAACTTTAAATTCATCATATAATTGAGTAGAGAAACTTATTTTCTTTCGTTGTTTTTGCGAATAATATAATTTCTCTCCAACAAACAGATAAATACCATGAATAGAATATGAAAAACTACCCACATATCAAAAACTTGACTAGTATCAGTCTTACTTTCTTTTCTTTTTGTTTGATGCATAAGTAACTAAAGACGTGGACTTGACACAAGAGGAAATCGGAAAACTGAAAGCCGTATCTTTCTTAACAATATTCATTCAAAATGACTCCTTTGTCAGATAAGATAACTGTATGGTAATTTCCCAAAGACAGAAAAACACAGAATCAAAATGATACAAACTTCAGTTTTTGACAATAAGATGATCTTTTTCACTCTTGTCTTTTATATTCTCAACTAAGGCATTGTCTCCTTTAATGTCCCCACCTTTATCTTGTTCCTTCTTCTCCATTTGTAATTTAACGAACAACTTGCCCTACAGTATGTAACTGGCATGGTAGAAACATTTATTGACATTAACGCTTGCATTATCCGATATTCTCAGTCTCTAGTGGCCGGAGATGGCCAATGTGAGACCCCTTTGCCGGCATCAGTGTCATTTGAAGCGAGCAAAGGCAGTGAATCGAATAAGTAGTTTTTGCTTTACATTAAACGGATTACTGTTGCCTCTTTGGTTTCGCGAGAGAAATATAAAGAGATACAAGAAAAAAGAGGAGATAAGGAAAAACAAACCAAGATATAGAGAGATAGAAAGATTATGGCGTTAACAATGAGATACGTATAGTTGGATGAGAAAGAGAGAGAGAGATATAGAGCTAGAGAGAGAGAGAGAGAGAGTAGGAAAAGAGAGAGAAAGTTAAGGTAGAATATAAAGAGGAGGAGGAGGAGGAGGAGGAGGAACATAAAAGGATGGGTTTTGCAGAAGAAAAATCAAGTTGATGAAAGTAAAGTGCAAAGGAATTAGAATGAAAGGGGAGAAAGAAACAAAGAAAGAAATAAAGACAGAAACAAACAAACAAACAAACAAAGAGTAAGTGCAGTTTACTAGAGAAAGACACTGACTGGATAGGAAAGAAAGAATGATGTAAAAAGAGAGAGGAACGAAAGAAAAGAGAGCAGAAGTAGACGATGAGATTAAAGATAAAATGAATACCAATGGAAGAAGAAAATAGAGAGAAGAAAAATATGAGGGACAGAGTTAGATAAAAGAAAGAAAGAAAGAAAGAAAGAAAGAAAGAAAGAAAGAAAGAAAATAAAAGTGCGTTAAATTTGGTAAATCTGCGAAAGAAGCGAAAAAGACGGAGAAGAGAGATTTACTAATAAAAGACTCTGAAAATGAGGAAAGTTGAGGTGGGATAATACAAAAAGAGAAGCAAAAGAAAGCCATCATGATATTGTAGAGATTTGAAAGAGAAGCTAGAAGAGAAAAAGAAGAAAGAAAACAGAGACAGAATGGTAATAATTTCAAGAATGCTTTCAGCTCATTCATATATAACGTTTGTAAAGTTGCGTGTGACTGTTTCGTGCCAGTATGCACAACTTTTAAGTAGCCTCGTGTCAGGAGGAGGTGGCCTCCTGTTGCTATGTAGTATTAGATGTTTATTCACATTAGGTAATAAGGATGATAGAGCTTAATTACAGGAAATCATGGTGGAGAAAACCACTGCATGAGTTGGGTATGAAACTTGAAATAGTCGAAGTCCACAATGGAATGGAGTAATCTCTGTAGACTAGGTTTTCATTAAGCATATCAGGTGAGTGAGTGAAACCATGTACACCAATCTAACTTATTAGGTGTGAAGTCATGCAGAAAACGCAGTCAAGTCACAATTAATTTAATTTAATTTTTTTCATATGAAAATACAGACATTGCCATAGAATGAAATAATATTGATATGTGGCATAGATGGCAAAATTCGGCATCCAACCAAACAATGAGGTTCTCTTTTTTAAGATAAGTCTGAAGTTATACTCATTCTTTCAAATTATTTGTTATTAATAACTTTTCGTAGTACCTGCACCTTGGAGCGATATTTTTTTTCTTTTCCAAATAGGGTTTGAAATTACGATTGGAAAAAAAGTGACTTTGATTTCAATTTAAGTCGTTTTTACATAAATGCCTCACCACATGAAAAACTTGAGTGATGCAATATAAAAATTGAAAAAAACATTAACACATATTTTTATGTATATATGAAGATGTTTATTTTCTTCTTTCGATTATACTTGTCACAAAACAATGTGTTCTTAATTTATGATTTTGTGTCGATTTGCTTGCATGCACGTCTCTGAACGCTAAGTATTTTTCGAAGGCAATGAAAAAATCGGATTCAGACAGACAGATACAGCAATATATATATATATATATATATATATATATATATATATATATATATATATATATATATATATATATAATTCAATTATTATTATTATGACTATTATAGAATGAATTCATATAGATATCATGTAATTTTAAAAACTAATAGTTTTCTCAGTATAAATTTTATTCCCATTCCCTAAACAAATAATTAATTTAATTTAATCAACTTTTGTAAAATGAGCAAATATATATCGATAAGCAAATTATGTCCTCAAATGAATAACAAATATATTTGCCTTAATTTTTAGAGTTTAATGAATTCAGATTCAGTGAATTTCAAGAAAAAAAAAACCTTGACTTTCGAATCTTACCGAACGTAATATATGAACTTTATTAAAAATTTATATTTATTTCTTCATTCTATTTTTATCAATTTTTTTTCCTTTGAAGTGCGCCATATTGAAATGTTCAAAAATTGTTCCAATAATTTTACGATGAAAAATCCTGCTAAAATAACAAAATATAATTGAGATGTCTTTCAAGAAGTTTATTTATTTTTCTTGGCTTTCTTATAAATAAAACTCATACACAAAACTAATCCTTACATATATAACGATAGAAGAATAAAATTACAAATAAAAAATACAGCACAATTACTCATTAAAACCTGCTTTTTAAAATAATTATACAAACTAGATACGTTATTTGTATGAATTTCTGAGACAAAGCCAGATGATTGTCTCTTAGAAGGTTAGAAATTGCAGGTTCAATCCTGACCGCAGGCGAGTAGCAATACAGGAATACTCTGGTATTCAGTTATTGTTAACAGAATCAGAGCAAGTGACTCCCGTGGATTAAATAAAGGACGTGGTTCGAAGTTCCGTGTAGGCTTCCGATTTCGTTAAGGAACACTTGAAGAAAGCTGGAGGACATACCGACCGAAACGCTGTGAATATAACGATAAAGATGAGACAATATCCGAAAACGCTGAATGATAGATACGTCAGGAATGATAAACACCAATAGTTATTACACATCATACACGTTTATATGGTGTTCACGCATATTAAAGATTTAACATGATGTTAGTCGTTTTGATATAAACTTGGGTGTGGAAACTCTCACAGGCATTCGCTTTTATTCATATCCTATTTACCAACCCCTCCGCTCGGGCAGGATATGACACAAGGTCAATTTTTAAGCGGAGTTTAACAGGTTTGAATTCGGAGTTTTCCTTCCCCTAGACTAGTCACCTCACCAAGGCTGAAGAACCTAGTCTGCCCTACTATTTACCCATAGCTGGAGGGAGAATATTTGGATTCATACCTTTCCCAAGGGTATTTGTGCTATGTGAAATGTAATCAGGCTCATCCAGGATTTGAACTCGTGTCGTCCTGCGACGATAACCATTACACCACGGGCACCTCGCTTTTATTCATATAGATATATTTTCCCCTTACGGTTTGAATTACCATATTGTCTGTTCTCGGTTTGTCTTGTTCTTGTCTTTGAATATCACGCAGAAAAATTTGAAATGAGTTGTGCCCCGGAGATTCTAGCCCAACGGCAGCACCTTCCTCCTTATACGAGAGAAAGTTTAAAGGAATGGACGCCAGTTTGACAGTAGCTGCTGTGTCTGGGGCTATTTCAAGCTGCCCCCAAGTCAAATATGGTACTTGAGTGGATGCTGTGAAACAATGACTAAAGTAGTAGTCGTGCTTCTAGTTTTAAGGTTCCTCAAAAGTAAAATCTTTTACTGAAGCATTGCTGGGCTCGATATTCTCTCATATGAGCAACAAAGGACTTGAGTAAAGGAAAAAAAGGTGTCCGTGGTGTAATGGTTATCGTTGTAGGAAATAGACACGGCGACACGAGTTCAAATCCTGGACGAGACTGCTTGCATTTCACATAGCAAACTCCGCTTAAAAAATGACCTTGTGTCATATCCTGCCCGAGCGGAGGGGTTGGGTAAATATGGTAAAGGAAAAAAAGAACAAATAGACTATTACCAATAAAGTCAACGATAGATATATAGATAGATATATAAATAGATAGATATTAGGTAACGGGAATACGAATTATTATTAAGAAGTATTGAGCCTGAAGTTTTAAATCTTTCAAATTACTTTTGAAGGAAGACGTGTAAATACCTGGGCATCTTAGACATAATGAAGTAAAGGTGACAGTGACAATTTAAAAAGAGGATAAATCCACTTCCAACACATTTCGAGAAAAATTTTTTCTAGAAATACAGGATTAAGTAAATGCTGAACTTTTTCTTGCTTTATGAAAAATTAATCTCGAGGATTAGATTTGATGTCTGAGTTGATATTAGACAAAAAAGTAACGGCCAGTTCTAAAACTTACCAATAGAGGAATTTCAGAATCTTCAACCAATCAAAAACTGAACGGAATAAATGTGTTGAATACCAATAAAAAGAGAAAAGGCTTCATGTATTATTCCTTTCTACATTGGGAAATACAGCTTTAGTCTCAATATACGTGGTGCTTTCAATAAGTTTCCAGACTTTTTTGTACATTTAAAATTGTCGTAGACTCTTAACAATTCAGTATCTTATTGCTATACATATTATGAGATGACCGACCAATTTTAGTGATTACAGGTTCAAAAGAACAGCTACAGCAGCAATTGGAATACACCCTACTAAAGCCTGATTGTCACAGCTGGTGAATTTTAAAAATGCAATCTGGACGTGAGGATACTTTTGAACAATATACAATAAAATTCTGTTTTAAACTTGGAAAAAATGTCACAGAAATGTATGGATAGCTTAAGACTGCTTTTCGACCATCTTGCATGAATTGAGCATCAGTTTTTGAGTGGCATAAGAGATTCAAGGAAGCCAGGGAGTCTATGAGGGATGATGAGAGGTGTGGGAGGAGTAAGAAAGTCAATAGACCAGAGTTGATTGGCCAAAGGGTTAGGTTTAGGGTTTACTATGTTGAGGTTTTAAGGGAGTTCAGGAAGAGATTCCGTCGGAAGAGGCCAACACTCTTGAAATCGACTCAGTGGCATTTCCACTAGGACAAAACACCAGTCCACAACTCCATCCTTGTCACAGACTATTTGAGCAAGATGGACATCAACACAGTTCCTCACTCTTCCTATAGTCCAGACCTTGCTCCCTGTGACTTTTGCTTATTCCCTAGGCTCAGAAGCTGTCGTTATGAGACAATTGAGGAGATGAAAGAGGCTGTGACGAAGGTCATTGACACGATGACCAGAGAACTTCTGTGGGGCCTTGCAGAATTTGTTGTAACGGTTGAACAAGTGCATTGCAGCAGGAGGAGATTACTTTGAAGGGAAATAGAGTTTCATGTGTGCATACAAAAAAAGTCTGGAAACTTATTTAATGATCCTCGTATTTTGAATACATCTCATAGAAAGATAGATAGCTTGAAGATGACATTAATAGATGGATAGATTAATATCGCGATAGATGGATATTATCATAGATTAATTAAAAGATACGAATAACATTTGATCACCTAAAGCTGCAACAAGTCATTTTTTTTATTATTGAGTTAGTTCTTTCATAGCAATGGATTTAGTCACGGGCATTTATCATAATTAAATGATTGGATCTTAGAGGATATTTTCTTTCTGCTAGGAAGCAGCGTTGCATCAACCGAAAAGGATATCGACACGAGGTTAACGAAAGCAGGGACTGCTCAATAGGCTATAGATTATATAGAAATCAGACCTAACCGATAAAATGAAACGCAGTTTCTTCCAGGCAGCGGTCACATCGATACTGCTGCATGGATGCACTACATGGACTCTAACAAAACGGCTGGAGAAGAAGCTAGACGACAATTACACAAGAATGCTGCGTGCAATCTTGAACAAGTCCTGGCGGCAACACCCCACAAGACTCCAACTGTACGGCCACCTGCCACCTATCACGAAAACTATTCAAGTTAGACGAACCAGACACGCAGGTCACTGCTGGAGAAGCAGGGACGAACTCATAAGTGATGTACTCTTATGGACCCCCACACATGGCCGTGCAAAAGCAGGACGATCAGCACGAACATACATTTAGCAACTATGTGAGGATACGGGATGTTGTCCAGAAGACCTGCCAGAGGCGATGAACGATTGGGAAAAGTGGCGAGAGAGGGTCAGGGATATCCGTGCTACCAGCACGACATGATGATTATGATGATAATTAACAATTAATATCAATAAGGAAAATGAAAGTCATACACCATCCTGTATGGCATACAGAAATTGAGATGGTAATTGTTTCAGCATCTTGGATATGAACTTTTCTTGTTAATTAGAATTTTCTTGGAAGAAAACTGTATTTGATGCAATTTATTTATGCAGAAATATTAATACTTGTGTTTTTGTTTTCCTTAAGAGAGTTGGTTTCATCTCATCTCCTACTTCTGCCTTTGTAATACACGTTAGAAAATAAATGACGCTGAGACAAACGAAGCCCAGACATAGAATTGTGTAATAAATAATGATATGATTAAGGAAGGGAAGAGAAATGCTGAAAATGTATTTATATCAAAATTTACAATATGCTCAAAATATACGCTCACTTATAAGTAGTGACTCAATATTGTAAGATATTGAGTCCTTTGCAATAAAACATTAATATTTGCAATAAAACATTAATATTAAACATTAATATTGCAATAAAATATCAATATTTACAGCTTTCCAATGCGCTCAGTAAAATCCACATAGCGTCGTCGAGGATTTGAACTCTGCTGACAGAATTCACTTCCGAAGACGTTAACCGTTACACCACAATTTCTTCTCGTTTAAGCCGTTACTTTATAAAACATAAATATTAATTCAGAAAATTTTCAGTCACCATAATTATAATGTAATAATTGATCCTTTAAAGACGTTTACTGACAATAAAAGGAAAAGGATGATGGAGGTGCCCGTGGTGTAACGGTTATCGTCGTAGGAAATGGACACGGCCACACGAGTTCAAATCCTGGACGAGACTGATTGCATTCAACATAGCACTAATACCCTTGGGAAAGGTATGAATCCAATTATTCTCCCTCCAGCTATGGGTAAATAGTAGGGGAGACTAGGTTCTTCAGCCTTGGTGTGGCAACTAGTCTAGGAGAAGGAAAACTCTGAATTCAAACCGGTTAAACTCCACTTAAAAATTGACCTTGTGTCATATCCTGCCCGATCGGAAAAAGGAAGATAGCAGTAACAAAAATGGTTTTAACCGTTCAAAACCCTGAGGCAAGTATTACACATTACCATGTTTAACCCAACGTCCTTTTAGGTCCTACTGACGTAGTAAAGAGTAAGGAACCTGTTAACCAGATGTGTCAATGGTTCTAAATATTATGTGTTTTCTTTCATTTTAAATCATATGAAGTTATTAAAGTCCCTATTTAAGTTAAAGCTTATGAGTTGACATATGTATGTTTGATCTCTCAACTGGGCAAGTAATAGAAATATATGAAAAACTACATCAGTTTTTTATTGGTTAATTACCAGCTGCCAACCGGTTTCATGGGCATTGTTATTCGTATATTGGGAATCCATCAACGGCTGCTAATGGACCTAAAACATTTATTTCCCACTCTTTTTTCTTCGTAACATTCCCAGTTATAAGAAAGTTTATCATGGATAACAAATTTTATGTACTGCATATTTCATATTTTCAGAAATGGGTTTATCACCATTATCATTTAATCAAACTCCCTACGGTGCTTAAAAAATTAACATTATTAACTGGGTAGAATTTATTCACCGGAACAAATTTGGTAAAAATATTTTTTAGGATGAGAAAAGGTTTTGATGCAATAAGCATCTTTGCCATTTGGGAAAGATGTTTTTGTTTGAAATTAAAATAAATTGTTGATGAAACCAGTTCTATTACTTTTCAGACACCTCTCGAGGGTGATGACACCAGTCTCGATAACTGTTACATCAGCCTCGTGGGGTGTCTGAAATCCCTTCAGGTTGATGACACCAGTCCCGATAACTGCTATATCAACCTTGTGGAGTGTCTGAAACTGCTTCAGATTGATGACACCAGTCCCGATAAGTGTTTTATAAACCTCATGGGGGGTCCGAAACCACTCCAGGTTAATGATACCAGTCCCGATAACAGTTTCATCAAATTCGAGGGGTGTCCTAAACCCCTCCAGGTTGATGACACAAGTTCCGATAACTGTTATATCTCGAGGGGTATTCGTCATCGAAAATTAACTCAGTGACCCGAGTTCAAAACCTAGACGAGGCTGTTTGCATTTTTCATAGACATAATACACTTTGAAAAAAATAAGCACCCAACCATTTCTCCTACCTCAGATATACGTAACTTATCAGGCAGACTGGGTAAGTCAGCTCCTTCAGAAAATAAAATCTGAATTTAAACTAGCTGTACTCCACTTAAAAATTGACCCCGTGATACATCCTGCACGCGGCAAAAGGATCGGGTAAATATATACTTAGTAATTAATGTGAATTTTATCTTATATTTATAATCATCATGAATCACCAATTCAGTGTAAAATTCTAATTGACTGTAAAGATTGATAAATAGTTACTGTTTAGAAAAATGAAAGAAGTAAAATATATTTTCGACACTTTCCTATTAGCCTCACTGTGTTTGTTTGATTTCGAACCCGAAAATCTAGCTTTATTCCCCTTGACGAATGATATCACTTTCATTATTTTATTTAATCGTAAAATTCTAATACTTCTCAAGACCAAACACACACACACACACACACACATATATATATATACGACTCTCATAGATCGGTATATATATATATATATATATATATATATATATATATATATATATATATATATATATATATCGACGCAAAACGAGAATAATCATTTTAGAATGTCAGAAGAATAAAGTGCTCTGATTCCGTCAAGCAGACCAGTATAAAAATAAAAAAATAACATAGAAAAAATTATTACTTCTAAACAAATTTCTATCTAATGATTTTCGTTTAAAAATGATGCATGGAATTAATTGTCAGAGATTGTGAGATCATGATGATCTTAGTATATATATATATATATACAAAAAATTCATATAACTTGATGCTGACTGAAAAAAACATTTACCAGCCCTCTATCCCTATTCAGGTTTACTGTTGTTATAAACAGCTGAGAACAAATATTGATCTCTTATTTGCTGTATACGGGTACTTCAGTAGCTCTCTGGAATTTAGAAGTAAAGAAATGGCTTGAATTTTAAATTGTCTTATCTGTTGTCCATGCCATTTCTTGAAGCCATTAGACTTCTTGAAAAACAAAGAACGGTGATGAACAAAAAAGAAAAAAAAGACCAGCAAAACAAAGGAATCCACTCACATATCCATTTGATTCAAAACATTTTATCAACAAATTCCATGAACTTGGAATCTTCTAATGATTAAATAGTTTGTCTCATTGATCAATTGTTACTGAGTAATGAGTTCGGTTCGCATTAGGTGCCCAGTCACTTGCTGGCAAGTATAACTTCTACTTTTTAAGGAGCCTCTTAGATAGAGTCAAGGTGTGAGAGCTAAGTGATCACTCTGTAGTGAGTGTTAACGAATCTCACTGTATGTCTAATAATTCTAGGCTTATAGTAAACTAAGCTTAGTAAATTATTGCATTTAGGTACTCTTTGTGGGCGTGTTTGGGCATAATTAAATGAGTATCTATCAATCTAGCTAGCTTGCTAGTTAGCTCACTAGCTCGCAATCAAGGGAAAGAATAGGCTTAGTTCTGTTTGTTTAACAGCATACTGTTGTTGTATAGTAACATACATATACATAATACAAATATAAGGGGAAACATAGTCAACCATAATGACGAACTTCAATGAACGAGCGAACGAACAGACTTCTTTCTAAAAATATACCTCTCACACTTTATTCTCGAAAGGGTGATGTTTCATGAGTGTAAGAGGTGAGTTGGAGACGGGGACAGACTGTTACATATTGATCCAAGTTATTCTGACCATAGCAGCACTTCTTTCTCGTCTTCGCTGGGTTGCTCAACCGTGGGTCACTGAGGGCCCAAAGCCGCTGGCTCTCAATTCGGCATCTTATCTCCAACTCCAACTCCAACTGACTCAAGCCGTCTGTGTCCTGGTTATATTTTTGTTTGACATCCACCTGCTTCCGCTGTTCTTCCGCTTATTTACACGGGTGCATCTCTTGATTGACCACTCGGTCGAGGGTCAATATGTTACACTGTAATAAATTTGCACACAGCCGTACGATTTATTTAATGCCGAAATTTATACAAGTACCTTTCACACTCATATTGGATTATCTGTTTGCACTATTATATTGTATCAAGTATTTTAATCAAATTCTAATAATTCATACACACTTATAAGGTTTGATTTATTTTACAACCTTTCGCCCTTTTATGGATTATTTGATTCTGACGTTTCATTCATTTATAATCATAAATATCCATACCTTAAAAGACCCACAGCTATTTTAATCACACGTTTATGTAAGTCAATGTTGATTTATTTGCACAGTTATAGAGATTCAATAAATGTTGGCTGCCCAGTCAGCTGGGGCTGTAGAATACACTGACTGCACCTCTGCACAGGGGTAAGACCCCCCTAACCATATTTACCAACCCCTCCGCTAGGGTAGGATATGACACAAGGTCAATATTTAAGTGGAGTTTAACAGGTTTGATTTCATAGTTTTCCTTCTCCTAGACTAGTTGCCTCACTAAGGCTGAAGAACCTAGTCTGTCCTACTATTTACCCATAGCTGGAGGGAGAATGATTGAATGCATACCTTTCCCAAGGGTATTAGTGCTATGTGAAATGCAATCAGTTTCGTCCAGGATTTGAACTCGTGTTGCCATATCCATTTCCTACGACGATAACCATTACACCACCCAAACGAGTGTCCTGTTTATGACACTAAACAATCTGATGGTGAGGTTCCAGCTGTGCTGGAGCTTTGGGGAATGCAGAGTACCCCTTCATTGACATCGCTACCAGGTCCACTCTGGCCCGGAGTGGTAGCACCTGATACGGCCCAATCTATGGGTTAAATAGAACTAACAGCATACTTATCCTAGACTGAATTGTTTGACTAAACTGAATAGCTAGAAAAAGAAACGTTTTTGGCAATTAAACCGTACTTACATTTAAACTGCGTGCTTATTCTTAACTGAATTATTTGAAATAGAACTGTTTTTCGACATTAAAACTGTATTTAAACTTAACTGAATTGTTACATATAACTGCTTGAATAGTTTGAAATGAAAATATTTTTGGCAATTAAACTGTTTACTGATGCTGAACTGAATTGTTTTAAATAGAACAGATTATTTACATAAAAATGTATTTGGCATTAAATAACCTACAGAGGTTGATATGCCATAAAACCCAACAAACCAAATAACTAATAAATGTTGGTTGGTGTTTTATGGCCTATCAACCTTTGTAGGATATCTAATGCTAAATCCTTTTATACACACACGGACATGCACACACACACACATATATATGTATATATATGTATATATAAAGAGAGGGAGAGAGAGAGAGAGAGAGAGAGGAGGGTTACCTACAAACTATACACCTACAAATCATTCGTATATATATGGGATTAGTAAGCGTATTGTTATGAAACGTAACGACACAAGTGTGCTGTAAGTAATATTGAACAAGTAAAAGTATAGTTTTTAGGTAACTTTATTTTCAAACAAGTAATAGAGCTATTTTGTTTCTGCCCAGTTAAATAGATTCACGCAGTTTCTTCCAGGCAGCTGTCGTATCGATACTGCTGTATGGATGCACTACACGGACGCTAACAAAACGGCTGGAGAAGAAGCTAGACGGCAATTACACAAGAATGCTGCAAGCAATATTGAACATGTCCTGGCAGAAACACCGCACAAGTCACCAACTATACGGCCACCTGCCTTCCATCACGAAAACTATCCAAGTTAGAGGAACCAGACACGCAGGACACTGCTGGAGAAGCAGGGACGAACTCATAAGGGATGTACTCCAATGGACCCCCACATATGGCCAGGCAAAAGCAGGACGACCAGCACGAACATACATTCAGCAGCTATGTGAGGATACAGGATCTAGTCTTGAAGACCTGCCAGAGGCGATGAACGATTGGGAAAAGTGGCGAGAGAGGGTCAGGGATATCCGTGCTAGAGGCACGACTAGATGATGAGATGATGATTGCTATTTAGTACGAAGATTTTTATAAGTACTCTGATGTGATATTAATAATTTACACACCTCAGAATAGATTCAAATATTCAATAATAATATTAATATTCCTTATTCAAAAATTTCATTAGATCCACCGATAGGATCATTACAGGGACTATTAAACTGGGTCAAAGTAGAACTAGAACAATGGCCATAAACGAGTTAGCTATATTTCCCAAATCTCCAAGAATGAAGCCTCACCATTAGATTCGGTCGACTGTCACACTCAGGACTCTAGTTGGGAGGGTCTTACCCCTCTTCAGAAGTGCAATCAGCCTATACTACCACCCCGGTCCACATGGCGGATATGGTTTCTTGCAGTATATGCCTTTATAATCTACCAACATTACGTACTACGAACATCAAGAGATCTAATAAAATAAAATTGTTTCATATCTCTTTTTTTAAAAAAGCAAAAAGCAGACGATATTCCGCAGAAACTATGAAAGGTGCAAACTATGCAGATGATCTACCGCTTCTTGGAAGTATATTTTCCCAAGACAAATCTCTGCTGCATAGCGTGCGAGCATTGGCCTCTACGTGAACGAAAATAAAAGTGTTCTTGTGCTTAAAATAAGAAGGAGCTATCTCTACTTTGAGTGGCAATGCAGGCAGTCGGTCTTTCGCGGAGTTTCATTTCAGAGCGTGGTTTGACATTGCACTGCGTCTGCTCGCTCAATTCTTTTCTACGTGCTGGCCATGTCTACGTGGCCGCTGAGCTGGGATGCATTCCAGCCGCCAGTCTTCACTGGTACACGGACAGGATCGAGTGTCTTGGCTTGGTGGAAGTTGGTTGAGGCTGCCTGACGCGGTCCTCGGGAATGCCAAGCAATCGCGTTTCGCGGCTGATACCAACATTCTTGAACCTCAAAGGGACGTTCCCCAGGCTCTACCACCCTCCGGAGGCGGGTTCACCTGGCGCCTAAGAGGACCCTCTTTAGTGGAATACTGACAGGGCACAAGGCATTTTTGTAAGAGCTAGTCGTGTGTTGGTTTCGACCCTGCATCGGCCCCACCTTAAAAAGGCCTTGTGCCATACTCGTTCAGTTAGTGGGACGTACAAAAATACCAGCTGCTGAAATTAGTAAACCAGTTCATATACTTCTAGAGCAATATCTCATCTACTGAAAGAGATGTCAGCATATGGATAGTGAAGTCGTAGACAGCTATTGACAGATTTAGAGGACATGCTAGGAGTAATGGACGTTAGAGACGGATGATGGAAGCGTCAGGAAACTCTTTTCTATCAACTCAACGATGATGTTCATGATGATATGGTTTCAAGTAACTATTTCTATGATGATAATTCTTTTTATGGTTTCGAGCATCCATATCCTCTCATAATTATTTTCAAACACATCTGTTTAACCCATTGATGAGACCCTGACAGGTACGCCTACTTCGGATCAGAGTGGACATGGAAGTAATGGTAAGGAATAGGTACTCCGAACTCTCTATATTTCCAAAACTGGAGATACACTACCGAATGTAGTACAGGGTCGTATCCAGTACACCCCTTTTTGTGGGGTCATAATCGTCTGTAGAGGATACAGTAAGCATCACCAACACGATTGAAATACTTAACGTAAAATTATGGAGTAGAATGGCTCCTCATCTAATAAAAACTATATATAAAAATTATTTTTTGTAATATGCATTAGATATCAATAATTGCACGGAAAATAAGTCCATTTTTTTCTTTTCCTCTTTCTAACAATCGATAAGATGTTATTTTTGATAGATAAATTGATTGATTTATTCTAAACTTTCAAATCAAAGTTTTCTTTTAAGTTCAAGGTATCGAAGGATCTCTCAAACGCGCAAATAGACACACAGACACAAAGAGTTCCTTTTAGGAACGCATACCGATTCCTGGACATATTGATTTCTCGCTTGTCACAGCGTCTGCTTCCATATTCTGCTAGAAGGAACTATTTTTGGATAGTTCGTTTCCATATGTGACAATAGAGTCACAAAAAGCATGCGCATTGCAGTAGTGAGAACTTGCTTGAAAACAGGACAGTAAAAGGATCGGAAGTAATTACGAGAAAATGAACGAAGGAAGGAGGGAAGGAAAAATCTAAAAGATTCAAAATGTAAACAAAAGAAAGATTAAATAAGAGAAACAATCGAAAGTGTAAAGGAATGAATAAGGAAAGGAAGTGACAAAACGATCGTTTTAGTGGGGAAATATCCTTTGATTGTAGAACAATTTTTCCAATCTTAAGGTAAATGTGGTATTTGTTAAAAGCAAACATTAAAAAGTGCAAGATTATTTTCTCGATATTAACTTACTTCAATGTGGGCTATGACAAAAAAAAAAGTTTTTCCCCGGTTAACTGGGTGCCCTGATTTAAGTCCATTCATAAATTTGATTAAATCTTTAAAACTAAAAACAAATCAGCCCTATATTTGTAATCATTTTTTTTTCTTTTTGCTTAATTGTTATTGAGTGCTGTTTAATTGGACCAGCGTGAACAAACAAAACTAGCGTTTTGTTTGTTGATTCTAACACTGCATAGTCAGCCCAAGTTAGTCAGTATTTGTTGCCTATCTTTTATGATCAACATTTTAGAGTATAAGCGTTTTATTATATGCGTCATATTGCAAAATTCCAAGCTCTTAAAAAAACGATTCCATGTGACGATTATTCACTACTGTTCAAACGAAAACTGATTATCCATATTTACTAAAGTAACCGGAAGCTTTTAACGTAAGAAAATGTTTCTCCAAAAAACAGGTAGGTTCTGACTGATATGCAAAAAACCATTTGAAACGATGTCCCTGAAAACGTTACAGTGTTCCAATTGACAGCTTATTATACTCCTGGTATCTGTCCATCCGCTCAGCAAAAGTTTCATTATTTTTGGCCCGATTTTAACCAAACTTTCCAATCTTGTAAGAATCATGACTGCCAAGGGTTTAGATTCTATCAAAAGATCGTTTCAAATCAGTTTGGTGAAATATGTTTTGCAAATCTTATATATTACAGTGCTTATAGCCGTAATAGGATGTCACAACGCTTACCCATTTTCTAAGTAAACGTTAAGAGAAACTCTCTCTCTCTCTCTCTCTCTCTCTCTCTCTCTCACTCTCTCTCTCTCTCTCTCTTATCTATATCATTATTATTGGCTAAAAATAAGGAGACGTTCCATCTAAAGAGCATTTCCTTCGGCAATTTTTTAACATCTGTGGAAAGTCGAAGTAGTTCCTCTGTAGCTTATAAAAATAATTAATTTGGACTGAGTAGTTTTTTTTTTCTTTTGTTCAGTCTTTTGTTGCTTTTTTTTTAAATTTTTACTCATACCTTATGTGTGTATCTGGGGAGATTTTTCTAGATTTTGACTATCCACATAAAATAAGATACACGAAAACAGAATGAGTTTCTTCTAGATGGAACGAGAATTATAAAGAGTTACAGTGGACGTTGGCAAAAGATTTGATAAAAATCAGAGACTAAAGTAAATATATGATTCTATGAGCTATTAATACTTATCCTCGTAAGTCAGACGTATTTGCTGAAAGTCTATCTCAATGACAGTATTCTAGATGTTTTCAGATTTTCTTTACAAATGGTTTTACTAAGAAATACATTAGAAATAATTTTGCAAAGAAAAATTACTGGGAACCATATTACTATAAAATTACATTGGAAAAAGTTTATTATAAAAAGTTGTTAGGAAAGGGTTAGACCATAAAGCTGCACCGAAAATTATTTTATGCCAAAGAGACAATTTTTTTCTAATTATTAATATAGATGTGTTTTTTTTTCCTTGTTTTGGGATACGTCCTTAAATCACAGTCTCAAACACGCACATGAAATCGTAAGCCGTAACTTTTAGAATATTACTTACCGCAAATAGAGCAAAACAAGACACTTGAAGGCATTTGGTTAGAACTTAGCTGTCAATAAAAGGTAGTTGAGATTTTCACTTAGCTAGTTACAAACTAAAACTAATGAACCTGTTCTCAGCATGACGAGTGAGATTTATCTATTTACTTACTTATTCTAAGTTGACGCAGATGGATTTACTTTCAGGGACAATGAACGTTTAAATTAAAATGGCAAAAAGAAACGAGAATTTTAAAAATAATCCAAAAAAGTAAGGCTAAAAGCTGCCAAATCTTAAGATGGATTCGATTGTTTCTTGGACTCCGAAGTGAGCAAAAGTTTTGACAGATAAATATGAGAGACACATGTATATAAAATAAGGCAGACAATTGATATAAATTATTTTAAATCAAACTTTCTGATTAACAACCCGACCCAAAGGTCAAATTTTATGCTGGTTCCTGTTAAAGAAATGAAAGTGGGATTTGATCCGGAAAAAATATCAAAGATTTAGATCTTATGTAATCATCAACATGAAATTTTGGATCAGAGTTAATTTGTATATTGCAAATATGCTTTGGTGAGAAATTATAAATAAATAAACGTCATTGAACGGTTAATGTTCATGACCCACTGGTGACTATTGTTCATATTTGAGCATCACTCACTTTTTCAAGTCTTCATTTTTCCAGCAATCAGATATATGTTATGAGAAAAACAATTGAGAGAACGATCATGACATTGGTTTCAAGCAAAGAAATTTTCATTGAAATGTCTAGTTTATTCAGTCAAAAAGATATTTTTAAACTGTAAGTAAAGTAAGATGGACTTGAAGTTGGAAACTACACAAGCATTATGCTTACATTGTAAACTATAAACCCCTTACGAGGAGTATACGATGAGTTTCCAGACTTTTTTCGTATGGGCACTTTTATTGATAGTACACACATGAAACTCTAGTACCCTTCCAAGTAATCTCCTCCGGCTGCAATGCACTTGTTGTACCGTTCCAACGACTTCTGCAAGGCCCCACGGAAGACCTCTTGAGTGAGCGTGTTAATGACCTTTTTCACAGCCTCTTTTACCTCCTAAATTGTCTCATAACGACAGCCTCTGAGCTTAGGGAATAAGCAAAAGTCACAGGGAGCAAGGTCTGGACTATAGGGACAGTGAGGAACTGTCTTGATGCCCATCTTGCTCAAATAGTCTGAGACAAGGAAGGAGTTGTGGACTGGTACATTGTCCCCCTGGAAATGCCACTGACCCGATTTGAAGAGTGCTGGCCTCTTCCGACGGAATCTCTTCCTGAACTCCCTTAAAACCTCAACATAGTAACCCTAATCCTAACCCTAACCCATTGGCCAATCAACTTTGGTGTATTGACTTCCTTCTCATCCCACACCTCTCATCATCCCTCACAGACTCACTGGCTTCCTTGAATCTCTTATGCCACTCAAAAACTGATGCTCGATTCATGCAAGATGGTCGAAAAGCAGTCTGAAGGAATCCATACGTTTCTGTGACATTTTTTCCAAGTTTAAAACAGAATTATATAGCATATCATTCATCTAAAGTGTCCTCACGTCCAAATTGCATTTTTAAAATTCACCAGCTGTGACAATCAGGCTTTAGTAGGGTGTATTCCAATTGCTGCTGTAGCTGTTCGTTTGAACCTGAAATCATAAAAATGGATCAGTCATGTCATAATATGTATAGCAATAACATACTGAATTCTCAAGAGACTAGGACCATTTTAAATGCCCATTCGAAAAAGGTATGCAAACTTATCGTATGGCGCTAATGTCTTTGAGAAAGGCATGCATTCCTCTCTTCTTATTACAGCTTTTGTTAAACAATTTAACCGACTGGGGTTTTAACCTTAGCAAGGCAACCAGCCTAGGAGAAGGAAAACTGAGAATTCAAACCAGCTTGAAAATTGACGATGTATCGCATCCTGTTGATGACAGGGGAGTTGGGTAATACATGCATTGGGTAATAATCATATTTACCCAACCCCTCCGCTCGGGCAGGATGTGACACAAGGTCAATTTTTAAACGAAGTTTAGTAGGTTTGAATTCAGAGTTTTTCTTCTCCTAGACTAGTTGCCACACCAAAGCTGAAGAACCTAGTCTGCCCTACTATTTACCCATAGCTCGAGGGAGAATAATTGGATTCATACCTTTCCCAAGGGTATTACTGCTAAGTGAAATGCAATTAGTTTCGGCCAGGATTTGAACTCGTGTTGCCGTGTCCATTTCCTAGGACGGTAACCATTAAACCACTGGCACCTCTATTAGTTAATAACACATTACGAACTTTTTTTTTTTATAAAAAAACTTAATATTTTCACATTACCAAAAACTAATTAGCAAACGAAGAAAAAAAGATGTTTGTAGAATTATATATATATATACTAAAATTCATATTGTATCATTTTATTATCCATATTTCGCTAGGCTTTCTCCTGGCCATAATAATATTTTTATATCATACGTCTTGACGTTAGAGATGTTGGCTGAAGTGAGAAGATGTAATGTCTCTTTGCTAAGTTAGGTACATCCCACCTTTGCACATTTTATTTAATGCACGCTGAGATGCGATCTGTTTTTTCACTTCAGGCTGGAACAATTCGCTAGAGATACATTTTTAAGGTTGCACTTGCCGAAAAGACAAGCTTTTATTTAATTGATTACCTAGAGGCTCGGCTATCATGATTTGATTTATGCACATTCTCTGTGTGATGCTATTAAGTTAGGTAACAATTATTTCTGAAAAATCTTTTAACGTTTCTTTCTATCACACTATCTATCCGTCTGTCATCGTGATCCTTTCACATGTCTACTTGTGTGTTTTTATGTTCGTAAAAAACTGAAAACCAGATTGCTGAAATTAACATATTATTTGGGTGATATTTCGCCTTCATAGCATCATTAGATATCACGGAATAAAAAAAAAACAGCCAGACATCTGTAAATGTGGCAATGCTAGATTAGATGATGAAGACAAAAGTGAGTGAATATTGGGAAATACTCAACAAACAAACAAAAAACTAGACTGACTCCAAAAATGTTTCTGTTAAAACTAACTGTAGTATCCACCCTTCTTTATCTTTAATTAATCTTGATTGCTATGGTTTGATTTTTTTGTTTAATGGCATATCAAACTTTGTAGATTATTTAATGTCAAAGCCACTCTCCTAGTAAAACAGTAGTGGTACTATTTTACCCATACCTGGGAGGATAAGGGTGTTCATACCTTTCCCAAGGGTATTTGCCTGAAGGTGAACGTAATAGCGCGGCTGGAGTACGAACTCGCTTACTACGATTCCGCAGTCCATTGCTTTAACCATTATACCCCGAGGACGTCCCTCTTAATTAATCTTGAGTTCTTATAGAAAAGTTTAAAGGTTATTTTTCAAAGTAAAAAATACTCAAAGAATCTGAATAATCACGTGAGTCTTGGTTCTTTTTTCTTTACAAAAAACTTCTTTTGATTATCAAAATAATGAACCATGGGGACTCAGATTATCATGCAAAATCTTTTGGGGACAAGTTTTCTCTGATCATTGATTTTTATTTCCTCTGTACAGGACTTTCTAATTTCGACTGTTTCCTTCTCCTGAGTCGGTTGTCTTATGAAGGTTAAAAAGCTAAGGAAGATAAGATAGATTCACGCAAAGTGCATTATAGAAAAGTAAAAACAAAGCCTCGTTCAGAATTTAAACTTTACCTGCCGAGTCCTCCAACGGTATTTGTTAAACTATTCATGTCTACTTATTTCATCGTATTAATGAGGAATACAAACAGTAGCCCAAGTTAGCCCAGATTATCAATAGTACCAAAAGTAGCAAATGGCAAAATTAGCTTTCAAAATTAACCCAATGCATTACTTGTTGCCAAAATCTGGTCAGTCCGAATAAATAAATCCCATTTCGGTCCTAAAGTTTTGCACAATTTCAAGTGTTCCAACGATTATGAGCTTGACGTAACCTACCTATTTGACATTTTTCACATTTACGAAACTAAGTTTGAGAATATTTCCAATTTTTCACTTTCATCTTTACCCTGCGTGTAAGTAGCATTGCTACATTTACATTTATTCAAGGCACTTTTTTCCTTATCCCAACTATTAGAATATTTATTTTGGATTTGTTTACGGGGTTGATACACAAATAAAATTCTTCTAGCATCATTGTCCCATCTTCGTCATTTCTACCTGATTTCATTCTTAATATATTCAGCATTATACAGTTGACCATTTATTCACAACAGACAAGATATTTAGCACTTATGAGTAGAGTGTTCAATCCTAGGTAGAGTCGTACCAAAGACTTAAAAATGGCACTTGATGCCACCTTGCTTAACACTCAGCATTACAAGGATCAAGGGTAAAGTAGGGCAATCCAGGGAATGGAGTAGCGTCGTTCCCTATACTTTGGTGTAGTAGCTATTGAAAAGGAAGCTTTCGGGTCACCCTTGACTAAGGTCGCCAACTTTTCTTTTTTTATAGTTTGCCAGATAAGGTTTTGGTGTTAGTTTTGATATACATCTTGCATGCTTGTAGAAGCATAGGGATTTTGTTTCTTTTTTTTATGTCTCCTTTACACAAACATTGTTATTCAATTTCTTTCGGCTGTTTCTTGGATTTTCTATAGATCTCAAATGAAACACGATTAGATCTTAAGATATATGTTTCATACGTCAAGGTTGAACCTAGTTGATACCCCAGAAGAAATATCTGATTAATTCGAAGATGCTTAACCGAGAGTTATTGATTTATGAAACGGGCATTGTTTCGGCAAAAAAGATCGAAACGAGGTTAACGAAAGCATGGACAGCTATCAATAGGAAATCAGACCTAACCGATAAAATGAAACGCAGTTTCTTCCAGGCAGCGGTCACATCGATACTGCTATATGGATGCACTACATGGACGCTAACAAAACGGCTGGAGAAGAAGCTAGACGCCAATTACGCAAGAATGCTGCGTGCAATCCTGAACAAGTCCTAGCAGCAACACCCCACGAGACACCAACTGTACGGCCACCTGCCCCCTATCACGAAAACTATTCAAGTTTAGGCGAACCAGACATGCAGGACATTGCTGGAGAAGCAGAGATGAACTCATAAGAGATGTACTCTTATGGATCCCCACACACGGCCGCGCAAAAGCAGGACGACCAGCACGAACGTACATTCAGCAGCTATGTGAGGATACAGGTTGTTGTCCTGAAGACCTACCTAGGGCGATGAACGATAGGGAGGAGTGGCGAGAGAGGGTCAGGGATATCCATGCTGCCAGCACGATATGATGATGATGATGATATAAAATCAAATTCTATTTTAAACAACGCGGGGATCATAGTATCCCTTTTTTTTCGCTTCAAGACATATTGATTGGCCAACTACGCATTTTTTGCGCGGGGGGGGAACACGGCGTGGGTGTTTATTTCAGATTCCACAAAACACAGTAAAATGGATGATATTTGAAAGTGTAATTGTTCCTCGGGTTAATCTATACCTCTCAGAGCATTGATTGTGGCTTTATTTAAAACAGATTGATCTATCTGTTGGGTATCACCTACCTTTTCAGCATAATCTGCCATATATGGCAGTAGCGGAGATCAGTCTGGGAAGGATAAGCCTACAAGTCAGATCAGAAGAGCCGTTCCTATTGTTGAAGTATATCATTACTCTATCACTAATCCTATGTTCTTATTACTAACAGTCTCTCTCTTGTAAATACTCTTTCCTGTAAATATAACTATTTTCCTCAGATATCGTGGTTTGTCTTATTATTATTACTACTTGTGTTCACTAACCAGAACACAACACTATCTCAAAATCATAGTTAGGGGTACGATTTATATACAAATACATATATATCAATAGACTTGGACACAAAATGCTGGTTAAAGCTGCCGGCAAGTTGCTATTAAATCACATCGGTGATATTTTGTTTGATGCTATTAGTGTCGTGAGTGTATGTTCTTCTGGTGAGTTTAATGATTTAACTCTACGACAAACTAATATTGAATCGTTAACTAAGGTAAAGGAGCTTTTTTCTTTTGTTTTGATTTGTTTTTGTTTCTTTTTTCTTTTGTCTTATTTACGATGACACGCGTATCGATATATTTTAAAGAATATTTACAGTTGAATAAAAGAATATGCACCAAATATTCCAGGAATTTGATTAATTGAAGATTAAATTAAAATTCGTCAATGATCTCATTTATTTATGAATGTCTACAAAGAAATCGAATCGAGTTTATCTTACCAAATTTCTCGGAGCTGGAAAAACGTACTCTATCTCCCATGGTGTCTTGGGAAAAAAGAACGCAACTATCAAATTTGGAGTGATTGCATCACATGATCCAAAAAACAAAAGTTGATCTTTTCTAGGAAATATGTGCGCATGCGTGTGTGTGTGTGTGTGTATTATTTGTATGTGTGTAATTCTGTGTGTGTAAATATTTATTCATATTAAACAAAACAAAGAAACACTCGAATATCCGCATACGTGTGTATGTGCGTAAGAATATGCGTGACTTTTGTCGTTAGTTATTTCTTTCCTAAAATTACAATCAATATCAGTTTATTAGATTTTTATATTATTCTTTTTGCTTTGTTTTGTTTTGTTTTGTTTAGTTT
Organism: Sepioteuthis lessoniana; assembly: GCA_963585895.1. Classification (NCBI taxonomy): domain Eukaryota; kingdom Metazoa; phylum Mollusca; class Cephalopoda; order Myopsida; family Loliginidae; genus Sepioteuthis; species Sepioteuthis lessoniana. The sequence goes on from OY757926.1 coordinate 75,981,749, forward strand.
TTTCCAACATTTACCATGAGATAGTCTATATTACCCTCCAATGCATTTAAATCGATTCGGCTATGTAAAATTAAAGATTGAATTAAAGTTCGTCAATGATCTGATTGAGTTATAAATATATAAAAAAAAAATTAATGTAGTTTGCTCAACCATGTTTCTTAGAGCTGGAACCACGTGCTGTATACCTCACGGCGTCATAAGAAGAAAGAAGACAGCTATTAGATTTGGAGTAAAAACGATAACGCGATTCTTTGTAGGTCGTACGTACACCTACGAACTGTCCGCGAAGCAGACAATTCTAAATACATAATAAATAAAAAGCTCTCTCAAAAATACCATACATTATGAAAACTTTCTAATTTTTTGTCTCCTACATGGAAATTACTTGGGTAATAAATCGCTAACCCAGTTGATGAGGATTAGAATACACTGATTTTATCCTCTGCAGAGAGGTAAGACACCACCCCCATCCAAGAGAAGAGATGCCACATGTATGAGACAAAACTACATCAAATTGTAAGGCTCCAGTTCTGGAGCTCTTGGAAGTAGGAGTAAGAAAAGTTGGCGACCTTTGTCGAGAGTGACCCGAAGGCTCTCTTTCGATATCTACTACACCGGGGAGGGCGCTACTCCTTTCCTTGGATTGCTCCACTTTTCCCTTGATCCGTACCTTATGATGTGTTAAGCAAAGGGGTATCAAGTACCATTTTTTGAGTCTTTGGTATGACTCGACCTGGGATTGAACTCTGGTCCCCCGGGCCATTGGCGAAAACTCTAACCATTATGCCATTGTCCACCCCCTTATTACTATTACTTCCATGTCCACAATGAATCGGGGCGTTCGAACTTATTCAAGTTCTATGTATGGGTCAAATAGATATCTTTGAAAACAGTTCGTATTTGTTAGGTCTGTGAACAAAAAAAAAACATACTCTTCAGAAATAACTACACAAAAATATGAAGGTTTGAATTGGTCTAATGAGCAGAGGGTTCACCAATGGTCCCGGTGACCGGGGTTCAATCCCAGGTCGAGTCATACCAAAAACTAAAAAAATGTTACTTGATGCTGTTTTGCTTAACATTCAAAATTATAAGATACGGGTCATGGTAAAGTGGAGCAATCCATGGAAAGGAGTAGCTCCCTTCCCTACACCCCGGTGTAGTAGTTATTTAAAAGGGAAACTTCGGGTTACCCTTGACTAAAGTCGCCAACTTTACTTTTACTTTATTCTTTAATATATCACCATAAAATAACTCTACACGTGTGGAGATATCATCAAAATCAATCAATCAACCATGAGAAGGGTTACTTAAACCTATAATTGTTCAGTCAGGTTTATTATTAGTTACTTGAAACTATACATCACTGTACAAACTAATGTTTATTAAATATAAATAATTACTAGAAACAATATATTTGTATTAAATCTGAATTTCTGAAACCATGAAACTGTTTGGTTTGGTTTGGTGGGTTTTATGGCATATCAACCTTTGTAGGTTATTTAACGCCAAATCCATTTTTATGTAAATAATCTGTTCTATTGAAAACAATTCAGTTTAGCATAAGTAAACAGTTTAATTGTCAAAAACATTTCTATTTCAAACTATTCAAGCAGTTATATATAACGATTCAGTTTCGTGTAAATACAGTTTTAATGTTGAAAAACAGTTCAATTTCAAATAATTCAGTTGAGCAAAAGCACGCAGTTTAAATGTAAGTACGGTTTAATAGTCAAAAACATTTCTATTTCAAGCTATTCAGTTTACTCAAACAATTCAGTTTAGCATAAGTATGCTGTTAGTTCTATTTAACCCATAGATAGGGCCCTATCAGGTGCTACCACTCCGGGCCAGAGTGGACCTGGGAGCGATGGCAATGAAGGGGTACTCCGTATCCCCCAAAGCTCCAGCACTGCTGGAACCTCACTATCAGATTGTTTAGTGTCATATCCAGGACACTCTTTAGGGGGGTATTCTACAGCCCCAGCCGACTGGGCAATACACAGAGTTAAATGTCAAGCAGTTTTATTTCAGATAATTCAGTTCAGCATAAGTAAACAGTTTAGACATCAAAACAGTTCTATTTCGAGCAATTCAGTTCAGCACAAGTACGCAGTTCCAATGTCAAAACAGTTCTACTTTAAACAAATCACTTTAGCATAAATACGCAGTTTAAATGCAAAAATCAGTATAGTGAAAGAAGCACGGTTTAGTTCTATTTAACCAATAGATAGGACCCTTCTCAGGTGCTACCACTCCGGGCCAGAGTGAACCTGGGAGCGATGGCAATGAAGGGGTACTCCGCATTCCCCAAAGCTCCAGCATTGCTACATGAAACTGTGTATGATCTATTTTTATTAAATTTTAATTATGGTTATCATATAACAATGAGCCAAAAACATACTTAAGAACCAATTAATGAAAAAATGTAAATGAACCATGAACGAGATTCCCAAACTACTGGTCTTAGAATAACCCTAAAGGGTTTTATATGCTGTTGAAATCAATCAATTTATCAATTTTCTAATAGAGTCTTACATTCTCTTAATACTGTGTCGTATATGACACTGCGTGGATGGAGAGATAAAGAGTTAGTACGATAAGTACCGAAGATGGATAGCTGTTTTATCAAAACACATTCAGTATTCGTTTTGTTATCTGAAGTTGTATTTTTGAAATTGGTGCGTCTGTGATTTTATTTATACATTTTTTTAAAACTAAAACTGGAAACAGTTTTATATTAGTTAATGCCACCGTTAGTTTTATGAAAACACAATAAAATATCATTTGCCTGAAAAATATATCAATATATTTTCTGTGGGAATTTCTTGTGGCACAGTAGCTAACGAGCAAAACTGCGACATTATATGAAGCATATTTTCTTTTGAACAAAAAAAATCTTTTGGGAAAGGTATGAAAGCTCTTATTACCAAATAATAACACAACTGTTTTTTAAGGACGGATTTGGAATGAAATAACCCAGAAAGGTTGATATGCCATGAAACAATAAAAAACCAAACTTTTCGCACAGTTATTAATCCTCATGCTGGCATAGTAAACATGCTTGCGCACCCGACAACACTGTAAGAAGCCCGAGTAGAATATGATTCAAAGTCAATTTTGAAACGGAGTTAAACAGGTTTGAATTCAGAATTTTCCTTCACCCAACGACAAAAGCCACCCTGCGATTAAAATATTTATGTCAGTAAAAAGGCAAATCGCTGCTGGTATAACCAAGTCAAAAGATACCAGCACATGTGGAAAAACAGGTGGAATTTATATAAAAAAAAATCAGTTTGTGTGCATTAAAAGTTTCCGCTTAGAAAAAATTAGGTATTTTAAAAGATTTGTTTATTTTGTAAACATTTGGGTAACAGATTTCAGACTTCAAATCTTGTGGAATTTTTCTTTCACGTGGTTTCTACGGTAAACTGTTGTTTTTTTTCTTTTTAACATTTTTTGAAAAATAGACTCTGTCACTTCGGCTTGACACACTGCTTAGCTTCATAATACTTCTTTCTTTCTCTCTCTCTCTCTCTCTCTGTCTGTCTGTCTGTCTGTCTGACTCTCTCTCTCTCTCTATCTATCTATTCCCTTTTCTGCCAATTAATAATACTTAAACACACACACGCGCACACACATATATGTATGTATATGTATGTGTCTATGTATATATGTATGTATGATGATGGTTATATATACATGTATATTTGTATATATATATGTGTGTGTACACACACACACACACATATATATATATATATATATATATATATAAGTGTGTGTGCGTGTGTGTATGAGAGAGACAATAGATGTACAGAGTATATTAGATAACTAGTCGATATTTTGATTTTTAAAACGTCTTGCGACGTAGTGACATTCATACCAGTGTATCGTAATGAATATATATTTGAGTACAAGTCTGTTGTAACGTACAAGGAGCATATATAATTCGTTAATATAAGGAGTGCATACTGTTGATACTCCCCTTATTTTGGAACCTGTGAATAATCATTTGATAAATCCCAGTTATGCTGCATATCTAATCTTGAGTAAATTGAAACACATTCAAGGCTCCACAAATTTTTTTCAGTATATCATCATCCTCATTATGTCGTGTCATCAGCACGGATATCCCTGGCCCTCTCTCGCCACCCCTCCTTGTCGTTCATCACTTCCGGCAGGTCTTCAGGGCTACACCTCGTAACACTCTCTTTCTCACCACTGGATGCAGGCTTGCAGCATACTTAGGACACCCTATTTTTGGCAGATGTCTTACAGCTCTGCAGGGGATACAGTCAGCGTGAAGGTGGCCCACTCTGAAGTCTGAATGACAGCAAGTCGCCTCACTTATTCATATCCTCCAGTCTATTTTTCAGGGTTTTTGGTATTGTTCCAAAATTGTTATTATCATCATTTTACTCCTTGAGAGCTTTTTCCACCTGCGTTAACTGGGGGTCTTTCACTGGAGTCTGAGTGACAACTAGTCTCATCATGTCTCCTAGAATGGTCGGAGATTATAGCCGATCTTTAAAATGCTGCGATCCAAACGGTTACGATTCTTTTATGGATTTCCCATTCCTACAGGCTTTTAGCAGACCTTTAGATTGGGGACCGTTCCTAGTGCACCGACTACAATTGGTATCACCGTCACACTCATGTTCCTTAATGCTTTTTTTTTGTTCTTTCGCAAGATTCAAGTATTTGTCTATCATCATATTTACCAACCCCTCCGCTCGGGCAGGATATGATACAAGGTCGATTTTTAAGCGGAGTTTAACAGGGTTGATTTCAGAGTTTTCCTTCTTCTAGACTAGTTGCCACACCAATGCTAAAGAACCTAGTCTCCCCTACTATTTACCCATAGCTGGAGGGAGAATAATTGAATTCATACCTTTCCCAAGGGTATTAGTGCTATGTAAAATCCAATCAGTCTCGTCTAGGATTTGAACTCGTGTCGCCGTGTCCATATCCTGTGACGATAACCATTACACCACGGGCACCTCCTCAAGTATTTGTCTATCATTGCATTTTCTTTTATTTTCACACAGTGTTTTGCTGGAACGACAAAGTTCACTTGATAACGAGTCACTTTTTTTTTCTTTTGAATCAATATCAGATCTAGTCTCTCGTCCGGATTGGGTGATCCGTTCCTGTCTTAAAATCCCAGTGGATTGTAAGCATTTCATTCTCTAGGACAAGTTCTCGTTTGTGTTTATACTATTTTGAAGTATGGTTAAATTATAATGTCAATAACAATTACCTTTTCAACCGATTTTACCTAGTCTTGTATTCTTTTTGTGTTCGGTTATTGCATTTTCCTATATGATTAACCATGTCATTTCTATCCCTACATAATTACTATTCTGTTAGGTATTATCAAGTTTCGTTTTGATATCATTGATTTTTATAGCGTTGTTTTGTACTGCAACTAAAAGAGATTCGCTTTCTTTCTTGAGAATTTCCTTTCTTAACCATATCCAGGTCTTCTTGTACGCAATCTCGCCAGTTGTTTTTCCGATTTAAAATCTCTAATTTCCGTTGTTGTTTTTTGCTAATTCTTAGGTTGTTATTCTTGTTACTGGCAACTGAAGGAGTCTTTTTTTTTGTCCGTTTAAAGTAATCCTTGAGACCTAGCGTTGAACCATCTTCAGTCCTCAATATTGGCGCATCGTCTAAACATATTTTCGTGGCATAAAAACTGTCTATGTCATCTCTCGGGTGTAAAACCTTGTGCATAGTCATCAATACTGCTAGTGAGTTTTTCACGCCACTATGAACTGGTGGTTTTCATTAAAGACAGGGTAACATCAACTTTCCTCAACACTCAATGATTATATTCAGTATTCTAGCCAAGTTTAGCACTACGGTGGTCTGGACTTTCTCAATTCTTATTCGGATTTCATGTTCAACTGGTCTCTTTTCCAGAATTGTTCCGAGGGCTCCAATTGGTGGATCGGTATCACTTTTATCATATTTACCAACCCCTCCCCTCGGGCAGGATATGACTCAAGGTCAATTTTTAAGCGGAGTTTTACAGATTTGAATTCAGAGTTTTCCTTCTCCTAGACTAGTTGCCTCACCAAGGCTGAGGAACCTAATCTGCCCTACTATTTACCCATTGCTGGAGGGAGAATAATTGGATTCATACCTTTCCCAAGGGTATTAGTGCTATGTGAAATGCAATCAGTCTCGTCCGGGATTTGAACTCGTATCACCATGTCCATTTCCTACGGCAATAACCATTACACCACGGGCACCTTCTTTTATAAATAATGAGAGAATCACGGAAAAAAAACACCGTTAATGATGAATACTATTTTTATTAGTAATGTTATAAGAGTTAATTTTTCTCCTTTTGTGTATTGTCCAGTCAGCTGGGGCAGTAGAATACACCGACTGCACCTTTGCAGAGAAGTAAGGCCCCACAACGAGTGTCCGGGATATGACACTAAACAATCAGGAGGTGCCCGTGGTAGGAAATGGATACGGCGATACGAGTTCAAACCCTTGACGAGGCTGATTGCATTTCACATAGCACTAAAACCTTTGGGAAAGGTATGAATCCAATTATACTCCCTCAAGCTATGGGTAAATAGTTGGGCAGACTAGGCTCTTCAGCTTAGTGAGGCGACGTCATAGGGCCCTATTTAATACCTATCGATGGATTAAATATAACTAAACTGCATACGAATGCTAAACTGAATTTTTTGAAGTAGAACTGTTTGACTAATCTGAATAGCTTGAAAAAGAAATGTTTTTGACAATTAAATTGAATACTTACATTTAAACTGCTTACTTTTGCTAACCTGAATTGTTTGAAATTGAATTGTTTTTGAGATTGAAACTATACTTACGCTAAATTGAATTATTTAATTTTAGAACTGTTTTGACATTTAACTGTGTGTAAACAAAATCTATACCAATACTAAACTGATTTGGTTGAATTAAAACTCTTTGACTAAACTTAATAGCCTGAAATAGAAATGCTTTTGGCAAATAAACTGTATACACATGCTAAACTTGATTGATTGAAATAGAACTGATCATTTGTATAAGAATGGATTTGGCATTAAATAACCTACAAAGGTTGATATGCCATAAAACCCAAATAACCAATCCTTTCGAGTAGCTTTTTGGCTGTTTATTACGAAAAATGCTTACTTTTTAATGCGACTAATATCTAAAAACAACAACAAAAAACAAATAAAGAAAAGGAAACTAATGAAGAAAAGACCTCCCATTCATTTTACGCATTTTGTGCTTTACTGTGTTTAAGTTCATGGTTTTTTATTTATTTCTCTGTGGGTAGCAGCGCAAAGCCTCATAATTAGGTCAGGTGCCGTTAGTCAGTTTAAAGTGCACTGAATTAAAATCTCCCTCGTAAGCAGCTGCTGTCCTGGGCATCTATCCGCTTAATCATTCGACATCAGCTAACAAGTCAAGCAGATTTAATAAATCCAAGTACAACTTATAATCTGACAAAATAAATAGCCAATGAATATTTATATGAGTATATTTTTCTCTCCTGCTTATCTCTCTCTCTCTCTCTCTCTCTCTTTCTATATATATATATATATATATATGAATTGACCATAGATGTACCCTAATCAGCAAATAAACGACAAAAATTGTTGCCGTTCTTCCAAGGTTCACTCTGACCAGGAATGCTTGTACTTGTAAGGGTTTCATCTGTGAGTCAAATAGAACTGTTCGAAAATTATTTGTATTAGATAAGAATCATCATCATCATCATGTCGTGCTGGTAGCACGGATATCCCTGACCCTCTCTCGCCACTTTTCCCTATCGTTCATCGCCTCAGGCAGGTCTTCTGGACAACATCCCGTATCCTCACATAGTTGCTGAATGTATGTTCGTGCTGGTCGTCCTGCTTTTGCACGGCCATGTGTGGGGGTCCATAAGAGCACATCACTTATGAGCTCGTCTCTGCCTCTCCACCAGTCTGGTTCGTCTAACTTGAATAGTTTTCGTGATAGGTATCAGGTGGCCGTTCAGTTGGTGTCTTGTGGGGTGTTGCCGCCAGGACTTATTCAAGATTGCTCGCAGCATTCTTGTGTAATTGCCATCTAGCTTCTTCTCCAGCCGTTTTGTTAGAGTCCATGTTGTGCATCCATATAGCAGTATCAATGCGACCGCTGCCTGGAATATTTTATCGGTTAGGTCTGATTTCTATATAATCGATAGCCTATTGATAGCTGTCCATGCTTTCGTTAACCTCGTGTCGATGTCTTTTTCGGTTGATGCGACGCTACTTCCTAGGTAAGTGAATTTGTCGACTAGTTTAAGAGGGGTTCCGTCTAGAGTGGAGATGTCACCCGTTTGATTATAGCACATATATTCCGTTTTGTGTGCATTGACATTAAGGCCTATGCCTGCGGCTGCTCGTACCAAACTATGCAGTAGTGTTTCGGCTTGGTTGGGTGTATTTGCCAGTATCGCTATGTCATCGGCGTAGTCGGCGTCGGTAACGGCTTCGAGCAGAAGGTACCCCGCAAAAAAAAGATAAGAATACTTGACTCTATATAATCGTGTTTAAGTAAATGATCATAGATAATAAACGTAGATCAACCATATTAGTTTATGCTCGTGCTATTCTCACACTGTTTCTCATCTCTTTATGGATTATATATAAAGATTTGATTCCTTGATCCATTGACTAAACCCACTGTCACAGAGTATCTGAAACCTTTTTAAATTGTCATTATATCTACTATGTCATTGTTTCGACGATTGCTTCTGTTTTGTTTATCTATTTAATGGCACGTCAATTCCTTATGGGCTATTTAATGAGGAAGTTTTATTTCTTTGTAGGAGTTTGATTTAAATTTTATCTATATTTTTATTGTTCCATTGCATCTATTTTGAATTCCACATTTTTTAAGGGAATCATCCATATTTGATTATAATCGATTGTTTGCAGTCTGAAGAATCCCTTCTAAAATCTCATTATATAGTTTCAAGTAACTAATAATATGTAACGTAATGGCCAAGGGATTTCGGTTCATGCCTTTGAGTTTAGTTAGGCTGAGAACCTTTCGGCTCAGCACCTGGGTTAGTTAGGTGCAAACCCTGATGTAGGTGGTAACGCTCACGCGGGGCGGACGTGCCACTCAGACATGTCACAATAGCCGAGATGACGGAACGGGGTGACAGGGTGGGGGTGACGTCATGCACCGGAAGCGCGCAGAGGTTTGTGGGAGATTTGAAGATAGTTAGAGAGTTGGAAACGAGACACCGAACGAGGAGGTTCGACTTTTGGGGCTCTCTGAGGCGAGACGAATTTGCGCGCCGTGGGTGCCGCACGAGATTGGGGCCAAATGAATAAGACGGCATAGTGAGATTGTGTCTCTCCTCTTTATGTCGAAACCTTTAATTCAAAGGTAATTAAAAGGTTTCGTACCTGAACAAGAATTTGTCACGTGTTTTCGAATTTCGAGATTCCTATGTTGCTATCGTTATGAGCATTATATGTCCATTTCACACATGGCGTTAATTGTGGCTATGGAACAAATAGTGATGATGATAATAATTGATACTTATAATTTCAAATAGCTATTAATACATAATTTGCACAAAATTATATTGTATTAATTATCTGATACGAATCATTTTTAACCGAAATTATTTGACATGTATAATTACTCAGACAGGCACCACTACTCTTGGAGGTGCCCGTGGTGTAATGGTTATCGTCGCAGGATATGGACACGGCGACACGAGTTCAAATCCTGGACCTGACTGATTGCATTTCACATAGCACTAATACAATTATTCTCCCTCCAGCTATGGGTAAATAGTAGGACAGACTAGGTTCTTCAGCCAACTAGTCTAGGAGAAGGAAAACTCTGAATTCAAACCTGTTGAACTCCGCTTAAAAATTGACTTTGTGTCATATCCTGCCCGAGCGGAGGGGTTGGGTAAATAGGACTACTCCGGATCATAGTAAATCTGGCGGTAATAGCAATACTGGGGTGCTCTTCACTTCCTGGAGCTAAGGAATGAGAGCTTTACCACCAAATTCAGTGCAGAGTCACATCCTTTTTGTGCGTTTGTTTTTAGCCCTCAACAGAGTCAACGTATTCTACGCCACATCGACAATGCTGTTGTTTTAAAGGACATCAGGTGATGTATTTTTGGAGGTATTAAATTATATCTAAATATGTTTCTTAAAATAAGAAGAACAGCCTCTCCTGAGTACCGTTGTTCGACTTAATCGTTTGTTTTAAAATAACGCTCAGGCTTAATTAAGCATATTGTACAGCATTGAAGAGTTGTTGCGTAAAACAATCCGTTTAGAAACTGAAAGGCAAGCTGCAAGACAAGTTAGTTCCGACAGTTTCTTTCTTTCTAATCCCAGGGATAAATACACGAGCAGAAGATTTCTCTTAGAAAAAAAAGTAAAAAACGGTCCACTTAATGTGATGATTTATAACTCAGAAACCACTTAAGCTTAATTCTAAATTTTTTTATTAATAGATTATTTAATTTTAAATTATTACAGTTTTAGAATTTTAATAAGTGTTTTGTTAGGGATATGATTAGGTAAATAGTAAATGATTCGAAATAATGAATATACGTGTTACTACACTACAATATGGCCAAAAACTTTTTAAAATTTGCAATAGAATTTACACATAGATATATTGTACCAAGGAAAATATCACATAGATATATTGTACCAAGGAAAACGTTGATAGGTTTGTTAAGGTGTTGTAAATATCCGGCAATATATCCACACACACACACACACACATATATATATATATATATATATATAACCCTAGGTTCTTCCGCCTTTGAGAGGCAACTAGTCTAAGAGAAGGAAAAATCTGAATTCAAACCAGTTAAACTCCGCTTGAAAAATGACCTTATGTCATATCTTGCGCGAGCGGAGGGCTTGGTAAATATATATATATATATATATATATATATATATATATATATATATATATATATATATATATATATATATATATATATATATATATATATATATATATATATATATATATATATATATATATATATATATATATATATATGTGTGTGTGTGTGTGTGTGTGTGTGTGCTGGTGGAAACGTTCATGGAGTCATGGTTAAGATCATAAGAAATGGATATGGTGTCTCGAGTTCAAACTCTGGACGAAACTGTTTGCATTTTGCATAGTGCTTATACCCTTGGGGAAGATATGAATCATATTATTCTCCCGCAAATTCTCTGAAAACATTTGGGCAGAACTTGAACTAGTCCAGGAGGAGGAAAACTTTTTATTCGAACGTGTTGAACCCCGCTAAAAATTAACCTCGTGTCATATATTGCTAGTGTGGAGGATTATATATATATATATATATATATATATATATATATACAAAACACTCTGCACTGAGCTGGATTGAACACATTGTAAATTCTTAAGCAGAATGCAGATGGTCTGAAATCACTTTTTTTTTTTTACTCTCAATTGTTTGCATACCAAGGCTACACACACACACACACACACACACACACACACACACACACACACACACACACACACACACACTCATATATATATATATATATATATATTCATTTTCTTTCTTTGTTTAATGGCTCATAAACATTTGTGCCTTATTTAATGCCAAAACTCTGCTGGAGAACAAAAGTGGTATAATTCAATACATAGCTGGAGGATGAGGGGTTTTATATTTTTCTTTGTGTGTAATCTGAAAGTTAATGTAATAGTGCGAATTGAGTTTGAACTCGCTTACTGCAGGGATGTAGTCCAGCACGTTAGCCACAGTGCATCGGGGAATTATATATATATATATATATATATATATATATATATATATATTGTTTTTTTTATTATGGAAGGATGGTCTTTTCACGTTATCTCGTTTTTCCTTAACTGCTATTGACTCTATGGGACTCTACATTTGGCTGCTGATTTGTTTGGTATTTACTTGCCTACGATATCACAGTTTTCATAGTCGTTATTCGAAGAATTTTTTCAGATGTCTCCTTAAAAGGATCAAACTTGTTTCTTGCAGTTACTGTATATTGATAGCTTATATCACTATTGGCAAATGGGGAGCAGTAATATCGTGAAGGTTTACTTATTACTTCGTTTTTCAGCGTAGACTCAGTTGAATCTTTGCTGAGACGAAAATGTATCAGGCAAGGAAACATAGCTTATGATCGAGGAGGTGCCCGTGGTGTAATGGTTTTTCGTCGTAGGAAATGAACACGGTGACACGAGTTCAAATCCTGGACGAAACTGATTTCATTTCACGTAGCACTAATACCTTTTGGAAAGGTATGAATCCAATTTTTTTCCTTCCGGCTATAAGTAAATAGTAGGGCCGCCTGGGTTCTTCAGCCTTGGTGAGGCAACTAGTCTAGGAGAAGGAAAACTCTGAATTCAAACCTGTTAAACTCCGTTTAAAAATTGACCTTGTGTCATATCCTACCCGAGCGGAGGGGTTGGGTAAATATGGATAGCTTATGATCGAAAGTGGTGATGTCCATTTCATGACTGGCATTGGTGGGACTGTAGTTCGAAACGATCGTTGTTCAGGCATTGTCATTTAATGTAGTGCTCACCGTTCTCAGTAGAATTCTCTCAATGCGATTGGATGATTTTAAGTTCCAAAGACAGAAGTATTCCTACACCTCTATTAGTAGCATTTACGGAGTTTTTCCGTGCAGATGCCGAGACAAATGTCATGATATTTTTGTCCTAGTACGCTATGACAATGGCTGTTTTATTGCATGCATATGTCTATATCATCGCATGGTTTGCTTGGAGTTATGGCAAATTAACCATTATAGGTTTTTTGCCAAATTATATATATATATATATAATTTGCAAACAATTTTTGTTTTAACACTTTTAAACGAATCTGAAATCACTTTTCTCTGTAGACAGTTAAAAGGTTTCAAATATTGCTATTTACTAGCTATTATTTGCTTATACACAGCCAAATCGTCCTAAGTGTTGCTATATAGCAGTCTTAATTTAACATTTGTCGTTTGTTTGTACACACGCATTGCTATTGTTAAATGGTTTCAATAATTGCTATTTAATACTTACGTTTCTATTCAATATCAATCATTTGTTTGCTTACAGTGAATTGGCTACGAGTGTTTCTTTTTAACATTAATCATTCTATTCAACACTATTCATTGATTTGCACGCAATCAAATAATTCCAAGTATTGCTATGTTATACCAATATTTCAATTTAGGCACACAATTAAAGAGTTTAAGTATTGCTATTTAACTCTAATAATTCTATACAATATTTCTCATTCCTTTCCATATTGTTAAGTGATTTAGGAGGTGCCCGTGGTGTAACGGTTATCGTCGTAGGAAATGGACGCGACGACACGAGTTCAAATCCTGGACGAGACTGGTTGCATTTCACATAGCACTAATACCCTTGGGAAAGGTATGAATCCAATTAATCTCCCTCCAGCTATGGGTAAATAGTAGGGCAGACTAGGTTCCTCAGCCTTGGTGAGACAGCTCGTCTAGGAAAAGGAAAACTCTGAATTCAAACCTGTTCAACTCCGCTTAAAAGTTGACCTTATGTCATATCCTGCCCGAGCGGAGGGGTTGATAAATATAGATACTGTTAAGTGATTCCACGTATTGCTTTGAATCAATATCTAGTTAACATCAGACATTTGTTTACACACAGTAAAATGATCAAAGAGTTCTATTTCTAACAATTCAATTTGGCATTTCATTTGTTTTCCCACAGTTTAAACGTCAAACAATTCTATTTGATCTATAGATAGGACCCTTTCAGGTGTTACACTTTGGGTCAGAGTGGTCCTTGGAGCAATGGCAATGAAGGGTACTCCAAATTCCCCAAAGACTGAAATTCCCCAAAGACTGAAGCCTCATAATCAGATAATTTTCTGTCATATCCAGGACACACTCCGCAGGGGTGACCCCTCTGTTGAGATATAATTGGTCTAGTCTACGGCCCCAGCAGACGAGTCTGTTTATATTATTCTCAGCGGTAAAAGCTGTTAATTCAAGTAGTTGGTTTTCTGTGTTTAAAAACTTAATATTTAATGTCATTATGTTTATAATGCAAAAGGTTTCTAGTTTCTGAACGCCATTTTGAGGGGTATTTTTCTTTTTTTTCTTTTTTTTTTAGCTCAACGTTCTACTTGTATGAGACTCTCAACCTCTGATTCTAAATAAGCGCAAATCTGAATAATGAAAATATCTTCGAAAAAGGTGATCGATGTTTTATCAATCAACGAGAAAGTTCAATTTAGACTGAATATTTCAATTAAGGAAGACGAAAATATCAACAAAATATCTTTTGATAGGGGCAAAACAATCATTGACTGCATTTGAAGATTTTTCTTTTTCGTTCGCATGGATAATGTTTAAAATACTGTCATTCTAAAATTACATACAAAACGCAAACACACATGCTCCAGCACTTATGTAAGTTAATAAGTATTTTGACTTGGTTTGTTGTTTTATGTTGGTTTTTTTTGCCAGGAGTCGGAAGCTATTGGAAAGCACTTAGTAAAATGCTAGCAGGAAGTAACAAATGTAATCATTAAATTTTATGAAAATGTTGCTTCTTTTAAATGAGAGAAAGTTGGATTATTTATCAGTTCCAATAATGAAGAATAAAATTGTACATTATTAGTGGGTCACTACATCAACCATTACGTGTACCCTTATATATATATATATATATATATACGTGTGTGTGTGTGTGTGTGTGTGTGTGTGTTAAGAGTTATGAGTTGGTTTATCTCTTACTATATTTGAGTATTGTAATCAAGAGGTATTGCTAGACAGGTTTATTTCAACTTTCGAGCATTGAACACTGCGAGAGTTTAACTGGTTTTAGATTATGTTTAGATTTTGTATATATATATATATATATATATATATATTCACACACATTCTCTCTCTCTCTCTCTCTCTCTCTCTCTCTCTCTCTCTCTCTCTCTGTGTGTGTTTCTCTGTTTCTCTCTCTCAACTACAGCAAGGAAACTGAAAATGGTAAATGATAAAAACAGATAAGAATATAAAATGCATGAAAATATTCTTTCAGAGATAAACTCTTATGATCTCGTTGAAATTGCACAATGATTGTCAAAGATAATAGTAACGAGCCCGCCTAAATCACATTCTCTCTCTCTCTCTCTCTTTCTCTCTCTCTCTCTCTCTCTCTCTCTCTCTCTCTCTCTCGAAAAGAAAAATGAAGACAAACTGTCGCATAAGATTGTTTGTCTTGAAAACTGAGCTGTTAGCTTTATAAGTGTATATATATATATATATATATATATATGCGTGTATGTGTCTGTGTGTCTGTGTGCGTGTGTGTGAGTTTGTGTGTACAAGTGTGTACATAAATTTAATCATATCTATGTGCCTGTTCTTAGCTTTGACGTTTTTCCTTGAGTTAATGAGATGAATGTAAATAATCTCTAAGAAAAAAGCTTTGCCCATTTTCTGAACTCTTCAATAACCATGTCTTTATTTCTTCATATATTTTTACTTATTTATTTTCTCTCCTATTGATTTGCTTATTTCTTCCTTACTTCCGTCATCAAGATATTCTAAGGGTTTTGTTTTTTTTTACTTCTATTTCCTGGCCCATTTTCCCATTTTGGAATAATTTGTTTTGTCCTTCTCTGATATTTTTCAAAGTCGAGTTCCCTTTTACATATATTTTCATCGTTATAGGTTTTTTATAAATATATTCAATCATTAATTTTTTTTAATTTATTTTGATTTACTTACATCCAAAATTCATGTACAGGTGAATTGTAGACAATTTTATAATAATACGTTTGCCCATTGTTCATATGCGACGTACATTTTCTATTTGGTGTTCTTCCGCCGACAGTTTTCTTATCTGCAGTCATCACGACACAAGCAGCTTTGCAAGAAACTTTGACTTTGTTAATCAATGCAATCCACCTCTGGGGATTTGTAGACTCATTTACATCTTATCGGCATATTTGGATACAAGAATTCTTTCTAACACTCATCGTTTACCTTCACCTCACTTTTGTATTTAAATGAATCGTTACTGAATTACAAAGATAGAAATGCAGTTTTTTATAAAATCAAAAAGAAAAATTGAATTTGTTTTTTTTTATCCCTGTAAACTAAGCCTAATATTTTGGAGTCAATGTTTTTTTACTGTAAACGGAAAAATCCATATTTCGAGTTCAGGTCACGTCAGATAGTAAGAGAGGAATGATAGTAATAGAGGAATGATTAATACGATAGTAATAGAGGAATGATAGTAATAGAGGAATGATAGTAATAGAGGAATGATTAATACGATATCAATAGAGGAATGATAGCAATAGAGGAATGATTAATACAATAGAAATAGAGGAATGATAGTAATAGAGGAATGATTAATATAATAGTAATAGAGGAATGATAGTAATAGATGAATGATTAATACGATATCAATAGAGGAATGATAGTAATAGAGGAATGATTAATACAATAGTAATAGAGGAATGATAGTAATAGAGGAATGATTAATACGATATTAATAGAGGAATGATAGTAATAGAGGAATGATTAATACGATATTAATAGAGGAATGATAGTAATAGAGGAATGATTAATACGATATTAATAGAGGAATGATAGTAATAGAGGAATGATTAATACAATAGTAATGGAGGAATGATAGTAATAGATGAATGAGTAATACGATATCAATAGAGGAATGATAGCAATAGAGGAATGATTAATACAATAGTAATAGAGGAATGATAGTAATAGACGAATGTTCAATACGATATTAATAGAGGAATGATAGTAATAGAGGAATGATTAATACGATATTAATAGAGGAATGATAGTAATAGAGGAATGATTAATACAATAGTAATGGAGGAATGATAGTAATAGATGAATGATTAATACGATATCAATAGAGGAATGATAGCAATAGAGGAATGATTAATACAATAGTAATAGAGGAATGATAGTAATAGAGGAATGATCAATACGATATTAATAGAGGAATGATAGTAATAGAGGAATGAATAATACAATAGTAATAGAGGAATGATAGTAATAGAGGAATGATTAATACGATATTAATAGAGGAATGATAGTAATAGAGGAATGATTGTAATAGATGAATGATTAATACGATATCAATAGAGGAATGATAGTAATAGAGGAATGATAGTAATAGATGAATGATTAATACGATATCAATAGAGGAATGATAGTAATAGAGGAATGATAGTAATAGATGATTGATTAATACGATATCAATAGAGGAATGATAGTAATAGAGGAATGATTAATACAATAGTAATAGAGGAATGATAGTAATAGAGGAATGATTAATACGATATCAATAGAGGAATGATAGTAATAGAGGAATGATAGTAATAGATGAATGATTAATACGATATCAATAGAGAAATGATAGTAATAGAGGAATTATTAATACAATAGTAATAGAGGAATGATAGTAATAGAGGAATGATTAATACGATATTAATAGAGGAATGATTAATACAATAGTAATGGAGGAATGATAGTAATAGATGAATGATTAATACGATATCAATAGAGGAATGATAGTAATAGAGGAATGATAGTAATAGATGAATGATTAATACGATATCAATAGAGGAATGATAGTAATTGAGGAATGATAGTAATAGAGGAATGATTAATACGATAGTAATAGAGGAATGATAGTAATAGAGGAATGATTAATACGACGCATGATAAAAAGTAATCCCGACTGAATCTTTAAAATTTTAAAACTTTAATAATTATATGAGCACAACAAAGCATTGTATACAATAAGTGATTGTTTTAAAGTAGAGGATAAATCAAGACAAGTCCGTGCCAATTTGAAAAAAAAAAAAAAATTTAATTTTCATCGAAAAAATTTGGCAAAAATCAGACAGTGAAAGAGCACAACACTCTATACTCACTAGACCTTACTCCTAACATATTTTTAGTATTTTCAAAACAGAAAAATTCATCTCAATGGTTAGATGTGCAAGACATTAAATGAAAAACGACGGTACAATTTCACATTATATCAGAAAAAGTATATACCACATGTTCTGTTGACCTATTATTTAACCATAGAGGAAAATTATATAAGTAAGTAAAGTTGGCGACCCTAGTCGAGGGCTTCCCAAAAGCTCCCTTTTCAATAGCTACTACACCGAAGTGTAGGGGAGGGCTCTACTCCTTTCCTTGGATTGCTCCATTTTAACCTTGAAACGTACCTTATAATGCTGAGTGTTAAGCAAGGAGGTATCAAATACCATTTT
The DNA here is from genome assembly GCA_963585895.1 of Sepioteuthis lessoniana. Classification (NCBI taxonomy): domain Eukaryota; kingdom Metazoa; phylum Mollusca; class Cephalopoda; order Myopsida; family Loliginidae; genus Sepioteuthis; species Sepioteuthis lessoniana. The sequence goes on from OY757926.1 coordinate 76,000,077, forward strand.
TTGAGTCTTTGGTATGACTCGACCTGGGAATGAACCCCAGTCTCCGGGGCCATTGGCGAACACTCTAACACTTGACCAATAGGCCGGTTGATACTTCGTTTTAACTTGTATAATATTAGTAAAGCCATTATCTAATGAGAAATCAAATTATTTGTAATTTAATATTATTGAGTTTTTCCTTCCCATTATTTTCTTATTTTTAATTTCATAGCGCAATACTGAAACAACTTCTAAATGGAACTGATAGCAAGGATGATGTAAAATTTGCATATGCATAAATAAAAAGCTGTTCAAGCTGACTTGAAGCCAACCGTAATATTAGAGTATTGTTGGTTTGAGAAATTCTGTTCCTGCGAGTTGCAACTTTAGTTCCTTATGTAGTGACAAAAATAGAATATAAAATGTTCAGACTCAGCTCTGTGCAACTTTTTTCTAGTTTATTTGGGTAAAGGTTAATTTCAAGGGTAAAATTTGAGGACATGGGGTACATTTAAAGTAGGGCAACAGTCTGAACTCACACGATATCAAAAGAGAGATTTTAGAGGTACTTTGAACGTTAGAAAAATCACTAAAATAAATATGCTTAATTCTAAAAGAAATATTTTGAAGAAGATTAATATTTCTGTCATTTATTATTTCGGTCTGGATACGTTTTTGAACAAAAATCATATATATCTTGATTCGGATGGTGCTCTCTCTCATTCGTCTTGTTGTGCGGTATTTTATCACTCTCCTTCGGATCTTTCCTCTTTCATCAGGGAGTGGTAACATTTAGTGAATGGACTGCCATTAAGATATCTAACTATTAACGCGCATTCAAATAATTACATTCAAATAATTGTAAAAATAAGAATTATTTGCAAATAATGAAAAAAGGATTGAAAAAATCCTAATACAAGCAGTGAGGATATAGAGTAAATATATAAAGATAGAAGTTGACAGAGAAAAATGTGCCATACTAATAATGAAAAGCAAAGAATGACATATGACGGAAAGAAGAGAAACAGAACGCTTGGAAAAATGGAAACCTAGAAATAATTGGGAATATTGGAAGCATACATCATCAAATATACAAAGATGAAAGAAAAAATAAAAATAAAGCCTCAGGAGAACAAGAAAACTACACGAAATCAAACTACAGAGCAGAAATCTCATCAAAGGGATACATACCTGGTCTGTCCCCCTCGTAAAATACTCGGGACTATTCTTAAAGTGGACGACAGAGGAACTTCAACAACTGAACCAGCGAACAAGAATACTCATGACGATTCATAAAGCCTTACATCCCAAAGATAACGTAGACAGACTGTATGTACCAAAAAATTAGAGAGGAAGAGAGACTTGCCAGCATTCAAGACAGCCTTGATGCACCGATACAACGACGAGAAGACAACATGAAAAAACGTGGAGGAAGACTGATTACAGTGACTAGAAACAATAAAGAAAACCCAAGCATCAACTGAATCAAAATAACCAGAAAACAAAAATGGGAAGAGAAGCAAGTCAAAGGATATTTAAAGTGACAAATAAGTAAAATCTCAATCGAGAAAACTTGGACATGGCTAAGAAAGGGAAACCTTAAGAGAGAAACTGAATCTTTTCTGATAACAGTACAAAACAACGCCATAAGGACTAAATCAAAGCAAGACGCAACAAATACCAGATGTAGATTATGTGGTGATGAAGATGAAACGATAAATCACATAATAAACGAATTCGTTAAATTAGTGCAAAGCCTGTATATGACCAGATACTACTGAGCGGGGAAAGCAATCCACTCGATATTGTGCAAGAAGTTTTAATTTGAGTATACGAACAAATGGTATATGCACATCACAGAATCCGTCATGGAAAATGAGATACGTAAAACTCTCTGGGAAATTTGAGAAAAAAAACCGATTACCTAATCTCGGGCAAACGACTAGAATGAGTGATAGTTAACAAAATCCTGCTGAATAGACGACTTTGCTGTTCCGGCCAACCATAGATAAAAACTGAAAAAAATTGAAAAGACATGAATACTTAGAATATGATAATGAAGTGAAAAAAATTGAAAAGACATGAATACCTAGAATATGGTAATGAACTGAAAAAGCTGTGGAAAATGTAAGTGACGGTGACTCTAACTGGTACAAGGACTGAAGGACTTGACAATTAGAAGACGATTTGACACCTATCGAGACCATCCAAACTCTAGCATTGTTGAGATCAGCTAGAATACTACGAAGAATCGCGGAAACTTGAGGAGACTTGCAGTCACTCAAACTCCAGCAGAAAGCCATCAGATAAGGCTAGTGTGAAAACCTCCCAAATGAGCAAAATTAGGAGAATTCACGAACATAAACCAACAATAGCGTGACAAGGAAACAAAACAATTTTGAAGCAAAATATGGGAACGAAGGGAACATAACAAAAAAGCTGAATAAATAAACAATATAGGAAAATAGAAGGACCGAAGGCCAAAATACATATCGACTAACTCGGAGCAACACTTAAAAAAGTATCAATTGGAAAATGTCTGGCCATGATGGCATATATGCGTGCTGGTTTAAAAAATCACTTCCATCCAAGATTGACTTGCTATCGAAATCAATAGATGCTTACAGACATACCTGAATGAATGAAAAAAGGAAATAATACTCTGATCCAAAAAGACCTCAAAAGGAAAAGCTCCGAAACAAGTACAGACCCACAACCTGCCTACCTATGACGCGGAAAATACTAGCGGCTCAACTTAGAGAGGAGATTTACAATTTTCTAATAAGCAGAGGACTGTTCCTCGAGGAAAAGAAAGAGTGCTGCAAGTGGACCAGAGGCACAGGAGATCTACTATACATTGATCAACACATCCTCAAATACAGCAAAACTAGACGGAAACATCTAACTATAGTGTGGATTGACAACAAAAAAGCAATGTTATAATTCCGCAAAGCTGGATAATAAACTGTCTCAAAATGTACAAGGTTTGGCGAAGTTATAAAGTTTGTCGAAAATATGATGGAAAACTGGTTTGTGGAACCGATTGCAGGAGGAAAATACTTAACCGAGGAGAAAATCCAGAGAGTGATCTTCCTGGAAAATGCGCTATCAACATTACTATTTGTAATTTGTAAAAATGACGATGCCACTGGGTAAAACTAAAGGAAAGCGAAAATCGAGATAAGTACCTAGATCTTGCTAGGAAATTGAAAAACTATGAAACATAAAAGTGATGGTGATACCATTTGTAATTGGAGCGCTCAATACAGTCACCATAGGATTAGCACAGGGACAGGAGGTCTTGGAAATAAAGGGACGACTGGAGACTATCCAAACTACAGCATCATTAAGATCGGCCAGAATACTGAGAAGAGTCCTGAGGACTTCAGGATACTTGCTGTCACTCAAACATTTGGGAATATAACATCATCTAACGCTGCTGTGAAAACTCTCAAGAGAGTAAATTAATAATAATTCAATCGGTGAATATGTATAACGTATTTTGCTCTGCTATTTGAAAATTAGAAGACAAGGTGTGACCATCCAAACAACAGCATTATTAAGATGGGCCAGAATACGGAAAAGAGTTCGGGAGACTTGAGGAGACTCACTGACACTCAAACTCCAAAGAGAAACCATCAGCTATCGCTGGTGTGAAAAACTCTCAAATGAGAAAATCGTAATAATAAATGACGAAACTGGGAAACGCTGTGTAATTTAACAGTTTAATAAACAGCTCATTGTTTTCCAATTTCACCGAATTTCAATAATAGCATGGCGTATGGTAGTACATGTACACGGAAATACTGAGATCTTGTTATAATGACCAAACTATTTACAAACAGAACGGCACATCTGTGTAATGAGCAGAGTGTTGTATATGTCTCTTTCATGAAGTCCAGTCACTCCCAATCACTTCCGCATATTGTCAAGTTTCTGCTTCCTGGACTTCGAGATGGGATCTTAGAGTAAGTAAATCAGTTCATGTGTATGTAGATGTGTTTACAGAAGCAACATCTACAATAGAGAAAGCGGTTACGAAACAGAAAAACAAGAATATTGCATTAGTAAACATAGGGATGATATTAAGTTTTTCTTTGCCTCGTTTCACTGTCGAGATTTGCAGGTGATAAGGAAAACATTTTGATTAGGCTTCTTAAATTGCTCTTTCTCACTATCTCATACACTTTTCGATATCGATTAACAAATCCGTTCTATTTTTTGATTCTCAGAATGTTACCAAAATACTTGCCATTGTACCATCTCTAGCTGACCTCTGGTCAGACAGAAGCGTAGGTGTTCAGCGAAAATACGTAAAAATATCTCCATCTCGCCTCTGGCAATAGGCGGCATATGGCCTGGTGTTGGGCAAGACAGTAATATTTTCAAAACACTTGTAAAATAGAAAGATCTCACAGAAGACATGATACTTCTATTAAACAAGACATTCATTGTTTAAAACTCCCATTTTATTTATGACAGACCAACGATATTCGATAATTCTAGGAAGGGTCCTTCTTTGAGCAAACGGATATTGCTGGGGATTGCGAGTTCTTTACACCAGCGTTACTTGGTGGTATTTCACTAGAAGCTGAGTGACAACAAGTCACCTTAAGTATCTAGGCCTCACGTGAGTTTTCTAGCCGATCTTAACAATGTAGTAATCTTGATAGTCTCGATTCGTCCTCCGATTTTCAACTCTTTCAATCCTCTTTCTATGCCTTTGTGGACCATTCCCAGCACGCCATTTACAATTTGTATTACCATCACCCTTAGGTTCCATCACTTTCTCAGTTATCTGGTAAGGTCTAAATACTTGTCTTTAAGTTCTTCACTAAAGGTTTCCTTTCCATAGCCATGTTTCGGTGTTGTCGTGTGAGATTCCGTCAGTTTGTCGCTTGAAATGCCTATTCAGTTGTTTTTCTCTCCATTTTTGTTTCCTTGTTTTTGTCATTATTTTGTTTGTCTTTATATTGTTAGTGCTGTTTCTGATCACTGTAATCAGTCTTTCTTTGCTCTTTTTAATGAAAATTAAAGTCCGCAATTCCTATGTTGATGCATCCACATAATATCCAATGCCAGCGAATCTTCTCCCGACTTCTTTTCTTTAAGTATATAGTCTGTCTATCTCATCTCTAGGGTGTTTGACCACATTAGTAGTGATCAATTTTCCAGTCCTTTGGACTATTTTTCTGAGTTCTCCCATTTTCCATTTTTAGAATGTTCTCGTGTATCTGCCCAGAGGTTTACTCATTTGATGAGTTTTTCGTTGCAGAGCTTGATTTCGGGCAGTTTTTTTTTTTTTTGGTCTTCTGTGGTACAATTTTCCTTTTCTTTTTTTTTTTCTTTAATTCTACTTGTTTCATAGTGCCTCCTTCCAGTATTTTCAAGTGCTTGTAATTTTTCTTCTTCCCAAGCGTTTTGATGTTTTCCTAATTTGGCAGTTTAATTTCTTCCATCGTTTCTCTTTTCCAATTTTTAATTATTTGCATGGCACATTTCTCTAAGCTAAATTACATTCCAGTATCCTGGGTGTATATTCCTATGGTTTGCGTCAGAATTACTATTTATTTTTTTATTTTTTGGCAAATATATTGATAAAATCAATATACATAAAGAGGTTTATCTTTTTCTGTAGTCTAGTAAATTTGTAATGTTCTGTGGATATTCTAAGTACATAAGTGAGTGGCATCGTTGCTAAAAGAAATAGATTTGGGAAGAATAAGTTTTCTATGAGTTTTTTTGTTGAATTTTAAGACTTTGACGGATACTTTGTACATTTTTTTATATTCTATTATACAAGTTTTCTGGACGACACCGCAAACGTTTTCGAAGTCAATCCATAATAAGGCTACATTTTTCCCATTGTTTTTATTTCCCAGAGGATATGCTTATCTGTATATAGTAGGTCATCTATTCCTCTCATTCTTTCGCGATATCCTTACAGTTCTTCGAGAAATAATTCACGACATACCAGCGAGTAATATATTCCTTCTCTTATCTGTAAGTTTACGGTTTTCCACATCATAGGTAGACACATTTGCGGTTTATAGTTGCTGGGGATTGGGTTTTTTTTTGTTTTTTTGCAGTCTTTCTCGATCAGGATAGTTTTCCCTTTTTTCATCGATTCGAGTATGATTGCTGAGGTACTCAATCGTGGCAGACATAATCTATCGATGGCTTGACATTTCCCATTTCGTACTTACTCTTAGTGAGTCCAGCTGTATGTTACCCTTTTACTATTTGCAATTCTTTTTTCTTTGTTCATATTATTTATCGATTTGTTTCTTCTGTTCCCATATCTTGCCCCCAAACTGTTTTGTTTCTGTTGTATCCAGTTGCCCATTTGTCCTTGTGTTTTTTTCCATTGAGTTATTGATAGAATTTTCTTTCGTTAATTTGGAATGTTCCAGTTTGTTTTTCTTTTCCGAAATTTTTTGTGTCTCCCTTCTTTGGCTAATATGTTTTCGTCTAATTCTTCAAGTTTTATTATTATTCTCATTTGCTATTTTTTTTTTTTTTTTGTGCGCGCGGGCATTTCTTTCCATTGTATCCTTGTGAATATTCATTCCTAAGTACTTTCCCTTGATCTCATAATTTCTTTATTTGTCTTTCATTCCCTATCATTGACAAGATTTCCTCTTGCATAAATTAGACCTTGGAGACTTGAAAAGACTTGCTGCCACTCAGACTCCAGTGAAAGACCATCAGCTAACGCTGATGAGAAAAACTCTCAAGGAGTAAATAATATTAATAATAATAATAATAATAATAATAATAACTCATATTAAAACAGGTAGAAATAAAATGTGAAAATGAACGTTAGAATTTGCAAAATTGTTGACTTTGCTCTCCCGGATTACAACAGAATAAAACTGAAAGAATGTGAAAAGAAGGCTAAGTACCTCGACCTTGATAGACGTGGATCACTAAGGTGATGTTTTCCGTCTAATTCTTCAAGTTTTATTATTATTCTCATTTGCTATTTTTTTTTTTTTTTGTGCGCGCGGGCATTTCTTTCCATTGTATCCTTGTGAATATTCATTCCTAAGTACTTTCCCTTGATCTCATAATTTCTTTATTTGTCTTTCATTCCCTATCCAGGTTTGGTATATCTGTTTGTTTTCTTTAAAGAGATACCAAATTTATCATTGACAAGATTTCCTCTTGCATCTTTCACTAAGGTGATGTTTTCCGTTTGGATATTTTTCATAAATTTATTTAGCGTTTTGGTTTCGACTTTGATTTTATTCAGTCTGATTCCTTATGGATGGTGATGTAACCTTCTTTACAGCCATGGTTTATTTTTATTATCACTACATTTATTTCTTCTTTAATAAAGAGTGATGCTGGAGTGCTGAGTCCAGAGATACTTTGGTTTTCAATATTTTGTGTTTCAGTTCGTGTAGGAAGACTGATTACAGCCATCAGAAATGATACTGACAACACGATGGATAACAGAATGATAATAACTAGGAAACAAAAATGGGAAGAAAATCAATTCGTTTAAAAGACAAATAAGCAACATCACACACATGAAAAACTGGACGTGGCTAAGAAAAGGAAACTTTAAGAAAGAAACAGAATATCTCCTAATAGCAGCACAAAACAACGCCATAAGAACCAATCATATCAAAGCGAGAAAAGATAAGGCGCAACAAAATAGCAAATGTAGGCTATGTGGTGATAGAGACGAAGCGATCAATCACATAATAAGTGAATGCAGAAAATTAGCACAGAAGGAGTAAAAGACTAAACACAACTGGGTCGCCAAGGTGATAAAGTGGGAGATGTGCAAGAAATCTTACGAACAAGTGGTATATACACAACCCAGCATCTGTCCTAGAAAATGACACCCATAAACTCCTTTGGGATTTTGACTTACAAACGGATTACCTAATTTTGGCTAGAAGAGAAGAGCTCATAATAGTCAATAAAAAAAGAGAATTTGCAAAATTGTTGACTTTGCTCTCCCGGATTACAACAGAATAAAACTGAAAGAATGTGAAAAGAAGGCTAAGTACCTCGACCTTGATAGGCAATTGAAAAAACTGTGGAACATGAGGGTGACGGTTGTACCAATTGTGATTGGTGCTTTTGGCACTATAACTAAAGGATTATTAAAGGGACTGGAGGGCTTGGAAGTTGACGGATGAATGGATACCATCCAAACGACAGCATTATTGAAAACAGCCAGAATACTTAGAAGAATCTTGGAGACTTGAGAAGACTTGCTGCCACTCAGACTCCAGTGAAAGACCATCAGCTAACGCTGATGAGAAAAACTCTCAAGGAGTAAATAATAATAATAATAATAATAATAATAATAATAACTCATATTAAAACAGGTAGAAATAAAATATGAAAATGAACGTTAGAATTTGAGATGCTTCTCCTTCCGTTCAAATATACTAACTTAAAAACAATGTCTACGATAAATAAAATGAAAGATATTGTTAGATTAATATACATCTTGTCCTCGCTAATTTATATATCTAAAAATATATAAATAGAAATAAAATAAAAGTTTTGGTATCACTTAGTTTCATACTTTTATGAAGACGTGGATGATTATTGTTGCGAAATAAATTATGTGCAATCTTAAAAGATCAAAAGAAAAAAGTTAGCAATGCAAAATTTAAATATCTGTCTCTATAATGATAAAACATAGACAAATAAATGATAAAACTCGATCACTTGCGCCAAATTTATAAACTTATTCATAAATTATTTATAAAATAGTTAATTTTAAAACATACGGTTGTTTAAGTTACATTTTTTTTAAATAAAGCAATTTAGATCAATCTAATATAGCAAATAAACAAACAGTAGACATAAAATACTACATAATTTAAGCATACATAATTCATATGCAACTTGATTGGTGAATAAAGACTATAATTAGAAAATAGATATATCAATATGTAAAGAAATAAAAAAAAAAAACTTCACTTCACTTATTTACTTTAAATACTTAAAAACATTTCGGTTTCTTTGAGTGTCGAAAAAGACATCCGTTCACATTAGCGTTCATCTCAAATTATTTCACCGTGGTGTAATGGTTATCGTCGTAGGAAATGGACACGCCGACTCAAGTTCAAATCCTGGACGAGATTGATTGCATTTCACATAGCACTAATACCCTTGGGAAAGGTATGAATCCAATTATTCTCCCTCCAGCTATGGGTAAAATAGTAAGGCAGACTAGGTTCTTAAGCCTTGGTGAGGCAACTAGTCTAGGAGAAGGAAAATTCTGAATTCAAACCTGTTAAACTCCGCTTAAAAACTGACCTTGTGTCATATCCTGCCCGACCGGAGGGGTTGGTAAATAGGATCTCTAATTATGTCACTCCTTGTGAGTTCTTCAGGCCAGTATTAGCTCGTGACGTTTCCCTAGAGGCTGAGCGACAGCAAGTTTTTTTAGGTCTTCAAAACTCTTGTGAGAATTCGACCTCCGATTTCTAACTCTTCCAATCCCCCTTTCCAAGCCTAAGGGGATCGTTCCAAGTGTGTCAGTCAGCGTCACCCTTATGTTTCACATTTTTTTTCCGTTTTCTGGCATGGTCTAAGTACTTGTCTTTCTTTATGCCTTCTTTTATTTTTACTTTGGGTCCACTGGGACGGCAAAATACACTGTACGGCCAGTTCTCTTCTTTTGTTTATTATGACTAGGTCTGGTCTCCTGGCCGGAGTCAGGTCATCTGTATTCATTTATAATATGATTAACCTTTTCGTCTTTGTCACCATATAGCTTACACTTACTATTCTGTGTCGTATTATGGATTTTAGCTTTAATATTGATCTTTCTTGTGCTTTATTCTCACTAGCGTAAGCTGATTGGCTTTCACTAGAGTCTGAGTGACAGAGAGTCTCCTCGGGGTTCGGGACTCTTCTCGGTATTCAAGCTAATCTCAACAATGCTTTAGTTTGGATGGTCTCGATTCCCCCTCGGATTCTTCCAGACCCTTTCCAAGACTTTGTGGAAAATTTTATTCTCTTATCGAGTTTTTCTCACAGCGTTAGCTGGTCGTCTTTAATTAGAGTCTGAATGACAGCAAGTGTCATGTGGTCTCTAGCAGTGGTTTGGATGGTGCCGATTCTCCCTCTGATTTCCAATCCCACCAGTGTTTTTTCAAGATTTTGGGGATCATTCTATGTGCACCAATAACAATTGGTATTATCGACACTCTCATGTTTCACAATGTTTTCTGCTCTCAGGAAAGATTCAAGTATTTTTGTCTTTTCATTGACTCATCAAGAGTTTTTCACATCAGTATTAGCTGATGGTTTTTCACTGGAATTTGAGTGACAGCAAGCCTCCTCAAGTCTCCTCAAGTCTACAGGACTCGTCTCGGTATTCTGGCCGTCTTCAGCAATGCTGTCGTTTGGATAGTCTCTACCCGTCTGCCAACTTTCAAGTCCTCCAGTCGCTTTAATAATCCTTTATTTACAGTGCCTAACGTACCAATCACAATTGGCATTATTATTATTATTATTATTATTATTATTATTATTATTATTATTATTATTATTATACCCCTTTCTGAGTTTTTTTTACACAAGTATTAGCTGATGCTCTTCCACTGGATTTTTCGTGAGAGTAAGTCTCTGCAAGTCTTCAGGACTCTTTTCAGTATTCTAGCAGATCTTCTCAGTGCTGCAGTATTGATTCTTCACATCTGTTCTCTTATTTCCGAGTTTTCCAGTCCCTTTACCAAACCTTTGGGGATTGTTCCAAGGGCACCAACTATAACGAGTATCATCGTCATATTCATGTTCCATAGTTTGCTTTTTAGTTCTCAAGCAAGGTCTAGGAATTTATCTCTCTTTTCACTTTCTTTCACTTTAACAATCCACTATTCAGCTTATTATTGTTGTTGTTGTTGTTGTTGTTGCCTTAATGTGTTTGAGCAATTAAAAAATGTTGCGCTAAGAAACGAGTAGCTATGATGTATTTTTGCTATCAAACTGTATCATATAGAAACTGGAATATATATATATATATATATATATATATATAGAGAGAGAGAGAGAGAGAGAGACCTCAACAATAAAATGCCAGTGGCCTGGAGTTATTTCTGCTTGAGTCCTGTATGAGATTATGGCTAATTTCCAAATTTCTCTTCTATATCTTTGAGTGTATCAAAATAAAATAAGGAAATGAAAGTGAATTTGAAATGAAACAAGAGGTGCTGGTAATTTTATTATATTTGAAAAAAAAATTTCTATATCATCCTCGAGGAATTTTAACATTCTACTGTTTGATTTTATTTTTTTGTTGCTCGAGTTGCATCTGGCGGATTTATAGAAAAGTTGATTTGTTTTCCAACATTTGATTATGAAAAAAAAAGCAGGGTTGATGATATTTCGTTAGTGACGTAATAAGCACTGCAATATGAAAGAAATCAAGTACACCTGTTGTTTGTTAATTAAATATTGATTAGCGACAAAGTTTGTTTTTTTTAACTTTTGGAAATAGCAATTTCGTTAAAAATTTCAAAATAGAAAATGTTCATAAACTGCGTAAATGAACGCGCTTTGAGTTCTTTATGTTTGAGAGCCCAAGACAAACTTTTTTTCTCTTGTTTTTAATATATAAACTGCTGCTAAGAAAAAAGAATTTCGCTGGAAAGTTTTAAAAATAAAAAAGAGATACTTTGGAAGCTGTGAAATCTTTCAAAAGATCAAAATTAAAATTTGCAGTTTACTTGCATCTTAGCTGCTCAGAAATTATTCAAATATATTTCATTTACATTAAATGTTTTTAAGATTCTGTGCGGAACAAAAATGGAAGCTATCTTCTTGTTGTCATGTATTAATATCTACGTAGTTTGGCACAAGGTTAAGGCAACCACCGGAAAGCAAGTTCACTACTTTTTGGTCTGTGAAAATGACTTATTAATAAGTACAACAAAATCAGATGCCATTTTCTTGTTGCTTGTCGAACCGATAAAAATGAAAACCTCTTGCTGTCTAATGAAACATTTAATATTAAACAAATAGTAATAATAATAATTTGCATAATTAGATTTAGATGAATTAATGCTTGATAGTCTTGCATAATTTATAATTTACTGGGTGGAACGAATTTTCTTGGCCTTTTTTTGTGGAATAAGAAAAAATTCATGATACTATTTACATTTCGACAGTGGCGAATTTATTTGTTGAAAAGATAACAGACACTGCTGTACATCGGGAAGAAATTTTAAATTTTTCTTAGAAAATTCAGCTATTCTGCTTGCAAGATAGAATGATCTATTATAAAAATTCACTTTAAACTGTCCAGCAGGATACATAGCGTAACTGTTATAGGCGTTGGTTACCTAAACTTCAAAGGAAACAATCATCTGGAGGTTGCAGGTTCAATCATGACTGCAGGCAAGTAACTATACAGGAATGCTTAACACTTGTATGGCTAACAGAATCAAAACAGGCGACCACCGTGAATTCAATAAAGGACGTAGTTCGAAGTTCCGTGTAAGTTCCCGTGTTCGACAAACACCCGAAGAAGACCGGAGGACATATCGGCCGAAACGTTGTGGAAATAACAATAAAGATGAAGACAATAGTCCAAAAACCCTTAATGATAAAAATCATCAAACTTCGTCTCAGAAATTTAGACAACTCTATTAATAATCTATTTAGGTTCCAGTTAAATAGACATCAATGTTTATTCCTTTCCAAAAATCTGTTCACACATATATTTCAACTGTTTCAAAATATCTTGACACTAAACCTAAGACCTTTCGTAAGATGTCTTCTAAAGTTTTGGGTCGTACTGAATCATGATTTTTTTTTCCTATAAGATTGTACAAGGAGTTCTAGTCAATACGAAAGTGTCTCATCTTATTATTTTGGTCACAGTATTTCTATTTTTTCCTTCTCAAAATCCATGACTATAATAGAATCGTTTTTAGGATGATATACCTTCCTTTTTTTACTTTCCTTTAACTACATTCAGTACCCGTAATATAAATCTCGTAAGATTTTCCAGATTACATTGATAGACACACACATGTCAACAGACCAGACATTATCATGAAAGATTTTAAGGAGAAAACATTTTTTTTTTTTGTTTGTTTGCTATGTCTTTTCCAGCTGATTGAAACATTGCTCTAAAAGAATATGAAAAGCTTTTCAAATATAAAGTAGTGAAGGTGCAAATTAGAAGAATGCCGTAAATAAAGATAAAAACACTACCAACAGCTGTTGGAGCAACAAAAAGTTCGATGAATATGTCCACAGATTAATAGATGCGAATTACAGATGATTGCACTTATTGCAACTGCGCACCTATTAAGTAAGTTCTTGTCATTATAAACAAATAAAAACCAAGTAATTATATGTGAATAACAGATTCACAGGCTTAATTGAATCTAATTCGTACATGATGAGGATATGTTAAATCTAAGCGTTCATTACTTGCATTACACAGCTAAGAAACTAGGGTTTCTGGATGAAATCTGATGCTAACTTTAAGAAAAAGAAACTTCTTAATAATAATAATAATAATAATAATAATAATAGAATGCAGCAAATTACCAAAGAAGGGAATATAAGACTAGACAAGACTGGGTCACCAAGGTGATCCACTGGGAGATGTGCAAGGAATCTAAATTTGACCATACCAACAAATGGTATATGCACAACCTAGCACCTGTCCTAGAAAATAATACACATAAACTCCAATGGGACTTTGACATACACACGGATCACCTAATCTTGGCCAGAAGACCAGACCTAATAATAACAAAAAAAAAAAAAAAGAGAATTTGCAAAATTGTGGACTTTACTGTACCGGCGGACCACAGAATAAAACTGAAAGAATATGAAAGAAAGATATGTACCTCGACCTTGCTAGGGAATTGAAAAAACTATGGAACGTGCAGGTGATAATTATACCAATTGTAATTGGTGCGTTTGGTACTAAAAAGATTACTAAAGGGACTGAAGGACTTGGAAGTTGGGGGAGAGGGAAGATCATCCAAACTGCAGCATTATTAAGAACGACCAGAATACTGAGAAGAGTCCTGGAAACTTGAGGAGACTTGCTGTCAGTCAAACCCTAGTGAAAGACTATCAGCTAACGCTAGTGTGAAAAACTCTAAAGGAGTAATAATAATAATAATAATAATAATAATAATAATAACAACAACAACAACAACAACTATAATAATAATAATAATAATAATAATAACAACAACAACAACAACAACAACAACAACTATAATAATAATAATAATAATAATAATAATAATAATAATAATAATAATAATTGGATACTTACACTACTCAGACTCCACTAAAAAGCTTGCAAAGCGTAATGTAATATCAAACTGTATATTTTTTAATTCACTTTTGAATTTCCTTAAACAATATTTTTAACTTGTTATTCTTTATCCAATAGTCAGACTCCATTAATATTACGAATGACTGACACTTTAAAAATAAAGTTAAATAAACAAAGGTATTCGAAACTAAAATTTTAGAGATTTTGCTCTGTACAAAGTCAGTGACTTCCGTCAATCTGCTCTATAAATGGTTTTAAACATCCGATTAACTTTTATGGTTCGATTTATCCGGAACTGTCTTTTCATTATGGATTTAGTCTTGTTGAATTTTTCTTTCTTGGAAATTTGTTTATATTTTTTTTCAAAGTTGTTCTTCAAGATAAATCTGAAAATGTAGTACGTTTTAGTTTTGCTTCCAATTTAGTTGTGTTTTATTGTGTCTGTTTAGTTGTGTTTGCCTTATGTTGTCGCTCGCTTGATATTTCCTTCCATAATGTAGTTTTTTTTTTCTTGTTTGTTCCTAATTGTGTTTCCTTGGGTTTTCTTGGCTTATACGTATTTCAAATCATTCTTTCGAAGATAAAGATTATTATGAACGGTGTTATCAAATTGATAAGCAATCAACCAAGAAGTGAAAAAAAAAGAAAAAGCAAGTAAGCAAAAGGAAGTGATGAAAAATTTTTAAAAGAAACATGAAAAAAGGAAAAACAAGCGAGAAAGATAAATGAAATAATGAAGAAAGAAAGAAAAAATGTTCAAGAAGTAAACAAAGTGGAAGAAAGAAAGAAAGAAAGAAAGAAACGAAAGAAACGAAAGCAAATAATTAAGAAAGAACGAGATAAGAACTTAAGTTTTTTTAAAAAGAAGAAATTAAAGAAAGTAAAAAGCAAGAAGAAATAAACAAGAAAAAGAAAACGAAACAACAGACTAAAAAGAAAAAGTGTGAAAGAAACGAAAGAAGTAAAAACAAATAAAGTTAGATGTAAATGAACTCAAATTACTCGAAAATAATGAATTAATGGAAAGTGAAAAAGTATAAAGAAATGCAGAGAAGGAAATAAAAGTATACAATGAACGGAAGCGAATGGATGAATAAAGAAAATGAAGAATAAAAAAGGTGGAAATCAAACGTAGAAAGTATGTGTGTGTGTGTGTGTGTGTGTGTGTTTGTGGAAAGGAAAGGGAGAGAGAAAGAGAGAGAAAAGAAAGGCTGAACAAATAAACTAAAAAGAAATCAAGGTCGATAAGATTTTATGCCGAGTTATTTCCCTTGATAGCAAAAACGCGCTTTTGTTATTCGTGTAATGTGTTTCTCTAATTTCATATACTTTTTATGTTGGGTCTTTGAACTTCATACAAAACCACTTCAGATATTACTGACGATTTATCACTGCTAATTACAAACCTCATTCTCCTTAAGATTATCTATAAGTTCGTTTTATTAATATTTCTGCGATGGTACAAAAATATTCGTTTTGAACAGCTTTTACTATAAAGTTTGTTTCATGCAAAATTATCATTGTGAATTTTTCACAGCTGTTACTGGAGGTTTTCACTGAAGTCTGAGTGACAGTAAGTCTCCTTCGCTTTCCAAGACTTCTTAGTATTTTTACTGATTTTAACGATTCTATGGTCAGATGGTCTCAATTATTCCTCTGATCTCCAATTCAGTAAATATCTTTTCCAGGTTCTTAGGTCTGGTTAAGTTTGGTTTCTTTGTTTATTGGCATATCAAGCCATTCTCCTAGAAGAACAGTAGTGGTACTATTTAACCCATAGCAGAGATAAAGGGGGTTCATGCCTTTCCCAAGGGTATTTGCCCGAAAGTGAACGTAATAGCGCGACTGGAGTACGAACTCGTTTACTACGATTCCGCAGTCCATCGCTTTAACCATTACACCACGAGGACACCTCCCTCCAGGTTCTTAAATGTTATATTTGACTATTTTATATCTAATATGACATATTTGTTTTGGGTTTTAACCGTTAATCATTTGTCTCCGCGAGTGCAATGGTAAGGTTTAATCAGATAAAAATATCCCTTGAAACCAGATAAATAAATTTATATTATAAGGTAGGAAACGTCTTCTGTCATCAGTGGCCTTAGGACTCAGACTGACGACAAAATGTCTATGATGAAAACTTTCCATGAAGGTTCAAGAGAGATTAACCACGAGACTTGTGGATGTATGAAATGGGAGAGTAGGTTTTGTCACGACCTAACTTTTGGAGCTAAGCGACCCCCTCATCATTTGTGGTTAATTTTTTAACTATGGAACGTGCAGGTGATAATTATACCAATTGTAATTGGTGCGTTTGGTACTAAAAAGATTACTAAAGGGACTGAAGGACTTGGAAGTTGGCGGAGAGGGAAGACCATCCAAACTGCAGCATTATTAAGAACGACCAGAATACTGAGAAGAGTCCAGGAAACTTGAGGAGACTTGCTGTCAGTCAAACTCTAGTGAAAGACTATCAGCTAACGCTGATAAACGAGGGTTTATTTGTAAAAGAATGGATTTTTCTTTGATCGACCTAAAATGATTCGCCACGTAGTCGAGTTCATGAGACCAATCCAGAGAGTAACTAGAACATCGGCTATAAAGAGAGTGGAATTTTCTCTCACTACGTATCTGGCTTTTCCTATCCTGATATGATCAACCTCATCTAGTTGTCATTTCTTTATCTTGACTTTGTCTCTTCGTATCCACCAAATTTCTTCGAGACGCCCACAGCTCTTACATTATGCTTAACCAAAAACTGATATTCCTAGATGGTATATTTGTAGGCAAACTTTCAAGTTAGCACGTAACCAGAAATGTTGACTTAGCTCATTTTAAGAAGTTTTTTACTTTGACTTCTGAACAAATCGTTACGACGCTCTGGCTTAACTTCGTGCCCGGAAATTTGATGTCTGAGTATCGCTTTTCTACATGACATGTGCCAAACATGACGAGGGTTTATTGAGAAAGACGCCATTGATTAGTGTCGTAAGATCTTTTTCATGGAGATCAATTTTCGACTCAAAATAGCGAGAAAATAAGAAGAGAAAAATCTCAGTTTTCGGAACAGAATCTCTTCTATGACACCCGATAAGATCCGGCGTTTCAAATAAAGTGATGTAATACACACACACACACACATGCACACACGCACATGGTCGAACAACCAACAATTCTTCAAATATACATTTCTTGTGAGTTATTGATCCTTTTTTTTGTGTGTATATATATATATATATATATATGAAAAAAAATTTAGAGGATGTATTTATTTATGCATGATGTTATGCCAACTTTTTAACGCTTTCATCTTTGCTAAAATTCAATGTATCATCTGAATATTATTTTCAAAAGAAAAAATAAAACGAGAAAGTTCTTAGTGTTCTATAATCGTTAGTACCAAGCTGTTTTAAATGTGGTGACATAATTGATGTTCGAATTTTTTTTTCAAAATGCAATAAGGAATTTGCCATTAATGTTTTTTTTATTTTTAATCTTGATAAGAATCAAGAATTTTTTTGAAATTCTCAAAAATAACGCCCGTGTGTGCACTTGTGAATTTTTAAAAAGGTTTTCCATTTAAAGATTTTTTTAAAAAGTTTTCCTTTAAATAAAAAAAAGAATTTGTTTCGGTTTACCATAAAAATCTTGTTTAGAAAATATTTTATTAGAAACCTATTCAAAACCATTAAATGCATAATTAATTTATAATTAAACAAAAATAATCTAAAGATGACACATTGTCAATATTTACAACAAATTTATCAAAGTAAAGGGAGGAGTTGAAAAGATCAGGTGATTATTTGATATTATTATAATTAGAAATAATGTGACATTCAACAGTGATTCTGAATTGTTTATTATGTATAATGAATAACATTTTATAATCTTTAAATTAAAAACTTTGTTTTGTTCCTAAATTATGTTTTACTAACGCGTTCATGTCATCACCCATTTAAAATTTCGAAGGCTAAAATAAATATATCGCATTCCAATATCGCCCTTCAAATGTTTTGACAAAAAAAAAACATTATATCTAGACTGATAAATAGATCGAGAGAACGCATGAGGTTTTCACTCATGCATATATTTATGAATATCAGTATAATTTATCGACTTTATGGATATCCTACACTATTTGTGTTCCAGTCGTCAGAGTGGTCAATGATATTACTATATTCTATTTATGATTCTGACACGTATTTCTAAGTTATTTCCGATATATTGAGATTTTCAATGATGAAAAATTTTATTCCGTGCCACGTGGGATTCCAAAATACAATAATTTTAGGGGAAATTATGCAGCAAATTTTAAGAATTTAAGAGTATTACTCTTATAAACACAAAGCTATGAGGTGCCGTTTTTGCTAGGCTTAGATTATATAGATACAACCATCGCGAGGATTTTAGTTACAATATATATATATATATATATATATATATATATATATATATATATATATTGCAATTTAATGGGAAGTCAAAACTTGGTTAAGTCGTCATTATAAGTTTATTTCGGCGGAGAATATTACTATATTCTCCGTCTCGTCAGATGACTTTTTACATGCTTGTGTGTGTGTGTGTGTGTGTGTGTGTGTGTGTGTGTGTGAATATGAGTGTGTGTATTCGTAATATACATCGGCTTAATTGTTTGCTAGCTAAACTATCAGGGAGTTTATTGTTCGATTCGGGTCAGGTGGTTTCATATACTGACGTCTTGCAAGAACTAAGTTAAATTTAGTGAATAAAACTGTTTTATACCTGCGTTCTATGTAAGCATACATGCGCTCACACTTCCTTTTAACCTTCTCTTTTTCTCTCTATCTTTGTTTTTATATATATATAAACAAAACGCTTCAAATTATTAAATGAGTAAAAACTCAATAGTAAACTCAACACTACCCCTGATAACGACCAAAAGTATGGTCGAAAGCGCTTGAGCAGAAGATATGAGACAATTCCTTCACCATGTAGATCCCGACACTAGACAGATAACAAGGATTCTTGAAAAAATAGATTTAAAAATAATAAACCAATAGTGTTCCATCGTCTTTAACAAAACTTACTTAGATAATAACTTGCTGCCTAAATATACACTCTTCAATATATATATATATATATATATATATATACGAGGTGCATACGATAAGTTTCCAGATTTTTTTCGTATGGACACTTTTATTAATAGTACCCAATTGATGAAACTCTAGTCCCCTTTGAAGGAATCTCCTCCGGCTGTAATGCACTTGTTGTACCGTTACAACAAATTCTGCAAGGCCCCATGGGAGTCCTCTTGTGTGAGCGTGTCAATGACCTTCGTCAAAGCCTCTTTCATCTCCTAAATTGTCTCATAACGACACCCTCTGAGCTTAGCGAATAAGCAAAAGTCACAGGGAGCAAGGTGTGGACTATTGGGACGGTGAGGAACTGTCTTGATGCCAATCTTGGTCAAATAGCCTGTGACAAGGATGGAGTTGTGGACTGGTGTATTGTCCTGGTGGAAATGCTACGGAGCCGATTTGAACAGTGCTGACCTCTTCCGACGGAATCTCTTCCTGAACTCCCATAAAACCTCATCATAGTAACCCTAATCCTAACCCTTTGGCCAATCAACTCTGGTGTATTGACTTCGTTACTCCTCCTACACCTCTCATCATTCCTCACAGACTCCCTGCCTTCCTTGAATCTCTTATGCTACTCAAAAACTGATGCTCGATTCATGCAAGGTGGTCGAAAACAGTATGAAGCATTCCATACGTTTCTGTGGCATTTTGTCAAAGTTTAAAACAGAATGTTATTGCATATTGTTCTAAAGAGTCAGATTGCATTTTTGAAATTCCCCCGCTGTGACAATCAGGCTTTAGTAGGGTGTATTCCAATTGCTGCTGTAGCGGTTTATTTGAACCTAAAATCATAAAAATTGGTCTGTCATCTCATAAGATATATAGCAATAACATTGTGAATTTTCAATAGTCTACAACAATTTTAAATGCCCCTACGAAAAACGTGTACAAACTTATCGTATGTGTGTGTGTGTGTGTGTGTGTGTGTGTGTGTGTGTGTGTGTGTTACTTTATTTAAATGTGTTATTTTATGCAGAGTAGTCCATAAATCGAAACCAATGTTTTATATTTAAGAGTCCATTTCATATTCCATATAATGCCCAATACATTTTTTAACTGGAATAATTGCTTTGAACGAAAAACCGCCATTTTAATGATACTTTTGAATATGACACAGTTGTCATGGATTATTAAATGAAATAGATTGATTAAAAAATATTATCTTTGGACGTTTTGTGAGTGATTTTTTGCTGAATTGTCTGAACATTGCGTCTTAGCTTAGGAGACTTAACTCTCCAAAACTCTTCTAAGTATTCGAGCTGATCTCAACAGTGTTGTGTTTTAGATAGTCTCGATTCTTTATCTGATCCCCAGTTCTCCCAGTTTCTTGAAGAATTTTCCAAGGGATCCTCGTACGATTGATATCACAGTCTCCCTCATGTTTCTCAAATTTTTCAGCTCTCTTGCTAGGTCCGGGTATTTGACGATTTTTTTTGCTTTCTTTCATTTTTCGCTCTGTTATCAAACTGGAACTGCAAAATCAACTAGACGGCAAGTTCTTTTCTTTTTGGTCTACTTTTCTGGTCTGATTTAAGGAATCCCTTAAAGACAAAGAAAATATTATGGGTTCAATTTTCTTGGACCGATTCAGTCAACATGATTAAATTCCGATATCTTTTATTACGTTTTGCGATTTTTTCACACCAACATTAGCTAATAGTCTATCTCTGGAGTTTGAGTGACAGCAAGTATTCTAAAGTCTCCAGGACTCTTCTCAGTATTCTGAGATTTTTACAATGATGTAATCTAGAGGTTTTTTTCAATTCTTCCATCACCCCCTACCAGGCCCCTAGCAGTCATATTAGTAGTAGTAGTTGTAGTAGAGTTCTTTTTGTTTTACAAAAACATTAAACATTCTATGTAAAGTAACAAATCTAAGTTCATATATAAATGTGTGTGTGTGTGTGTGTGTGTGTGTGTGCTTGAGTGTATGTGTGTATGTGTTTGCGTGCATGTATGCGAATGTGTGCTTGGGTGGGTTATGTGTGTACGCTGTGTAAGTGTAGTTGTCTCCTCTCTTTCTCTCTCTCTCTCTGTTTCTCTCTGCATGTACACGTTGATATTTCCTTAGATTTATGGGAATCAGCATATGTAGAATGCTCGATAATCAAGTATTCAAATTAATCGTTTGCATAAAGAACTTTAACAAAAATATTTTTCAATCTTTATTTTCTGCACATAACCTAAAAAAAACAAATTCATCGAAATATCTTCATTAAAGATGCGTTTCTGATCAATATTACAGAAATTTTATAGTAGCATTTTTCTTTTCATTGCAACTTAATTTATTCTCTAACAGATGAAATCAATAATTCCTTCGATAGAAAATCTTGGCAACATTAGCCGATTGTACAATGTCATAAAGGTGAATTCTGCTGATGAGTTTGATGGATTTTTTTTTGTTTTGTTTTTGTTTGTTTGTTGTTTTGTTTTTTTTTGTTTTGTTTTGTTTTGTCTTTTGTTTCTTTTTTTTTTTTTCTTTTTTTTTTTTTTTTGCAAATTACGTAAAAGTAAATTTCCTTTTGGCAGATCATATCCTGCTATTGTAGTGGTTAGCTATCTAGTTTTACAAGTGATTGTGAAGGAGTTGAGCCCTCGTGTAGTTATGAAATAGAGTTTTTTTCTTTTTCCGGAATCTACCTTGAATAATCTCCTTTGTCTCTCTCTGTCTCAGTCTCTGTTTCTATTTCTTTCCACAAAGAATAGTGACTATAAAAAGATTGTTGTTAGTTATTTAGCATTAGGGGACACAATTCTTTCGAGACGATTCGGAAGCGATAGTAAACTTCTTTATAGTCACTTCTTTTCGAATATTTTATAAAGTAAAGTTGGTGACCTAAGTCAAGGGCGACGAGAAGGCTCCCTTTTCAATAGCTACTGTCATAATGATGTGTAGGGGAGGGCGCTTACTCCCTGGATTGCTCCACTTTACCCTTGATACATACTGAGTCTTAAGTAAGGAAGTATCAAGTACCATTTTTAAGTCTTTGGTATGACTCGACCTGAGATTGAACTCCGGTCTCCCGGACCATTGGCGAACACTCTACCCACTAGGCCAATGAGCCGCTCTTTTGTTTTTGTTTTGTTTTTTGTTGTTTTATTTTTTTGCATATTCATTTCAAAATTTGTTTGAACTTTTAAAATTCACTCGAATATTAAACTGAATAAAGTTAGGATAAACATTCCTTTAAATATGTATTTAACAACATCTCCGCATGAGCAAGGCGAAATTTTAAGCAGACTTTCATAGGTTTGAATTCAGAGTTTTCCTTCTCCTAGATCAGTTGCCACACTAACGTTAAAGAACCCAGTCTGCCTCAATATTTATTAATAGCTGGAGAGAGAATCGTTGAATACTTACCTTTCCTACGGGAAATGCAAACCAGCCTCGTCTAGGATTTGAACTTTAGCCGCCATATCTATTTCTGATAAAAAAAAAAGATATAATAAAGCTCTATAAATACCTCCTTTGAATAACCTATTCAGTCATTAACTTTTCATCTTTTACTGAAAATTGAATAGCTTACATCTTTTTGTTTCTATGCCTTTAAAGTATTTTACTTTCGTCTACTAGCTCCTAAGAAATTTTACATCCGAAGGATAATTCTTTCAGATCTTGTAATATCTATTTAAGAGAGAAGAAAGAGAAGGATGGAAATACTAGGAACACAATATAGTTTCAGACTACCTCAATGAAGGACTCGAACACCCGATGTTCAAATAAAAAGTAAGCAATACAACAATGAAAACCTTGAACATACAATCTCTCTCTCTCTCTCTCTCTCTCTCTCTCTCTCTCTCTCTCTCTCTCTCATCCATCGCTTTTGGTGGGTCTGATAGGCTGTATCTTGTGTCCACAAAGAGCTAATTTAAGTAAGTCTTTGTTGGTCGGCCAACACCGTCACGCCCATTAAAGAATGTCACTTATGAGTCCTTGCTTCTCCAACAATGCCCTGGATGTCCTGCTTACTTGAATGGTTTGAAAGATAAGAACAAAATGCATTGAGAAAGAGCATATATATATATATATATATATATATATATATATATATATATATCCCTTGAATAAATACGGTCCAAATATTTGAAAAGGTTAACTTTCTTCTTGACCAAAAATACCAATATTCTGTTATTTTTAGTGGAATATTAAATATGTTTCTAACAAAGCCATCATCAGATGATGACTCTGCGGCATAGTTTTGGGGCTGAAGCATCATTACCACAAGCCTAGAGTGCCCATGCAGTAACATACGACACCACCGGACTTTGTTGGATTGTCCTCAATCCATAAGATTGCCATATCCACGCTGATGTAGTAAAAGCCTTATCTTGAATCTTTTTTATGCATTTCCTGTTGTCTGATGGAGAAAGTTCAAGATTAGTCGAGACTGCGGAGGTTGTGTTGGTAATGAAACCTCGGCATTCGATCTCGATAGGAAATACATTGGTTATCCAGCCCTTTCTGAATCACTGTTCTCGCAGATTCTCATATTTTTTTCATCAGTCAAAATTTCATTCAAAAGTGACCCATAACTCAATAACGAAAACATTTTTTTTTAATTTAACGAACCAAAAAACAATATCTTGACGCTGGGTCGGTAATGCTATTTCAGCTCGAAATACGAAATGATATTCCAAATCAGTTGCGACGTGCAACCAGCAAGCAATGATTATCTGAGGATATTTATTGCAAAATCTTACGGCAGTGAAACTCTGTAACCAAATATATGAATGGGTTACTGAGCAAAAATACGTACACCCCTGTGAAAAAAAATATCAAATCAATATTAGGTGTATCCGCTTGTAGTCTTGATATCATTGACGTCACAAAGACATTGGAATGTTTTTCCACTTGGACAATATGCAGTTTTTTTTTCAATCTCGTCTTCTTCAATGGTCGCCGTTTTTATATTTGATTCGGAAGAAAATAACTTTTATAGAAAATTGTTTGTGGTGTACTTATTTGAGGGCCATTCTCATTCTCATTCTCTCTCTCTCTCTCTCTCTCTCTCTCTTTCTCTCTTTGTGCATTTATATATGTATGTATGTATACGGAGAGAGAGAGAGAGAGAGAGAGAGAGACTGATATATATATATATATATATATATATATATATATATATATATATATATATATATATATAAACGCTGGTTTTATTTGAAATGGGAGAAAGTAATGCAAAGATAGTCAAATGAGAGAAAAGAAACTGTAATTTTCTTTCCTAAGTATTTATTCTTTTCTTTTCGTATTTTAAACTCTAATCCAATAAAGAGAGAAATTATCTTCTTTTAACTTTTTCCCTGTTCCTTTTAGGTTAAGTTAGTTCGAGCAAAGTTATTTCAATTTGAATTAGCGATGAAACGAAAAGAAAGTATGAATGCCTTTCTTTGTGTTTTTAACAAAATAAAAAAAAATAATAAAAAAAACAACGAATAAATGTAGAATTGTGAAGGAAAAAGTTGAATCTTTTCAGATATTTTCTTCAAAAGAACTGAAAAATGATAAAGCCGAGTGAAATAGATTCCTGGCAACTTCACTGATCTATATTCTGTTGTATTAAAACCAATAACTTTATTGCGAACATTTTTATAATATAGAACACGGTTTTAATTAAGACTCTTCAATTTCTCTACGGCTAGATTTAAACAAGGCACATCCCAGTGAAAGATGACATGGTAAATTAGATCAAGAGTTTCATTTTTGAATTCATCTAGATTGACTCATGTTACTCAATTCTATTTGATTCTGCTTCGGTGGATTTATTCATAACTTACAGAGGTCAACTCTATCGTATAGCGTTGAATAACAATAAAACAAAAGAAAACGAAAAGTATTTTTCTTGGTCTTTTTCATATCTATCAGTCAATGCATTTATTGAAGTGCTAACTGGAGAGTCTGAGATATTTTGCTTAGAAGAATGTTTTATTTATCTTTTCTCTCTCTCTCTCTCTCTCACACACACACACACACACACACACACACACACACACACACACATATATATATATATATATATATATATATATATGTTGAAAAGATAAATAGAAGAAAGATATATATTTATTTTCTTTGCTGACATGTGCTTCGACTAAAATGTTTGCCTGCATACAAGGTATTCTATCTAAAATAATTTTGATTATAAAAATTCGAATAAATTATTATAATAGAAAATATGTTAAGCATGCAAGCTGAAAAGTCGTCTTCAGGGCAAATATTTATGATTTTAGAAAAATAACAGTATTACAGAAGGGAATATATTCGATAGTGATTATGTCATAAAATGGAATTTTTTTCAGAAAAGGCAACATCGTTTCTCGGTTTGAGGAATTTTTAACGGTTTACAACTTTGAAAATCCAGAAAAGAGTCCAGTATTATTAATAGATGTTAAAATCTTAAGGCATCGTTTTTAATTTAAAAAAATGATATCTCATAGATCCCTGGTCTTTGGAAAATTGTGTTAAAAGAAGATATTGAACAGGCTTCAATTGTTCTGCTCTTATCCCAATCGTAAATGAATGGAATTATGGTTGAGTTTCGAAATTCAAAGGTATGGTTAGTAGGAATATTAGGTGAAACTAATGGATTGGATGTGTTTCCAAATTTAAAACCTTTTTTTTTTGTTCGTATATTCTCTTTTATATATTTCTGGAGGCCTCCCCCATGAATAATTTGTTACATTCTAGACTACAAATTTTATATATACCAGCGTCGGAGAAAAATTCAAATCATTAAAAAAACATTCGCAAAAAAATCCCCCAAACATTCAAAACATAAAAATAAATTTTCATCCACACCAGCATAAATCTTTCTTCAATTAATCTTTATTTGTCGGATTCATTTCATTTTTTCTCTCACTTACACACACACACACATATATATATCATCATCATTTCGTGCCATCAGCACGCATATCCCTGACCCTCTCTCGCCACCCCTCCCTATCGTTCATCACTTTCGGTAGGTCCTCAGGGCTACACCCCGTATCTTCACAGAGCTGCTGCGAATAGGTTCAAGCTGGTCACCCTGCTTTTGCTCAGCCATGTGTTGGGGCCCATAGGTCTACATCACTAATGAGCTCGTCCCTACTTCTCCAGCAATGTCTTGCATGCCTGGTTCGTCTAATTTGGGTAGTTTTTGTGATGGGTGGTTAGTGGCAATACAGCAGCTGCTTTATGGGGTGCTGCCTCGAGGACCTGTTCAATATTGCTCGCAGCATTCTTGTGTAGTAGCCGTCTAGCCTTTTCTCCAGCCTTTTAGTTAGCGTCCTTATAGTGCATCCGTATAGCAGTATCGACACGATCACTGCTTGGAACAAACTGCGTTTCATTTTATCGGCCAGGTCTGACTTCCATATGACCAATAGGCTATCAATAGCTGTCCATGCCTTTGTTAGTCACGTGTCAATGTCTTTCTCGGTCGACTAGACACTGCTTCCTAGGTCGGTGAACTCGTCTACTAGTTTCTGAGAGCTACCGTTTTCTGTGGAAATGTCGCCTGTTTGATTAAAGCACATATATTCCGTTTTGTGTGCATTGACATAGAGGCCAATGCTTGCGGCAGCTCGTTCCAGACTATGCAGTAGGCTTTCTGCTTGGGCGGGTGCATTTGCCAGAATCGCTATGTCATCGGCGTAGTCGGCGTCGGTAATTGTTTTTGCGGGATACATTCTGCTTCTTTTCTTTGTCGGCACGAAACCGTTTTCTTTGATTTTATCGATTGATGTTCTAAGCACGTAGTCTAGACAGATGATAAAGAGGTATGGGGTAAGAGTGTTTCCTTGCAGTACCTTTGCTACAATGTCGAAGTAGTCTGAGTCTATATCCGAAGAACGCACTTTCACTTTGGTGTTTCTATAGAGAATCATTATGGCTGCGACGGTTTCTTTTGGTAGACTGTATGCGAGCAGAATTTGCTCCATCTTCTCTCTGTGTATGGAATCAAAGGCCTTTGTAAAATCGACAAATAATATTGTTACCTGTAGGTTTTTTGTCTGTAGGTTTTCCAGAATTCTACGGATAGTCAATATTTGTGAGGTCGTCGATCTATTTCTCCGGAAGCCATTTTGGTTCTTCCTAAGAATGTTGTCAATCTTGAATTCTATGCGGTTGCGTAGTAGGGCATTGTATATTTTGGCTGCTATGCATGTAAATGTTAAACCTCAGTAGTTCTTGGTTAATCCGAGGTCTCCCTTTTTAGTGGGGATGCATCCCTTCATCCATCAGTTTATCATATTTTCATAATAAACTACATTACAGTGTCGGAGCAGTATGTCGTCGAATTCCCTGGTCTTCCATACTTCTGGGGAATGTTATCAAGCCCTGCGGCTTTTCTATTTTTAATTTTTCTAAGTACTGAGTCGAGTTCTTCTAGAGTAAACGGTCCTAGTTTGATGTCTAATTGCTTTCTAACAATTCTGGTGATTGGTTCATGTGTAAATTTCAGTGGGTTTCCAAGTAGATTCTCGAAATGCTGTTTCCACAGTTTTATTCTTTCTTGTTGGTTTGTGGCTTTCAATTTAGCTTTGGCAGTGCTATTCCTTCTGCTCACTTCGTTTATCGTTTGCCATCTTAGCCTATCTTTCACTGAGTCTCTAATCTTATCTATCTGATTGTGTATGTATTCTGTCTGTTCTTTTAGGTATATGCTTGCTAATTCATTTTGTGCCTATATATATATATATGTATATATATTCCTGGAATTATTAGTTTTCCTTAAATATTAAAACTAAGAGTAACACTATTCTACAGCATGACATCTATTGTCTTTTGGTTATTTTACTGTTTTATTTTTTTTGTTTTGTTTTCTTTTTGTAATTTTTGTTCACATGCAATCATATCGTAAATAATGAACATCGTGCGTTTGTAATTAAAATCCATCTTCCCAGGTGATGATGTGGAAGATTTGCCCTTCAGATCGATCCCCTTGTAGTCAATTCCTGGGTGGGGATACCTGAAGGCCCAAGTCCTTAAACAACAGACAGCCAGGAGGATTTTATCTCTCGTGAAATAGCTGCATTACCAAAGGCAATGACAGCAGAATTTTAACGGTTGTGAAGATATATTTTGTGCCTTTATTGCAGGAACTATTATTGTTAACCTTGCTACAGTATAAAATAACCCCAGAAGAATAAGATAAATGACATGGCAAGAAGTGCAGAAATTAAGAATTAAGTTTTCGGGGTGCATTATTTGTAAGCTCAAGCATTTGGACAATATAACCTTTAAAACAAAGTTATGAACATAACAAAAACGATAAATATTTTTCTTTCCTATAGTCAAATTATTTCAACAAAATTTATGCTGGCTTTTTATTATTTATCTTCCAAAACAGAGAGCTCATTCTGCCATATCCTATATACTCATTATTCTCAACGTCCACTTCGATTCAGACTTTACAACTCTATTTAGATAGCTACTACTTTTTCAATGTAACACTAATTATATTCCACTATATCATAATGATTATATCTATCTGTCTGTCTGTCTGTCTGTCTGTCTCGCAATCTATTTTTCTTAGTTTCTTTATATCTATCTTGGAGTGTTCTTCCTTCTTTCTCACCATTTTGATTTCTGGTTATTTTTACAGTAATTATCTAGGACCAACTTCAACTTTACAAGCGCTCACCTTTCTAGCCTTACTGTCAACTTGATGCCGATTACCAAATCACATCGTAAAAAAAGAACAAAAAAATATCGTCAAAAGACACCTGTTATTATCTCCACAAACACATGTAAACACGTATTGTTAGAAAAAGAAAAAAAAAGAAGTCTTTGAGAAGGAAACCAAAAGATCTTTCCAAAAGTTTTGTAATTAATTTTCTTGTGTCCTGCCGTTGGATATACTTTGCTATATCTTCTCATCTCAATTCTTCCGTTGATTTTGTTCCCCGTCGACATTGTCCACCAAAATTTTTGAACGCCGCTTTCATTTTCACGTATCTTTTGAGGCTACTAAATTTAAATTGTTAATTCTATTGGTTTGTTATTCAAGTTCCTTCCTGATTTACTGAAAATAATTTTTTTTTTTTTTTTTTTTTTTTTTTAGATGTTTATTTAACTTAAATTGACAGGCGTTATACTAATCTTCAAATTTGAGCTGTTTTCTCTCTGTCTTAAAAATCAGCTTCCTTTCGGTCTATCTTCCAGTCTCTTTCTCTCCCTCAGTCCCTCACTACTCTCTCTCTCTCTCTCTCTCTCTCTCTCTGTAGAACTCGAGTTTTGAAGAGCTAGTTCTTAGTAAAAAATTCACATCAATCTATTGAAGAGTACACATTTTGCAAGGTTTACTCTCAAACAATAGAAAGGACTAAGAGTAACTGTGATCTTCAAAAATGAATCCCATAAATGACATCGAGTATGTACGGTACATAATCATATTAACCAACCCCTCCGCTCGGGCAGGATATTACACAAGGTCAATTTTTAAGCGGAGTTTAACAGGTTTGAATTCAGAGTTTTTCCTTCTCCTAGAGTAGTTGCCTCATCAAGGCTGAAGAATCCAATCTGCCCTACTATTACACATAGCTGGAGGGAGACTAATTGGATTCATACCTTTCCCAAGGGTATTAGTGCTATGTGAAATGCAATCAGTCTCGTCCAGGATTTGAACTCGTGTCGCCGTGTCCATATCCTGCGACGATAACCATTACACCACGGCATTTAGTTTAGTAAAATAGCAATCACTAACTTAGAAGATGTTGGTGTTTAAAATATGTTAGAAACGGTAACACATTTACGAGAAGGGCCATAGTTCGCTCCTGCACGCTTTGACTAAGATTTCAGTGACCATGTGTGAACCTTTGGGGTTTATTTATATACTACGACATACTCGTGTAAGGTTCCCGACGACTTTTTACCCCTCCTTTTGATTACATTTTAAGACAACTGAGACTCCAGCTGGACAGATACTACTTACTACTATTAGCCAAATAAATACTACTACTACTACTACTACTACTAATAATAATAATAATAATAATAATAACAAATTTGTACTGGAGTATAAGGTGAGACACGACTGGGTAGTCAAG
Organism: Sepioteuthis lessoniana; assembly: GCA_963585895.1. Lineage (NCBI taxonomy): Eukaryota > Metazoa > Mollusca > Cephalopoda > Myopsida > Loliginidae > Sepioteuthis > Sepioteuthis lessoniana. The sequence continues at coordinate 76,030,503 of OY757926.1, forward strand.
GTGATCCACTGGGAAATGTGCAGGAAATTTCAATTCGACCATACAAACAAATGGTATATGCACAACCCAGCACCTGTCCTTGAAAATGACTCGCATAAACTTTTATGGGACTTTAGCATACAAACGGATCACTTAATCCCGGCCAGAAGACCAGACTTCATAATAATCAACAAAGAAAAGAGAATCTGTAAAATTATCGACTTTGCTGTCCCGGCGGACCACAGAATAAATCTGAAGGAAAGTGAAAAGAAGGATAAGTACCTCGACCTTGCTAGAGAATTAAAAAAAAATGTGGAACATGAAAATAACGATTGTGCCAATTGTGATTGGTGCATTAGGCACAATAACTAAAGGATTATTAAAAGGCCTGGAGGACTTGGAAATTGGCGGACGGGTAGAGACAATCCAAACGACAGCACTGCTAAAAACGGCCAGAATCCCGAGACGAGTCCTGGAGACTTGAGGAGACTTGCTGTCACTCAAACTCTAGTGAAATACCATCTGCTGACACTGATGTGAAAAACTCTATAGGTGACAATTATACCAATGTAATTGCTGCGTTTGGAACAGTAACTAGAGGATTACTAAAGGGACTGGAGGACTTGGAAGTTGGCGGATGGGTGGAGACCACCCAAACGAGAGTATTATTGAGAACGGCCAGAATACTGAGAAGAGTCCTGGAGACTTGAGGAGACTTGCTGTCACTCAAACTCTAGTGAAAGACCATCTGCTGACACTGATGTGAAAAACTCTAAAGGAGTAAAATAATAAATAAAAAATGAATAATATGAATACGATAAACACATGACAGCATGCTGGTTAATGCTACATTTTTTTATCAAAAGTTCAGTTACCTTTTCGAGGTTTACAGTGTTTGAGATTGTTTATACGATTATGCAGATCGGCTAAGTGAGGGGGCATTCCTCCTATGCTTGCTTTCACTTAAGATTTCATTTGGTACACGTTTACTTTAACTTTAATAAAAAAAAAAAAAAGTCTCATGAGGTCGATCCAGAAAATAAGGCGATCGATTTCTTTTCCTTTTTTTTTTTTAAACTGGCAACCCTGATCGAAAATCCTCCGATCAATGTTGACCTTGAACACGTGTAAAATCCTTCTGTTCATATTTGCTACTCAGAATTCACGTAAAGCCGAGTAATCTTGAATTATTATAAATGCGTTTAAGGGCCTGAGGAGAATGGGGGGGGGGCAGATATCGAATTCAGTGTCAAACTTCTGGATTATGCGATAGAAATATTTACCAAGTTAATACGGAATTATAGTGATGATGTTTTCTCTTGAACATTGTTTTTTCAGTGACAAGTTAATTTTGGATTACCGAAAGACTTGGAAGTTAACCTCGTTTTGTTTGAAAGGTTAATTTACAAACAAAGGAAAATGCAATAAAAGTGATATCTCGATGTTTGATCCTGAGAATGACTGAAGATAAATAACTTTCATGAGATTTTTTTTTTCAGTCACAAAGATAAAAAAGAAAATCGCTGTCAATATTTCCGTGAAACAAATAGTAGTCTTATTACTTTTTTAAACACACTCTATGTTGTCGGCTCAAAATGGATTCCAAGAGAAATACAGACGCCCTCCACTTCCTCCTTGGTCTGACTACTTTTGTCTATTTCCTGTTCCTAAATTCAAAATTAATCTCTCTGGTCACCATTTGGGAACTGTTCATGATGAATCAAGAAATGGTTTCGTCAGTTTATGTTTTCCAGCAATGTTTCTAGAAATGAAAAAAAAAGATTTTTGTTGTGCTGAGGCTTCCTTCGGGAACAATTTTCATTTGCTTTATTTGTTTAACAACATTTCACCTCCTTGTGTTATTTAATGATGAAATTTGATTAATTTATAAATGTTAGCTTATATTCATGACGTTCCATTGCAATCATTTTATAAAATTTCACTTAGTCTTCAGTTGTCAATTGTTGTAATGCAGCTATACGAAATAAAGGACCCTTATCTAATACAAATAATTTACACTGTTATTCTTCGGCAAATGTTTCATTCAAGTAGAAATTTACACACAGTTATATGGTTTCAAGTAACTTATAATCTTTAGTAAACAAATATAGCTTCAAGAATATATTCTTGTTATGAATAATTTGCAGTTATTGGATATCAAGTATTCCTAACTTATACGAATCATTTTCCATCTTCTATTTTAACCACATATGAGAGTATAAGAGATACTACAACTCCACCATCTCATACAGCTTACAGCTATACCCAGGGTACTCAATAGGTGGTTCTTACCCGTCTGTTGGGGATTAAGTTGGTGTATACGCAGGACACTGCTGGAGAAGCAAGGACGAACTCATCAGTGATGTACTCCTATGGACCCCGCATATGGCCAAGCAAAAGCAGGACGACCAGCTCGAACAAACATACAGCAGCTATGTGAGGATACGGGATGTAACCTTGAAGACCTGCCAAAAGTGATGAATGATAGGGAGGAGTGGCGAGAGAGGGTCAGAGATATCCGTGCTGGAGGCATGACATGATGATGATGATGATGATGATGATGATGATTCTACGCTCCACTAAAAGAGCTGGAAGTATTTTGAAGGAATTAAACTTGATTTTTTTATTGAATTGATAATAAAGATTTTGTACAGTGTTTCATTATCTAATAAGTCAACCTTATATCTGCTTTTGTATTTTGATCAATATGGCCGGTGTAATTCTAAATTGAGGATGTTATCACGTTGAAGTCGTTACAGAGAGATGTGGTGCACTAAGAAGCGACCTTGTCCTTTGCTGAGCCGTGCATCAAAAAACACACGTTCGTAGGTGGGCTCCTTGCCTCACTTAGCTTGATGTACGCCAGATCCCAAGATAGGTACGTAGTTACAGCATTATATATATATATATATATATATATATATATATATATATATATATATATAGGTATTATTCGGTCCAGTTAAACCAAAGTTGGGAGTAATTCCTTCAGGACAAGAAAATCATTCAAGAGCTGAACATTTAAATTTTCCTGGTAGAGAGCTCAATGTAATTAATTTTACAGAGCAATACTTTCTTTAAAGAAAAAAACAAACTGTTATATTTTTCTTCGTGTTTTTGATTTACATCAGAAACGCAAAACAGGATGGAAATAAATTTATAATCCTAAAATAACCGGTCTTTGTTTTTTTCTTTAAAGAATATATATATATATATATATATATATATATATATATATATATATAGAGAGAGAGAGAGAGAGAGAGAGAGAGAGAGACATGACACCGTTGGTGGGTGCCATTTTAAGAGTGCCTGTTTACATATTTTCCTGGCGCACCACTGAAACGGAGATCATGGGACACCGCCCTCAAAATTCCAGATCTTCCAATCTGACAATGTGGGCTTCTCAGCGGAGCTGTAACTTGAGCAACGTTTATTCGATACTGGTGGCTTCAGTAATTTCAAAGAGTTCATTTTTGTGAGTTAGTTTTTCAGGATGTGGGCAAAAAAATAACGGCATTAAACATGGAAAAAGAAGTAGTGTTGCAAAATCGCTGTACTGCAACACATTATCAGACTTTCTTTTGCTCCCTATGTCGAAAGTCCTGACTATCTTATATGTCATCAGCAACTAGCATGTCTTCACCAGACGACGAACACTTTCCTGAATATTTTTTTTTTTTTTGCAAAGCCAAGCTAGGTGAATATATATAGATGTACAGATGAAATTTCTTCATTTCCTGCCAATTTCCAAGTTCTTTTTTGAAATATTCATTCTATTTTAGGCTTACTGTATGAGTTTTGCCACAGCTGCAAATACTGTGTGACATGCTCTCACTTTTTATAAATATTTACGACGACTTCCTTTTAGATTTGGTTGAACAGCCAGCCCACTCACCAAAAATATTATCTTCTTTAAAATCTACTCAATTATGTGTTAATACGTGTGTTTGCATCTGTATGTAAACGTGTGTATGTACGGATGTATGGTGGAATAAGTCATCTAATGGCATCATAAATGACATATGATAGACATTTATATATGTTTATCATATTATATATGTTTATCATATATCAGATATCCGTAAATTACGAGACCAATGCTCTTAACATTTGACCCAGAGTTGCACCAAAAATAGATGGTCATAAGCAGATAAAAACAGAAAATCAAGAAAGTGCAATATATATATATATATATATATATATGTGTGTGTGTGTGTGTGTGTGTGTGTGTGTGTGGATATCAAATTTTTCGAAGATATCGCAAGAAGCTTGACGGCATTTACACAAGAATGCTGCGAGCAGTATTGAACATGTCCTGGCGGCAACACACCAAAAGACACTAACTATACGGGCACCTGCCTCCCATCACGAAAACTATTCAAGTTAGACGAACCAGACATGCAGGACACTGCTGTAAAAGCAGGGACGAGCTCATAAGTGATGTACTCCTATGACCCCCCACATACGGCCAGGCAAAAGCAGGACGACCAGCACGAACATACATTCAGCTGCTATGTGAGGATACGGGATGTAGCCCTGAAGACCTGCCAGAGCGATGAACGATAGAGAAAAGTGGTGAGAGAGGGTCAGTGATATCCGTGCTAGTGGCACGACATGATGATGATGATGATGATGATGACATCGCTGATGATTAAGCCACATGAGGGGAAATAATGATGATTATAGGTAAGTTGTCAGTCGTTAAACAGCAAATAATAATGAGTATAATAAAGCACACCTGCTTACAAAGCCGGTGAGAGATTGCAGATTATTCTTTGAAAAAAACTGTCTACCCTGGAAAACGTGTAGATTACTTGTATATTAAATATTAATAACTTGTTCCCTCAAAGAATGGAGCTCAATTTAAAACTCTAGTTGTGTCATTTACGCACAGACTAATTTGCATAAATCACCACAAATGATTGAGAGGGATAAGCGTGAAAATAGACAATTATTATATCGTCTCTTGATCACATGTACCCTTTCTTTTCTTTTTCTTAAAACACATCCCACTTGTTTAAGTAGTAGCCTTTTTTAGGCTATACAAGAGCTAGGGTACTACCATTCTTGTGAAAATCATGTAACCTAGGTACACGTGAAACTACTAGTAATGGTTTGGTTTGGTTGGTTTAGCTTTTATGGCATATCAACCATTGTAGGTTATTTAATGCAAAATTCCTTTTTATACAAATCATCAGTTCTATTTTAAACAATTCAGTTTAGCTTAAGTATACAATTCAATTGTCAAAACATTTCGATTTCAAGCTATTCAGTTGAGTCAAACAGTTCTATTTTATACAATCCACTTTTGCGTAATTAAAGGTTCACTGTCGAAAACAGTTTTATTCAAAACAATTCCGTTTAGCATACAAAAGCACTTAATATCAAACAATTCGGTTTAGTAGAAGCACACAGTTTAAATGTCAAAACAGTTTTATTTCGAGCAATTCAGTTTTGCATAAGAAAAGTAAAGTTGGCCAACCTTAGTGAAGTGTGACGTGAAGTCTCCCTTTTCAATAGCTACTAAACAGAGGTTTACGGAGGGTGCAACTTCATTCTCTGGATTGTTCCACTTTACCCTTGATACTTACCTTATAGTGCTGGGTGCTAAGCAAGGGCCATTTTTTGAGTCTTTTGTATGAACTGACCTAAGACTAAAACCCGGTCTCCGGGACTATAGGCAAACACTCTACTCATTAGGCATATACGTTGTTTAAATATCAAAACAACCTCATCTCAACAAACACAGTTCAGTTCTATTTGACCCATAGATAGAATCCTATTAGGTACTACCACTCCGGGCCATAGTGGACATGGGAGCGAAGGCAATGAAAGGGTATTCCGAATTCCCCAAAGCTCCATCATTACTATTGGAACCTCACCACTAGATTGTTTATAGTCATATCGAGGACACTCGTTGGAGGGGGTTTTACCCTCAGCAGAGAAGCAGTCGGTGTATTCTACAGCCCCAGCCAATTGGCAATCCGAGTAATGGGAGGCAAGTAAAACTTTAAACCATTTTAAATCTTATATATATATATATATATATATATATATATACGTGGTGCCTTCAATAATTTTCCAGATTTTTTTTGTACAGGCATTTAAAATTGCCGTAGACTTTTGAAAATTCAGTATGTTATTGCTATACAGTGTATGAGGTGACTGACCAATCTTTATGATTTCAAGTTCAAATAAACAGCTACAGCAGCAATTGGAATACACCCTACTAAAGTCTGATTGTCACAGCTGGTGAATTTCCAAAATGCAATCTGTACGTGAGGATACTTTAGGAGAACGATATGCAATAAAATTCTGTTTTAGACATGGAAAAAATGCCATCGAAACGTATGGAATGCTTCAGATTGCTTTTCACCCATCTTGCATGAATCGAGCATCAGTTTTTGAGTAGCATAAGAGATTCAAGGAAGGCACGGAGTCTGTGGGGATGATGAGAGGTGTGGGAGGAGTAACGAAGTCAATACACCAGAATTGATTGGCTAGAGGGTAAGGGTTAGGGTTACTATGATGAGGTTCAGGATGAGATTCCGTCGGAAGAGGCCAGCACTCTTCAAATCGGGTCAGTGGCATTTCCAGCGGGACAATGTACTAGTAGTCCACAACTCCATCCTTGTCACGGACTATTTGACCAAGATTAGCGTCAAGACAGTTCCTTACCCTCCCTATCGTCCAGACCTAGCTCCCTTTGACTTTTGCTTATTCCCTAAGCTCAAAAGCTGTTGTTATGAGAGAACTGAGGAGATGAAAGAGGCTGTGACGATGGTCATTGACACGCTCAAACAAGAGGACTTCTATGGGGCCTTGCAGAAGTTGTTGGAATGGTACAAGTGCATTGCATCCGGAGGAGATTACTTCGAAGGGGACTAGGGTTTCGTGTGTGTACTATCAATAAAAGTGCCGATACGAAAAAAGTCTCGAAACTTATTTAATGATCCTCGTATATATATATAAATATATAAGAAGTCAAAACATTTTTAAATGTGACAATGAAAATTAATGTAAACGTCAACCCAACTTGAGGACAAAATAAATTATTCTGACATAGAAAACTGGGCCAAGAAATAGGACCAAATATAAAAAAAAAATGTTATATTCTGGATTACGATAGAAAAGAAGGCAGTTCAGATCTAATTAGCTCAAGCAAAAATCACAAAATTAACATGTACATCTATTCGATTAAATTAATGAACATACACACATACACACGCATATATATATATATATATATATATATATATATATATATATATATATATATATATATTATAGACAAATTATCATAGATAATGTTTAATTAACCAAAACAGAATTAATTTGAGATTTGAGGTGAAATGAATAAAATAAAATAAAACAAAAAGGTGAGAAGATACCATGTGATGTGTACGTACTTTTCAATGGAAGGGTAACTGAATTAATCGGCACGAATATAAATTTTGAATTTTAAATTTTAATTTTAAATTTTGAACTTAATTAAAGATTAATATTACTGTATGCTTACGTAAGGTTATTAAGGAATGTTGTACCTCCCTAAATTATTGTTATTAAATCTGGAGTTTTAAGTTGAAATGTATTTAGAATTTAAAAATTAAAAAAAAAACACCATTTACAATAATTCCAACCGGTAATAAAAACTAAAAACCGGAAGTAGGCTAAATGGGGGAGGAAACTATTCACCACTCTTCTACCCCCTCCCACCCTTCCTTCTTGTGTCTATTCTGAATTATTGTATTCATTAAATCTGAAGAAGTCCTGTTATTTTTGGTGTTATTGATTCACATCAATACCCATAACAGGATGGAAATAAATTTATAATCCTTATGTGACCGATTTTTGTTTTTTCTTAAAGATATATATATATATATATATATATAGGTAGTGCAACGGATTCTAACATACGCACATGGATGCATTGATGATGTAATGATTATTGTCGAAAAAATTATTATCCGTGAATCCAGTTTAATGACTCATAGATAGATAAATAAATACATTAATGACTTGTTTTTGCTGGCTAAGAAGTCAAGACTTGGAACGGGGAAACAAACAGAAAAGTATCGCATTTAAAAAAAATACATAGCAAGATTGCAAATGGAAATTGATATTATAAAAGATAAATCTACCGGATAGAAAAGTAATTTAACTCTTATTTTTATTTACTTTTATTAAGTTTACATTGTTAGTGAATATTTTTTATGGTTTTTTCATCAGGAATATCTGTTTTGATCGTATATTCCATTAAAAATTCTACTAATCTTTGGTTTTAAAGAAATTAGCATTTTATTTTAGAATATATTAGGAGTGTACTTATCTACAAGTGATAATGTATATATATACTAGCTGTAATACAATAACTGTTAATATATACTAGCTGTAACACAATACCTGTGAATATGTGAAGCTTTTTGTCGCTGGTGGCGATTTTACATTGTTTGTGCTCAATTAAAATTTTACACTCAACGGCTACAAATGTGAATTCTTACTATAAAACATTAGTCCACACTACAGGCAATAAATTTACTATTTATATTTTCTATTCTTCAGATGAAGTTCATTGAAGCGTGGACACCCGTGACTGCTATATTAGTGATAGCTAATCGTCAGATTGGGAAGGGAAAGCAAAAAAAAAAACAACTGTTCTTAAATACCCAGAAGGAGTCGTTGAAACAAGACTGTTTTTCACTATTTTTCAATATAATCACATATGACATCAGTGCACTTATTGCAACTATTCCTTTGCATTGCATTCCTATCAAGAAAGAAGCTAGCATCATGATCTTTCAAAATCTCCTCCACAGTATACATAACCTCATCATTGTTTTCCAAATGGCAACAGTATAGTTGGGATTTTAGACAAGGAATCAGAAAGAAGTCATTTGGAGCAAAGTGTTAAGAATACGGGGGATAAAGTAGCAATTCAAAGTCACAATTGACTCCTTTAGCTGCTATAAGCTGAGCAGTGTGGAAAGGCGTGTTATTCTGAAGCAAGAGCATATCTGACCTCGGCTTCTATATGCGTTTCGATTAGAGTACTTATTTCAGATGCAGACTACTATCTATTAATAGTTTTTCCTTTTTCCAAGTAATCTATCGTGTACTGGAAATATCGACCCTTTTTAGCTGGTGATGTGATGTCACCATTCTTGGGACCTATTTTGTAGACAGCTTGCTCATCCCAAGATCTCAATTAAAACAATCTGTTCCGAACTCGAACTAATGCCGAGAGACTCTAGCTATCTCCTCGACAATAAGACGTCTGCCATCCAAACCATATGATGAATGGCATCAACTTGTTCATTTAGATTTTTGGCCGACTTGATAGAGGGTCATTTTCTCCTCTGCCCGAGTTCCCATAGCCCACTTCTTTATAGTTACATAGGAAGTATCTGCATCATGTCTTCATGTATTTCCTTGAATGTCATAACTTTCCTTTGCAGATATTTTATGATTGCTCGGGTCTCTATTTTGGCTATTTTTAGATTTGTCGAACACCTCTCACATTTGTATCAGCCTTAGTTATACAGACGGTAAGACAAATTTCTGAATTATTATATCTATTTTTATAAAAAGTGGTGGTATGTTACCACAACAGAATGTTCAGCACTAGCTTATTTTGTGGGGTTGGTGAAGCTGAGAACTTTTTGAATGAACCTTATATATCAGTGGTAGCTAATCGTCTGACTGGGGAAGAGAAAGCAGTAAAAAAAAAAAAAAAAAAAAAAAACTTTTCGTAAGCGTTTGGACCTCGTTACTTTATTCTCTCTATTCAATTTATGGGACCTTGGAACAGGAAAAAATGGATAACGGACACAACATGCGGGTTTTCTTATTCTCATAGTAACCGTCTCTTCTCGTATCTAAGAATCGTTCTTCATTCTCCGTTCACGCGAACGTTTGTCTCCTCGTATTACAGAAAAATGGTAGAATCACAAAATCCGTCGTTTATTAGGTTCGTTCAAAATTTTCTAAGTCTTACCCAGATTTCTAAGTCTTAATCCTTCTGTGTAAGTCTTAGAAACCTAAACCCCACTTTCATTTCTGGTGGGAGATATCGTCTGGTCTGCTCCCATTACCACTTATATGGTGACCTCGGAAATGCCAGTCCAGGGTGCTAGATGATTCATATCTGATTACATCTAATCCACTGAAAAAGATGTTTAACTTTGACAACTCATCTTTCTTCCGGATATTAACTTATTTGATAACTTAGCGCCTCTGTATCATTTGCTAAGAATGTTACATCTTATTGTGCAGAGAAAAAGTTTAACGAGTGACACTTCAGAAAGATTTATCGCTTTAAAATTGTTTGCTTTTTGTTCTTTTCTTATTTCTTTTGTTTTATCTCAAGATTGTTAGCTCTAAGCTCAACATTTATTCAACATTTCCAGCTTAAGAAACTGCACACAATATAAATTAGTTCATATATAGATCGTATAATTTACGGGGCAATTTTTTTGTTGTTCTTTTTCCGTTTGGTTTGGGTATTTTTTTTTTATATGCCATATCAACAACATTCGCAGGTTATTTGATGTGAAAGCCACCCTTGTAGAAGAACAATATTGGTACAGTTATACTCCTAGCTGCAGGAATAAGGGGGTTCATACATTTGCCTGGAGTATTACTTTGAAATTTAACGTAATAGCGTGACTGGAGATTGAATTCGTTTACTATGATGTCGTAGTCTAGCAGGTTAACCATTAGACAATAGATAATCCTCATTCATTCTTTTGGATTTCTCGTTTTTTTATATTTAATATGCATATTAATTTACATTCATTGCTGAGTGTGCAGAAAATAGAACACGCAGTTTGCTATTCATTAGAACTATTTACGTAGCAGAACCTTGAGGGAATTTATGTTAAGAAAGCCTTTTCTTTTATTCAAAAATACTGATTAAAGCCGCAATTGCAAAGGCAATATACTGTTGCTTACTGATTCGTGCTCATCTATTCAGCGTAAAGAGGGATGTCATAATCTGACAGAATTTGACCTGAAGCTATCTAATGTCAATTATATTTGAAGAAGATTCGGTGATCATAACCATGCAAACTAAATATACAAATGATTGAATTTTACTTTATTATATCAGACTGCGTTTCAATAAGGCCATGTGGGGGTGTCCTCGTGGTGTAATGGTTAAAGCGTTGGACTACGGAATCGTAGTACGCGAGTTCGTACTCCAGTCGCACTATTACGTTCTATTATATATCTGTGTATACATATATATATATATATTTCTTTTAAATACCCTATCCGGTGGCAAAAGCTGCTCGGTAGCGCCAGGAGTTGCAGTACCGCCTTGAGCTACCGAAACTGTGTTATCACCCTGGTTGGCTGCTGATGAGGCTAGGGTATCGCACGTGCTTTCACACGTTGTATGATGAAAATATGAAAAATTTAAAATCAGACTGCGCTTCAATAAGGCCATGTGGGGGTGTCCTCGTCGTGTAATGGTTAAAGCGTTGGACTACGGAATCGTAGTACGCGAGTTCGTACTCCAGTCGCACTATTACGTTCACTTTCGGTATGAACCCCCTTATCCTCCCAGCTATGGGTTAAATAGTACCACTGCTGTTCTTCTAGAAGAATGGCTTTGGCATTAAATAACCTAAAAAGAGTTGATATGCCATTAAACAAAGAAAACCAAACCAATAAGGCCATGACTGAATTTTAAAGAGATTTGTAAGGGTTAATCACAGTTATAATGACCCGGAAACTTTTATTAAATGTAAATAAAACAATTAACTAACCATTCAATTTCACCTAGAATTGGTTTCAGATTTATACATTTTGCTTTTTAAACCTTCAATTTTACGATTAAGCACACGCATACTTACACATACAAGAACACACACACACACACGCAGAAGATATTTTGCCTACCCGCCCCCAACAGAGCTTAGCTATTTATCACTTTAAGTGTCAATGCTATCGAACGATTAGATATGAGGATTGTCTGATATGTCCCTGGTTCTAGTCATAGAAATGAACCAATAACGTAATCCGGGCATTCAGAGATGCATGAGCCCACCATTGGTGAAGACTTGTTGAATATAAATGCATGCCGTTTCAACAATTTAGAAGAATTCTTCTCTGTTCTGCACTGGTTGTGGACTAAGCACCATCTTAACATCTTGGAAGCTGGAGTGATCAATACACAACGTCCGACTCCGTGAAGATAAATTAGAAATATTCAGGGAGTCATTTATTTGATCTGAAGTCTAATAGTTTTCTGTTTCTTCTCAATTTTAAGATTCTTTTCTTTTAAAACCTAATTTCCTTCATTTTATTGGTGGTTGATTTGAAGAAGTGTCGGTTATGCTCTAGTGCTAAGCTAAGCTAAGCTGTGTAAAAGACAACCACATCTTACGAAGTAAATATTTATTATAAAAATCAATAATGATACTTCAATGCTATCATACTTATGTCTAGAAATCTTACATATAATCACCTGTTCGTATACAGAAATACTAAAAACGGAATTAATAAAAAATATAAACAGAAACACGTCGATTACAATAAGTTTCGTTGTTCCTTTCTACGCTGTTCCACATCGGGTTTCTTCATGTTAATCTAACTTAGCCTAAAGGTTTTCTACCGTTAAAATCATCAATTAACTCTTATATGAAACTGTTTTTATTGCTCAATATTTTGAGGGTAGTATAACTTCTTTTTTCTCCTGTATATAAACAAATCACTTACAATAACAGAAAACACTTTCAGATGCTGAAAACGTTTGAACAAGTTTAATATTCCGTAAGACTATACGAGTATCATTTATCTACACTGACATTTAATTTTTTCCATTCCACAAACTCGAAAAGGGCCATTATTTGCCCTAGATTATTATATTTTCTAATCAAACATCCTCACCATCTTTGAGCATTGAAAAGTTATAAAACGTCTCATGTATTTTTATTATTATTACACTATTGCTATTTCTTGGTGATATGAACATGATTCAGGTAGTCTGTTCAGACGGATTATTGAGTTTGTACATTTGATTTCAACATGATAGGATTAGGCTATTATTGTTGTAGTGATCATTATTTCATATATTTAGTCAGTTCACTCTGGAACGTTGTTCACCGGAACGTGAGTAACAAATAAACTCAAATCTTCAGCCTTTTGCTTAGGATTCTTTTAGATGCCCTAATCTAGACAGTCTTGACTCTTATAAGCACAACCTTACTTATATCATTTACACACTTTCAGTCCCCGATTAAATTCCAGCTAGTTTTCCTAGCATTATTATTATTATTATTATTATTATTATTATTATTATTATTATTATTATTATTATTATTCATTAGAGTTTTTCACATCAGCATTAGCTGATAGTCTTTCATTGCAGTTTGAGTGACAGCAGGTCTCCTCAAGTCTCCAGGACTCTTCTCAGTATTCTGGCCGTTCTCATGAATGTAGTAGTTAAGATGGTTTCCATTAGTCCGCCAACTTCTAAGGGCTCCAGTCCTTTTAGTAATCCTTTAGTTACTGTTCGAAAGGCACCAATTACAATTGGTATAATTGTCACCTTCATGTTCCATAGTTTTTTTTCAATTCCCTAGCAAGGTCGAGGCACTTATCCTTCTTTTCAATTCTTTCAGTTTTATTCTGTAGTCAGCTGAGACAGCAAAGTCGACAATTTTGCGAATTCTCTTTTTTTTTTTTGTTGTTGTGTAATGGTTATTATTGGACGCGACGATACGAGTTCAAATCCTGGACGAGAGTGATTGCATTTCACATAGCACTAATACCCTTGGGAAAGGTATGAATCCAATTATTCTCCCTCCAGCTATGGGTAAATAGAAGGACAGATTAGGTTCTTCAGCCTTGGTGAGGAAACTAGTCTAGGAGAAGGAAAACTCTGAATTCAAACCTGTTAAACTCCGCTTAAAAATTGACCTTGTGTCATATCCTGCCCGAGCGGAGGGGTTGGTTATTATAAGGCCTGGTCTTCTAGCCGAGATTAGGTGATCCGTGTGTACGTCAAAGTCCCATAGGAGTTTATGTGTGATATTTTCTAGGACAGGTGCTGGTTTGTGCATATACCATTTGTTCGTATGGTGGAATTTCAATTTCTTGTACATCTCCCAGTGGATCATCATGGCCATCCAGTTGTGTCTTGTCTTCTACTCCTTCTGTGCTAATTTGCTGCATTCGCTTATTCTGTGATTGATCGTTTCGTCTCTATCACCACATAACCTACATATGCTATTTTGTTGAGTCTTATCTTGTCTCGCTTTGATAAGATTAGTTCCTATGGCGTTGTTTTGTGCTGCTATTAGGAGAGATTCTGTTTCTCTCTTAAAGTTTCCTTTCCTTAGCCATTTACAAGTTTTGTCATGTGAGATGTTGTTTATTAGTCGTTTAAAACGGCCATAGAGTTGGTTCTTTTCCATTTTCCCCTAGTTATTGTCTTTCTGTTGTCTATCGTGTCGGCAGTATTGTTTTATATGGCTGTAATCAGTCCTCGTTCGTGTTTTCCTATGTAGTCTTCGAGTCGTTGCATTGAAGCGTCAACGCTGTCTTCGATGCTGGCAATCATATTTCCTTTATTATTATTTCTCATTAGAGTTTTTCACATCAGCGTAAGCTGATGGTCTTTCACTGGAGTTTGAGTGACAGCAAGTCTCCTCAAGTCTCCAGGACTCGTCTCAGTATTCTGGCCGTTTTCAATAATGCTGTTGTTTGGATGGTCTCCACTCGGTCGCCAACTTCTAAATTTTCCCGGCTCTTTAATATTCCTTAGGTTACCGTGCCAAAGGCACCAATCACAACTGGTATAACTATCACCTTCATGTTCCAGAGTTTTTTCAATTCTCTAGCAAGGTCCAGGTACTTATCTCTCCTTTCACATTCTTTCAGTTTTATTCTTTGGTCTGCCGGGACAGCAAAGTCGACAATTTTGCAGATTTCCTTTTTTTCTTTTTTTATTATTATAAGATCTGGTCTTCAGGCCGAGATTAGGTGATCCGTTTGTATATCAAAGTCCCACAGGAGTTTATGAGTGTCATTTTCTAGGACAGGTGCTGGGTTGTGCATATACCATTTGCTGGCATAGTCAAATTTATATTTCTTGCACATTTCCCAGTGGATCACCTCGCACACTCGTCATGTCTAGCCTTGTACTCCTTCTGTCCCAATTTGCTGCATTCGCTTATTCTGTGATTGATGGTTTCATCTCTGTCACCGCATAGTCTGCACTTGCTATTTTCTTGCGTCTTATATACCCTCGCTTTGATGTGATTAGTTCTTATGGTGCTGTTTTGTGCTGCCATTAGAAGAGATTATGTTTCTCTCTTAAAGTTTCCTTTTCCTAGCCATGTCCAGGTTTTGTCATGTGAGATGTTGTTTATTAGTCGTTTAAAGCGGCCATAGAGTTGTTTTTCTTCCCATTTTTGTTTCCTAGTTTTTGTCATTCTGTTATCTATCGCGTTGTCAGATTTGTTTCTGATGACCGTAATCGGTCCTCCTTCGTGTTTTTCTATGTAGTCATCGAATCGTTGTATGGATGCGTCATCGCAGTCTTCGATGCAGGCAAGTCCTCTTTTCTTGGTACATATAGTCTGTCCACATCGTCCCTGGAATTATTATCATTGCTTATTATTTACTGAGGTTTGCTTTGTCTGGCACACAGTTTTTATGTTGTTTTCTGTTATTACTGCTACTAAGTTGTCACTTGTCTAAAATCTAAACATTGTCCCGGTAGCTTAACTTCGCTGAGCTGGCGCAAACGGATGTTTACAGCGTTTTTTCGACCATAAGCGCTTTTTGTTTGTTTTATTTATTCATTATTACTATTTATTTTTTTGGTTTATTTGGTTGGTTCTGTTTGGTATATGTTTTACATGTATGCAAATGGTTTTAACATGAATGGGTTACTTGATTTCTTTTTGAATAACCAAACGTGTCGTCAAATAGTTTAGCAGATGCTCTTTAAAATAGTTTTAATCTTGCAAAAATACTCTTACATAAATATAGTATAATATCATATAAAATAACATAAAAAAACAGCAACAAAGCTAGTGATCGTAGTGGTAAGGGATCTGAAAAGACGGTCATGTAAGCTTTTACCGTACTGTCCATCGATTTCCCAGAGAATATTATTTACTTTCTTCATTTTCTTACTGGTACCAAATGCTTGGCGATTGAATGTGTAGGATGGGTTATATTGTGCTTTTAGGTTTAAGTTCCATTTTTGTAGTGGTATATTTAGTTTGTTTTTATATGTGGTTGCATGTTCTCATAAGTAGGAAGGTCGCCATTTATAGCGATGGGAATAACATTGTTATTATTATTATTATTGTTGTTTTTTTTGTTTAAGGTTTAAGTTGGTTTTGTTGGTATTACTTTGATTGAGTTGGTATTTCGTTGGTAGTTATCTCCTCGCTAAATGTTGATGGAAAATAAAGGTGGTGGAGAAGAACGAAGACGTCGTTAGGTTTTAAAGGAAGGTTTAATGGCAGCATGAAGTAAAGGGTTTTAGACTGGCATGCTGCGTGGTCTCGTAGTAAGGAAAGAAGGTAGGAAGTTGTTAGAGTGTATCATCTAATTTGTTTTTAACTAGAATCCCTTGGTCTAGAAGAATAGACCCAAGGGGGTCCGTAAACTAGATGGCTCTCCTCATAATAATTGATGCTGCTACTCTATCCAGGAACAGACGAATAGACGTCCGTTCCCGTTGGGGATTTCTGAGCGAGAGAGAGAGATTCACGGGCTTTCTTCAATTTTTGCTGCTGCTAGGAAATATGATTCGGGCTGAATAGAACAAGTCATCTTGATTGGGTTAAAATGTTTGGCGACTCTAACGGTCAAATTAAATTACGCGCCAAACAAAAATTTCAATTTTCTTTCTGCTACAAACGACAAAAAGTTTTCTTAAAAGTTAATCACTTTAATAATATCTCAAACCTCAGAACTTCTATAGTCTGGATCGATTTAATCCTATTTTGAATCTTAAATTTAGTATTTTAGGCATAGTTTTGAATGTGTCAATTATTATTGGTTACAGCCTTATGTTTCAGAGTTTCCAGGTTCGGTCCGGCTATTTTACCAAGCTTATCGTTTTACACCCTACTAAAGCCTGATTTTCATAGCTGGTGAATTTCAAAAATGCAATTTGGACGGGAGGACACTTTAGAAAAACGATATGCAATAACATTCTGTTTTAAACTTGAAAAAAATGCCATACAATGAAAGCTGGATGTACTGCTATGACCCAGAGATCAAGAGACAGTTCCCATATATATATATATTTTATCTTTTAGAATTAAACGACAATATGAGAAAGTTTTTACCTTCTATTTTCGTTAGTAGCGTGCTGTATCAAAACTGTGATGTAATCAATGATCGAAAATCATTTAAAAAACGTAATACATTTACATTTTCATATATATATATATATATATATATATATATATAATTAAAAGAACTATCGGGTAAAGTCTGATTTTTTGTGCAGATATTTTGATGAAAAAACTATACACATAGAAAGATTCAACCATTCACATAATGTCCATTGCTTCCTAGAACTCAATCTCATCCATCAACAAGCTTATAGATGCTACGCTTGTAAAATTCATGATGTTTTGATTCAAAATATGAGAACAACTCGTTTTCAGTCTTTTCTTTTGATGTCAATCTGAGGCCATGCAAAGGATTCTGTAATTGCTTGATGCAAATCATTCCTTACACGACACCGTCAAGTAACTTGTTTTGACAGACTTGTTACTGATGATGAGAAGTAAATCCTTTATCTTAATCCTTTACCTTCGTCTGTCAAGACCTGCCCAGCAACCGAAAGGTGAAATTCTTATAAATAATATCATGTTGAAAATATGGTCGGATAATCAAAGAAATATTCATTAAAAACTGTTAGGCAATAGGCAAACAATTATCTCTAATCTCTACTGTTCCGGGGTTTGAAAACAGCTTTCGTCAAAAAAAAAACCAAACAAACAAAAAAAAAACGCCCAGCCTAAGTTAACAGAAAGAGGTCATCTTCCATCTTGATAATGCCCGTTCGTATACAGCTCAACTGACAAAGTATTTTGAAGTGGTGAGACGTTGGGAAAAATTGCTTCATCCTCCATACTCGCATGACCTTGCTCCTCCTTATTGTTACTTAGCCACAATTAACGCCATGTGCGAAATTGACATATAATGTTCATAACGATAGAACATATAAAGAACATAGGAATCTCGAAATTCGAAAACACGTAACGACTTCTTGTTCAGGTACGAAACCTTTTTATTAACTTTGAGTTTAAGTTTTCGACATATGGAGGAGAGACACAATCTTCTATGCTGTCTTATTCATTTGGCCCCCATCTCGTGCGGCCCTTATAGGGCGCAAGTTCGCCTAAATTCTGCGAGCTCCAAAAGTCGAGCCTCCTCGTTTGGCGTCTAGTATTCAACTCCCAAACTTTCTTTCAATTCTCCACAAACCTCTGTGCGCTTCCGGTGCGTGACGTCACTCGCACTCCGTCACCCGTCTCGTCTCGGACTATTGTGACATCTGAGTGACACCTTTGTCCGCCTGCGTTAACACCTGCATCAATGTTTGCACCTAACTAACCCTTGTGCTGAGCCGAAAGGTTCTCAGCCTAACTAAACTCAAAGACATGAACCGAAATCCCTCGGCCATTACAGAATCATTTGACATTAGGAGACGAGATTGGACTATAGTTGATCTCATATTTTGTTTTAAAGCCTAAAGTATTTTACAAACATGTCATCATAAGCTTGGTAACAGGTGGAATGAGGCTCTAGGAAGCAAAAGATGTTATTTTAAAGACTGAATATTTCTACACGCGTAGTTTTTGTTTTCATATATATATATATATATATATATATATATATATATATATATATATATATATATATATATATATATACAATAAAATCGAACTTTACGTTCGTCCTAACTTCTAACTTTTTATTCAATGATCTTATTTAACGCAAATTCACACGCGTCATTAAACTCAGTCGGACTATCTTTTAAAACACTCTGTACTACTAAACATCTACACCTTGTTATTTTAGTAGGTGTTTATTTATGTTAAGTTATGTTAATATTTATGTTATGTTATGTTAAGTTATGTTAAGTTATTATGAAATATTATTATGAAATATTATGAAATATTTATGTTAAGTTATGTTAAGTTATTCACTTGAATTAGAAATAGTCGAATTCTTGCTGCGTTTACAAATGAAGTCAATGATGTGAAACATAATGAATATATCGAAATGAAGTCACCTTAGTCTGTATCGTTTTTTTCTTTTAGATTTGAGCAAACGGAATATTTCCAATGGTAAGTAGATACCAAAACTAGTTCTTCTGAAAAAAAAATTCATTTATTGATTCTTTTAAAAGTGTAGTCGACAAACGTTTTAGATCATCGACCACTTTATGGAATCATTGACCCCACATCGATTTCCAGGATTCATAATAGATACATTTATTCGTGGTTTTCATACTCAAGATTGAAGCAACTGCTAATCAAACCTTGAAGATAGTTTTCTCTTTCCTCTCTGTTTGTGAATATCGCTATCAAATATACGGAACGAAAACGGGAATAAACCGTTTTGTGTTGTTAAAGAAAATCTGAGAAATCGTAAAATATTTAACAAAACTTTGTAATTGAAAACAAAAGAGAACAACCTTTTTGAAATATGTGAAGCTACAGAATGACAACAGAATATGTCACAGGAAATACAGGGAAACGCACAGAGTGAAGAATCTGTTTGTTCTCCTTTGGCATAGGTAATTTGTTTATTTTCATTTCTTAACGTCAGCTTACGTACATGAACGTTCAGCTTTAGAGCTCCACCATGTTTAATTATATTCTTTTGAATCATCCAAGTCTTTATTAAAATCTTGAATAGTAATATCAATTCCCGAATATCGATATCAACTAATTGGTTGTCTCTGTTTTAAACAAATACGTACAAATGAATCATAGTTTAAAAACAAAATTAAATTTGTGAGATCAAAATTCGTTAAACGATGCATATGTTTTAAAAACGTGTTTGTTTTTAAAGTTTTCGATAGTGGAGGATTTTCATTTAAAGGTGATGATTCAATTTAATTCTTTCTTTGCATGAAAATATAATAAAAGTAAAGATGGCGACCGTAGTAGAGGGCAACCAGAAGGCTCACTATTCTAATAGCTATTACACCAAGGTGTAGGTGAGAGCGCAACTATTTTCCCTGAATTGCTCTACTTTACCCTTGATACATACCTTATACTGCTGAGTGTTAAGCAAGGAGGTAGCAAGTACCATTTTTAAAGTCTTTGGTATGACGAGACCTGGGATTGCACCCAGGTCTCCTGGACCGTTGGCGAAATAAAAATATAAAACGATAAAAATGAAATGCTTTATCACCCCCATGATCCGTACAAGCCTTTATCATCTCTGCAAGATGCAAATTAGTTTTTATGCAAATAATCTTTGTAATCACACTCTTCAATATAACACAAATGGAATTAAAAGAGATATTTTATTATTTCTTAACAGTTGCACTAAGTTTTAACCAACGTCCAGTGTCTTAGACAAGTAAACTCTAATATGAAGGTGTTTAAGTTCAATGGTTCAAGCCCTGTTATTGCTAATATAAACATGAGTATTCACTCGATACCAAGTAAAAAGCAAAGACAAATGGGATTGCTTCTCTGTAACGAGAAAAGGTTTGCGAAGTCACAGAAATATCGAAAGATATCCATAAAGATTTAACAAGTCAATAACTTTACAATGCATAAAAATCAATCATGCATAGATTACATTTATGTAAATAAGTCTCTATTGCGTTTTAAGCAATTTTAGAACACCATATAGTTAAAGTGATTGGTTTTTAATTAAGCACGAAAGAGGAATTACTTTTCCAAAAATATTGTTTATTATGATTTTTTGAATGAGCATTTTTTTCTTTATGGAGGATATTATTTGACCAAGAATAAATAATTCGGTTTCGTTTACAGCATATCAATTCCTTATAGGATATTTAAAGTCAAAATTTAATTCAGTTGTAAATATTTTATCACAATCACGAATATGTCTATTTTAAATATAACATTGCAATTATTTTCTTTAATTGATCTTTTTATTGAACTATAATAACCATTTGTTTGTACTGTTATATTGTATCAAGTACTCTTATCTAATACAGATAATTTACTATATTTACCCAACCCCTCCGCTCGGGCAGTATATGACACAGGGTCATTTTTTAAGCGGAGTTTAACAGGTTTGAATTCAGAGTGTTCCGTCTCTTAGACTAGTTGCCTCACCAAGGCAGAAGAACCTAGTCTGCCCTACTATTTACCCATAGCTGAAGGGAGAGTATTTGCATTCATACCTTTCCCAATGTTATTAGTGCTATGTAAAATGCAATCAGTCTCGTCCAGGATTTGAACTCGTGTCACCGGGTCCATTTCCTACGACGATAACCATTACACCACGGGCACTTCCTAAATACATATAATTTACGCACTATAATATAATTTCATGTAACTACGTTTGTTTAATAATAATCATTTGTTTACTCAGAGTTATATGATTTCAAGTATTATTATTCAATACAAAACATTTTTAAAAAGATATCTTTTTGACACGGATCTAAATAGGTACTGCCACTCCATATCAGAGTGAAATTGGGAATAGAGACAATGAAAGGATACTACACAATATCCCCGAGATGCAGAGGATACGGTGAGCGTATTCTAAACCCCACCAACTGAGGCTTCAGCACACATTCCTGAATTATTAATCAGCAAGTCTTGTTCAAAGAACAAGACATTTAATTTGAGCATGACTGAGATGCTCCTTCTAAAAGAATGACTCCATTCTGCACAATTCAGTCAGATCTTCTTAGCTCCACTAATTCATGTATAACACCTTAAAAATTTCGTTTTTGATATTCCTTGAATCTTTTTTTAGGATTTTCTGTCTTTATTTCTCTCGTACAAAAGCTGTTTGTTATTTTCCTTTCACATGTTAACAATCAAAACCAAAACTATTTCGCCACGTTCTAGAGGCAATATCTATGGGTTTTTTGGCGGGGGGTTTACTGCAAATCAATGTCTTGATCGAGGAAGAACATGATGTTTTATAAGAACTTAATAGAAAATACAAATTCACTCAGTCCAGTTAAAACGATAGGTTTTATCTTCCATACATGCCTGATACCTATGCTCTCAAGAATCATCAGTGAGACAGAAACAATTACGAATGATGCAGATGGCGGACAGACGACTTTTATCTGCGGACGAAGTGGCAATAGTTATATATATACTCAAAGAATACATTCCAGATGCCTCAAGGTCGATCTTCAGTGATGTACTGTCTTCATTGCCGATTTCGGGTTGTTGCACATCATATCGGCCCCAAGAGCAACCTAGACCTGGGTCCGGAATTTCCAGGCCACCTCCTTGACATCTTTGTGCTACGTATTATCTACCCACCTACTAACGTCACATACCTGAACGCTTATAAATCGTCTGTGCAAGCCAGAGGGAAGAGTTCATTACTTTTTCCAAGGACATTAGCTCTATATGAAATGCAATCTCATCCAGTATTTGAACTCGAATGACCGTGTCTTTTTCCAGCCATTACTCCACACGCAACTCTCTCTCTCTCTCTCTATAAATATATATATATATATATGATATTTTACACAGAAACTATTGACACACCAACTCAAACTTTAACAAAGGTGTTATACAAGGTTTAATTGCATCTGCCACCAACCACCATACATCAAAATATACATCACCGAAAAGACACATTTCAGCCAAAAATAAAAACATCACAATAAGATCCTCCGATAAAGTGGAGGAAATGTCATCTTAGACACCATCATCATCGTCATCATCATGTCGTGCCGCCAGCACGGATATCCCTGACCCTCTCTCGCCACTTCTCCCTATAATTCATCGCCTCCGGCAGGTCTTCAGGGTTACATCCTGTGTCCTCACATAGCTGCTGTATGTAGGTTCGAGCTGGTCGTCCTGCTTTTGCTTGGCCATATGTGGGGTCCATAGGAGTACATCACTTACGAGCTCGCCCTTGCTTCTCCAGCAGTGTCCTGCGTGTCTGGTTCGTCTAAATTGTATAGTTTTCGTGATGGGAGGAAAGTGGACGTATAGTTGGTGTCTCGTGGGGTGTGTCGCCAGGACGTGTTCAATATTGCTCTCAACATTCTTGTGTAGTTGCCGTCTAGCTTCTTCTCCAGCCGCTTAGTTAGCGTCCAATGACAAAAAACTTTTATATTCTTGTAACATAGCCATAATATACTGATCTACAAAATATATAAATATACGGATGCGTAAAAATATGCATATATAGGAATCCCGCGAAACACTGACGACTATCTTGGTTCAGGTAAGAAACTTTTATTACCTTCTTGACTTTTAGGTTTTCGACACGAGGAGAGAAAGATACAATTTTTACTATGTCGACTGTTCCATCTAAACCAACAACCCGCGGCGCATCTCGTTGACACCAACTGGCCTGGCCTCGCCGAGCTCCGAAAATCAACTCGCCCCGTATAAATTCAAATCTCAACTAACTGCTTTTTTCAAAATACTCAAAAATCCCAGCCTATCGTTTCCGGACATGACGTCATTCACATCCCCAGTTTCATTTCCTATCCGGGGTTTTCATTATGACACCTGTGATTGTCATATCCTCCCCGCACGAGCGTGAATACCTGCGTTCAATGTGTGCCCCTACCCGTGCACTAAGTCGAAAAGTTCTAAGCCTAACTAAACCGAAAAATAAGCTATAACCAACGAAAAATGACATTATAAAAAAAAAATCCTTCCGCAATTATATAACATTCTTACCACTTTAAACACCATAAATAAGATTATAGTAACTTTCAATTAATCTTACATAGATTATTGAAAATGAAGACAAACTCTGGCCCACACTAAAAATTTACAACTCTATTATTCCCACCATTTATGGACTCCCAAAACACACAAAAACAACAATCCTCTAGACCAATAATTCCTGGCATAGGTACAGTTCCTCATAACATTGCAAAAATTATAACCTAAATATTAACACCTCTGTTAGAATCGGAGTGTCCTCGTGGTGTAATGGTTAAAGCGATGGACTGCGGAATCGTAATACGCGAGTTCATACTCCAGTCGAACTATTACGTTCACTCTCGGGCAAATACCCTTGGGAAAGCTATGAACCCCCTTATCCTCCCAGCTATGGGTTAAATAGTACCACTACTGTTATTCTAGGAGAAAGGATTTGGCATTAAATAACCTAAAAAGAGTTGATATCCCATTAAACAAAGAAACCAAACCAAACCATCTGTTAGGATCGATTTGTTCTTCTCGTTTAAAAACTACCGGCAACGTCTTTAACAGAATACGAAATATAAACATAAAAGATAAACTCACTCACTGCTAGTCTTGACATTCAGTTATTTTACACAAACATACTAATTAAAAAAAGGATCCAACAATTAAAATTCCACAAGGAAAAAAAATCAAAAGTTCTCTCTTTTTATCTGTCAACAGAATCATCCTAATTGTTAAATTATGTATCAACCACTCCTTTTCCATGGAATCGCCTTTTAGCTTGCTTTTTTCTAGAATTTAAAAAATCAAAACCTTTCAAATATATTTTGCGAAATGATACCTTAGATACATTGATGATATTTAATTCATTTACCCCAATAAACACAACATTCCTTCAATTACACACAGACTTAGCCAAACCGAACCAAGCTCAAACTTCTCATATGAACTCGAAAAAAAACCCAAAAAAAACCCAAAAAAACAAAAGAATTCCTTGCCTTTTCTAGACATCCTATTTATAAATGATAGTAAAGTAAATAAAGTTGGCGACTGTAGTCAAAGGCAACCCGAAGGCTCCCTTTTCAATAGCTACTTCACCAAGGTGTAGAGGAGGGCGCTACTCCTTCCGCTGGATTGCTCCACTTTACCCTTGATACGTCCCTGTGTGCTGAGTGTTAAGCAAGGAGGTATCGAGTACCATTTTTAAGTCTTTGGTATGACTCGACCAGGGATTGAACCCAGATCTCCCGGGCCATTAGCGAACACTCTACCAACTAGGCTGCTATATGTTAGTAATAAGTTAAAATTTCAAGTCCACAAAGAAAGCAGTAAAAATGATGACATACATTTTTTATTAGAACCATAGAGATATAACCAAAAGTGGAATTCTCATAGTTTATTTCCTAAAAACCAAAAAAATTTGCTCTCACAATTTTCTGAATGACGAATTTGAACAGATCAAAAATTCTTTTTCGCAGCAACAATATTCTGAATTTTTCATTCATCGTGCAAAATTGGAAGCCATCAAAATCCATAAAAATATCCAATAATAAAAATAACCAACCTAACTCATATATTAACCCAATAAATAGACATATATTACCTCAAAATGCAACACCTTCCCTTATTGAAAGAAGAAACTTAAATCACTGAGGCATAAAAACCGTTATTCGCACAACAATATCAATCAAATAGATATTAAAAAAATAACTCCAAAAATACCAATTCTTTCTCTGATGTAGGGTTGTATAAAATGTGTTTTTTTTTATGCGACAAATTATGTATCTGGGAAACTTATCGGAAATTAAATAAAATAATTTATGTACATAGAATAGATTTTAAATCCGGAATCACAACCAACTCTTTAGTTTCACATATTTTAACCAACCACACATTTGACTTAGGTGACTCTACCATATTTGCTATCATTCATGACAGAGATAAACGCAGAATAATCGAAAAGTGTTCTATAACACATTTTGACACAATCCTACAAAGACAAGGTTTTATAAAATATCACAACCTCTAGCAAAATGGATGCTAAAGTATTTCAACATCAATCTATGACACTTGCCTTTTTCCTGACATTTAATATTGTAAAGCGTTAAAAATTTGTTCTAAAACCGTTAAACGGTGTTGCCTTTTTTTCAAAAGAATATTTCATTTCATGACGTTATCAATTTCGAATATATTTTCCCTGAGTATCATGTTAAACTGTTGTATCGTTGGTTCAATAAAGGCATTCCACAGGTACAAACCGAAGAGTTGGCAAGTCTATCAGAGAGCGATTAACGGTTTTTCCCTGAAGTAGTCAGACACCGTCCATTTATATCTTTACCGGTGTCATACTAAAAAGAGTCACTGAGTGTATAGTTCCGGTATAACATAAACATATATGCCTGCTGCTCACTCTGGGATTGCATGATAAATTTTTAGTTTTATGATTATTTTATACTTATTTTCATTTTTAAAATAATCTTTTATAATAGAATGCTTTCGTATGCAGTCAAATTTTGAAGTCCATGCGCGTTGACAAAAAAAAGTAATACAATTAAGGAATGAATAAAAAAAATATATCATCAACTACACCAAATATATACCTTTCGATCATTTACCTTTTTCGACACATGCACTCACACACACACACACACACATAGATAGATAGATTCTCCCTCCAGCTATAAATAAATAGTAGGGAATATTAGGCTCTTTAACCTTAGTATTACAACAACCCCAGGAGAAGGGAAACAGTGATCAAACATCCTCTTGAAATTAACCTTGTGTTGCATCCTGTGAAGGGGTTGGGTATATATATATATACGCGCATGTGTGTGTATATGTGTGTATGAGCAGAATATACTCGTTGTGTAATGAAACAATCGTGATTTTAGAAGTATTTTTGTGGCACGATCGAAATATTTAGTGCTTTGAGTGAAACAATTCGTAGCGTTCGGCTCAAATCCAAGTCAACCATGAAGCGAAGTTTTGATTTAGAGTTTTAGTTTCAGTGTCCGGTCCAAATATTTGGGAAATATTTTTATCAGTCGGAACATTATAAAGTCAATGAATATTGATTGTCTAAAATATTGGAAGTGGCGGGAACCTATTCAAGAACTAACATTTGATTTTCTACACAATTCGTGGTAGATAATTCAGATTTTACTGAAAAATATAGACATCAAAAGTATGTAAATCGTTAAAGGCAACTGCCGGGTGCTATCTGAAATTCCCTACTCGCACGTATTGATTACACCACCGTACTCATTCCGATTACTTGGAAACTACCCAGATAAGTAATTAATGACATGCATCTGCATTTATATTCACATTCATATGCAAAAGTGCCCGTAAAATCTGCGTATTAGGGAAGTGATATATATATATATATATATATATATATATATATATATATATATATATATATATATATATATATATATATATATATATATATATATATATATATATATATATATATATATATATATTATATATATATATATATATATATATATATATATATATATATATATATATATATATATATATATATATATATATATATATATATATATATATATATATATATATATATATATATATATATATATATATATATATATATATATATATATATATATATATATATATATATATATATATATATATATATATATATATATATATATATATATATATATATATATATATATATATATATATATATATATATATATATATATATATATATATATATATATATATATATATATATATATATATATATATATATATATATATATATATATATATATATATATATATATATATATATATATATATATATATATATATATATATATATATATATATATATATATATATATATATATATATATATATATATATATATATATATATATATATATATATATATATATATATATATATATACTTAATTAACCGGACATTGGCCTAGCGGTTAGAGTGTTCGCCAATGGCCCGGGAGACCTGGGTTCAATCCCAGGTCGAGTCATACCAAATACTCAAAAAATGG
Source organism: Sepioteuthis lessoniana (assembly GCA_963585895.1). NCBI lineage: Eukaryota > Metazoa > Mollusca > Cephalopoda > Myopsida > Loliginidae > Sepioteuthis > Sepioteuthis lessoniana. The sequence continues at coordinate 76,058,382 of OY757926.1, forward strand.
TACTTGATGCCTCCTTGCTTAACACTCAGCAATGGATCAAGGGTAAAGTGGAGCAATCCAGGGAAAGGAGTAGCACCCTCCCTTGGTGTAGTAGCTATTGAAAAGGGAACCTTCGGGTCGCCCTCGACTATGGTCAACAACTTTACGACATACTTAATTAAATCACTTGTACAGTCATGTGCATACACATATTCAAAGTGCACTTTCGGTAATGTCATCAGTACAATTCTTAGGTTTGGTTTCTTTGTTTTAATGGCATATCAACCTTTGTAGGTTATTCAATGCCAAAGCCATTCTCCTAGAAGAACAGTAGTGGTGCTATTTAACCCATAGCTGGGAGGATAAGGGAGTTCATACCTTTCCCAAGGGTATTTACCCAAAAGTTAACGTAATAGCGCGACTGGAGTACGAACTCGCTTACTACGATTCCGCAGTCCATCGCTTTAACCATTACACCACGAGGACAACCCCCTGTAGAATTCTTAGTTAAAATCCCAAGTGCAAAATTGCTAAATTAATTGCACATTTAATTACTACATAATCTACATAACAGCATTTACAGCTGTTGGACTGACAAAAAAGGCTTTCTCGTATCAGGTAGAAAAATATCATAGAAATATTATATGGTGTGATATCAAACAGATGGACGCAAAGAGAATGGATTTCCATTCCAGGGAAAATATAACTTTCTACAAGGGCTAGATAATATCAAATTGTGAAAGCCGAGAAAACGGGTGCAAGGAATGTGAGAAAATTGCTTGCCTCAGGTATATTCACACAAAAAACTACATATAACCAGATGTTCCAGGAGGTGCCCATGGTGTAATGGTTATCGTCGCAGGAATCGGACACGGCGACACGAGTTCAAATCCTGGACTGATTGCATTTCACATAGCACTAATACCCTTGGGAAAGGTATGAATCCAATTATTCTCCCTCCAGCTATGGATAAATAGTAGGACAGACTAGGTTCTTCAGCCTTGGTGAGGCAACTAGTCTAGGAGAAGGAAAACTCTGAATTCAAACCTGTTAAACTCCGCTTAAAAAATTGACCTTGTGTCATATCCTGCCCGAGCGGAGGGGTTGGGTAAATATGATAACCAGATGTTCCATAATATTTTCGATGTTAGAGAGAGGTGTTGCGACGCTGCCAATTAAGCTTTGCACAAAAATGATTAATACATTGTTTGAATAAAGGAAACAATCCATAAATTACTTTTTCCTAATAATTACAATTTCTCAATCTTAGATGCATACATAGACAGGTGTGTCGCTTTGCAATGTCTTCTCACCTTTCCAGCTGAGATAATGTTAACTGCTAAGCGTCCGGATCTTGTGATCTGGTTATTCCATTCAAAAAGAGTTTATATGATTGAATTAACGGTTCCTTTTGAGGAAATTATTGACTGGACACGTCAACTTGAGACAGAAAAATACGAAGATAAGTGAGAGCAATGTGTAACAAACGGCTGAACTACCAATATCTTTCCCATTGAAATCAGATGCCGGGATTTTATAACTAATTCGACCTCTACGTATTTGACTAAATAGGACTTGACACCATCAGAAAAACAGAAATCTACCCAGAAGTTACAAGATCAAGCAGAATCTGTATTTGAATGAATCTGCTGTTCTGGAGACGTAAAACCAACCAAGTTGGTAGTTACTGCTGGGGAGCCCTGTGTAAGCGGTATTGATGACAGAGTTAGGGTTAGGTTTAGGGTTTATTGAAACTATGCCGAACGCCAGGGTCATTATATGGCCAAAACTTTGTTAGTGGCACTACTGTTGTTTTCTTTAAGAGAGCAATTTAGCAAATTATATATATATATATATATATATATGTGTGTGTGTGTGTGTGTGTCTTTCTCTTTGTCTCTCTCTCTCTCTCTCTCTCTCTTCGTGTAAGGGAATATCATTAAATCATAAGATAATAGTTATAAGCTGAATTTTTATCTAAAATATCCATTGTATCATTCTCCATCTCGGTCATTGTTTGGTAAATACTTTATGTTTCAACAATACTTATGGACGTTATTAACCAAAAGCTTTGGAAAGTATTTAACAGGATTAGGTGACACAACATTTGCAAGTTAATTTGATAGGCAAGGAAATGATATTGAAAGATAAAAAATTAAGAGTATAAGAAAGTTTTCCTTCATCATCACGCTTTAATTTGCTTCTGTACTCATCCCTCCATACATACATGAGTATAGATGAATAAAAAATAAATTTTTACTGTTTTTCTTGTGTATTACAAAGTGCTCTAAATATTAAAAAAATGGATAATAATAATAATAATAATAATAATAATAATAATAATAATAATAATAATCATATCGCGCTGGTAGCACGGATATCCCTGACCCTCTCTCGCCACTCCTCCCTATCGTTCATCGCCCTAGGTAGGTCTTCAGGACAACATCCCGTATCGTCACATAGCTGCTGAATGTACGTTCGTGCTGGTCGTCCTGCTTTTGCACGGCCATGTGTGGGGATCCATAAGAGTACATCTCTTATGAGTTCACCTCTGCTTTTCCAGCAGTGTCCTGCATGTCTGGTTCGTCTAACTTGAATAGTTTTCGTGATAGGGGGCAGGTGGCCGTACAGTTGGTGTCTTGTGGGGTGTTGCTGCCAGGACTTGTTCAGGATTGCACGCAGCATTCTTGTGTAATTACCGTCTAGCTTCTTCTCCAGCCGTTTTGTTAGCGTCCATGTAGTGCAGCCATATAGCAGTCTCGATGTGACCGCTGCCTGGAAGAAACTGCGTTTCATTTTATCGGTTAGGTCTGATTTCCATATAATCGATAGCCTATTGATAGCTGTCCATGCTTTCGTTAACCTCGTTTCGATGTCCTTTTCGGTTGATTCGACGCTGCTTCCTAGGTAAGTGAATTTGTCTACTAGTTTAAGAGGGGTTCCTTCTAGAGTGGAGATGTCCCCCGTTTGGTTATAGCACATATATTCCGTTTTGTGTGCATTAACATAGAGGCCTATGCCTGCTGCTGCTCGTTCCAAACTATGCAGAAGTGTTTCGGCTTGGTCAGGTGTATTTGCCAGTATCGCTATGTTATCGGCGTAGTCGGCGTCGGTAATTGTTTTTGCGGGGTACCTTCTGCTTCTTTTCTTCATCAGTTCGAAGCCATTCTCTTTGATTTTGTCAATCGATGTTCTAAGTACGTAGTCTAGACAAATGATAAAGAGGTACGGGGCCACCGTATCCCCTTGTAGTACTCCTGCTACAATGTCAAAGTATATAATAATAATAATAATAATAATAATAATAATAATAAAAGAAAGATAAGTACCTCGACCTTGCTAGAGAATTGAAAAAGCTGTGGAACATGAAAGTGACGATTGTGCCATTTGTGCTTTTGGCACAATAACTAAAGGATTATTAAAAGTCCTGGAGGACTTGGAAGTTGGCGGACGGGTAGAGACTATCCCAACGACAGCATTATTGAGAACGGCCAGAATCCTGAGACGAGTCCTGCAGACTTGAGGAGACTTGCTGTCTCTCAAACTCCAGTGAAAAACCATCAGAAAACACTGATATGAAAAACTCTAAAGGAGTAAATAATAATAACAGCAACAACACACACAAACATATATATATATATATATATATGTGTGTGTGTGTGTGTGTGTGTGTTCGTTGTAAGACACACAGAAAGAAAACATACACATCATCACCTTTTGAACGGAAATGTTGCTCTGCAAGAATTAGTTTGTTTTGATTTGTAGATTTGACTCTATGTTTGTAGTTATTTAGTCTAAAGTGAAGTGGTTCTTCTGTCTTTTCAACGTATGGCTTTTGGTAGTGTGCACAATCCAGTAAACATGATGGATTTTGCTCCTGCTATAATATTCGTTATATATATATATATATATATATATATGTGTGTGTGTGTGTGTGTGTGTGTGTGTGTCTGTGTGTGTCGGCCGTCATGGAATTTTTTTATGGCCATTATATGTCATTATTTTGTAGCAATCCTCTGATATCAAACAATACCTGCGACTAGAGATTTTTATTTCTGTCTGTGCATATTTCTATGCAAATTCTTCTCCTGAAGTTACAACAGCATGTATTCCAAAAGAAGAACCAGTCATGCAGACGAATATTTTAAAAGGAGCAGAGATACGTGTCGTTTCTTACCTCTGAAGGAGTAGGCGGAAAAATATAAATTCTTCAAGTGTCTCATGACATTAACATATTTTTTATGTCTCCGAACCAATAATCTATTGGATATTTACATAATAATATATTTACATATAACAATCAAATCTTCATTAGGAAGCAGAGGATTGACATTTCTTATTCCTTTGAGTGTACACACACTTATTCTTTCTTCTTTATTTCTTTCTTCTTCCTTTCGGGCGTGTTCTCGTGGTGTAATGGTTAAAGCGATGGACTGCGGAATCGTAGTACGCAAGTTAGTACTCCAGTCGCGCTACTGGGTTCACTTTTGGGCAAATACCCTTGGGAAAGGTATGAACCCCCTTATCCTCCCAGCTATGCGTTAAATAGTACCACTACTGTTCTTCTAGGCGAATAAATTTGGCATTAAATAACCTACAAAGGTTGATATGCCATTAAACAAAGAAACCAAACCAAACTTTCTTCTTCCTTTCGTTCTTCTATTTTCTTATCCCTTTGTTATTTTTTTCTTCTTCCTTTTGTACTTCTTTTCGTTCTTCTTCCTTTCACTTTTCTTTGCTTCATTCTTCTTCATTTCGTTTCTTACTTTCTTCGTTTTTTTCTTCTTTCGTTCTTTTTCTTTACATTCTTATTTCCTGTTCTTTCTTCTTCATCCCTTTCGTTTTTTTTCCTTTCTTCTTTTTCTCCTTTTTCTGTCTGCCTTTCGTCCATTAAACGACTCTTCAACTTCTATGAATACATAGCATATCACTTTCTCCTTCGGACTTACGAATTCATTCATGGCTACTAAAAGACTTTTGTTTTTGCAGAAAACTTTTACTTTTCTTAGTGAAGGACTATTTTATTTCCTTGTAATCTCAATTCATTCAAAGGTTGTACCATTATGCAAAGATTTACACTGACAACGGCCCAATGAAAATTTCAGCTCTAAAATTAATGAAAAGAATTTTGCATTTGCTCAGTACTATTGACCTGTATAATTACGATTAAGATGTATAAAAAATACCTCAAACTTTTTTTTTCCCTAATGATTACATTTGACATAACACAGCAATTTCTAGCAGTCAAAGCAAAAAGTCTAAAACAATAATCCTGGATGGATTTCGGCGCCGATTGCACTTGAAGCCAGTTCAAGTTACCAATGTTTCAGCCTCTTTTTTTATGTCCACTGATTATATCGCTCCTCCATAATTCTTCCATTTGTCTACGTCATTTTCTGCTATAAATATATAGTGACATATACATTTCTGTTGTTTGGGAAGCGCTGAATTTTATATATTAGTAGAGAAAATTTCTTTCAGCAAATTTGACTTTCAATCTGTTGCGCATTGAAAACCGAGAAGAAATTTATTGTTGGTGAGCAAGCCGGACAATTGTATTCACTATCACCCAAACACATGTGCCAATCAGGTTAACTTTCATAGATTTCTTTCTTTCTTTCTGTCTTTCTTTCTTTCTTTCTACCGCTTGTTTTATTTTTCTTCGTTCTTTCTTTATTTCCACTTTATATCTTTTTTTTCCTTCGTTCTTTCTCGGCTTTCTTTCATTTTTCTGGACTCCTTTTTTCTTTCTTTCTATTTTTCTTTCTTTTGTCCTTTTTTCTATGCTTTCCTTTATTTTCTTTCATCTGTTCTTTTTTTTCTTCTTCTTCAAACCTTCTTTCATATCTTATCTTTTTCCTTCTTTTTTATTAACATTTTGATTCTTTACATCTTTCTTTCTTTCTTTCTTTCTTTCTTTGTTTAACATCATTTATTTCATCTGTTCTTTTTTTTTCTTCTTCAAACCTTCTTTCATATCTTATCTTTTTCCTTCTTTTTTATTAACATTTTGATTCTTTACATCTTTCTTTCTTTCTTTCTTTCTTTCTTTGTTTAACATCATTTATTTCATCTGTTCTTTTTTTTTCTTCTTCAAACCTTCTTTCATATCTTATCTTTTTCCTTCTTTTTTATTAACATTTTGATTCTTTACATCTTTCTTTCTTTCTTTCTTTCTTTGTTTAACATTATTTATTTCATCTGTTCTTTTTTTTCTTCTCCTCTTCAAACCTTTATTCATATCTTGTCTTTTTCCTTCTTTTTTATTAACATTTTGATTCTTTACATCTTTCTTTCTTTCTTTCTTTCTTTCTTTGTTTAACATCATTTATTTCATCTGTTCTTTTTTCTTCTTCTTCTTCAAACCTTCTTTCATATCTTATCTTTTTCCTTCTTTTTTATTAAGATTTTGATTCTTTACATCTTCCTTCCTTCCTT
>OY757926.1:76069798-76087901 GCA_963585895.1 Sepioteuthis lessoniana
GGCTATTTTTACATACATTCTTATATATTATTGATAAAAGAAATGACGACCTTGGAATTTCCATAGGCACAGCAACTGCAAAGTGATCCAATATTTAGCTACACTTCTCGAATTAGAATGAAACACATGATAAGTTTCTATAGAGAGGTTCTCACGTATACTTTTGAGCGAAGACAAACATACGAGTCAAGTCGACTAATGTCAGAAAAGTATCAGACAACTCCAACAATCCTTTTCGTGTATTAGTAAGTTGACGTACGAGGTTGGTATCAGTTACTTGTTTTTTTCTTTTTTTTTTTTCTTTTTTGTTGTTGCTTTTTTTTTACCGAATCTCGCTTAAAGTCTTAATCTGCCAGCCCATATACATGTTAAATCGTATTTTCTGTTTTTTCTTTGTTTTTTTTTTCTGCCACGCCATCTAATCATACTGTTCAATTGCTAAGGATATTTTACGTGGTGAATTCAATAAGTTTCCAGACTTTTTTGTACTGGCATTTAAAATTATCGTAGACTCTTGAAAATTTAGTTATTGCTATACATCTTATGAGATGACTGATCAATTTTTATGATTTCAGGTTTAAATGATCAGCTACAGCAGCAATTGGAATAAACCCTACTAAAGCCTGATTGTCACAGCTGGTGAATTTCAAAAATGAAATCTGGGCGAGAGGACACTTTAGAAGAACAATATGCAATAAAATTCTGTTCTGAACTTGGAACAAATGCCACAGAAACATATGGATAGCTTCAGACTGCTTTTGGGCCATCTTGCATGAATCGAGTATCAGTTTTTGAGTGGCATAAGAGATTCAAGGAAGGGAGAGAGTCTGTGAGAAATGATAAGTGGTGTGGGAGGAGTAAGGAAGTCAATACACCAAAGTTGATTGGCCAAAGGGTTAGGGTTAGGGTCAGGGTTACTATGTTGAAGTTTTAAGGGAGTTCAGGAAGAGATTCCGTCGAAGAGGCCAGCACTCTTCAAATCAGGTTAGTGGCATTTTCAGCAGGACAATGCACCAGTCCACAACTCCATCCTTGTCACAGACTATTTGACCAAGATGGGCATCAAGACAGTTCCTCACCCTCCCTATAGGCCAGACCTTGCTCCCTGTGACTGTGGGTTATTCCCTAAGCGCAGAGGCTGTCGTTATGAGACAATTGAGTAGATAAAAGAGGTTTTGACGAAGGTCATTGACACGTTCACACAATAGGACTTCGATGGGGCCTTCCAAAAGTTGTTGGAACGGTACAAGAAGTGCATTGCAGCCGGAGGAGATTACTTCGAAGGAGACTAGAGTTTCATGTGTGTATTATCAGCAAAAGTGCCCATACGGAAAAAGTCTGGAAACTTATTTAATGATCCTCGTACATGTAAAAATTTCAGTTTGAGTTTCGAAATTGTTTTCAACTATAAACAGCCTTGCTTACAGTGTCTCATATCATCAGGTCTCTTTGGTATACTTTTCATTCATTAAAACATTTTTATAAAACTCTGCTACCGGACTCTTTCGCCAATAATTGGAGTGGAGAGTATATTCATACCTTTCTAAAGAACGCCAGAAAGGAATGAATACCAACCATTTCAACCAGAATATTTACTCTTTTCCCCAACTCCAATCTTTTTTACTGTTAACCGTTAAGCTGACCACGCCTAGGAATACAAAAATATTAAATGTAAATAAGAAATTAAAATGAACAATTGTCAGTTTAGCTGCGTACTGTTCCCATCATTCTATTTTTATCCTATCAGATTTTAAAATCAGTATATGTGCAAATTGCTATTGATTGTTAAAATAATGCGTAATCGCCTAGATAATGATCTTTTCTTGCTGTAGCAACAGCCATTACTACCATTTTTTTCGTCTGCTGAAATTTCAAACGGTTCCGCGCCTTTGTTGTCAAAATGTTTCGACTGCAAGTAAATAGATAAATAAATCATTAGAATAATAGTTTAAATGAAGTCGGATATGTGTTCATACTTAGAAAAAAAAAAAATAGATAAAATAACGACTATAATTTATTTGTTTGCTTCAAGGATTTTTTGTTCTTTGCTAATGAGATGACAAAACAAGAGAAATAAAAATAAAAATGTACATAAAATGATATCTGCAAAGGAATGAATAACCAGCAAATGTCCGGCTGTCTTGTACCTTCTATTCCTTTTTAATTCAGGCGAACCTCAACTTTTGAATAATACTACACATCCTAATTCCAAACGTCTCACCACCATTTTATAGCAGAGACATTACCCAAAGACTTTTTTTTTTAATTTGGTGTAGACATTACTGGCCACCAACTTTTACCTACGGAATTTGGTGCTTAGTAAACTCTAATTATCTATTAGCAACTATTGAATATTGGCAACCAATCTTATGTTACTTAAGTTGTTAAGAAAACTTTTGACAATGCTGCAATCATAAAAAAGACAGGCAATATCTGATTGGACTTGAATACAACTTTGTATCATTTGTTCTTTTAAAGTTTATTCAAAAAACGAATTTCTTCGTTACGGCGAAGTTAAAATAGTTGGATCGTCAATTACCATAAATAGTTCTGTCTTATTTTCATTATCTACGCATATTATCGATTTTTTTCAAACAGCTTATTTAACATCGACTTTTGTGAGTGGCGGAATTTTGTTTCTCCAAAATATACGATTAAGTACAGTTACTGAAAATAACAGACACTATTATGTGATTTATTCAGATTATGTACCCTTCATCAAATTTCTTTGCTACCAGGATCTTTGAAAATACCAAACCGTTTTCATGACAACCAAATTATCAGCAAGTTAAGGAAAAAAATTTTAAAAGACCAGGAGAATACCCTCTCGCTTACATCGATGTTCTGCAAAGAATATTGATGTACGGAATAGCTATCGCTAAAAACGGTGTAAAAATAAACTAACAACCGACTACAGGTAGTAAAAATCCCAATTTAGGAGCAGCTTCATAAAATGTCAAGAAAGAAATATGTCGTGAGTAATAACTAATTTGTATGCATACAGATTTAAATATCATATCTCCAAAAACATAAACCTGTCACCAGTAAATACCAATATCTTTAGACATGTCTCTTACCTCTTAACATATCTCATTCATGCATATTTCTTTTCTAGACATTCTACTTCTTTTCCCAAATGACAAAGTCTATCTGTTTTGCAATAATATAAAATCTGAAAGTATTTCTCGGCATAAGTTTTTAGAAAAACATTAAAAACGAACATTTTTCATGAACTTTTTAACGGGAAATTTTTTTCTCAATAATAAAAATTTCAAAACTTTTATAAAACTAATTCTGTTACTTTAGTGGGTGTCCTCGTGGTGTAATAGTTAAAGCAATGGACTGCGGAATAGTAGTAAGCGAGTTCGTACTCCAGTCGAACTATTACGTTCACTTTTGGGCAAATACCCTTGAGAAAGGTATGAACCCCCTTATCCTCCCAGCTATGGGTTAAATAGTACCACTACTGTTCTTCTAGGAGAATGGCTTTGGCATTAAATAACCGACAAAGGTTGATATGCCATTAAAACAAAAGAAATCCAACCCAAAGAAACCCTGTTACTTTAACAAGATTTAAAAGACCTATCTCTTTTTGCTTTTCTTTAGCCAATGCGTTTACTTTTGGTATTAAACCAATGATTAGAAAATTGTTTGGCTGTCCACTATCGACGACAAAAAAAAGATTAACTTATAGCTACCAAGTCAACATACTTAATCAAGTTTTTTGTATAAAAAAGATGGAAAGACATTCACTATGGGGAAAATAGTGTTTATATCTTCATATGTTTCTAACTATTATCAATAACGCGGAAAAAACAAACAAATTCTCATATTCACTTCATATTCATTAGATATTAATTTGAAAGAAATATAATTTCAATTGCAAAATAGTGTCTTATTCGTAACAGAATGTGTCACTTCAGTATTTTCAACTTGAATCGACAACACTCAAAAGAGTTTGTAAGATTTATTCTGTCGCTAGCGGGAAGTGCTGGTCTCATGCTATAAAAATGAGTAATAATCACTCATTACAGTTGGGTTGAAGCGCTGTAGCATAAAGTTTTCATCAACGAAATGTCTTAATTGAATCCTTTTCTGAGCTTATCACTTATCCCGCCCTCATGAGGTAGGACAAATCGAAATGAGGCAGCCATAAAACTCTATTCTTTGTAACGCTGTTAGCTTGTTTATTAAATCAGGGCCTTTTTCAGGCCATGAGAACAGAGAATATTGCACACCGAACAAATGAATGAATCTCATGCTGCCAGCTCAAGTTGCTTCAGTTTCTGAATTTGCTGTCAGACATCAATTCTCTGATCTCTGATCCAATGAAAATGCTTTTTTCCAGTTTTTTTTTTTTATCACTTTTATGTGTCAAATTTAATTTTTTAGGTTCTAGGATATAAAATGATTGAATATTATTGTTTTTATGAAGTTCCTATGTGGTTGAGTTTGATGTAAACGAGTGGAAAGAGAACCGTTTAAGTGTATCTTAATGTACTAAAACAAGTATGAACACTGATTTGGAATTTATCTCATTCGCTTTAGTCTAAAATAGATATTTTTACTGCAGTAGCAAACTACTAGTTGACCAGGGTAATCAGTGGAAATCTATGTTATTTCAAGACGTAACTATTAATAAAGAATTTAAATTTCCAAACATCAAAAGAAAAATGACGAATAAATTATCATATTTCGATATCAAATATTTGATTAAGCATAACTTATTATGGTGATAGGAAGATTTTTAAGTTGGATATGGGAAACAAATACATAACCTTATTGCTTCAATATGTATGTGTTTTATATTTAAATAAGGTCGTCTAGCCTCAACACTACACGCTTAAAAGGGTTATATTCGTGTTTATTGCCCGACTCCAAACACGCATTCGTAATCGGGAATGGCGATAGAACGATAACATTTTTAAACTACCTTCCTGTAATGCCCGTTTCTTAATGGCTCTGGATTAATTCGTCCATGTGACACGTACTTTTACCACTGTGGTAGATAAATATAAACATATTTAGCTTTACTAAATAGTTAGGATGAAGACAATAAAAAGAGTTTGAATCGATAAAAACTTATCAATTACTTAAAATAAAATGAAATAAGATGAAAACATAAATTTATATTTAGCTATGATACATGTTCTGATCTCGCACTCAGCAAAGAAAGGAACCATACTGAGTATATTTGAATGAAGTTATTTCAATATTGTTACATGCTGTATTTCTATTCTTCAGATTTTGACCCTAAACTGCATCTGATGTCGTAGCTCCCGTTATAGAGATCTGGGAAGTGTAAAGTACGTTTTACATTGCCATTACTCCCTGACCACTCTGACCCGGAGTGATAACATCTGTTAAGGCCCCATCAATGAGTCAAATAGATATGTTAAAGAATTATTCGTATTCGGTAGGTAAAAAGAAAACTCTTTAGAAACAATTTTAATAAGTTTGTAGATATGAAGTACTATATGCACAATTCCCTAACCACAATTTCCACGTTGTCGTAAATTAACAGCTATAGATGAAAAAAAACAATAAGTACGAAAAAACAAAAGACAAAATTGGTAACAGTAATGATCGACTGTGTTTCACCTAAAAAAATCTAAATAAAATGAGTCCGTATGGATCATCGATTCAAAAGATAAAATGACCCCAAACAGGTTATCCTACCGTTAAAAATCAACCAATAAATCAGATTGATATTTTATCCATAATATCGCGTGATATGGGTTTTTCTGGGTTTTTTTTTTCTTTCGCAAATCGTTCGATAAGGGAATTTTAACGCATAGTTCAATAGTAATACGCGGCGTCTGTTTTAGTTCGTAATTGTATATTTATTTAAAGTGTTTTTAATGAAGATGAGTTTCGAAAATAAGAATTAAGCCTATATTTCAATATTAAATCAGAGTCTGTTTGTTTTAATCGCAATTTTATATTTATATACCAAATTTTTTTTTTCTTTTTTTTTTTTCTTCTTATATTATTTAATTTTTTTGTGAGTTTCGGGGGGAAGAATAGTAGAAAAGGGAAAGAAAAGAGAAAAGGAAAAAAACAAAATAAACCAAAAAACCTTTGAACAAATAGCTGAATAACGACGTTATCGCGACCGGAAAGCAAGAGCAAAGTGGCCTCCCGATTTTAAAGGAAGGATTCAGAAGTTACCAGAGGGGCCGAGCTCTGATTGGCTGTTGCAAAATCAAAACTGATAGAGCCATTTCTGTGGTCATTTGTCTTGTGTGAATGCACAGGTCAGCTGCCGGGATGGGGGTTGGAGTAAGATCAATGCCAACTGGGTTATTTGGGCGAAGGGGTCTGATGTTGCAAGACTCGAAACCCCCCGTGAACCCAAAGGAAACATCACTGATGACCCATCCCGATGCATCACTAAAGATGTATGATGTACGTAAGTGGTTCTTCAAACAGTAGTAAAAAGAATACACTTATCCTCCATTTATTTGACTTTTTTTCAAATTAAGTAGATTTTCTTATATTCGATTTTGATTGACTGTGTATATTTACTATTTTCTATCACCAAAGGGCTAAAAACACTCACTAGAATTTTTATATTAGCTTTTTAATCACCAATAGAGGTTCATTTTTATTGATCGCTATTGTACTAAGAGGATTGAATTAACTATTAATTTCATGATCTGCTTGTCATTAATTCTACAAATAAAAATCTTTGAAGCTTTGAAGCCTAACCAACCTCCACGTTTCCCTGTATTTTACAAATACGAAGATAACTTTGAAAGAAACAGGCTTTTCATTTTCTTTAATGAATGTCTGATAACAACCATAATACAATTTTTATTATTTTACGCCTTTCTAGTTTTTCACACCAATTCTAACTGCTGTCTTTTTTTTCTGAGTGATAGCAAGTCTCTTCAGTCCCCCATAAATTTTCTAAGTATTCTAGCTAAGGTCAACAGTGCTGTAGTCAGGAAGGTGCTGATTAAGCCTGTAATCTCTAATTCACTTAGACATTTTCGCATACCTTTGGGCACCAACTACAATTGAAATCACCCTCCCCTTCATGTTTCACAACTTTTTCGGCTCATTGGCAAGATCCATAAATTTTTCTGTCATTTCAATTTCCTTTATTTCCATTCTAGGGTCCTCCCTGCTAGTTTTCTGCATTTGTTTATCATATAATTTTCTGTTTCATCTCCATCATCATATCGCCTACACTTGATACTTTTCAGTGTATTATTAATTTAGTATCATTATTGATTTCAGCCAGTGTTTTTTCATCATATTTATTGTAGATTAACGGCTCGATTAAGTTATGATAAAGAAAAAACTAAAAATTAAATGGGAGACTTCAATATAGGCTTCTCACATAGCAAAAGTAGTTGAAGTACCAAGTTTGCTAGGATCAAAGATCAAGCCGATAAGCTTTTGCGTTTAACTAGGTTTCCCCGTGACAACAGAAAGTGATAATTTCAATCTTAACAAAAGCTTTTCTTTTTTTTTCTCAACCACAATTTCCACGTCGTCGTAAATTAACAGCTATAGAGGAAAAAATAACCAATAAGTACGAAAAAACAAAAGTCAAAATTGATAACAGTAATGATCGATTGTGTTTCACCAAAAAAAATCTAAATACAATGAGTCCGTATGGATCATCGATTCAAAAGATAAACGAACATTTTCTGAAAGAGCCTTTTTACCAAAAATCTGATTGTGAAATCGGTACTTGTAAAGGGCAATGTTTCTGGAAAAAAAAAACAAGTGGTTAGAGACAAATTCTCTGATGTGTGAAATTAAGGGTTTCCTTTGAAAGTTCCCTTAAGGTAACTGTGTGCCAAAGATGCCATTGGAAGATGCAAAACAACCTAAGCTAAAGTGTAGTGATAAAAGCAATAAGCACGAGTCCAAATAAACTAAAGTGGTTTTACAAACGTAATTTCAGATTTTATTAGATACATGTTCATTTTTACTGATCTAAAAGAGATTTAACAAAAAGCAAAGATTCATTCTGAGAAACGTGACCGAGCTAAGAAATGAGAAAAAGAACCAAAAAAAGCTAGTTTACAGTTTGTTTGTGTTTTTTAGACAACAAAAAAATTCACTCTTATGTCCAAACACCCAAGCTGCCACCGAATGTTATTGTTTGAGTAGAACTATTCTCAATCTACTTACGTTCAAAGCAAAGAATCAAAATAAAATAGATGTGAAAAAAGACTCTAACTCTTGGCATTGTAGGAAGTTCAAGATTACAACAAAGAAGAAGAAGAAATATGATTTGATTTGGATGTGAATGTATCTAACTTATGCTGGCTGAATAAAAGTTTGTTTGTAAGTAAATCAAAATGTCACTAAAGCTGGCATGAAATCAATAGAATCAATGCACCTACTGACATATTTTTTCTTATCTTGGAAAAGATGGTGATGTGAAGATGCAAACAAGTGAATAACAGAAGCCAACCAATTATAACTCTTTTATAGACTTATGAAAAAACCTGTTTACATTATGATGTAATATCAGTCTGTCAAGTGATTTATCAGATCATCTGTCCACATATTGAGAGACTTTAGTTTACAGAAGCATATTTAATTCATATGATGTATACATAAAATATCCCCAAAGAAATATGGCGCATTCTCTTCGTCAGAATAGATAGATAGATAGATAGATAGATAGATAGATAGATAGATAGATAGATAGATGTGTATGTGTCTATGTGTGTGTGTGTGAAACGCAATGGGTTTGAAACTTTGAGTAATCGGCAGTATTTCAACTTCTTAGGGACTTTGCCCATCGTCTGGAAAAGAATATCAGTGAAAAAAGATTTCAAAAATAGATTTTTAAAAAGTAAATTTGTTACAAAAGAGACAAAGAAACTGAATAGGTAACGTAGCACTTCCATTCATTAAATGAATGAATGAGTATATATATATATATGGGGGGGGAATCATCATCATCATCATCACGTCGTGCCGCCAGCACGGATATCCATGACCCTCTCTCGCCACTTCTCCCTATCACTCATCGCATCCGGCAGGTCTTCAGGGTTACATCTTGTGTCCTCACATAGTTGCTGTATGTAAGTTCGAGCTGGTCCTCCTACTTTTGCACGGCCATGTGTGGGGGTCCATAGGAGTACATCACTTATGAGCTCGTCCTTGCTTCTCCAGCAGTGCCCCGCGTGTCTGGTTCGTATAACTTGTATAGTTTTCGTGATAGGGGGCAAGTGTCCGTATAGTCGGTGTCTCGTGGGGTGTTGTCGCCAGGACTTGTTCAATACTGCTCTCACCATTCTTGTGTAGTTTCCGTCTAGTTTCTTCTCCAGCCGTTTAGTTAGCGTCCATGTAGTGCATCCATATAGCAGTATCGACACAACCACTGCCTGGAAGAAACTGCGTTTCATTTTATCGGTTAGGCCTGATTTCCATATGATCGAAAGCCTATCGATAGCCGTCCATGCCTTCGTCAGTCGTGTGTCGATGTCTTTTTCGGTTGAAGAGACGCTACTTCCTAGGTAGGTGAATTTGTCGACCTATTTTTATTATCATTCAATATTGGGATGTATGTTGTATAATTATGTTTAACTAATTTTACTGTCATCTTAAATTTTATTAAACTGTGTCATAATTTGGATTGTAATTAACTAATACATATGTGTGTGCGAGTTTACGTGTATATGTGTATATGAGAAAGTGCGACTGTTTTTACGTACATGTATGTACAAAACTGATAACCAGTGATCAATTATGATAAATATTCTCTTTTATTTAATAGCATATAACAGCTGTTTCATGTCTATTAAGATTTATTTCAACACAACGTTATTTAACATGAAACAGCTGTTATAAACTGTTAAATAAAAACATTATTATTTCTCTCTTTTTTTTTTCTCACTCTATGAGAGTTTTTGACAACGGTTTAACTGGTGAGTTTTTACTGACGTCTGTGTTACATCAAGTCTTTTTAGTTGTCTTTAATTGGAATCATTTTGAGATTAGGCTTCTTAATCTGAGAATTAATTTTTTTATTTATTGCGGACTTTTTGTCCTCATCTTGGTAGTTTTTATGTTGTTTCTTCTTTCACTACGTTTCGGCCAAATTTCACCTCTGGCCTTCTTCAGGTGATTTGCAGCGACCTTCGGTTCCAGGTGTGCATTGTCAGAAGATAGCGGTTTCAAATCCTACCCAAGCCGGCCAGAGGTTTACTTGGTCAAAAACGTGGTGTGATAGACAACAACTATGGAAGGCAGTAATTACTGGGGATACGGTTACAAGAGTCAGCATTCCTATCCGAGGTCTCGGTAAATCAACTGAAGAAGGCCAGAGGTGAAATTTGGCCGAAACATAGTGAAAGAAGAAATAACATAAAAACTACCAAGATGAGGACAAAAAGTCCGCAATAAATAAAAAATTAATTCTCAAAAAAAAAATTAATTCTCAAAAAAAATAAATAATTCTCAAAAAAAAACAATTATTTCTCAAAAAAAAAATTAATTCTCAAAAAAAAAAAATTCTCAATGAAAAAAAAATAATTCTCAAAAAAAAAAAAATATTTCTCAAAAGAAAAAAAATTAATTCTCAAAAAAAAAAAAGAATTAATTCTCAAGTCTTTTTAGGTTTCCATAACTTTCCTAAGTATTCGAGCAAATCTTCACAGTGCAGTTAGCAGGATGGTTTTGATTCTTTCTCTGATATCCAGTTCAACTATTTTCTTTTCAAGCCTTTTTCGATTGTTCTAGGGGCTCCGACTAAAAATGATATCATCCTCATTTTCATGTCTAATTGATTTTTGGCTCTCAAGCAAGGGTGGAGTGTCCTCGTGGTGTAATGGACTGCGGAATCGTAGTAAGCGAGTTCGAACTCCAGTCGCACTATTACGTTCACTTTCAGGCAAATACCCTTGGTAAAGGTATGAACCCCCTTATCCTCCCAGCTATGGGTTAAATAGTACTACTATTGTTCTTCAAGGAGAATGGCTTTGGCATTAAATAACCTACAAAGGTTGATATGCCATTAAACAAAGAAACCAAACCAATCTCAAGCAAGATCCACGCTTGTGTATACCTTTTCTGCGTTCTTTTGTTTTATTCTGTGATCTGCAGGAACCGCAAAATTTAGCAGATTTCAAATTCTTTGTTCTTTTTGTTAATTGAAAATAGATTTGTTTTTTCCGTTTAGGATTGTAGGAACCGTTTTGTATCAGAAAGCCCCAGGGAATTATTTTTTATTGCCATTTTTATTGTTGCTCCCTTTTTTTACATATCTAGTACTCGGCCTAAAATAACATACTAAATAGTAAATTGTTTATTTTCACTATTATATATATATATATATATATATATATATATATATATATATATATATATATATCCTTTTATCACCATCATCTTCTCGTGCCATCAGCACGGATATCCCTGACCCTCTCTCGCCACCCCTCCCTATCGTTCATCGTTTCCGGGAGGTCATCAGAACTACATCCCGTATCTACGCAGAGCTGCTAGTTGCCTTGCCTTTGTTCGGCCATGTGCAGGGGTCCACAGGAGTACATCACTTATGAACTTTTCTCTCTCTCTCTCTCTCTCTATATATATATATATATATAAACGGGAAACGCACCTATTGTAACGGTGTAACGGTTATCGTTGTAAGAAAGAATCGATGACCTGAGTTCAAATCTTGAATGAAGATATTTGTATCACTTCGTGCTCATGCTCAGAAGAAAGACATGGTTTTATGGTATTTAGATTTTTTGAGTAACTTCTTTCTTAAAAAACGACGTATTTTAAATTGGGTATATTTTGACAAAATTATTAAAGAATTTCGCAAAAGCAAATGATCTATGAATTACTGCAAATGTTCTCATACGTGAATTGTTCGGCTGACAGGGTTTTTTTTTAACCCTGCTAAGTCAACCGGTATACCAGAAGAATACACTGAATTTAAACAAGCTCTACTTCAATTAAAAGTGAACCGGTGTCTTATGGATAAATTCATATAACATCATAAAATCTCTCTCTCACTTTCTCTCTCTCTCTCTCTCCCTCTCTCTCTCTCTTCTCTCTTGCGTGCACGTGCATAAATTCATATAACATCATAAACAAATCTCTCTCTCTCTCTCTCTCTCTCTCTCTCTCTCTCTTACACCTGCTTACTAATACCCGAACATTTCCGTGAATTCGTTGATCATTTGCTTTGGCAAAATTCTTTTATAATTTTATTAAAATATACCCATGTTATTTAAAACATCCAAATATCAGGATTAATTACATCAAACACTCATCAACATACGTAGAGACAATTTAATTCTCTTAATAGGTTTTTCTTTCACTCTATTTTGTTTTGCCTCAGAAACAAATACATTTTTTTTTACAGTTAAATTAAATTCACATATCAAAATAAATGTAGAAAAGTCTTAATTCTTTTTACATAATTTTTAATCCTAACAGATTTTTGATAAAAATGCACTGGTTTTAAATCAGACCGTTCAATCTCCACTTTCAGAAACACACAACACACATATATATATATATATATAATATATATATATATATATATATATATATATATATATATATATATATATATATATATATATATATATATAACTTTTATTATGTTATTTATAATCGACTGAATTGGAAACGAAACTATACAAGAATACGTAAAACTCACAAACAATAACTGCTTTTAACTTGTAACTTAACTTTGGAGGTGCCCGTGGTGTAATATTTATCGTCGTAGGACACGATAACACGAGTTCAAATCCTGGACGAGATTGATTGCATTTCACATAGCACAAATACCCTTGAGAAAGGTATGAATCCAATTATTCTCCCTCCAGCTATGTGTAAATAGTAGGACAGACTGGGTTCTTCAGCCTTACTTGGTGAGGCAACTAGTCTAGGAGAAGGAAAACTCTGAATTCAAACCTGTTAAACTCCGCTTAAAAATTGACCTTGTGTCATATCCTGCCCGAGCGGAGGGGTTGGGTAAATATGATAATTGCTTTTAACATTTAGAATTTGTTCTGTATAGATGTTTCGTGTGTATATGCACACTCACACACACACATATCTATCTATATACATATTTGAAAAATATTTTTTCAAATATATATATATATATATATATATATATATATATAATAAGCATGCCTCTTTTTGTTTTAAACTCTATAAAATAATTTCAATGATTTAAAGATATTTGATAAAGATGTGACCAGTGTGTTGAACTGTTAAACGAGAGTATGAAATATTTTAACTGTTTTCAGTACGATTGCATTCCTGATTAAACAATGTCATTACAATATATATATATATATATATATATATATATATATATATATATATATATATATATGGGGGATTAGATATCTCTGCGCTTGTGAGTATGTATGTATGTATGTGTAGAGATAAATATGTCGTACTTGAAATATCATATTTTCCAGTATTTTGTACATAGAGCACTATATTTTACTCATTTAGACCGTATTTGCTGGTAGATTTTAATTACACACACACACACACACACACACACACACACACACACACACACACACACACATATATATGTGTGTGTGTGAGTGTGTGTGTGTGTGTGTGTGTGTGTGTGTGTGTGTGTGTGTGTGTGTGTGTGTGATGAAAAGGACAAAGAAAAAAATATATATATATTGAAATATATATATTATATATATATATATATTGAAAAAGACAGAGTAATATTTATATATATATATATATATATATATATACTATATATATATATATATATATATATATATATATTGAAAAAGACAGAGTGAGAAGAGTAGAAAGTATGTGAGAAAAAGAGAGAAGGAAACTATTCAGAAAAGTACAAATATTTCAGAATTTTATGAACTGCATTTATTTATAAAACATGTCAAAAATAAAATAAAAACATTCAAAAACCTTCAAGTGTGCTGATCGGCTAATTTCGAATATTAGGATTCAACGTTATCTTATCAGAGATGGTTTTGCTGTTTCAGAAACAATTTAGTTGTCATTTTGGGGTTGCGAGTCAGAGTTTTGAATTGAGAATTTTTTCTTCTTAAACAGCTTGAGAATCCAGTCTTCTTTACAATTAACTCAGAGATTTAGTGAGAAGAGATGGATTCTTGCCTTTTACAAAAGTATTTGTGTGAGGTGAAATGAAAATATCCTACTATGGGACTTGAGCATCTACAGCAATAATATCCATTGTGTCAACTTTGATTCTTCTTTAACTATGAGAAAGGTAATAGGTTGAATTAATGAAAGTAATTACGAATTAGGTTCTAGAGTTTAAGCTTTTCTATCAACTAAAACGTATCAATATCAAAATTGTGCTTCAAACCAAGTAAGTTCATAAATTCCTGATTTTACAAATGTCCATTTTGAACAAAACGTCAAAAGGCGGATCACATATTTTGGGGGACATTTTCTAACCAGACTTCTCTCAAATGAGTTTTCAATTGTAGAGTTTGATTGGTCTCTCTGGCCTTTACAGAGCAAGTGATCTTGTAAAAGGAGATCTCTAATTGTTTAAGTGATTGATTTTAACGGAATACCAACTCATCTCGGGTTATTTAATCCCAGAGTTTCGGGAATCCTGTTCACATTTAGATTTTTGTGTAGTTAAGATTATCTTTTTGGCACACGGTCCTATCGAATCCGAATAAAGTTTAAACATAACTATTTGACTCCTGATACCCTATAATTCTGGATTAAAGTCGTCCTTGGAGTAATTGCAATAAAGGGTTAATCTATATTTTCCAGATCTTCAAAGCTGGAGCCTCAAAATCAGAAGCAGTTTATTAGTATACCTAGGACACCTATTTTGCAAGAGATTGAGTCAGCGTATTCTAATCCCCGCCAACAAGACCAGAAAATTCTGAATAGCTTGGTGAATGTTGCAGGACAGTGAAAAAATAAAAATAACTAAATTAATAAATAAAAAAAATAACAAAAGGAAGAAAACGACAAATTGCCGTCTTCGTCTTCGCGATATCTTCACGGGTAGGAACGACTAGATTTATTTTTTAAAGTGAAAGTTGTTGGGACTTAAATGCAAAACAGAAGCGATTTTATTGAATGGCAGTCATTTAAAAAATTCACCAAGTTCATCTACCAGATCAATTGACTGATGAATCAATACATTCAGCTCTAAGAATAACACAAAACAAATAGGAAATAATTGTGCAAGTCTATCTTAGACTGGCACAGAAGTCATTGTTAATTGGAGGATGAAAAATAAGATATTGAATTTTTGATATTGTGCAAACATAGCATTGCTTTTCTTTTTCAAAAAATGTGACAAATATGCAAAATTGGATCAGAGAAGTTTTTTATGAAATATTATTTTCAGTTCTAAAATATGAATATGTAGCAGTCCAAAAATTATTGCACCTTTTATATATAACTGTACTATTTTATTTTTAATGCAGAGTTTCAATGCTGTAGAATTTGATAAAAAAATAACACATATTAATATCCGTTTTAATTGTTTAATATTGCAAAAGAATAATGAAATCCCACTATCTTTGGTTTAGAAAGCAATTATCTTTTTTAGAAAAAAGTAAAGGGTCGGATGTAGTTATTTGGGGGCGAATCTGAATGCCGACATACATATTCACATACATGTGAAAAATGTTTATAAAACGATTACAACCTAATATCGGTCGTCACCAGTTCATTGACATGACTATTCTAACTTTAACACACACGCACACGCGCGCGCACACACACACATATATATATATATATATAAGTATATGTATGTATGTATGTATGTATGTATGTGTGTGTGTGTGTGTGTGTGTGTTGAGTACTATTAAATTTGCAACTGTTCGCTCTGCTGGTTTAGTTTTTGAAATGCTACCGTAGTTTTTCGATTTTCAACAAACGAGAATAGTTTTTAGTTTCAAGTAATTTCAAAGTATGTAAAATTATATATATATATATATATATATATAAGATGTTTAAATGAACAGAGAAAAAATAAACCAAATGTGATTATACTGGAGTTTACGAAAAATCTACTGAAGATTTCAAAAGTAATTTTGGATATATTTTAATGAAGATAGAAAAAATAAGAACAGTTTCTAATTTTGAAAACATTTGAATTGTACTCACAAACAATTCCTGTATTCTGTGTAACCAGGCGACAACAAAAATAAACAAATACATTGATAATATATATATATATATATATATATATATATATATATATATATATATATATATTATAAGAGTGTTGGTTGTCACTAAATCACTTTGTGTGTATGCGTCAAACCAAGTGCAATATAATATGGAAAGTGCTCAATATCTAGGATAGAGCTATTAAATAAAAATGATAATATATATATATATATATATATATATATATATATATATATATATATATATATATATAATCCATGGAAAATAGCCTGCAACCCTGGGTTTCATAGATTTTTTTTGCAAAATAACAATCATCAGGCAGTTAAGAAGATTCCATCTTCTTAACTGCCTAATGACTCTTACTCCATGAAACCCAGGATTGCAGGCAATTTTTCATGGATTATATATATATATATATATATATTTATAGGAAAATGTTCATATACATAGATACTCTGTGTGTGCATATGAAAAATCAAGATGAGATTTAGTTGATATGGACAGTCTGAAAGAGTTATATAGAAGGGGCCTGTTGTAGATTGATCGATAGGAAGATAGATCGATAAGTCCATATGATCAAAAGTATGGAGATAGAGAATGAAGGGAAAGCATGCTGGCTCATCAACGACAAGCAGTGAGATGAAATTGAATTTACTTCTCTTTCGCTTCACACGTTTGCCAGAAACGGAGTGGCAACCTGCCTTAGCTAATCACCAAATTACCGTCAACCTCAGCCGAGTCTCGGTGGTGGTTGCTGTCACCGTCGGGCAAGAGGGCAATTCCATTAACTAATACAACACATGTTGGAAACAAGACCCACGGACAACCTTAAGATTCGCGCATGTCACTTCCAATCGACATGGCTATGAATTATTACTTAGTTTACGCTAATGTGCGATGGTGAAAGTTTTGACTCCACCTATAAAAGGGCTTTTCACTAATTTCCGTTCGTTTCGACGCCATCTACTTCAAATTACGAAAAGATTTTCGCCAAAACAGTTATTCATAGAAAGACAGCAAATTTTTTCAGCTCAATTAAGACAAAGATGGTGGTTTTTTTCTAAATTATGACCAAAGGACAAAAGGAAATGAGACGATGGTGTTGTGCTGACTTTAATTCCTTTGATTTTATAGCAGCGGCAGTTCTAAACGGAGAACAATTCATCTGAGAGAATAACCATCATCTACAGTGTCGAATATATATATATATATATATATATATATATATATATATATATATACATGGCCACAGTCACCCGAGTTCAATTCCTAGACTAGGCTGTTTGCGTTTCTCATAGCGCTTATATTCTTCTAAAAGGTAGTAAAACAATTATTCTGCCCCCAGCTATTGCTAAATAAAAGGGCAGAGTGCGCTCTTAAACATTTGAATGACAACCGATCAAGGAGAAAATAGCTTTGAATTCAAACTTGTTAAATTCCGCCTAAAATTGATCTTGGGTCGTATCCTTTTTGATTGGAGGATTTGGTATATATATATATATATATATATCATAATGTTGCAATGTATCTATTAAACCATTCCACGAAAAAAAAGCACATTAATCTTAGAGCAATACTCTTAAAATATTCGGAAACAATAAAGCAATCTCCGCATCCATTTGCGAAAGAGTAATTATTTTGTGGAGTCTTTGTTCGGCTAAATGTCCTTTTCAAAAATCTTGATAAAACGGAGGTAGCAGAAATACTAATAAAAAGGATAATCTTTTCTGAATACAAGCATCAGTATCATCGTGGACTGCTATTTCAACGGAGAATAAAACGGTTATACATATATATATATATATATATATATATATATATATATATATATATATTAATCTAATATCTACCAGCATTCACGGTTACCAGAAAAAAAAAGAAAAAAAAACCCGCCAGGAACAAGAGATAAAAATATCTCGAATCACCGCCCGACATATATATATATATATATATATATATATATATATAT